>CM032466.1:18068196-19268196 GCA_019059595.1 Marasmia exigua
GCGCCGGGAGTCCTTGCGTCAGCCGCTGACTCAATGACTCATCGTCTGCACATAATACACAAACTAATTATTTTCAAGTTAACAACCAATGCACACTCGGCAACCAGTCCCTATGCAAGCAAGTCCCCTGGGGTTGCAAGCGTCCATAGCTCCGATAGCTAACTATTCAACTAACTGTCTAGCTATCACGGTTCTTGAGATATTACCAGTCTGTGTAACGGACGGACGGATGGACAAATAGCGAGGTCTTAGTAAAAGGGACTCGTTTTTGCTATTCGGGTACGGAAACCTTTACTGTTCAATCCATTCGTCTCTGGAACTCCTTACCCCTTCCATCAGGAAATCACAATCCCTTCCTAAGTATATTCAAGTCCCGTGTCAAAACTCACTTCCTATTTCTATAAATCAACTGTTTTTCCTTGTCTCTTCTTCCTATTTAATGTGGTCATTTATACCTATCTATAAGAAATATTTTTATTGAATTTTGTTATACATTAACTTTATACCTATTAAATAAAAAAAAATTGTATAGGCTTGTACACATCACTTACATATCGTCATACAATTAAGTAATTTAAACCTATTTATAAGTACTTGTGTATCATTTTCAATTTAATACATATCTATATAATATGGCGATACATAAAATATACTAAAACATAAATAAACCGGCCTGGGAAGTGGTTTGTTGGCAAATTTTCTAACAATATTGTATCACCTTATACCAAGTCATACAGTATAATTGTAACATAAAATAAAGTAAGTATTTCTACTTAATAACATAATGGATGTATCATGTACACTACACACGGACATTCCATCTGCACACAATAGAGTAAGTAAGCTAGAGCAACAGTTAAATCGGGTACTCACTGATTTGTCGTGTAATGTGTTAACTTTCTCTGCTCCGCTGGGCGCCACAATATCTCATCTTCAAAATCTGCAACATTATAGTTATTTGATGTGTTAAACACCTGCATACTACGTTAAACTAACACGACAGAGAATATTAAAGGAATTTTCAAACACACAGTTCTTGTTTAATTAGAATTCTGTATACAATACCTACAGTACACTTATATTCAGTAGCTAATTAAATTGAAGTTGTTTAAGGAAGGAAATTATTCACATAGGCACCTTAAAACTACAAAAGGACCGATACCACCTGCAAGCCTTCAAGAAAAGAGTATTCTATATCTTTTTTTAAACTAGAGTGAATAGGGTGCGCTCCATCGTACGATTTTTATTTCATAGACATATTATTTATTGCTTTCATGAAATACATTAGGTCTTAAACTCTTAAGAGTTTACTGTGGAGCCAAGAGCAAGCTCATCACCGAAAGTTCTGAGGTAAACTCTTTTTTTTAAACTAAGTAGGTATGACTTAGCCGTGTGGTCCCCGGCAGAGTAGAATAGGCCACCCTCACTCTTACCGAGGTGTCGTAAAAGGCGACTAAGGTAAAGCTGCTGGTATGATCATGAGCGCCCAGAGAAGGAAAACTCAGCATTTATATCAAAACCCTCGCCAACCCGTCTGCCAAGCGTGGTGAGTATGACAATTACACCTCATGTGAATGAGGGAGGCCCGTGCCCCAGCAGTGGGGACTTAAATGGGCTGACGATGACGAGGTATGATTTATGCTATGTACTTACCTACCTACCACAAAATTACTCCGAAAGTTCTTTCGATAGTCCTCAACTCCACAACGGTGAACACGCCATCAAGGAAGCCCCTTCTTCATTCAATTTGCTTTTCCCTAATAGAAAATTAAAGTGTTAAAAACATTTCAGCCTTTGAAGTCACTTCTTTGACGAGTCTATGTAAATAAACTCCAAAATAATTTTCGGATCGAGGTAAAAAAAATAATCGCATGTGGCACATCGATAAATTAACTTGAAATATTCGAGTATGTTTTACTTACTCGAGGATTTCATGGTTAAGTTTGGCTCAGCTCAGAGAGGAAAATTCGGAATAGCTCTATCAGTTTTAAGTTTTAGGGGATAACATGCAGACTAGCAAAGCATTTGATGATCTGATAGGCTATCAGATGCTTCGCCAGTCTGCAAAATACATAGGTACTTGACGGTAGACATCATATTCCAGCAATCGTTAATAAAGAGTTCTATCCAGCAATTAATTTACTTTTTAAATTTTAAACAAAATGGCACAGATGCGGTATACCATTTTTTACATGTTAATATGTACATACATACTTTCATGAGGCACACAGAGTACTTTTTAATAATGAGGCACGTTAGCTTTTAGCATCTGCATTGGTCAACCAAGTCATAATTTATATTTACTAATGTTTTTACCGAATTTGTTTAAAATATACTTTTTGTTAATTTACATAGGTAAGTAAGTTTAAAATAATGATCTTCACTAATTATTTACCTGCGCAGAAGTCTTATTTTTGAAAACTGCGGCAAAATCTTAACCAATCACAACGGTCCATTTACGCGCGCCAAAAATGTCAATTTCTTATTATTTTTAATTTTTATTTTTTTATTTTTTTTTTTTTCAATTTAAGTCCATACAGAACATTTATGAATGTCAAATATTACAACCTGTGCGGATAAAGAATGGGATCACCCCACGAGTGCGAGTATAGACGCAAATAGTGTGCGAGCGAGAAGTGAATAGATGCGCCGCCATTTCTGATCCCATTCTTTATCCGCACGGATTGTATGTAATCTACGGCTGATTCGGAATGTCAATTTGTACCGAGAAGAATCAGCAAGAAACTCAGTAGTTACTCTTTTCAAATAATATGGTAATTACCTACAATATTCATTCTTATACAAATTATTATTACAGTGACAGTATGATATACAATGCTTATAATCAATATCGTTTAGATAAATCGTCAAAGAAAAATTATGAAATGAATTATACATTAGAGGACAGGCGAAGAGATCAACATGTCCAAGAATCATTATCATTCAAATAATCATCTACTTTATAGTAGCCTTTATTTATTTATTTGGGAAACAAACAATTTAGTAATTTTGAATAATTTACACAAATAAATAGTACACAAATCAGCAAAGTTTCCACAGAAAATTACATGTCAAACGTAAAATTATAAAATAAATGCAAAAAACAAAAAAAAATAGACGAATAATAATAGTTAAATAAATAATAACAGTCAAAATACAATAGAAAAATTCAAGCCTTTCTGCATTAGGCAGTTTTTTACATGCAACTTAAACTTATGTGGTAAATCAATGATATTTTGAGGTTACTTATTAAACATTCTAATGCTCAATCCTACAAATGAATTTCCAGTTTTATGAAGTCTTATATTTGGGATTTATTCATCAACGCCATGTTCGGTGCGAGCAAATATTCAATGTTCTTTGTGAGTGCGAGTGCGGTTAAGAGAGAGATAGCATTCCTCTCTGGATTTATTGTATTTAATTTTAACTTAACGCCATTAAATCTGTATTTCAACTGCTTTTGCAATCGTAGTCTTCTGTGTGTACGAATTTTGCCGATGTAACTTATAAACGTGGTACAACTATAGCTGTAACTAATTATTATATCTTTATCGTTTATCCACTAAGTTATAAACTATAACCTTCTTGCGTTTATCTCACTTATTGATTTTTTTGGAACAAGTAATTAATTTATGCCGAAGGAATTAAAAATTAAAAGTACAGCATATATTATATTTACTTAACAACGTGTTCTAAATATCTGAAGTTTTAATTGTTACCTACATGGTTAAAAATCGCCTTGATTAAGTATATCGTATGTAATGTTTTAATAAGAAGTTAATCTTATTTAAAGTAGGAATATTCGATATGGGGACTCAGGTGCATCTACCTCCTCGAGTGGCCCTGCTGGAAATCAGTTCTGTCCTGATTCCAACTTCGGTTGGTATTAGGCAGAAACGGTCACCGCGGAGCACGGTTTTTCCTGGGCAATGACGGGTAGTAATTCATTCGTGGATTGCTACCTGTTAGCCGAAGGATGCACACCCGACGGACCGGCCCTGTCGTGCGACCGCGCTGAAGCGCACATCGCTACAGGGCCTACATTGTCGCGCCGAGGGTCTGAGGACCGGCGTCTTCGCGTCGTTCCCTGACGGTGCACTAGGGCCCGTGAAAGCGGGATAAACCATTGCACAGCGGGGTTGCAGGCGCCATTTTTGTCTTCGGACCTGGGGATGCTGTGTCCGGCCCCGCCCGCGCGGGTTGCGCGGCGGTTTTCCAGCGGGGCGCTTTGACGTCGGCATCCCCCTAGAGTGGAGCGCCTCCGGGCGCAGTGGCCGCAAGGCCCACGTTTGGGGACCTGCGCCGCAAGGTCGCAGCCAGCGGATTGCGGTGGTAGGTCGGAGTTGTTTGCGTCGCGGATTTCCCCGGCTCCGCAGCCAGCGGAGTCGGTTTCTGCGACGCGTTATTATGTTGAAAGCCTGCGGGTTTGTCCCTAACTCGCACTGCACTGCAACCAGCAGTATATGTGCGGGGAGGGGTGCCCGCAGTCCTCCTCTCGGTGGTGCTTGCACTGCATCCAGCAGCGTGGGTGCTACCCGGGAGGTTGAGTGGGAGAGAGGCCGAGCTGGCGAGCCTCTTCGCCCCGACCGGGCGACGGATGAAGCCCCCGTGGCAGTCCTCACCCCGGTCTGAGTGTTTCCTGGGGGCGAGGGATGGAAACGCCCCAGTGTTTTTATTGGGTATGCCTCCGGATGGTCTCTGATTAGCAGAGACCTAACCCGGAGGAGAGCCCCTCTCAGCGTGCATAAGGTGCATTTTCACTGGGTCATCAAAAAAAAAAAAAAAAAGGAATATTCGATACGGTCGTGCACAAGGCTTCGTACCTGTTATCACGGCCACTCCCCACTTAAGGACGATGAGAGTGGTGCCCTGGTGTTTTTAGTCGGTAGGCCTCTGGCTGGCTTCTCGTTAGGAGAAGCCCCCGCCAGAGGAGAGTCCGACATAACCCGTCCGCTCCCAGGCAGACGGGTATGCGTAACGCATTTTCACCAGGGATAACAAAAAAAAAAGGAATATTCGATATACATACATCGATGTATTTAAAACATCGACGTTTACAATGCGATACATCGAATCGATCCGATGTTTTGAACAGCTATCGTTATACTCGATGTATCGATGTTTTTTCATGTAATATAGAATCGATGATAACCGGTTTATGTCACAAAAACTCAAGGTTATGTAAATGATTCAATGATATTTAAAACTAATATTAATATTTTTTTAATAATAAATTACAGTTTAGGTACCTATTTATTAAAAAAAAATACTACTCATCATCATCGTTTCAGCCAATAGACGTCCACTGCTGGACATAGGCCTCCCCCAATGTTCTCCACACAGATCGGTCCTGTGCCGCCCACATCCAATGGATTCTCGCGATCTTCACCAGATCATCGGTCCACCTTGTGGGGGGCCTGCCACGGCTGCGACTTCCTGTGCGTGGCCTCCACTCCAGGTCCTTTCTGCCCCAACGGCCATCTGTTCTCCTCGCTATGTGCCCTGCCCATTGCCACTTGAGGCATGCAATCCTTTGGGCTATGTCTGTAACCTTAGTTCTCCTGCGGATCTCATCATTTCTGATACGATCACGCACGGAGACTCCGAGCATAGCTCTCTCCATTGCTTTCTGGGTGACTTTGAGCCTCCTTAATCGGCACATCGTAAGCGGCCACGTTTCGGTTCCGTATATCATCACTGGCAACACACACGCATTGAAGACTTTCGTCTTGAGACACTGCGGTAGGTGGGCCGAAAATGTGCTGCGTAGCTTCCCGAACGCTGCCCAGCCGAGTTGGATTCGTCGATCGACCTCTTTCTGGAAGTTAGACTTACCAAGCTGGACTTTTTGTCCGAGGTAGATGTACTCGTCTACAACTTCCAGTGCAGAGCTTCCAACCTTCACAAGAGTGGGTACGACATGGGAATTCGACATGATTTTCGTCTTGTCCATGTTCATTTTCAGACCCACTTGTTGGGAGACTCTACTGAGGTCGTCAAGCATTGTGCCTAGGTCTTTCAAGGTCTCAGCCATGACTACGATATCATCAGCGAATCGAAGGTGCGTCATGTACTCACCATTTATATTGATGCCAAGTCCATCCCAGTCCAGAAGTTTAAACACGTCCTCCAACAGAGTGGTGAACAGTTTCGGCGATATAACGTCACCCTGTCTCACACCTCGCTGGAGAGGAATGGGTTTTGATTCCTGGTCCTAAAGACGGACTGACATTGTGGCGTTTCCGTATAATGACTGCAACACTTGTATGTATCGGTAGTCTATTCGGCACCTTTGGAGAGACTGTAGCACGGCCCAGGTCTCGACAGAGTCGAAGGCTTTCTCATAGTCCACAAACGCTAAGCATAATGGCAGGTTATACTCTTCGGTCTTCTGTATAACCTGCCGCAGCGTATGTATGTGGTCTATAGTGCTAAAGCCTTTTCGAAATCCGGCTTGTTCGGGAGGCTGGAAGTCGTCGAACCTGCGTGCGAGACGATTCGTCATAACTCTCGCAAACAGCTTATATATGTGGCTCAGCAGCGTGATAGGCCTGTAATTCTTCAATTGGGATTTGTCACCCTTTTTGAAGAAAAGCCTTACCACGCCAGAGTGCCACGCTTTGGGTGTCTTTCCCTCAATGACGATGGAGTTGAAAAGCCTCTGAAGGGCTTTCAGGACAGGTCATCCACCTGCTTTCAGAAGCTCCGCTGTGACTCCATCATCACCCGGTGCCTTACCGTTTTTAAGCTGTTTGAGAGCTATGCTAATCTCGTATAGGCTGACGTCCGGGATATCTTCGGTGTAGGTAGTGCCGGGTTAATTTGGCTCTGCGCTCAACGGCCTGAATGACAGGTGTGCGTGATGTCGCGTAAAGCTGTCCATAAAAGTGTTCGGTCTCGGCCAAAAGCTCTGGGCGTGACGTGACGATTCTGCCATCCTCTGTTTTCAGCTTGGTCAGCAAGCTCTCTCCAATAGCCAGATCTCTAGCGAAGACTTTGGAGCCTTTGTTTCGCTCTATAGCCTCTTTAATACGTTCCGTATTAAATCGGCGTATGTCCCGGGTCAGGCACTTGGAGATGCGCTTGCTAAGCTGCCGTCGTTGACGCGCTTCATCAGAGGTTTGCAGAACCATTTTCCGCCTTTCCTCCATTAGCTTTAGAGTTGGCTCCGAGATTTTACTGGCTTTTTTCGTACGGCTGAGTCTGAAGACTTTTGCACCCGCCGTAAGGACAGCTTCTACGAGCCTGTCATTATATTTGTCCACATCTGAGCAGCTCTCTAGGCAATCGAAGCGATTTTCCAGTTCAAGTTGAAAGCTTTCGGGGTTTTCATTTGGATGGCTACAGGGCGGAGCGTAGATTTCATCAGTCGATACCTTTCGGATGCAACGTGTAGATTCAAAGTGCCTCTTACCATTCGGTGATCACTTCCAGTGTTCAGCGAATTGATCACTGAGACATTATTGAAGATCCGGGTCTTGGTAGACATGATGAAGTCAATCTCATTTTTTGTAACGCCATCCGGACTTTCCCAGGTCCACTTACGATGCAGCCGTTTTTTAAAGAAGGAGTTCATCATGTAGAGTCCCTCCCTCTCCATATACTCGGCTAGCATTCGACCTCGGTGGTTCCGGATTCCTGATCCAAATTCCCCCACTTTCGACTCCTCATCGCCCTTTTTGCCTAGCCTTGCGTTGAAATCTCCCATGACAACAGTGTAGTGAGTATTGGAAGTATGTATTGCCCGAGAGATATCCTCATACATTACTTCCACTTCCTCGTCGGGGTGTGTCGAGGTCGGGGCGTAAACCTGTATTACCTTTAACGAATACCGTTTGGTAATTCTGAGTGTAAGGTACGCCACCCTATTCGACACACTTCCGATTTGTACAATGTTGTTCACGAGGGACTTGTGGACAATAAACCCGACTCCACCTTTGGACAGTTCTTCGCCCTCCCAGAAATAAAGCAGATTCCCGGATTTAAGGATCATCTTATCCTCGCCCTGTCGTCGGACTTCGGATAATCCTACAATACTCCAGCGAATTCTGCTTAATTCTTCCTCTAGTTCCAGCAGCTTCTCTTCGGTCCGCAGTGTGTGTTGTACGTTGCCAGGGCCAAGGTTGTTTGACGGTAGGTATTCGCCACCCGGGGATTCTTGGCACCCCTGGTCCCGGCGCCTCGCCCGCTTCCGTCATCGCCGGCTCGGCCTCCGGTACCGCCGGGCACTTGGGGCCTTTTGTTGATTTTAAAAATCATAGGGGGGGTTTGGGCCTACACCCACCACGCTGGCCCAGTGCGGGTTGGTGGGGAACGTCAGAGCCTCGTCTGTTGTGCAGCAGGGTGCGCCACGTGCAGGTGAGGTTGACTTAGACCCCGTTAGATATTGGGCGGGACCCCTTACACCCCTTTTTGTAGACATAGATTACGAAGGAAGTTAGATCTATATGACGTTTCACAAAATCTAATGTGGCGCCCTCTAGCGGACAAAACATACAGAGTAAAAAAATAAAGTTATGATAAATATGCCGTGTTTGGTATCATTTGAAAGCGCTTGACTTGTACATTTTGAATATATATATATATATATATATATATATATTACTAGCACTTGGACACCAAAATAGTACAAATAAAATAAAAGTAAAAAAACTAAAACCCAACTACGACAAAAAACGTCGCTGAAAAAGTATAAAACAAGCCTTCGTTGTCAATTTATGCAATATTCACTATGTAGAGATAAAATTTCATGTTTGGAAAGGCGTAGTCACACGTTAAATATACTACCCTTTGACAACGTGTGATTGCGGATTTCCAAACATGAAATTTTATCTCTACATAGTGAATATTGCATAAATTGACAACGAAGGCTTGTTTTATACTTTTTCAGCGACGTTTTTTGTCGTAGTTGGGTTTTAGTTTTTTTACTTTTATTTTAAAAGATGAAAATCTAAACTGTAATAAGATAGATGAAATAGCTCTTTTCATAATCTTCAAAACCAAACATTTTCACTCTGAAAAGATGACTTGTATTGAGAGGTATTTTTGACATGACTAGCTTTGGAATATACTTTAGAAAAAGTACTCGATGTTTACAAAACATCGATGTTTTCATCCGATACATCGAAAGACATCGATGTAGTTTTGATGTATCGAATCGATAAAAACATCGATGTTTTTTTAAACTGGGCATCCTTAATTTAAAGGTGATTATTCAGGCTCTATAAGTCTATATACTGTTTTGTGGCCCTCTGTGGTCTATACTAAGTTGTAGTATGCCTGTGAGCCAAGTTATATGAGTTCGAAGATTTGATTGTTTCATACTTATTTTTCATGTTTCATGTTAATTTGTCATAGATTGTGAATCAATCCTACAACTTCAATGGCTTAAGGTTATCAATTTAACATAAGTATTTTTTTATATTTGACCGAATTTTATATTTAGCATATCTTTATTTTAATGTAAGTTTTTTTAAGGTTATTCGATGTAAGATTTTTTGCTTGTCCTCAATAAATAAATAAGGACGCGAGGGTATGCTATCCTTGAGTCCGCGCCACGAAAGAACTCCGGCGGGAAAACACGGAACAAACAGTGCTTGTAGACATAAAAGTCAAATTTGAACGTTGATGGCGACTGAAGTGCGCTTTTCACGGGACTTTTTTGGTGGCTCGGACTCTAATAGGGAAAGGGTAGAGAGAAAAAACCAGAGTGCACTTAACATACTGTATATTTAATTAGTGTATATGTACACGGGGTCGGCCGGGGTGGGGGCGGCGACGCGGCGCGCTAGCCCCCGGCTAGCGCGGGGTCACAGCGCGGCCACGGCGTGCGGCGCGTGCGTCGCGTGCGCGTGCGTCGCGTGCGCGTGCGTCGCGTGCGCGTGCGACACGTGCGGCAGGTGCGGCGGCGGGTCGGGCTCGTCGAGGTCGAGCGCGGCGTCGATCATGGTGGTGTCGTGCAGCAGGCGTAGGCGCGACGCGCTTAGCGCGCCCGCGCCGCCCGCGATCACGCCCGACCGGACCTCTACCGGGAAAAAATAACATCATAACACGATAAGAAAGAAACTTTATTCAAGTTAGGCCATACAGAACACATGAATATATTAAGTATCTAACTCTGGTTCGGAATGTCGATTTTTTTATGTGATAGACGGTAGACGAGCAGGCGGATTACCTAGAGACCAATTTTTGAATTTTCGCTTCGTCCAAACAAAACCCCTCGTCTTGCAAGTCACGTACGTCGTCTCGTGAGTCACATGATTCTCAATTTTCCCTATTTTTGAAATCACTCGCTTAAGGTGTTGAAAAGCTTGTCGAAGTATAATGTTAACTCGTTTCACGCAGAAAATTCTACAATCGATATTACAATTGAAAGTCGTATTTATTTATTCATTTTTTATATTGCTTATTTACTGAGAAAAAAATTAAAAACTAAAAAACGTAAGATGACGTCATCGGACGGCAGAATGTAAAATATTTCTTTGCTTAGCACATTATAGTTTTAAATTTACGTAATGCCAAACCCATGACATGTAACTGTCAAAAAAAAAGACAACTTGTCAACGTTGAATGTATGAATGACGTTGACAATGTTGACACTAGTATTATTTACCTTTGACAGTAGTACCTTTTTTTATTAAAACAATGATAAGCAAAGGAATATCGCTTTATTCAGCCGTCCGATGACGTCATTTGGCGCTTACGTCTATTTAGAATAAAACGAATTTCAATAATTATTTTATGCATGAAAATGGACAAATTTTGAAAAAACAAAAAATATGGGTCTGTTCATTTTATGTCTACTTTCATATAAAAAAACAATATGGACATGTTAAAAATATGAAATGTTGTCCATTGAAAGTCCGGTATTCGGTGTAGTAACGTATAACGGGACGTAAATATTTTGACAGCCAAAGAGAAAAAGAAAAATTATTGTCTCTGGTGAGACAACATGACATTAAACAAGTGGTTGTTTTGTTAAAAGTGGTTCAAAGTTTTGTTTTCATTGAGTAAAATTTTACGGTATCATCACGAAAATATGGAATACCCAGAAAGCGATTTCCAACGAGTGATTTACACCCCTCTTTGCAAATCGCTCGTTTTCGAGCGGTTCCAAAATGCCGATGTCAAAAATCATGCGAGTCACACATTTTTTAGTGCGACGACAATTCAAAAATAGATCTCCTGATGGTAAGCGATGGCCGCCGCACTTTACTACTACTACTTTTTTTTTTTTTAGATTTTCGCGTTGCATTATAACTATAATGTATCAATACGGGGATTAACACGATATTTATTATGTGAAACAACATTGTGTACTCACATATTTGGCTCGACGTTTCGGCTACGTTACAGCAGCCGTGGTCACGAGCGGACTCACTGTTGTTTCACATAATAAATATCGTGTTAATCCCCGTATTGATACATTATAGTTACTACTACTCTACTGAGAAGAACTAATAATGAATCGAATAAGTCTATGTCTGAGTTCATAGACTTATTTTCTTATCAAAGGGTACATTTTGTATTTAAAACAAGGCTAGACCTAGATTATATGTATATTTGTAATACTCTGTAATATGTTTTATATGATAAAGAAAGACCATTTAATCAGTAACAATTTAAATAGTCATTCTTAGGTCCGCCTAATAAATGCAAAAGAGATGATCAGTCGAATTCGTGTCTGCGAAATGAGTTACAGCATTAAAAACTCATTAGGTACATATCGTTTTCTTTTTGTTTTTAGTATTACACTTTAAACTTTGTTAATATAATAATTAGGAAAATATAATGCAAAGATAAGAAGTAAGATACAGTGAGTTAGCTATGTAGCTAGTTCCCGCATTTGACAACTATGCGTTTCTAGTTGCGTTCATTTCGCATTCATACTGTCTCACTCAAGACAAGGGATCAGACAACTAGGGCTCGCGTCAAGGGAATCTGACGTATATTCTCGAAATCATTTTTTTTTCCGAAGAATACGGACCGGAGTAGGGTTAGGGCAAAGCAAAGGGGTGTGTAACTGTATACCGTGCAGCGGCAGCGGGTTGGCGGGGTGCAGCGCGGGGTGCAGCGCATGCGGCGCGCCGAGCACGGGGTCGAGGTCGAGGCTGCGGTTCATGTAGGCGTGGCGCGCGCGCTCCGCCTCCGCGCCGCCCGCCGGCGCCGGCGCTGCAACATTACCGTACGGTCGGCATCAAAAGTAGCTTAACACTTTAGTACCATGTCGAAGTAACATTTTTTACGAACCCCTTGAATCTGCCCCTAAAAATAATAGGCAGAACAGTTACTTTGACATGGTTATAAAGTGTTAAGCTACTTTTGATGCTGACCGTACCATCCCATCATAGTAGCGATGACTTGTTTTCTATGATGGAGGCCTTTGCCCTGCAGTGGGACAGTATATGTTTATACTAATATCAGCCTATAAACTGTCCCACTGCAGGGCAAAGGCCTCCATCATAGAAATTAAGTCATCGCTACTATGATAGGATTAGGCTTAATCACCACGCTTGCAAAATGAGGATTGATGAGCACAAACCCGAGCTATGTTCGAAAAATTCGAAACATACTTTTCGCTCGACCCGGGAATAGAACCCAGGAACACGGCCCGGTACTTAAGCCACTAGACCAAATAGGGCGTTTGCCCTCTGTCAGAACCTATCTATATAGGTGATACTTTAGTCAAGTAGTAGTGAAACTCCTAAAATGGATAATCTATTTAGTGGCAAGTTCGACGACGGAGTCTTGATCGGGGACGGACGACCGTTAGTGGCTTTAGGGTTTCACCCGTATTCAAAAATAATCACTAAGCGTGAATATGTTACTTATGTAAAAGGGGGTACTTAGTACGACTAACCCGAAAATATTCAGGTCTGTTTTTTTGCATACTTTTAACACACATTAAAATATCTGTTTCTAGGTTACTTATATGTATACAGAATAACAGTGATTAAATATAATGGATCTTCATCATCCTTCATTGATTTAGAAATGCTATTTTTATTTTCTGTCCTTTAAAATAATGACAAATGCAACCACCACAGCAACCTCTATACACCCTGATGTATAAAATTCTAAATTACATTTAGAATTTTATACATGCATTTAAAAGTAAGGGGAGGGTGGTCTCACCATCTCTCGCGTCCAGCTCCCGCGGCGGCTGCGCGGTGACGGCGACGGGCGCGACGGACGCGCCGGGCGCGGGCGACGCGGGGGAGGCGGGGGAGCGCGCCTGGCTCGCCGGCAGCTCGTCCTTCACGTCGATCGTGAACACGCCGCGCCTGCAACACACACACACGTCACGCCACGCCACGCCGCGCACGCCGCGCACGCCGCGCACGCGGGGCTCGCTGGCGGGGAGCCACGTACCGGTCGATGAGGCTGGGCGCGAGCGGGCCGCACAGCACGTGCCAGCAGTTGGCGCACGCGTTGCCGCGCGAGTACGGGTTCGGGTTGGACATGCCGCGCCGCGGCGAGAACGACCCCTTTATCTGGAAATACAAACCGACAATACTTATTCAACACGTAGGTACATACTTACTCATAATTTAATTAGGTATTACAGATATTTGAACAAAATCTTTTTTAGGCTGAATGACGGCTCCGAAACACATTGTGATTTGACAAAATGTATTAGTTACTTATTAGTTTTATTAGGCGATAAAGAGTAGTACTCACATCCTCGTTGGTGGTCTGGTCGGTGGAGGCGAGGTAGGTGTGGAAGCCGGCCAGGGCGAGCGCGGACCACACGGACAGAAAGCAGACGGCGGCCACGAAGGCGGACACAGGCGTCGCGCGTAGCGCCGCGCCCAGCCCCGCGCCGCGGGCCTCCAGCGCCAGGTGCGTCACCGCGCACGCGAACTCGAACACCGCCAGGAACGACAGCGACACCACGAACGTGTAGAAGTAGCGGTAGTTGCGCTTGCCCACGCAGTTGCCCACCCACGGGCAGTGGTGGTCGAAGCGGTCCACGCAGTTGTCGCACAGCGAGCAGTGCGAGGCGCGCGGCGGGCGGAACATCTTGCAGGTGAAGCAGTACTTGAGCTTGACGGGGTGGCCGCGCACCAGCACCTCGCGCGCGCGCGGCGGGGGCCGGCCGGCCGCGGGCGCGCCCTCGCCCGCCGCGCCCGCCTCCAGCGCCGCGGCCTCGGCCGGCGCCGCGCGCGGGATGATGCCCGGGTCCGACAGCGCCGTGCGCAGCAGCGCCGACAGCGTCAGCAGCGCCAGCGCGGCGCCCGCGCACGGCACGGCCGGCGACACGCGCGCCGCCAGGAACGGGCAGTCGAACGCGAAGTGCAGCGCGGACGTGATGCAGATGCCCCCCAGCGTGAACGCGAACACGCCCGGGTGCGGCGCCGTCATCAGCCGCCCGTCGCACCAGAAGCGGTTGCGGCCCGCGAACACCTCCCACTTGCGCGTCACGCGCCGCGACGCCATCGCCGCATCACCGCCGCTGCCCGCACGCCCACAACAGAGACACCACCGACGGCTCGACGGTTTACGCTCTGCAGGAATTCATTCTTCAAGCATTATACTCATGTATGATACAAATTTACATCATTCTATAATCTATAAATATATGCATTACAAGCCGTGCGGATAAAGAATGGGATCAGAAATGGCGGCGCATCTATTTACTTCTCGCTCGCACACTATTTGCGTCTATACTCGCACCCCACGAGTGCGAGTATAGACGCAAATTCTGATCCCATTCTTTATCCGCACAGGTTGTACCTAAACATACATATATGTACATATATGTTTAGGTAATTTGAATTTTGCTTAGGTTAGGTTAAGATTTTACATACCTAAAACATATTATAGTATTGGTAAAAAAAACGGATTTGCTGTTGCAGTTCCACAAACTTGTTTTTTACTCAATTAGTTTGTTACCTGAGGAAAAAAGCCTTTTTTTTTTGTTTTCCCGGGGGAAATGCGTTACGCATACCCGTCCGCCTGGGGGCGGACGGGTTATGTCGGACTCCCCCCGCATAACGGCGGGGTCTACCAACTAAAACCCCTGGGCACCCTCTCATCGTCCATAGCGGGGGTTGTGGTGACGGGCACGAGGCCATGTGCATGACCCGAGGAACAAAGCCTAACCTAACCTAATCCTGGGGTAAGGGGGGTTTAAAAGGTAAGCAGCGCACTTGTGACACCACTGGTGTTGCAGGTAGGGCTGCCACCTAATTTTTGCAGATAAAGTACATTCGTTATTATAGGTAGGGAAAAAGTACTTGCATAGTATCAAAATAAAGTACAATTTATTTTTCTTAATCATTATGTTTAAAAACATATTTTACATTACTTTTTGCTGTTTGTATCAAATTAGTATCACCAATTTCATTTAAGGTGACGGGTAGGGCACACTAGCGACACCAATCGATTTACGCGTATAATAAATATCAATTTTATCGTACACATATAATCAATATCAATTTTATATATTTACGCGTATAGTATATATCAATTTTTTGGGTACAAAAACGGACCCAACATTTGCATGGTTATTTAATAAATAGTATAAGTGTTTGCCGAGTGGTTGTAACCCCGAAATTGCTTAAAATAGATCCGGTTTAGTAGCTAAAAATTAAAATCGAATGGCGGCACTAGTGTGACCTACCCCTCACCTTAAGGAAAATAAATACGACTACAGTTTTCAAAATTCTATCGCAATCATGCGAAATAAAATATTTCTGCGTACTTTATTTTTCTCATAAAGTATAGAGTACAATCACCTGAAATAACGTACAATACTTTATTATAAAATATGGGTGGCAACCCCAATTGCAGGTGTCCATGGGCGGCGGTAATCGCTTACCATCAGTTGATCCATCGGCTCATCTGCCACCTCTATCATAAAAAAAGCATTTTTTTTTCCCTTTGGGCACTTCAGGGCTCAGCAGTTGTAACCTAACCTAACCTATTTTTGATCTACACATTAGCCAAACAATAAACAAAATTCAGTTGTTAAAACATTGGAACATTCTGTTGGCAAAAAATTCATGGGACCGATGTTCCGTATGCAAAATGGCAATTTATTTCAAAACACACACAGCAGACATTCGGTTTAGGTGAATCAGCAGACATTATATACTTTGCCTAAGCAAGGTATACACTGCCTAGGCAAAGTATGTTATTAACAATGATATTCATAATATTTCATACATTGCCTAAATGCCCTATGCATTCCATACATTGCCTAGGCATTGTATGCAATGTTGGATTATACAGATATATGTATTTATTTATTTCCTTATTTGGATAAAATGAAATGTAGTTTGCTGAAGTATCTCTAGAAATAAATAAATTATAAATAGCCTCATCTACCAACAACAGGTTATTGGGGATAATTCAATCCAAAAGGAATTTTTCTAACTGACTTCCAGACAGACTCAGGATAATTTTACATAAATTGTCTGTTTAGCCTGCTGACAACAACAATCAATAGGAAGGTGAAGTGTGCTTAGGTCAGCCAGGCAGAAAGCCAACTGGAGACTCTAGTGTAATGTTTATTTATGACACCTTGATGATGTAAGTGACTATACTTATCTCAAATAACCATCAGGCTGGCACACAAGCCAAAATCTTATTTAGATCGAGAATGAAATTATAGTCTTATTATAAGTTTAGATATCTCAAACTTTTTAAAATACCATGTAATGTAATGTAATGTAAGGTGGACTCCCTTTTCCGCACTTTGACTCTCTTTCGACAACTGAAGCCAGCCCAGCTCCGCCCAGAAGCGCAGAAGTTTCCTGGGAGCTTCACAGGCTTCGCAGAGCAACCTCAAGAACCGAGGATATGTTCGTGTTGGGTAGTCACAGCATCACTCTCCAGGAATGTGTGTGTAACGGATTTCTCTGCGTTGACACAATCTTTGCATAGAGGGCTATCTGTCACGCCTATTGTGAACAAATTTTTGTTCAAGGAGTGTTTCCGGGCCCGCCACCTCCATCTCTGACTATCTTTTATTGAGCTTTATACATCCTTTTACATAAAACAGTAAGTATTCATAAGTTAGTAATTCATTGCCAAGTTATAATAATTGAGAAATACAAAGCAAGCAAAAAGTCCAGACTTCAGCAGCACATTTGTGATTGTGACATCCTGTTAGTTTTTGTGAAGGTTGGAAAGAGATTCTTGTGAATGATTCACAGCTGCAACCTTCAATTTATTCATACTATTGGTTGTTCATATCCATTTTAGATCTGATTAGTATTAAAGATAAATGATAACAGATAAAACCAATGTAATGTAAGATTATAATGAGTTTTTTCATAGTGATGACAGATAAAGATAATAATAGATAAATATAGAACAGCATGGCATTAACATTTAAGTCCGGAAACTCTAATAACTGGACCCGGGTATGATAGAACATTGGTTACTACATCTTACAACATGAATGTCACTGAGGAGATTAAATCATCACAAGATTATCGTTTAGAATGACACGAGATAAATGATACCTATAAAATGGTCTGTGTGTGAAGGAAGGCTCAAGGACAAGTAAGGCGATGAGTGGAGCACCTGGCAAGAGCAGGGCCGCACCGCCCAGCGCTGGGACCAAGCTGCCCACGTTCCTAGCGGTCCCCGTTGCTCGCCACGCTCACGCGCACCCGTGGGCTCGGTGTCGGACCGCTTGATGATCACCAATGTTTACAACACTATACGATAATACTTCATTAGAGAAATGATCTCTGCACGTATCCCACCAGAGAAATGTAACGATTTAGCACTCAGTATCGTGTTTGGCAACAAGTAACTATTCAAACTATTGATTATATGCCATTACTTCGCTAATGTAAATGCTTCCAAGGAAATTATAAAATATATTGTAAATACAAAGTGCTAAAAACTTTCTCGTTATTCTTTCTTCTTTCCAATTACTTCAACTGCCACAGATAATAAAAAAATTATATTGACAAGCCGTGTTGTGAACTTGTGATGAATAATGTGTCAATTTGAATTTATATAAGTACGTAGTGAAAATAAATGATGGCGCCACTGCCGCTTATGTCATAAGGCATGGTATCCCCATTGATTATAACACATTATAACACAAGGTAACCCCAGTAACCCTCAAGAATAAACGTTACTTTATTCTTGCTATATCTATATTGCTTGCTATATTCTTGCTCTTCTATAAGTAGCCCACTTATTATTTTGACACAAAAAATGCATGTTGTACCATGTGTCCCTAAAACATGTGTACACATCACAGATTAGTATATTCATGACATCAAAAGCAATGAGACTAAATAAAAATGTCTACTATTCAAAAAAATCAAACCTCAGGACCCCAATTCTCGTGCTCGTGATATTTTGAAAACATGGCGGATATCACCTGGAGCCCAATTCTAGTGCTCGTGATATTTATTTTCATACGACATATATCACCAAAACACAGTTTTTTTGTATGGTTTTCTGGTGATATCCGCCATGTTTTTTCATATCGAAAATCCCCAGAATTGGGCTCCTGGAGCCCTCGGGACGTGCGATAAAATGTCGTATTTTCTGTAATGTCACTTTTCCAATGTCGTACGAAAATGTCACCAAAATGTCACAAAAGTAAAAAAACTCTATTCTCGTGCCCATGCGACAGTAAAAGTCACTTCCATAGAGAATGTGGCCCATATCATTTCCGCTAATACGTTCCATTTTGTTGATTGACACAAATTTACAATCGAGAAATCTTAATGTTTATTGTTTAAGTATTAATTCAACATTTTCTAGCCTTTTATTATATCAACAGTCAATTTTATTTTTTGTATAACATCATAATTATCATACTTGCTTTAAAATACGATCAAAAAAGACGAAAAAGGAAATTGATTTTATGAAATTGTGATTCCGTTACACCGACCGAAAGCCAAAAGATTTGTTTTCAGTAAAAGACGCGGTAAAAGAAAAAAATGGAATAAAGAATTTTCTTTACACTGATTTTATTACTGAGATCAAAAGGCTTAATGACGAATATTTAAAGGTATGTAGGTAATACTGGTGAAAATTTGTTCCAATTAAAGAAAATATAAGAAAATTTAAAATTCTCAGCTAAACAATCGTTCACACAGAGAATCAATCATCTTCTTAGTTTGTGCAGTTAATTTAAACTTGTTATGTGATTTGAACAACCAAACGTGAATAAACAACAAAACGCGAAACGGCTCAAACGTCACGCTGAATTGGAGAAATATCACCAAAATCACCGTGATACTTCATAACGTATGGTCAAGACCATACGATACGTGTCGCACGAAAATATGTGACATATGTCACCATTCGACATCGCGAGCATAAGCAAAAACGTTTTCATACGATATCCGCCATGTTTTGTTGATATATGTCGTATGATGATAAATGTCACGAGCCCGAGAATTGGGCTCCTGAAAAGCATTCAAAAAAACTATGTTTTAGTGATAAATGTCGTATGAAAATAAATGTCAAATGTGGGATTACAAAATATACACATACTTATAATACTTTTCTTTTGTAAATACATACTTATAATACCTAGAAAACACAAATGTTTGTTCCATGCGGGGATCGAACCCTCAACAATTGGACCAACGGCAGCGTTCACTACCACTGTTCCAAACGGGTCATCGTCGTACGTCTGAAGTTCGTTGAACCCACACGTTCAACCTTAGTGACTACTTCAGGTAGTTAGTTTATAATTTCAAAGCAAGTTGTGATTTCTTATAATTGTAGGAGCACAAGAGCATATTTATTCTTAGATTGTAGTTAGTTTTATTTTTAACCGGGTAACCCGGAAAGTACCCCGTGCTAAGTAAAACTTCTCGTTCTTTTACGCCAACGTCCTATGTTCCTACATAAATACAAATATTTCCACTTTATAATAATTATAGTATAGGTATCTTGTTGATAAACACAACTGCATAGCGATTCATATATGAAATGTGGGAATATTTACTACTTCTGCACACAGACCCATATATGGTATACACGAACATGCCGTGCCGCAACCGCAAATGCATAACGTCCCAGATTTACATGGATACATTATTGCCTATATATTGAGAATCATGCCTCAGAGCGTATCCCGGAACGCGTCCAAAACCACACGTCAAAATCACAATATAGTTATCTGTGGGTGGTCAAAATTATTTGACAACTTCAGAATAAAGCTGTCAACAAATTGTAATTTTTATTGGAGTGAAAGTCAGAATTTTATTCATTCATAAATTTTACGAATACGATTGAAATTATTACTGACAGAATTAACCTGATAAAAACAGTCGAATTATACATTACTCAAAATAATTAACCTGACTTCTATATGAACGCTTATTTAAATAGAATTAAATTAAAACGTAGGATGCCACCGTGGACAACTAAGCCACACATAGTGAAATGACACGTCTGACGTCCAACGACTGCCTGCAAGAGGAATGAATCGCCTAAATCGGTGACTGCAAGTACCTGAGGCAGTAGTCAAGGCCGGTGGTGCAGGATGGGACTCCAGGGGTCGCGGCGCGAGGCGCTGACGGTCGTGGGCCTGTGCCTGGCGTGGTACGCGGTGAGCTCCGCGAGCAACGTGGTCGGCAAGCTGGTGCTGACCGACTTCCCGTACCCGATGACGGTGACGATGGTGCAGCTGCTGTCCATCGTTGCATACAGCCCGCCGGCGTTCGCGGCGTGTGGCGTGCGCCGCGAGACGGACTTCCCGCGCCGATACTACTGGCGCACGCTCGTGCCGCTGGCCTTCGCCAAGTTCCTAACCACAGTTTGCTCACAAGTCTCCATATGGAAAGTTCCTATATCTTATGCACATACTGGTGAGTTCGCTTTATAAAAGTAATTCATCAGACAGTATAAAATGATTCCAGAATTGTGCTGTGCAATGTCATAATCGTCCTCCTGCCATGTTCTTAGGGTTTGCAGTTTCCCTGCTCCCAAGTTTTCCTATCCATTTTTTAGTGAGCGATAGTTTGGTTATGATCGTCTACATAATGTCTGAAGTACATAAATGTGCCTTAATAATAGTTTTTTGAAAAAAAATACTGTTGGAAGGCAGTAAAACATTAAAAAACTTAAAAGCAACTAATTTAACAGAGTGAGAGAGACTTCTGTTTAATTAATTGCTTTTAACACATCACACATACTTTAAATAATATCATCATCCTCCTGCACATGTTCCTGTCATTTGTGACTTTTTAAAATTTATATTTTATTTTTCGCCTTTTAAAATACTTACTTAATTTTTATTTTGCTAAAAACAAACTTATTATAACACCCAATCGATTTTTCGTTGGGGGTTAAAAACAGTTGGCAGTGGTAAAAGTAGTTGTTTTAATTTTCCAGTAAAGGCAACAACGCCACTGTGGACGGCGGGTCTGGCGCGGCTGGTGTTCGGCGAGCGGCAGGCGCGCGGCGTGCAGGGCGCGCTGGTGCTGATCGCGCTGGGCGTGGGCGTGGCATCCGCTACCGAGCTGCACTTCGACGCGCTGGGGCTCTCCGCCGCGCTGGCCTCGGCCGCGCTGCTCAGCCTGCAGCACCTCTACTCCAAGCGCGTCATGCGCGACACCGGCGTGCATCACCTGCGTTTGTTGCAGGCTAGTTGTGCTCCATGTGTATTTTGTTCTTTTTTAGTTTCGTAGATATATTTAACGTATCTTAAACATGTCGGAGTATACATACAAGTTATTTCTTGTATTGTAATACCTATATTATGCAAAGATCGTTTGGTTTGGGGCAGGTACTGGGCCGGCTGGCGCTGGTGCTGTTCGCGCCGGTGTGGGCGCTGAGCGACGGGCCGGGCCTGGCAGGCGGCGCGCGGCCGGCGGGCGGCTGGGCGCGCTGCGGGCCGCTGCTGGCGGCGGACGGCGCGCTGGCGTGGCTGCAGGCCGTGCTGGCCTTCAGCGTGCTGTCGCGCGTGACGCCGCTGGCGTACGCCGTGGCGTCGGCCGCCAAGCGCGCCGCCGTGGTGGGCGCGTCGCTGCTGGTGCTGCGCAACCCCGCGTCGCCGCTGAACCTGGCGGGCATGGCGCTGGCCGCGCTCGGCGTGCTGGCGTACAACCGCGCCAAGCTCCGCGCGCGCGCCGAGGCTCCGCCGCCACTGCCGGTCTGACGCCGAGCCTTCCCCCTCTTAGTTCAATTGCCGCGTTCCCGCGCGACGAGGCTCCTTGCGGCCTCCGAGCGCGAGCGACGATGTCGGCCAAGATCTCCGAGCTCGATCGGTCGCCACCGAGCGTAGCGTTGATCTTTCGGAACGAGCTCCTGAGGTTTGGAAGCTGACTTGAGTCCGATAAGATGGCCCTCGCTAGTCGGTTGAGAATCGATAGAATTTTGTAGCTAATTATATTATTTGATCCCTTGGGTTGAACAATATTTTTATTGACCTATGTGATTTAATTTATTGTCAGTAGTATATTAGGAGATGTGTTTTTTTACTTTGATTTGATTTTCTAATTAAAGCTGATTATAGGATTGTAGTTAGGCCCCTATGGTGCACAAACAGTTTCAGCTCACAATAAATTGTCTTTTCTAATTTTAACATATTAAGTTACAATTTTACTTTTAAAGCATGCATAGAGGGTTGTTAATGAAATTATATTGTGTATTAATACAGCGAGTATTTTTATGTATTATCGAGAGCGGCTGAGCCGCTAGAGATTTTATTTTTTTGTGAATATAATATTTTTTGTTATTCATGTTTCTTATTTTGCCCTCTTTAACCTTTTGCCCAAAAGCGGCGTATTGACGAATACGCCGCTTTTGGGCTTTTGGCTTTTTTTGATTCGTGACGACGAATCGTGGGTATCAGGGGTACGAAGTACTCATACCGTTTGGGGGGAAGGTTTAGGCATCCAGGGTCTAGATTAAATAATGAAAATGAACACATGTACGGTTTTTAATAAATATAATTTATTTACAATAAAATACCACTATTTTGTCATGTCCACATGAAATATCAAAAAACATTCATGCACATTATCAACTAAATGCAGGAAGATATCGGCAATACTTCGACCGACACACGCTCGGCACTCGCGCACTCGGACACGCTCCTAACATCCTAATATTATCTAGTTTCGACACTTCTCATCGGCGCACGGAATAGTTTCACCGGGAAACATAAATCCAGATTAATTAGACTCAAACTCGTCGGTCCGTCTCGGCGCTCGACGGACGAACGGAAGCTCGGGCGGTGCGACTACAGCTCGTCGTGGTCCTCGGCGGGCACCTCCTCGGCCTCGTGGTCGGGCGCGGCGGGCTCGTCCTCCGGCTCGTCGTCGGGCCGCGCGTCCGGCGCCAGGCCCAGCGACTGCTGCAGCATGCCCTCCACGGTCTCCGCGAACTCCACCGCCTGCCCCTCCTGCAGCATGTAGCCGGACCTGCGGGAGGGAGAGCCCGGTTAGTGACGGTCTAATTCTAAAACACTGAACTATAAAATAGTATTCGGGTCCTTGTTGCATTTAGATAGCAATAATACAAAAAGCCTATGGGTGTATGTGGTAAGTCGTATGTCGGCTGGTACCGGAGCGCGGCGGTGCGGTAGAGCGTGGTGGCGGCGCGCGCGGCGGCGGGGTCGTCGGGGTCGTCGCGCACGCGGCGCAGCAGCTCCAGCAGCATGGGGTGGCGCGGGTTGATCTCCAGCATCTTCTTCTGCATCAGGTGGTGCTTGCGCTGCGCGTCGTCGGACTGGGGGCAGACCGTACATTCCTTATATATTCGATCAATGATCACACATGCTTACAGTCTAACAGATAAAGTATACGATGCGTTTGCAGCATTAATACTATGTAATAAGTAGGAAGCGTCCACGTCGGTCATCGGCGACCGTTTGCTCTGGAGGGGAGTGGCCCCTGTATGGTTTATTCTGGAGATATGAAGCATACACGACTGCTACTATTTAAAGGCGAGTGGCGTCATTTCTGTCAATGTGAAAGGCGCTACGTTTAAAAAATACTCATTTAAATGGTCATGTTTAACCTGTTGAACAATTTACAAACACCAAGGGTGCAAAAAATTTTGATTTGATTGAACACCGGGTGTGCTACTACGAACTATTTACGCGTTTACCGACTAATTAACTTTTCGTTACTTATAGATTGCGGATAGTTAATATTGAAATCGTCAAATAGACAACTGGAGAGCACTACTTGTGAGGGTGGTGATCGTGTCTTAATTGTATAAATTGAATAGAGTTAGACAGGCATTAGGTGCGGGCGGTCGGCGAGTGGGTGGAGAGGGTCGACCCACCTTCTGGTGCGCGTTGGACATGGCGAGGCGCTCCATGTTGCCGGTCCAGCCGAAGGCCGTGGCGGCCAGCGCGGCGGGCGAGCGCGCCAGGCGCCGCGACACGGCCGCGCGCGTGACGTAGGCGCCCAGCCGCTCCGACAGCCAGCGCGTCAGCGGCTCGAATTGCTTCTTGTACGCCTCCAACTGCTCCTTGGCCGCCTCGCCTGGAACCCGAACCACACGACAATCAGATAACAGCGAGAGGCGTCCGTCCTGTCAGCGTGACATTTATAGTAAAAAAGTTATTGTTACGGTTACGGTAGCAAATTTTACGTTTTCCATGATACCTTTTTGAATTTGCATATTTTTACAAGCTGAATGCTTAGGCTGCTCGTGCCTCTATAGCTCGTGTCGCGCCCTCGCTTGCAGTCAGCTTGGGTATGAACCCAAGCTGACGGCTGACAGCTGTGCAAGCGAGGGCGAATTGTCACCAATTTGTTCTGCGTGCAACCGACGTATATTATTGTAACCACTTTAACTTTAAAGGACATTCAATATCAACAATACAAGTAACATTTTAATTTAATACATATTGTTGAATGAAAAACGGAGGCACTCACTCTCATCTAAGTCGAAGATCTCCTTGGCGATGTTCTGGAACTTCTTGCCATCGTACTCGGGCAGCGACGACAGGCAGTACTCGTCCACGGCCTCCGTCAGGTACAGCACCTCGTAGCCACGCTTCACCAGCCGCTCCGCGAACGGAGACTTCTCCACCTGAGGACCCAACCACCTCATATACAACCTACTTCTACGATCGTAAATACGATAACTTCGAATGATCAACACTATTATTGCAGGTGTGGTTAAATCCTGGTCATTTTTATTTTGTTATAGCCTTTTATTCCGAAATACAGATACAAATACATTTTACATTAAATTAAGTCTCTAATCTCGGAGTGCCTGTTGGCAAAGGCCTCCTCCAGCTCCCTCCAGTGTTCCCTGTCCCATGCAACTCTGGTCCATCTTGGTCCTGCAGTATACCTCAGGTCATCCTCACATCTCCTGATTGGTCTGCCTCTGCTTCTCTTACCGTCACTTGGGTACCAGGTTGTCACTATACCACTCCATTTTTCCAGCTTACTTCTCAGCAAATGTCTGGTCCATCTCCATTTTTGGGTGTCAATCTTCTGGGATATTTCAGTTATTCTTGTTTTGGCTCGTATGTCTGCGCATCTTACTCTGTCCCTTAGCTTGATACCCAACATGCTCCTTTCCATTCGACGCTGACATTTGCCAAGCTTTTCTCTCTGAGATTTGGTAAGTGCCCATGTTTCACACCCGTAGGTCAGATGGTAGGATGCAGGAGTTGAAGACTTTTCTCTTTATGTACATGCTCATGTCCCGAATTTTCATAATCAACTTTAGAGACCAGTACTTTCTCCATCCAACTGCTACTCTCTTGTTCACTTCTTTTTCCATTTGGTCCTTATTTGATATAATTTGACCAAGGTAGGTATAGTCATCTACATATTCAAGTAGTCCGTTTGTGACTCCTATGGGTACTGGGTTGGGGTTTGAGTTAGTCTTTAGCTTAGTTTTTGAAGCATTCATGGCTAGGCCTGCTTTCAAGCTTTCGTCCTCTAGTTGCTTCAACATGATCTCTAATATATCTGGCCTTTAATAATAATAATAATAATTCTCACAACCTCTCATCATCATCATCATCATCATCAGCCCATTTAAGTCCCCACTGCTGGGGCACGGGCCTCCCTCAATCACATGAGGGGTAATTGCCATACTCACAACCTCTCATACGTTGACCTGATTCCGTACTAGCTTAAGCACTTGTGTTATAGATATCAGACTACAGAGGAACACAAATATATACTAAAATACATATATTACACCCAGACACCGAACAAACACAAGTGTTCATCGCACGAATGTTTGTCCAGGGTGGGATCGAACCCACGACCTTTGGCGTATGAGGCAGGGTCACTACCAATTGCGCCATCCGGTCAGATACATAGATATAGATCGATTTCTTCTAGTAGAACGATGTCGTCTGCGAATCTGAGGTGACTAAGCCTTGACCCATTTATGTTTAGCCCATATTCCTCCCATTTCAGATTTCTGAAGATAGTTTCCAGTACTGCCGAAAAGAGCTTCGGAGACAGAGGGTCGCCCTGTCTGACGCCTCTTTTGATGGGAAACTGGTTTCCTAGTGATTCAAGCTGTATCTTTGCTGTGCTGTTATGATATATATGTTTTTGGTGGTCTTTATGTATGTTTGCTGTACGCATTGCTGTTTTAGGGTTTCCCAGAGTGACCTGTGATATAAGCTATCAAATGCCTTTGTATAGTCAATGAAGGCCATATACAGTTTCTTATTATATTCGTGGTATTTTTCTCTGATTTGGTTGATGGTGTGTCCTGAAGCCTGCCTGTTCTTTAGGTTGGTTTTCGTCCAAAGTTCCTGATATCCTTTCGAGAATAATCTTGGCAAACACCTTATACACATTTGACATCAAGCTGATGGGCCTGTAATTCCCAAGGTTTGTCCTTATCCCCTTTTTAGGGTTCCGTAGCCAAAATGGCAAAAACGGAACCCTTATAGTTTCGTCATGTCCGTCTGTCCGTCTGTCCGTCTGTCACAGCCGATTTACTCGGAAACTATAAGTACTACAGTGATGAAATTTGATGGGAATATGTGTTGTATGAACCGCTACAAAAATATGACACTAAATAGTAAAAAAAAGAATTGGGGGTGGGGCCCCCCATACATGTAACTGATGGATGAAATTTTTTTTTTCGATGTACATACCCGTGTGGGGTATCAATGGAAAGGTCTTTTAAAATGATATAAAGTTTTCTAAAAAACATTTTTCTTAAAGTGAACGGTTTTTGAGATATCAGCTCTCAAAGTCGTAAAAAGTATGTCCCCCCCCTCTATTTTTATAACTACGGGGTATAAAATTCTAAAAAAAATAGAGGTGATGCATGCTAATTAACTCTTTCAACGATTTTTGGTTTGATCAAAGTATCTCTTATAGTTTTTGAGATAGGTTGATTTAACTGTAATTTTGGTTAAGTTATTGTGCTTACACTGAAAACGATGGCTGAACCTTATAAGATAGATCAAAAAATATACTACAGTATTGTACACCTTTAAAAATCCGCGATGATATAAAATCTTTATAATGTATATTTGCTGCTACGGAACCCTTTGTGCGCGAGCCCGACTCGCACTTGGCCGGTTTTTTGTAGATAAGGACGATGTGGGATTCTCCCCATTGTGGTAGTATCATTTGTGTAGCTAGAACTTCGTTAAATATTATCGTCAGAATCGACGTCACTTCCTCTATAGTTCCTTTCAAAAGTTCGTTTGGGATTTTGTCAGGTCCACGTGCTTTGTCGGATTTTTGGCTCTTTATGGCTTTCTCGACTTCATCGCGTAATATTTCTGGTATGTGCAACGTGGAATTACTTGTCTTGTTTCTGTCAAGTGTAGTTATTTCGTCCGAATTGTACAAGTTGCAGTAGTAGTCCGTTGCCAGTTGTTTGATGTTAATCCTTTTGGTTATATCCTTGTTGTCTTTTCTAAATTTAGGAATCCATTCTTTGTCCACTTCTTGTAGTTCCTTCATAGCCTTCTTTACTCTGCCGGTTTTGCTGATATGTTTTACTAGTGTGTTATTCTTGTTTGATTTGCGGTCTTTCCGGATGCTTTCCCTGATTTGTTTACTTAGTTCTGCTATTTTGCTTAGGTTCTCTTTCTTAGGTTCGTTTTCCTTCAATAGTTTTCTGTATTCGATAAGTTCCCGTGTTTTTGTGCTGAGTTTATTGTCCCTCTTCCTTAGTATCTCAGTGACTCGGGTTTGTGTAACAATAATTCTTTCGAATTCGTTGTATTTACGAATCGCGTCTACTGGTTCTTTTTGTATTGCATTCTCGAGGTTGGATAGGGAATTCGTATTTTGTTTAGAGTACATGTTGTTATTGAGGTGGTTGTGTTGTGCTCTGAAATTCACTCTAGACTTCTTTGGCAGTTGCGTTTTCATTGATGATCGAACCATTCGATGATTTGTATTGAAGTTCAAGTTTTTGATCACTTC
Organism: Marasmia exigua; assembly: GCA_019059595.1. Classification (NCBI taxonomy): domain Eukaryota; kingdom Metazoa; phylum Arthropoda; class Insecta; order Lepidoptera; family Crambidae; genus Marasmia; species Marasmia exigua. The sequence continues at coordinate 18,096,525 of CM032466.1, forward strand.
TAGATTATTGAATGGTGTATGGTAGTTCGTAAGTAAAAAGTCAATTTCGTTTTTCGTGGCGCCGTCTGGTGATATCCATGTCCACTTATTTTTTTTATTTTTCTTGTAGATACTATTTATGAGAGTAAGATTATGTTCTAGCAGGAATTCCACCAGCTTCTGCAAACTTGCCGAGTACATGCGTTTCTGTGTTGGATCTTTCTCCGACTTGGGCGTTGAAATCCCCCATCACTACTAGATGTTTATCACTATTAGCGTTTACTACTTTGGAGAGGTCGTCGTAGAACGAGTCAATAGTTTCAGCATCTGCATCTGCTTGTTCTGTTGGAGCGTATACCTGGATCACGGCCCACTTCATTTTAAACTCTGGCAAGTTCAAGATAACTGCAGCTATCCTTACTGAGTGGCCAATGAATTCCTGAATATTGTTCTTAAGTACAGGCTTTATTAGGAAGCCCACACCTTTGTGGCCTGGTGTTTCTCCCTTGTAGTACAAGATATACTCTGATCTGTCTTCGATACCTTCGAGTCTTCTCATCTCACTTATTCCCAATAGGTCCCAATTTATATCTATCAAGACAACTTCCAATTCTTTCAAATGTTCTTCGGTGCGGAGGGTTCTTACATTTAGGGTAGCGATATTGAGTATGTTTCCTGGCCTTTTCCTGTTGTTACATTTGTTTTTGATGTTATTGTTTGTGTTTTTATCATTGTTGTTATTGTTTTTATTATCAGCGTCTTTGTTTTTATTTCTGTTGTTTTTTTATAGGCATTACTGTTTATGTTCTTATTTAAACAATAAACCAAGAGTGAGAGCTACTTTTATTGGCCTGGATTTTGATTCGTCCTTCTTCCCAATTCTTTGCACTTGGCTGATTTCCCACCTGTCCCAATCGTTTGACTTAATCAAATCCTTGTTGATTTGATTCAAGGTTTCTAAAACGACACTCACAAGGTCTTTATTATCGTTTTCCTCTTCCTTCACACCAAATATTATCATGTTGTTCTTTCCTTCAGTTTATTCCAGAGTAATCCAAACTGTTGCTCCATTTTTTTTTTTTTATTAGAGTTGGGTGTTTTCTACTCTGGTCCCCTTGGCTTGATGTCAATCCGTCAATAAGTATTGGAGAAATGAGCACCAGTTGTTTAGTTTTCCCGACTTTGGGGTAATTATTTCTTCGCTGGTCACACTTTGGTGTACTCTCTATGGCGTTGGGTGATTTCTGAACGGAATGACCGAATGATTGTAGTTGTCATTGTCACTTTGTTATTGATGAGTCACTTTTTCCAATTATTTACTTGTTGTTTCTCACGTTTTTACGGGTTTTTTCGCGGAGATAACAATTATTGAGGCTAATCAACACAAGAACTATTAATAGCGATGATTTTTAGCACCGATTGCGCACTTATGCACCAATTTGTTGTGAATTTTGTCGGGAGCGTATTGTCACTGTTTAACGTTCGGAAACCGAAAAAACCTGATCCTGGTCATTGGTGTAGTTTATCTCGCCTAGCGAGGTCCTAACCTTCACGGTCTCTTAGCTACGTGCAATCCTATCAAAGAATATTGGTCATCGAAAATAGTTTTTTTTTAATTCAAATTAGAATTACACAAAAGAAAATAGCGAAGCATCGGGCTGAAAAGATGTGATTTGCTATAAGCACTAATAAAAAGGATAATTTTAAGTCTATCACCTTTTTATCGAGAATTTTGACTGTAGCTAAAATTTAAAACACTGTTTGCGAGGCAACTATGCATGTTCTGGCTATAATCTGTAAAATATAGCTTGATTAGAATGGAAGCAGTCACTTGACCTTTTTTATATAGACATAAGGTTGATCATTTTAACCAAGTTTCAATCCATAGATTTTTATTGCTTTAGTTAGACTAAGGATCATTTTTCTGTAACACCAATGGCTGTCATTCTAATAAAGTTACATTTTACGGACTATACATTTACAGCTTTTTAGTACTAGAGAGTCTGTAATCTCCCTCGCAGATTACGGAGCCCTAAGCGTGCAAGCGTGACGGTACCTCGGCGCGGCTGGAGCCGGCGATGTAGTAGATGTGGTTCTGGTTGGGCTTCATGCGCGCCACGTAGTCCGCCAGGAACGTCTGCGTCGCGCCGCGCGACGAGTGGAAGCGCAGCAGCTTGGCCAGGCGCGAGCGGTTGCTGGGGTCCTCCATCACGCCCAGCTTCACGCTGACGACGAACATCAACGTTAGGTACATATCTACATACGCCAGCGGGATTTTTATTTGGTTAAAAAAATACAATAGGAAGATTTGATCAGACAACCCTAATGGTTTCCGAGATACGAGACGCGCAAGTTCCGCCCGCTTGTATAAAGATACTACTGCTTGTTATTATTACCCTGGTATCGATTAACCAAGCAACCCTTTTATGGTCCTTCGAGCCGGATATTAGCATAACATCGCGCACATACAATCGCAGAATGGACTCACTTGGTGGAGTACTCATTCCAGAAGGCGTCGTACTCGTCGTCTGGGATCTTCTTGAGCATGTCGAGCACCTTGCGCACGAGCTTCTTTTTGATGATCTTCACGAGCTTGTGCTGCTGCAGCGTCTCGCGCGACACGTTCAGCGGCAGGTCGTCGCTGTCCACGATACCCTAACATCAAACATTATAATTCAACTATTACACTTAGCTTTTTATTGCGACTAAACTTTTAAATTGGTAACACATCAATATTGGCTTAACACTCGGTGTCGCCAAAGTCCGTGTCATTTAAATAGGTACAATAGGTCATTCTTATATGCGAACCGATCGCATTCTATACAATACTGATGCTAAAAATGACGTAAACCGAGTTTCATTATACTAGATACCAAGATGAAACTTCAAAATACTAAATGTTGGGGATTCAAATCGTTTGGACACTTTGGTGCCTGTTTATTCTTGTTTAGCAGCACAACCTGTATGTTTTATTCATATGACTTTTTTTTATGATAAAGTTGCAGACGAGCAGACAGATTACCTGATGGTAAGCGATTACAGCCGCCCATGGACGCCTGCAACACCAGTGGAGTCACAAGTGCGCTGCTTACCTTTTAACCCCCCTTCCCCTGGATTGGGCCTCCGGTACCCTCAATCACGCAGCGAAACACAGCGCATGCACTGCTTCACGCCGGTTTTCTGTGAGGACGATGATGTGATTATGTAATTTTGGGTGCAAATAACCTTTTGGGCTCAACAGACTATAATGTCAGTCTCTCAGGGCGGCGGTGGCGGGTACCTGGATGAAGGCGAGGTAGTTGGGCATGAGCTCGTTGAACTCGTCGGTGATGAAGACGCGGCGCACGTAGAGCTTGATGTGGTCGGTCTTGGTGCCGTAGCGGTTGAAGGAGTCGGCGGGCTGCACGCGCGGCACGAACAGCAGCGCGCGGAACGTCACCTCGCCCTCCGCCACGAAGTGCGCCCTGCGCGAGGGACCATCGCATCACTTGCTCAACGGCAAACTTGCACAATGTTCAATTGCAAAAACCAAAAGAAACAATATCAGAATGACTGATTCGGGCTCCACCCGGCATTATGTGGTAATGTCGGAGGGACACCATGACCTCGGTCTTCTGTGGAGTTACTGCATGGAGTCCAGAGGAAGTTAAGGACGTCCCGTTAAATTAAAAAATATATATTAGCTATAATTTGTTTGTATACTGACTTGGCGAGCGGCGGCGAGGTGTCCTTGGTGAGCGAGCGGTAGAACTGCGAGTACTCGTCCTCGTTGACCTCGCTGGGCTTGCGCGTCCAGATGGGCTTGTTGTCGTTCATCAGCTCCCAGTCCCACACCGTCTTCTCGGTCTTCTTCGCCTCCTTCTTCTCATCCGTTGCGTCTTCCACCTTCAAACATAAAACATCTTACTCAATAAAATATTCGCTGCAAAAAGTCGCTTGTAGAATCGGGTTGTAGGTGATGAGTGAACAGGTCACCTTGGCGTCGTCGTCGGCGTCGGCGGCGTCGGCGTCGTCGGCGTCGGCCTCCTCCACGGTCTCGGTGCGCGAGGCCCACAGGTAGATGGGGAAGTTGATGAACTGCGAGTACTTCTTGACGAGCTGGCGGATGGTGTCGGGCTGCAGGTAGTCGGCGGCCTCGTCCTTGAGCTGCAGCGTGATGTGCGTGCCGCGCCGCAGCGTGTCGCCGCGCGGGTCCTCGGCCACGCTGAACGAGCTCGCGTCCGACTCCCAGAAGTGCTGCTTGTCGTCGTTGTGCTTGGACGCCACCGACACCTTGTCCGCCACCAAGAACGCCGAGTAGAACCCGACGCCGAACTGCCCGATCATGTCGTTCATCTCCTGCGCGCTCTGCTTCTCCGCGTCCTGCATCTTGGAGAGGAAGTCGGCGGTGCCGGACTTAGCGATGGTGCCGAGGTTGTTGACGAGGTCGTTGCGCGTCATGCCGATGCCCGAGTCGATGATGTGCAGCAGCCGCTTCTCAGGCTCGGCCTTGATGCGGATGCTCATGTCGGGGTTGGACTCGAGGACGTCCCGGTCCGTCAGCGACAGTAGCCGGATTTTGTCAAGGGCGTCGGAGCCGTTCGAGATCAATTCTCGGAGGAAAATCTGGAAAAATAAATACACATTAAAGTTTACAGGTAGGATAAGTTATAATCATTAAAGAAAATGGCATGTTGCTACCAACCTCCTTGTTTCTGTAGAGCGAATTGATGATGAGCTTCATCATACGGTTGACCTCGGTCTGGAAAGTGAAGTTCTGCGCGCGGTCGCGCATCTCGCGCATCTGCGCCACGCTAAGCCCGTCCGGGGAGATCGCCTCCTCCTCGCGAAGCACGGCTTCGGCATCTGAAATAGAAAATAAATGGAATAGTTTGACAAATTATAATTTGTGCGTTCTTGGATCATTATTATACATATGTATAAAAACAAGTTTCAGTCTGAGGTGCCTTGTAGAAAACATTACGCTTTGTTTGTTTATGGGGTAACAAGCAGGGTTTGTATGTTAGCGTTACCAGGGCGACGCTAGTGACGGCGATCAATCAAAGGTGCAATGCAAGAGAACGAGGCAGAAGCACCCGCAGGCGCCGCGCCAGTGGGCGGAGGCACCGGCGACTTCGCCGCGGCGCCGAGGTTGAACCTCGTGTCGTTCAAGCTCCGGTTCGCGTCCCAGCGCGAGCCAGGCCGCTCGGATGTCTCAGCAGTCAAGCCGCTTGGTCTCCGTTAGTACTTTATTTTTTGGTTGACGTGTATAAAGCCATCTTTGGTTCCCTAAAATAACAATCAATGAAATTGTTGCTAGTAACATAACATACTTCTTTAATTATGTTTAATCAGCTCTTCTATTAGGGTATCTTCTGCTTCTTTTTTGCCAGATCTTCTTGTTGGAATTAACTTTCGAATTCCGATGGTAGAATCACATTATGTTTATTCATTTCTAAGTATATTTTATGCATCAACATATACCTATGTGTAATTACATGTTTATTATACCTAAAAATAAATAATTATAATGTATGACGTCATAGTAATTTTTAATGTATGACGATTTGAAACTGCTGTACATACAGCACTTTCAAATCGTCATACTATATTCTATATTTGCATAGGCTTGTATACATATACAAGCCTATGCAAATATAGATTTTTTGAATATCATGTTCTGATGATGCATGTACCAACAGTATTGAATGAGTTACAACCAGTGCAGCTAGTGGATTGTTTGCAGCGGCGACGGTGACGGACAAGTTCTACCGGCGCCTGGAGCCGGAGCGCGTGGAGGAGGCGCGCGCGGCGCGGGCGCTGGCGCGCATCCGCCGCATGTTCGCGGCGGGCCCGCGCGACAAGTACGCCGCGCCCGTCACCGCCGCGCACGAGTACCTATACCTCTCTCATAACTTGCATTTGTTTACATCTCTTCCATCCTTAAATGTGTTGGTAAAGACATGCATTCCCAAACCCAATGAGTTATCAGTGATTTTTTTTTATCTGTAATTCTAACTGACCTGCTAACTTTAGCAGTAAAGCTGAGGCAGACTGTGCAAATATTTTAGTTAACATCAGTGAAAATTCACACTAGTATACAACAGACATCTCTAAGTAATTTGTCATCACTGATAGAAATCTTATCTGAAATGTTCAACAACGAAAATAAAGTAACCAGTAAATCCATGAACAAGTTATGGAAAAATTAATTATTTTTAATTTATCTTATCTTTTCATGGATCGCGTGTACACTATGAGATCTCATGTACCTCCTTTATCTTTTTAATCTAAATGCCTCGAATGATTTTATACAGATACGGTTGGCATTGGCAGGAGGCCTCAAAGATGGCTGCAACAAAGTTTACAGACAGGCGGCTGTACCACCACATACAAGACTCAGCGTGGCTCAAGGCGCACCTCATTGTGCTTGCAGCAGACGATAAACTCAAGCAGAAATAGCCTGATAATTATGCACGTAGAAGTGAACATGTACCTTATATGTATAAATGGCAATGGCATTATCAGATAATCCTTATTAAGAGATTATGATAACACTATCCCATTAAAGCTTAGTCTTGATAATAAACCTAAAATGAAGCAAATAAAGTTTTATTTGGCCAAAAATATTTTTGATTAATAAGTCAACTAATTAGGTGAAGTTAACTAATTGGCCCCACTGCCGCTTACGTTGTAGGGTATGGTAGCGTCATTGGTTATATGTATAATCTATTTTATCAAAGTAACTTAGCAATTGTTTATAATACATTTATAATTTAATTAAGAGTCTATAAACTTGATTTATAAAATTTTACTTATGTGTAATGAATCAAATATTTGTATATTATTATTAATTATTCAGGCCGGCAGTTCAGGAACTGATTATTGCCTGTATCCAATTACATTACAAGTATATCTTATTTCATTTTGTAAGTAGTGAATATAGTGAAGGAAAATAGGTTGGTAAGTTACAGATTCCTTTAAATAAAATCAGTAGTTACTCAAAAATACCTCAGAGTGAATAATATGTTAATAGTTTGTGTAAAGCGTACTGACCTGTGCGGGAGCCCTCGCGGGAGGCGCCTAGGTCGGCGTCCAGCGTTACCTCCTCCACCGAGCCTACGCCGATGCCCTCGTCCTGTGCGCGAGCCCACCCTGCAACCACACGCTCATTAGCTCCATTACACATCATTCTAACATACACTCTCGACTACTACTAAGTACATGAGTGAATGCACTCAAACGAAAGGCATTACTCTAAATGCCATAGTACTAATAAAGAAAAGAAGGTTCTAGTTAGAAAAGTCGTCGATATTCCACATAGTTAAGAGTTTAACAGGTGGGTTAAGGAGGATACGTAAAACAAAGTGTGAGAAGCTAATATATATATGTATATATATAGTATCAGAATTATGAGAATTGCAGTAGTTGGAGATGTTATATTTCAAACATACAAATACATAGTGGCACAATCGAAGATTGGGTCCAGCATTCGTGGCAATCTATTACATACAACTGAATTGTTGAAAATCTACCAAAAATAAATTACCTGAGAAAAACAGGAGGCCGACGCCTAGCAATAAAAAGTATTTCATTGCTAGTTTGTTACAGCTAACTTAAAATACAAGTATGAATTCGGCGTACTCTGACAATGCCGGTTTGAAAACTGTAGAATTTTTTAGAACCACGCTCAGCTTTTAGGAATACAAGAAACGTCAAAATTGATCAGAAACTTCCTTTATTGGACGTTATCCTGTGAAACTAACACGTTCACCAATAGCCTTACAACACGGCATTCATTTTGACAAATAGTAGATAAATTTAAACAAATGTCTCAATTCTATTGGTCGCAAAAGATGTGTCACTTTCATTCCGTTTTTTATAATTTTACCCTATGGTATGTCCCTATGGACAAGGATCTTTTGGCCGATAGTTTAAGCACGAAATGACTTTGAGTATACTCAAAGCGAAATGAATGAAACCGTTTTTATTAGGCATTGACAGAGTATAAGCTTTTCAAAGAGTATAAGCCACGAAGTTATAATAAGATAACCTATAACCTCCTTGGTATAAGCTGTATAAAATACTCTAACACTGCATGTGTCAGAAAAAAAAAGTTGTCCAGTAAGTGTCAAGCAGGAAAATGTCAATTTGATAATGTCATCACAGAGAAAAAAAAATGTCATGTCATCTGTCACTTGTTTCTCAGTCAACCTTAAAAAAAGTAACTCAATCTTATTCATGTTTTTTTGCGTGAGATTTTATCTTTATTGAACTGCGAATTTAATCAGACAAAATGACAAATTCGCCTTCCAACAGTTCACCTCGTATTATAACCTCCCGTCGTCAAATCGTTTATCGAGAAAGTCAGTGGCGGGTTCATCAATTTAAAATATTAAGCGGCGATGTAGTTTGTAACGTAGCAGTTTTACGCATGGAGGGTTCTCTTCTGCTGTGGCTCGGCGGCTGCCAGAGAGCCTGAGCTAAGTGAAATCGCGCTGGGCATGCCGCCATGCCGACGACAAAACTTTGGGCCGGTCCGGGCTGGCGACGACGCTGCACGGCGCGGAGGGCACAGCCACGGCCCTGGCGCGCCGCCTCACCGGCCTCCTGAGGCGTCCAGTGTACGTGTGCTCGGGCACTGAATTTGATAGATTCACTATACCACTTGTTGAACTGTGGACTAATGAATGAAATAAAAAATAAACCAGAATGTTTTTGATGTTAAGCACTCAATGTATGTAATAAATTGTAATTGTATATCATGACAGTGTCAAAAGTGGCAACACAAAAAAATCTTGTTAATCTAATTAACTAGCTACATATCAATTCATACAGTCCAATAGTAATATTCTATCTATTTCATGATTATTTAAAAATGGCACCTTAGTATTAAATTTAAATGATGGGGCCATTTATGTTTATTATTTCATTGCTAGGGGCTTTACATCAGGGGCGACAACATGAGCTCTTAGCGTTGCTTACTTTAGATAGCCATGAGAAGAAAAACTTTTTTGCCTATCAAGGGGGATACGGGCTAAAAATGACACAACTTGATGGCTTTGTGGTATAAATCATAACCATACTTTGATATGTTACTAATCATACCTTGTCGATGCTGTTCTTATTTACAAGGTATGATTACACAATAAGTTAAAACTTGTGTGCCTGTAGCTGTATATTATTTGAATTTGCATGTTATTTTCTTACTTAGGTCAAATATATAGGTATACGTCATTCATGAAATTAGGTTTCAAATATTGTTTTAATGTAAATAAAATATCCGATATTGCAGTGCCCTCGCGGGTCTATAGTGAAACCTAAGTATTATTACCAACCAATTATTGTATTGTAACCTATATGATGATAACACAACATAAAAGTTTGATGATTAAAAAGAGTAACTGGTGAGTTTCTTGCCGGATTTTCTCGACCAGAAACAACTTGATGATAGAATCTCATTATGTTTATTTATTTCTTTAGTATATTTTATGTATCAACATTATATTGTATTAACTTGTAAATTTTATGTATTAACATGTATATTATACATAAGTACTTATAAATAGTTCGAAGTCATTCAACTATATGACGATTTGTAAATGCTGTGTACAAGCCAATGCAAATAAAGAATTATTTGAGTTTGAGTTATAGAAGTAATAAAAATATTGAGTGGTGAATATTGGAATAATACACTTATCTAGCCAAATCAAATTCCCAAATGAAATGTTCTTCTGTTACTACACTGAAGTTCAATATCAAATCGAGACAGTTTTGGCCAGCTGACTTGCGTACAGGTGTGTACATACTAGTCCAGTGATGTTTTTAAAAAACTCAGTTTATATAATACTTAACGTAAGTGCTAGTTTTTAATTACAGTACTTAAAAATAAGATAATTTCTTTTATTTTAATCAACATTTCTTCTAGTTGGAACTCAAGAAGGGCTGAATTGATTTGACTGAAAATTGGTGAAGAGGTAGCTTAGATCCAGGAGACAAACATACAATACTTTCTATCCCGAAAATGTCAGGTTGTGGCTATGGGATAAACATAAACGAATCAAGTCGTATACATTTTATAAATTAAATTATTATTACAACAATTTAAATTTAGAATGTCACAAAATACACATAGTAGATCAAAAGATAGGCAGCGGCATGACTGTGCTCTGGCATTGTAGATGTCTATGAGCGGCGGTTACCGTTTACCATCATCTGATGGTAAACTGTAACCGTCCCAGGCTCCATCTCCCTATTTAATGTAATAAAAAAAATCCCCCTTAACAAAGACTTCCCAACCCCCACCGCCCAGTGGCGTAGCGTAAGGATCGAATCCGAACATGCACCTCCGGATTTTTCAAATTTCTTTACTTAGTGGGAAATAAAACCCGCAGGCTTTAACGCGAAGCCGCCGCAAAATCCAACCGGAAAGCCGGGAAAGTTTGCAACACCGTCCAACTATTGAGCCCCTGTGGCTCGAAGACTCAACGCTGGACTCGGAACAAGGCCTTTCGGCCACTGCGCTCCATTCTGGTGGGGCCCACGTCAAAACACAATCACGTGTGATGGACGGACCAGGGCCCCGGGCCCAGAACAAAAGAGGCCCCAAACCGTGAGGCCGGTTCTAGGCCCCGGGAGGGCTCAACTGTGTCGACAGAACGACCCCAGGAGCCCTCCCGTGTATATTAATAATAATATATTGGCAATAGGTAGGTACCTATATTGTTTGAGGTGACCCTCAATCGACTATTTACCTACCACCCTCCGTTGCCCAGGAACGCCAGGACCCCTTTGGTAGCAGCCCCGAAAACACGATCATGCGCAGGAAGCACAAATAGGCTACCAAAGGGGCCACACGAGGAGCCCGCCGCACCGTAGTGCCCAGAAAACCATAATCCTAGATCATGGTCCAACAAGCGCTACCCCGGGCACTGATGCTCTGAAGCTGTAACGGAGACGGAGCCCGCCTAGACGGTGGAGGTGACCGGTGCAATGCCAGCGTTGGTAGGTAGGTAGGTACCTCCGGGTCCGTGCGCTGACTGGATGGAAGTTAAACCTAACTTAGATGTTAATCCGTTAAGCCCACTGTTAACTTCGTTAATTAACGATTATAGGATTAACGAGTTTATGCCGTCTTAAGCCCCCCCTTTCTAAGCAGGCAGGTAAGCCCAGGTGAGGCAAATAAGTCTAGCGGTGACCACGAGTGCGCACATCATTTTTATTAGCCTAACTTAAGTGATTTTACAAGCGCTACACTACCTTACACTTAGGTTACCTATTTCCTAATAAATTTTTTTGCTACTATGTAGGTATGCCAGATGGTGCGTTATAGAAATTTTGGTAGGTAGTAAGTAGGTAAGTATGTACCTAAATAAAGACAAAATTCCGTAACATTAGGTATTCGACAGAGACATCCTAGTTTGACCTTTTAATTTCAATGACCTTTTAAGAGTTAACCCCAGAGTTGTTAGGTAAGTAAATCTGTGGTCAACCCAATCTACCTAAATTCTTACTTAATTTTAAAGGATTTTTCGGGATGGTTTAGGTAGTTCCTACGAATTTAAAGCGGCTTCTTAAAAGTTAAGTCTTAGTCGGCTGGTAGGAAGTTGCAGTGTCATGAAACCCTTTAGGTATTCTAAAATACCGAATTTTCTAGCGCCTCCATATTATAGGTACTTACCTAGGTAGGTAAGTAGGCACATAAAACTTAGGCATTTAAAAACCACAAAACATTACTGGAGGGCTTAAAGGTTGGCAGCACCCTGTAACACCAGGGCACTGATGATAGACACCCATGGGCGGCGGCAATGGCTTATCATCAGGTGATCCGTCTGCTCGTTTATCTACCACCTAGGTACCTACCTATCTAGAAATCACTTAAAAATCACATAGGTAACTTAAAATTAAATTAAACCTTTTTCTGGGTCTCTTACCACCCGTCTTTAGGCCTGCAGCGCCCACAAGGGAGCGTTATTATCGCCCAGTTTGGACAAGAATGTTCTAAATGGACTAAGTATTTAAAAAAATGGAACTGTCCCGGAGCTGTTGCTGATTTGTGTGGATATTAATATCTACTAATAAGAATAAATAAACCTAGGTACCTACTCTATTGTATCTTTTCAATCCTCAAATAATCTGAGCTACTATTACGAGTGTAATAATAATAAATAAAAAACAGGATTTGATTATTATAAACCTTTCCAGCTGCCTATTTTTCCTACGCGATTTTTTGTTCCCTGCTATAGCGCCTGCGAGGAGCTTGCGTTCATGTTCCCCAATCGCAGCGGGTGATTCGCGCGCACTTTAGTTGGGGGCGGGCGCGGGCGGGCGCGGGCGGGGCGGGGCGGAGGGGCGGGGCGGCGCCGGCCAATGCGCGCGCGGCGGGAGCGGCGGCGGCGCGCGCCGTGCGCCCGCGCGGCAGTGACGCGACGTGCGCCGCTCCGGACGTGTCTTCGTCGACGCGCTCGCCTCCCTCGGCCGCGAGTGTAGTGCCGTGTGCTGTGCCGCGCCTGTGCTAGTGCTGTGCCAGTGACTGTGCTAACTATTCTGTGCTCTCATATTCCTGTGCTGTCGGCGCTCGTAGCCGGAGTTGACGCGAGACACACGCTGATATTAAGGAATTGAGGAGCCCGCGGGCTCAGGTACGCTGCATTGGATTGCATCCATTGAACTTGTGAAGTGTTTGTCCTGGATTTTTATACTACAGGTAGAGTTTCTTATTGCTGGTGTTTAAAGGATTTTATGTTGAAAACGTCGGTAGGTGCCTACCACACCAAAACACAACTTACCTAGGTATGGCACAGAACAAATATAGGACACCTATGGTTAATTACATAACTTGCTCTAACTTTAATGTAGGTAGGTAGGCTAATTCAAAATCCACTTACAGTTATAAAAAAAGAAAACATCCAAGAAATTATCTAAATAATAATCAAAATATTATCTATTTTGTATCTAGGTATATTAAGACTTTTTAAATGCTTTTTCTTATTAGAATATACTTATCTCTGATTTCGCGGATGTTCATGGGCGGCGTTGATTTCCATCAGGTGACTCGCTTGCTCGTTTGTCCGCCTCTAGCGTAAAAAAAAATACAAAAGCAATTTGTAGGTATTAGATCTACCTACTTACAAATTATTTCTCCATTCGCCAAGCCTCCCCAGATTAATAGCTCAATACTCAATTAAAGTACTTTGTAAGAACCTTATATAGGCTCTATGATTGAATTTGAGTTCGCACTTGCTGTTTCAGTGCCGCTAACTTAACACATCACGTCATGAAAAAAGTATCAAAACTTTATTTACAAACTTACTAGGTACGCTGGCTCAGCGACCCGAAGTGGATGATGGCGTTCGACACGAGACTTCGCACTTCCGGTCTATGTATTATCAGACATCGTCCGTTAAACAAATGAAAAATATGATTCACCACACTATTGTTCTGTACTAAACAACCTATTTATCTATCTAATATTTACTTACTTACTTACTATGAAGGAATGTCGTGTTAGATGCACTATTTAGGTATAACTTACATAAGAACGGCGCACCGATTTGTTTGAAAATTGGTAGAGAGGTAGGTAGCTTAGAACCCGAAGACGGCTATTTATCCCCTAATATTATAGTTTCCTGTAGGAAACAAAAACAAGTAAACGTGCAACGTCGCGGGCTAAAACAAGTCGATACCTATAATCAAAACAATGTCGGGTAGGTAAGACACCATTTTTTTATCAAGGACGGTTAGATCGATTAGGTAAAAAAAAGAAGTAAACGGTGAAAGTATATAGGTAGGAGAGTCCCTAGTAGGTACCTATACCTAATAGTCCCTCCTACGAAGATAGCCGATGCCCATGTGTTTGATGAGGACAGTGACGGTGATCATTTTGCCATAGAAAAAACTTTCCATAGATGGGCATCGTTAAGGTGACGGGTAGGGCACACTAGCGACGCCAATCGATTTTAATGTTTAGCTACTAAACCGCTTTTGGTGTGAATCAATTTTTCGCGTTGGCGTTGGACCCAACATTTTTGCATGGTTATTTAATAAATAGTATAAGTGGTTGCCGAGACGCTTACCCCCGAAATTGTTTAAAATAGATCCGGTTTAGTAGCTAAAAATTAAAATCGATTGGCATCGCTAGTGGTCCCTACCCGTCACCTTAATTAAATAGTTAACGTCGATAATCGAAAGTCCGTTAATAACCAATGTCATCGTTAATTCATGTATACCTATGGTTGAACGGAAGTAGGTACCTAAAAGTCAATATTCGTATCGTCACCTTAATTAAATAGTTAACGTCGATAATCGAAAGTCCGTTAATAACCAATGTCATCGTTAATTCATGTATACCTATGGTTGAACGGAAGTAGGTACCTAAAAATCAATATTCGTATGTAGGTATTACAGTAAATATTAGTAGAACTTAAGGTGACGGGTAGGGCACACTAGTGACGCTAATTGATTTTAATTTTAGCTTCTAAACCGGATCTATTTTAAACGATTTCGGGGTTACACTCTCTCGGCAAACATTTATACTATTTATTAAATAACTTTGCACAAATGTTGGGTCCGTTTTTGTAAGCTAAAAACATAATTCATAATTTTTATTTGCTTAAAACCTGGTATAAAGTTGAAACATAATATAGCTAACAGTGTGCGCATGTTTTGTCAATACTTCTAGCATACAAATATTTATTTTCATTAAAGTAATTTTGACATTTATTTCATTAAATTATATTGCAGCTATACCTACATATAAATTCAATCATTACAGTTTAAGATTAACAATAAAATAATATATTTAAAAAAATCAATAGAAAATTGTATCTATAAATACGGTATTTGACTATTTTTTTTATTTTTGTAATCAAAAGACCGCTCAATGATAGAAACATCGTTGAAAGAATTACTTGATTCTCATTTAAACTACCTGTGAAATCACAACTTTAAAATCACATTATTTTGGGCAAACCCAAAACGCTTCATACAAATGGCTACTGAGATGTGACGTCACAAACAAGTATTTTGTTTGCATTTCATTTGAATTTTGTATGGTAGCTATATCAAATGTTTCATTTATGTCAACGGTTCTAATTGTATGGGTTATTCAATGGTATAACTATATTTTAATAATTTCACACTTTTAAAATGGACTTGCCCATGATTCTTTGAATGGCCATAAAACCGGCTAGACGTTATCTTTTTAATTGATATTTTTTGCTATTGGCACATATTTACCTATATTTTGATAAAATATTTATATTTTGTAAAATCTCGAGCTTCGTCAAATAGGTACCCTATTATAGTCATGTCATGAATAATTACTAATAAATCTATTGAGGTCAAGAAATCCTTTTATGTCAGAACATTAGGTAAGTACTTTATTGAAGTCTGTTAAAACAGTAACTTTCCAAATCAAAATAATTTTATTTCACATTTGTCCAATTTTCATAACTAGTTATGAGGGAACAGATGAACATGCACACATACTGTAGGTATACATATTATGGTCAAAATCACAACCCTCCTTTTTGCTTCGCTGTAGTCTGGTAAAAAACATCAGCGTGAGCAATTTTCGCAACAGTGCCGATATATCGGAAACTCAAAAATAAGGTACATGGTAGAAATCCCGTAAATATCTATTCTAATTTGAGCCTTCTGTGTGTATCGAGCAATAAGAACTTTATGCATTTTCATATAGCGATGATAGCTCAGTGGATAAAAACGCACTCAGACGATCGTGGTTTAAATCCGAGCATGCACCTCTGGATTTTTCAAATCTTTGTGCTCTACCATTAGCTGGGCGGTGAGGGAAAACGTTGTGAGGGAACCTGCTCGTTCTGGATGGTTTCTGGAACGTGTAACGATGATTTAGTTTTGATCTGGTTCCTCTGTTAAAGGGTTGCGAAGGTCGGATAGCAGTCACTTCATTGTAATTACCAGACTCCCCAAATCCTGTATCATGACCTAAGCGTACCCAGCGCTGAGGCGGATGAGGAGGAGGACTTTATTTATTATCATTACCATAAGAAATAGTACATTGATAAAAATCATGTAACTCTTCATAAGATTATAATACACTTTGTAGATACTGATCTATGCTTACCTAATTGTTGCAAAACGAGTAAAACGTAGGACTAGGCAAGCAACCCAGTTAAAAATTATATTAATAATTTTGTTTAATAACTGTTTGTCATTCAATTATTCTATTGGTTATGTGCTAATAAAAATCAAAAGTACCTACAAGCTCAGGGCCCAGTGGTTAATAAATGAACGTTGTCGTTATCGCGCGTCAATCGCGCTGCGCCGGCGTCGCTCGTAGCGATAGTCGCGCGGAGTAGTCTGGCTTCGAGGTTTACCTAAACCGTCCGTGATTACATCTCAGCCCGTGCCCGGCGCGCGCGATGCCTCCAAATGTGACCAGATCATCGAGTCGGTGCGTGAGGTCACGGTGACCTTCTTGATGACGTTAATCGTTTATCACATAAAACTCTATCCACATAAAAAAGGAGAGCAAATATCCAGACGATCTGGTATTAACAAAAATATAGCGCGCCTGCAGAATTTTATATGTAAAAAATTAACAACGACTATTTTTGAATAACGATATACTTACCTACCTAATATATCGTTATTCAAAAATAAATGAATCATATATACAGAGTACATGGTCTTTGAAGCCGCTGGTAAACGTCCCGAAACTCATGGACATATTGTGACTCTTAACGGACTGCCCATCAAGTATGTCACTCAATTTAAATACCTTGGACATATTCTAACTAGCGACCTCAAGGACGATGCAGACATTGAGAGAGAGCGCAGGGCTTTGGCGGTGAGAGGGAACATGTTGGCCCGCAGATTTTCTCGATGTACAAGACCAGTAAAGATTACTCTTTTTAAAGCTTATTGTCAGAGTATTTACACCGGGAACCTGTGGGTGAAACACACCAAACGATCGCTCGAAACCCTGCGCATTCAGTACAATAATGTATTTAGGATGTTGTTGGGACTGCCTCGATATTGCAGCGCGTCAGGAATGTTTGCGCTAAACCAAACTGATAGCTTTAATGCTATCATCCGCAAGAAAACAGTATCTCTGATTAGCAGGATCAGAGGCGGTCACAATAGCATCCTGAAAACATTAGCGGACAGGTATACCTCACCACTGTGGAGATGTTTTGTGATGAGAGTGATCCCGGAAACCAGCATGTCTCAGTGATTACTGTATTCACCCTAAATTATAAAATTTTAATTTTAATTTGGATTATAATTATAATTTAATTTAATTTTGATTATAATTTTATTTGATTTTAGTTGATATTTATTAATTTTAATTTAATTTTATTTAATTTAATTTGTTTTGGTTTGATTTAGTTTTTACTGAATTTGATTTGATCTAATTGGTTTAATTTAATTAAAATTTTAATTCATTTAATTTTTGACTCCAATATAATTACAATTTAATTTCTTTACTAATAATAGTCCTTAAGTCAATTGTTACTAACACAAATATGGATGTTACTTATCTGAATTAAATGTTATTTTATTTTATTTATTTTATTTTTTTATATATGATTTAATTTTCTTTGGAACTCCAACAGCCTGATTTACATGAAGTAATTCGCTGTACAAATAAATAAATAAATTCATACAACATCTCATACATTGACCAGATTCCTTACTAAGTATCTTATTTTTGAATGGTTGTTATTTTTTCACAAATCAAATTCTGCAAGCGCGCCACGCAGAAGTCTAGTTTTTGTCTCAAGTCCCCGGTTCGATCAGAGGATGAGTAGAGTCCATATTAAAAAGGCTGGTTTAATTAGATACCAAATAAAGAAGATACTCCCGGCATAACGTACCAATTACGAAGATGCAAACTAATGGCGCATTATGTTCGATTAGACGGGTGACAGTGACGGCCCGGACGGACGCGCGGACGGGTGGACGGAGTATATTTGGAGGGCCGGGCGCGTCGCGAGGCATGCGCCCGCGCGCCCATACCTGCCGCTGCGATGTGTTACAGATGCTACATATTCAACCCCGGCGCAAGCACACATAGGCCAAGTACGCTGCAAGTACGGGTTGCGAACGGTAACGTACAATGACAAATCTGTCAAATGTCTTCAATCGAATCTCACCTTATGGTGTCATATAGTACAAGTTTGGTTCAATATTAATTGAGAAAATTTGACCTGACGTATGGCTGACAGAAACTAATGAGAAGTAAATTTTATATCGATCGTTCTGCGTATAAAGTGACTAATTAGTCAGTCTCGTTAGTGAGGACTTTTTCTTGAGTGTTGCAGTAATGAATGCCGCGTAAACTGTTTAGTGGCAGCTACATGTGCGAGCTGGTTATGACCAACTCTACTTTAATAGTAGTTAATAACAACTCATTAGGTGGCTTTGAAAGGGGGAACATTGGATTAAATAGGTAGTTATTTATCTAAGTTAATACTAACAAGCGACTTGGCACACCTTCTACAAACCACTCCACGAAGCCAAACTTAGGGTGGTAGCTTGCACGAATAGGTAGGTATATTTAATCAGTAAGGCCTTAAAGTTTCCGTTGCTATGTATTGTACCTACGTATTGTTATGTTATCATTATTATGATTAGTATGAAAATTCGCGTTGTATACAAACTAAGATGGTAAATTTTAGAGCGGCAAATATTGATTTTATCTCGTTTTAGTGTCCGACCGAAACTAGTTTTATGACCGAAACCGAAAACGAATTTCGGTAACGGTGTCTATTTCGGCCGAGACTGTAACCGAAACTTAATGGACAACATTTCATATTTTTAACATGTCCATATTGTTTTTTTATATGAAAATAGACATAAGCGCCAAATGACGTCATCGGACGGCTGAATACAGCGATATTCCTTTGCTTATCATTGTTTTAATAAAAATAAAGTACTACTGTCAAAGGTAAATAATACTAGTGTCAACATTGTCATCGTCATTCATACATTCAACGTTGACAAGTTGTCTTTTTTTTTACAGTTACATGTCATGGGTTTGGCATTTCGTAAATTTAAAACTATAATGTGCTAAGCAAAGAAATATTTTACATTCTGCCGTCCGATGACGTCATCTTACGTTTTTTAGTTTTTAATTTTTTTCTCAGTAAATAAGCAATATAAAAAATGAATAAATATATATTCGAGCAGCGGAAAAGTAAACAAAGAATTGGTATTTTTTGTTTCAGAGCTTAGCAATTTTGAAATGTTGTCCATTGCAAGGATCATATTTTGAGGGAAAAATAAAGAAAACATTATTATAATCAGTCAGTCTTTATTGTTTTCTCTTTAAATCACATAGATAAGCATTCTTCGACATTTTCATTTTTAATAATCAACATAGGAACCTTTATTTAAGAAAAAAATATTAGTACCTAGCACCTCAAAAATACTCACAATGGGTGTATATTTGAGTGGGTAGACTCTTTATTACACATAAGGTAATGAACTTAAGGAAACTAATTAAGGTGTTACTAATATCACAATCACAATAGGTGTACGTAGTTACTTAATATTTAAGTAATATATTGAATATTATTTTGATGTTTACTACCCTCTCTTATGTAATAATGACATAAAACGAGATAAAACTTACCAAATTCAAAATAAATCACTCGAACTCTCGCCACCACAACAAAACACAACGAACAGAAACAAACAAGCGAATCACGACATTTGGCTCTGATGAGATTCATTCGTTCATTTAACGCGCCGAACATGACCGATAACAGCGCGAAAACTCCCGAATGCACATTCGGTATCGGTTGTAGTTTCAGCAAGATTGCCGCCGGAAACGAAACTAAACTGAAACTCCCTTTATTAATAAAACTAGTTGAGTTTTATTAATAATTAAATTAAAAAAAAAATTAAATTAATTGATATAAAGAAACCGAATATTCGGTCGGACACTATCTCGCTTAGTACCATTTCTGACCGACAAAAACATTTATTGTCTTATTTATAAATGTTTGTTGAACCTTTGTTAACTAAAACACTGCTATAAAGCAATTTTCATTATTTTCTCAAAAAATTTGTACGATTTTTTTTTGTTTCAAACGTCAAGATCTGCTGTATAACACCTTTTTAGCTAACAAAGGTTTATTGAACGTTTATGAATAACCCTTAACAATATACCTAAACGATTCGACTTTAAACTCGCTTTGCTGGTGATTCATCTATTTTATGAATTTGCTGGGTGATTGATGTGAGTTTGGCAATTAATGAGTAGGAGTGGGATGTAGTCAGATACCAATGCTTGCATCACTCCGTTCCACAGCCGTTTGTGTCAATCAAATCATCCCTAGATGACTCGATTGACCAATAACTATGTTATCAAATAATTTCTTTTGTTTAAATTTTTCGCCCACTAATTTTTTTCTCTTGTTATAATTAATTAGTGCCTGTATTAATTTGTTAATATTCATGGTGTTATGTATAAGTATACAATACACACAGACATTCGTTCGTGTTATATCTAATTTGCATGCCTAATATGAAACATTTCGGAATAAGTGAGTTAATTACGTGAATAGGTAAGTGTACTGTCCCGCGGTAACCCGACTAAAGTGTATGAATCTCCAGAATGTAGATTATTTTGATTATCATATATAATTTGCTTCAAAAACGGCTAGGTATACACAACAATTAAACACAACATTGTGTGGTGAATATTCAGCAGTAATTTAAATTAAACATTTTTGCTTGGATTTGATCATAATTTTTAATGAATGGTAATTTAATGTTCTCGTATGATAGGTGTTTAATATAATTTGTATCACATGAGGTCAAAATACTAACAACGACGTAGAATGTTTCTAAACAAGGCGGTTATTTTACGGTTAGTGCTCTAAATGAGAAAATTAAGGATAAATTCTTAACGAGTTGTTAGTTAGCTAGAATGACTATTTAACATGCTGGACTAAGTTACCACTTAACGGTTGAGAAAACTATGAACTACATTAGATTTTCTTCTTAGTAAAATTAAGTTAATTCTTAGTTCATATCAGTAAAAATTGCGATTGCGAGAACTAGTGGGCTTGGAACTAAATATACGAGTACCTACCAACGTACATAAACACTAATAACTTAATGTATGTAATAAGTATCCATATGTTTACACACATACATATTTACCCGACTAAAGTAAAGAAAAATGCGTGAGTCGGGCTCATCCACCGATGGTTCCGTGCGTATAAATAGTTCATGACTACGTTTATAAATAGTTCAGATTTTATTTTTCAGTAGATAATAATAAGAAACAATATGTACGTCATAAAAATATAAACTTGTTATTAATTATAGTTACGAGAGTAGTACGAAAGATCTATGTGAGATAGTGTTATTTGCTGACGACACTTCCTTGATTTTTATGGTTGATAGATATCAATTGTTAACTCAAAGAAAACTAAATGTGTAAAATTCACCATGCCAAATGTAAGGCAGGGCGATACTATTATTAAGATGAACAATGAGTCTATTCAAATCATTAATTCCAAAGTTTTTCTCGGTATAACTATAGATGCTAAATTGCAGTGGAGCCCCCATATTGCTGCCTTGGCAGGAAGACTAAGTTCCGCTGCATATGCAGTAAGAAAAATTAGGCGTCTGACTGATATCGATACGGCAAGACTGGTCTATTTCAGCTATTTCCACAGTGTGATGTCATATGGTCTACTGTTGTGGGGGTCTGTAGCTGACATACAAACTATTTTTGTATTACAGAAAAGGGCCATCAGCGCTATATACAGCCTTAGATCACGTGACTCGCTTAGGGAAATATTTAAAGAAATTAAAATTTTAACCGTGCACCTTGCACACTTTTCCAAAAAGTCCGATAGTCATAGTCTTAACACCATAAAATCGGTAATTCATTTGTTGGCTTAAGTATTAAGATATTTAATAATCTACCACAATATATCATTAACCTTTCACTATCATTAGGCAGGTTTTATTATGAGATAAGATCTTATATTAAAACCTGCCTAATGAAGAAAGGTTACAATAGTGTCCAAGACTATTTAAATGATAAGGATTCTTGGTCATTTTAATTGATTAATGTTTTGAGTTGTTATTCATAGTAGTCTATTAACTTTCATAATTGTATTTTTTTTTCTCTTGTCAATTGAAACTCTGTAACATCATCAATATTTGAAAAATATTTTACGAAAAAAAACCGCCTTCAAAACCACGAACTGAAAAGTGTAAAATAATATTTTAATCACTTTATACACTTCAAATAGGTAACATTTTATAACAGTACACTCGAGAAAAGGTTTTACCGAAGTCGGCGCCCAAAGCTTTTTAGTGTCTTGAGGGTTCTAATTTTTTTAGCAGCAGTAAGTAATCGGCGAACAAACATAAAAAAAATATAGATATATACATGTCGAATTGAGAACCTCTTTTTTTGAAGTCGGTTAAAAAGAGTAACTACTGAGTTTCTTGCTGGTGTCTTCTCAGTAGAAATCGACATTCCGAACCAGCGGTAGATATTATGTACCTATTTTGACATTCATAAGTTTTCTGTGTGGACCTAAATTGAATAAAGAATTTTTCATCTTTTTATCTTTATCGTATTTGTACACCCCGAATGTTTACTTAAATCTGCTTTCTCTAGTTACCACCAAAAAGCTACCTTAGCGATAAATCACTGTGAATTGTACTTCGCAATCATACTATTCATTGTGTAATTTTAAATTTTATTATCAGACAATTACGTGGGACATAATATAGGGCACAACTGTGGTCGCAGACACAAGAACACTTTATAGTCTCCCTTATGCTTTATTCTCGTATATACTTTCGGGTACAAGAACACGTTATAATACCCACAAGTACGGAGAGGTAACCCAAGGTCTACGTTCACCTCTCAATGGGAGGAATGACTGTCCCCATTAGTTGTCCTAGCCCGTAGGGAATAATACCTCTAGGAGGTTTTGCCTTAATTAAATTAAACTCTGTGTTACTTACATTCATAATAAATAAAGCTTATCTACAGAATAATACAAATAACAGCATTTAAAGTTGGTGTCTATTCACCTTATTATAAATAGCAATCTAAAGATCTTACCGTGCTAAAGTTCATGTCATCCCGTTCCAACACGCAATAATAAAAGGGGCTGGCACGAATTTTGTTCCAGGACTATCCTTAGTTCGCGATTTGTAATAAGGGGAAGTGTTACTAGTAAATATTATACTAAAAGCAAAGACTCGCGGCAACCGATAGAGCGTTTCATTTATCAATAATAAATGATGTAAAATATGTCAGTTAAGTTGTTAAAAAGTAGGTTTAAAGCGAGGTAACTCTTATACTCGAGTAAAAAACTTGTGGCAGTCATATTTCATACATCATAAATTAATGAAATACTCTATCGTCTGCCAGGAATATTTGCGATTAGTTTAATATGATCGTGTTCTTTTGAAGTATCTAGTGGATTCGGTTTATCAAGTTTCTTGATATTCTTCTCTTCATAGACAGGGTAAGCTTACTTTTTCAATCAACCAAACCATTATTTAACTTCGCCTGTTTCGTTGTTGTATTATTGAGCGACGGTAGCTCAGTGGATAAGAACGTTCGCCTACCAAACCGAAAATTCTAGGTTCAAATTCGACCGTGAGATTAATGATTTTTATTAAGCTATGTCCGTATTTTATACTTGGTTTTGAGTGCAATTAAGTATACATATTCATTCATTCTGCTACCAGATCGGTCAGGTTAAATATCGTGAGGAAACCTGAACGTTCCAGACAACTTCTCATAATTGTTGAAAATCCTTCTCCCTACGTGTAACCATGATCGAGTTAGCCTGGTTCCCTTGTTTGAGGGTTGCAAACGTTAGACGGCCGTATTTACCAGACTTACCAAATGCTCAGTAATGGTCCGAGCGTTCATCATCAGCCCATTTAAGTCCCCACTGCTGGGGCATGGGCCTCCCTCAATCACATGAGGGGTAATTGCCATACTCGCCACGCTTGGCAGACGGGTTGGCGAGGGTTTTGGTATAAATGCAGAGTTTTCCTTCTCTGGGTGCTGATGATCATGCCAGCAGCTTTACCTTAGTCGCCTTTTACGACACCTCGGTAAGAGTGAGGGTGGCCTATTCTACTCTGCCGGGGACCATACGGCGGTCCGAGCGTTCCCCGGGCTTGAAAACGTTTGCTTTGGACGTAACCAGGAGCGCCACGCTGTAATATCTAAGTGAAAGTGTTCTGTTGTCCTATGTAAATACATTTTGCAAGCGGATTTTTTTCCTATTTTCGGTTTTAGAATGGGCTGAAATAAACATTTCAGTCATTTCAATCATTTAAATCAATTAAAGCATAGTTTTATGACGTTAGCTGAAAATAGCGATATACTTATTTACTGCTCTAAATTATTTCTTTTATACTTAAGAGATGCTTTATATTTAGGTGAAGATTTTCTTACATAATCAAAATCAACTTACTTTCGTGCCGTTTCAAGAGATTTCAGAATCAGAATATATTTTTTTAATTTGAAAAACTTCAAGTGCTATATTACCAGAGTTCATAGGCCTATCAGGGTGTCTAGGTGTGTGAGCCTAATTTCCAAAAGGCATAGAACAAATATTGTTCAGAATGGTTGATAGAACACGTGGTTAAAGGGATGTAAATGTTCAACAGACACACCCTGTATTATCTTGTGTCCTCCTCATCTTAGCGTGTAAATATCCGGTAGCATCCAAAGCTGTCGAGGTCGCTAGACCATGAGTCAGCATTTTGAGGGTCTGGTAATTACTATAAAGCGACCTTCGCAAGCTTCTGGTGCATTGTCTTTTAAATCTATGTGATCATTTCAGCAAATAGAGGTCCACTGCAGGACCGATCTGTGTGGAGAACATTGGGGGAGGCCTACCTCCCACAATCTTCTCCACACAGATCGGTCCAATGGTTTCCCGCGATCTTCACCAGATCGTCGCTCGGTCCACCTTGTGGGGGGCCTGCCACGGCTGCGACTTCCAGTACGTGGCCTCCACTCGAGGACCTTTCCGCCCCAACGGCCGTCTGTTCTCCTCGCTATGTGCCCTGGCCAGTGCCACTTGAGGCATGCAATCATTTGGGCTATGTCTGTGACCTTAGTTCTCCTGCGGATCTCATAATTTCTGATACGATCACGCAGGGAGACCCCGAGATGTAATATCAAAATATAATTTAAAAAAGATTGTATTTTTGCTTATTTAAATAAATGTTCGTTGGTTGCAGAGGCGTGCACCCGGGTAGCCGCTCGGTCGGTCGGCCGGCTCGGGCGCGCCCGGGAGCGCTCGGGGCCGCTCGGGTAGCGCGGGGGCGCCCGCCGGCATGGGGCGCGCGCGCCGCCCGCCGGCAGCATGGCGGTGAGCTGCCCCGAGGTGATGTACGGCGCCTACTACCCCTACCTCTACGGCCGCGGTGCCGCGCGCTCCTTCCACCACGCGCCGCATTTTCAGTATGATCGGGTTAGTAATTTAAATCTATTGTTTTAAACCTATAGTAACTATAGTAGCATTTAAGAAATATTTGATACAGTTGCGTTAGTGAGCGAAGCCCGTCTTAACTTTGTATGTTTAGGGCGATAAGGGAGAAATATATTTATTACGTAAATATCTTACGATCGTCGAGTACAGAGATAAGTAACACCTCTCTATCTATAATGTACTCAACGCAAAGACTCGCGATCACCAGCTGAACTACCATGGCGAAAACCGTACTGACGGTCATCAGCTGGTGCTCTTCAAGGTAGCGCAGTAATTTCGTGTTAATGACTCGCTCAATGGCCTTGGAAGGCAATGAAGTTACCGCTATCAGCCGGTAGTTCGATGGATCTCACCGGTCACCTTTTTTGGGAATCGGGTGACCCTGAGCTAACTTCCACGAAGTAGGCACCCTTTTGGAGTCATAGGTAAGACGGTATAGACGCGTTAATACCGGTGTCAGTGCCTGAGCGTTTTTAGAACAATTGCTGGAATGCCATCCGGCCCATTCGACTTAAGAGTGCTCAACTGGTTCAATTCACGCCTGACCATACGTTGGGTTATGCGGATTTAGGGCAGTGAACTTGTTCAATGGGGGATAGTGGGTTGAGCGGATCTCCCGTAGTCTACTGTGGAGTTTGAGCCTGTTTAACTGTGGGCCAGATTACCATCACTTGTTTGCAGTGGCGGGAGATTAGACTGGCTAAAGTTGCCTTGGTCAGCCTTGGCAAGCGGCTAGAAGGCTCGACTCCCAGAGGGATAGTTCTCAAGGCGCCTACCAATTCTGGCAACATGCTCGGCCTTAGCCATTACTAGTAAGTATTTTAAGCACCCCGACTATTCGCGATCCTTCGCCGTTGTACACACGCGGTGTCAAGTTACCCTAGTTAAACTTTGGACCGTTATGAGCAGGACATACTTCCACAGTATCAGTCAGGATTTCGAGGAGGCTACGGTACGGCCACCGCACTCGCTGACGTAGTCGATAACCTCCTTGCTGCCCAGGACCAGAGAAAAATATCTATCATGCTGCTGCTTGATTTCTCTAGGGCATTTGACTCAATTAACATTCCACTTCTGCTCTCCAAATTGTCCTACTACGGCATGGATGCTGACTCTGTACGATGGTTCAACAGCTATCTATTCAATAGGTGATATGGTGATATCACAAATGGCACTACAATCAGATCAAAACAGCAGTCCGTCGATCGTGGTGTCCCGCAGGGATCTATTCTTGGACCAATCTTATACATATTGTACAGTGCTGACATAATATCATGCATCAGTAATTGTCACTATCACTTGTATGCGGACGACCTGCAGTTATACTTCCCATTTGCTCCTGATGATCATGTTGGTGCTGTGTCTAGAGTCAATGAGGATCTAAAAAAGATCTATGATTGGTCTTCTTCTAATTGTCTTGTCCTGAATCCTGGAAAATCTAAATTTATCTTAATTGGTACATCTAAATGCCTATTTAAACTTAATCATGTTAACCTGAATGTTGGAGTACACGGACACATGATTGAGGGAGTGGATACTGTTAAAAACCTGGGTCTTACAATTGACAGTCACCTCAGATTCGAAAAACACAATGCGGAGTGTGCAAGAAATTATTTTTACAGATTAAAACTGCTGTATAGATTAAGGCCATATCTATGTGAACAATTAAAAATAACACTCTGCGAATGTTTGGTGCTCAGTAAGTTCAATTATTGTGACACAGTTTACGGACCATGCTTACTGGCCAGAACGTCCAAACTCATACAGAGAGTTCAGAACGCATGTGCTCGTTACTGTTTTGCAATCCCTCCTAGGTCGCATGTCACACCCTTTCTTAACGCTGCAAACATACTAAAAATGGAAGCACGCAGACGGATGCATCTTGCCACTATGCTATTTGGTGTTCTGGCCACTGCAAAACCGAAATACCTATATGACAAGCTAGAGTGGGCTTTTGATAATAGCAGGTTTTTGAAAAGGACATGCACTAACATTTTCTCCACCTTAAAGCACCGCACCGTGGCGTTCCGCGGCTCTTTCAGGTTCGCCGCATCACGTTGCTGGAACGATCTGTCATTGCGCGCTCTGGAATATAAGTCAACGTTCAAGATACATCTAAGGAAATATTTGCTCTCTGTACAACAGACTCAAATCGGGGAAGAAAACACTTACCTGCGGTGTTTGAACAGCGCCCACTCCTCTAGTTGATGCTCGTTGCTCAGTGACTCGGTGAATATGAATAAGCTAAAATAAACGTTTGTTGTTGCCTGTGCCATATTGTAGCCACGTAAATTGAAATTTTTATTTCTTTTTTTTTGTCAACTTTTTACTTCATCGTTCGGATACTTGACAGATGCATTCCTTAACACTATTATATGCTACTAATTGAGTTGCGGGTCTGCTTACTTCTGATATTGTCAGTTTGGAGCTGGTGCGCGGCTCCTAAAGTTTGTTCCGCTGGAAATCAGCGCCCTGGCCGGCCAGATCAGGAAGACCAGGGTAATATGCTGAGCGGGCGCCTATTTGGCAGTAATGAGTTATAAGTTTCATATCTTGTACTGTATTGTATTTATCCGATCCTTTTATTTTGCATGTTAAGCTTGTATCTTTATTTTGCCAAATAAATTATTACTTTACTTTACTTTACTATGTATAGTATAATATTAAATTAGAATATAATACATTTAAATGTAGATGACTTATTGAATGTGATAATTAGCTTAAGTAAATATGCAGCATCATCTATACCTTAAATGTATATCTTTTGCAGTGACTTACACGGCCCACAATCTATTTCTTACAACACAAAACCTGTACCTATGTAACATTGTGGAGCTAATAAAGTATTGAGTATTGTATTATTATTATGTTATGAGCTATCAAAGGCAAAGATAGGCAAGTAAATTTTAAGTCTTAAATTTACGAAATATTTATAAAATAAATCGATATCTTATTCAATTTATAGCAACTTTTTTTAAGAAACCATTTTCATAAACGCAACATTTCATATAACTATCGAACAAAGCTATCTCGTGATGCGCACAAACCCGTGAGGGCTGACGTTACGCCTCGCGTCGCTGTTTGAATGGAGCGTTTTGGGCAAATCTATTTTATGTGTTTTCACTTTTGAGGTGTTCTTATATTACCATCAAGAGATAAGATAGGACACAAGCCTACTGTAACATTCGCATTTCCGCACACTTGCTTTGTAAGCAATTAGACGTGCGTCCTCGTGGATGGCTCGAGCTATACTAATGTATTTTTTTTATGTAATTGATGGAATTACATTGGTATAGCTATATAGTATTGAATAATGAGATTACAACATCGTTTTAATTCGATATTAGTATCGAATTAAAACGATGTTGCAATCTCATTAAGTAGTCTCTCAAGTAATTAAAACGAACAATATCTTGGCTACAAATAATGGACAACATTTCATATTTTAACATGTCCATATTGTTTTTTTATATGAAAGCAGACATAAAATGAACAGACCCATATTTTTTCTTTTTTCAAAATTTGTCCATTTTCATGCATAAAATAATTATTGAAATTATTTTTATTCTAAATAGACGTAAGCGCCAAATGACGTCATCTGACGGCTGAATACAGCGATATTCCTTTGCTTATCATTGTTTTAATAAAAAAAAGGTACTTCTGTCAAAGGTAAATAATACTAGTGTCAACATCGTCAACGTCATTCATACATTCAACGTTGACAAGTTGTCTTTTTTTTTGACAGTTACATGTCATGGGTTTGGCATTACGTAAATTTAAAACTATAATGTGCTAAGCAAAGAAATATTTTACATTCTGCCGTCCGATGACGTCATCTTACGTTTTTTATTTTTTTATTTTTTTCTCAGTAAATAAGCAATATAAATAATGAATAAATATATATTCGAGCAGCGGAAAAGTAAACAAAGAATTGGTATTTTTTGTTTTAGAGCTTAGCAATTTTGAAATGTTGTCCATTCCTCGTAAATCTAAATCTAAGGCGACTAAGAGTGTTTTATTTGTAAAGAGTCTGGATGATCATATCAATGATTTGTGAACTTCATGGAATGGAATTGGGAAGTGGTACTTAATTTTAATTTCCTACATATCAAAAGAATTGTACGAAGCTCAGTATTGTGGGGCTAATACTAAACTATGTTGAAATGGATGAAGAAAGTTGTTTTAGGCATGAAAAAATTCAACTATTTGATTAAAACGACATAACATCTTATTATTAAAACTAAAACCTTCTTGCGCACATCAAGTCGGTTTTTTACTCGTGAGGGAATTCCAGACGACCGACCGATAACAGATGCCGGTTAAGGAGCTCATTTACATAGGTATTAAAGATATACAATTCAGCCTCTGAAAAAAATATTGCTACTACTCAGTATTTTGCATTATAATATTTTCGGCATACTTAATTATAATTATTGTTTAAAAGCTATTCATTCCGTAACATAAATTTGGTGCGAAAAGGAATTTTCTGAATGTTATCATATTCGGTACGGAAGTCGTAATCGTAAAGCCACTGTAATTTCGTATTTTTACTAAGGTACTAAAAGTTAGTTTAAGCACATTATTAGTAACACCTGGGTGTGTAACTGTCTCTTTTTTCTTTATTTTATGGACAGTAACATGGATCGGGCGGTAATTAAGTGCACTAATTTGACTTATGTTATAATTCTGCTGAGTAGTGATCCATAAGATTGTGCAGTATGTGACACGATATTTTTTTTCTTAGCACTCGCGACAACAACTCACTGGAATAACTTAGCACTGCCACTTCCCGCCGGGGCCGGACCCCGCGCCCGCGCCCCCCGCCCCGCTGCATCGCGTTCGTTACCCACTGTCATTATCATTACTGTGCGTTACTTTAGTTACAATGAATAATGCTAATAGTTCCTGCTTCCATAAGAGGAGATCTTGCGACATTTATAACGCGCCTGCCTTATTTGGTCACTTCTTGCACCAGATCAATTAATCATTCTAAGACGAACAAAGAATTCACGTTCAATCCATTTTTTTTCTAAGCACTCATAATAACCTACGTATTACTGGTGCGCATGATGCTTATTCATAATCAGTCTGGACTATGCTAGCGCGTTGTATCATAGGCTCATAATTCAATTACGTAGTCTACGTGATTATTCTATTTTTTTACGATATGTAACTCGACATTCGAGTTATTGTGTTAATATGAATGCTAAAGGATCTAAAAACCTTATCAGGTATTATTATAAAGTGTATTTTAAAGGTTTACATACCGTTTGCTTGTGCACAGATGCCTACTTATAAATAACGAAGTATAATAAATGAGGTACAACACTTGTTGCATTGTTACAAGAGTGTCTAATATTAAATAGGTATTTGAAAAGAATTGCTATAGAGCTTTTTCTGGTGTCTAGTCTGTATTAATTCGAAGTGTACATTAATACATTATAAATACATCAATAAAACGAACGAACTTTTTGAAACAAACTCGGATGTTAACCGTGGGAGAGTCACACTTCGGCATGAATGGGTCGGCTCGACCGGAGTAATACAACGACCTCACAGAAAACCTGCGTGTAGCAGCACTGTGCTGTGTTTCGCTGCGTGAGTGAGGGTACCGGAAGTCCAATCCAGGGGAAATGGGGTTCAAAGGGCGGCAGCGCACAGTGGAGTCACACACTCCACTGATGTCGCGGGTGTCCATGGGCGGCGGCTATCGCTTACCATCAGGTGATCCATCGGCTCGTCTGCCACCTATTACACAAAAAAAATGTGAATGTGATGCAGAAAATGCGCTATAATCATGTACTTAAAAAATTACGTCGCGTTAATTTCTGTGTTTATAAATAATGGTTCTATTGTTCAACTGTAGTTTGAATGAAATACATCGAAAGTAGTGGTTTAATTCGTCTCGTCTCAATATTGGTTATTTTTGCAGGATTTTGCCATAAAGTCCGCTGAATTCGCACTATCTCGCTGGTGACATAAAAATAACTAACCTATTCTAATTTATCATCAATTTTTTACATTATACACTCTTTTGCAAAAAACGGGCGGTTTTGATTTTTTTCTTTCCTGAAAATAATATGGTACAAAAAAACCGGCCAAGTGCGAGTCGGACTCGCCCATGAAGGGTTCCGTAGCAGCAAGTAATATATAGAAGGTAAATTGCGGTTTACGGTTTATAACGTATTAAAAATAAACAACTCACTATATCTAGTTTAAAGCAATTTTTGTTGTTAGTTTTCATGGTTACCTATGTACATCATGTATTTTTTTTAATTTTATAATTCATTTATTATAGAAGTTAGAGTGGGGGGACACACAATTTACCACTTTGTGAGCGTCTTTTGCGCAAAGTATTGTGTGTAGAAAAAAATGATGTTAAAAACCTCAACATCATTTTTAAAGACCTTTCCACAGATACCGCACACGTATAGGTTTGATGAAAATTTTTTTTGAGTTTCAGTTTCAATTATGGGGAACGCCCCAATTTTTTCCAATTTTTGTGTAAAAATCGTAATGCGGTTAATAAAATACATCTATTTACCAAGTTTCAATAGTATAGTTCATATAGTTTCGGAGAAAAGTGGCTGTGTAAATTATTCATTTTAATATTTTAATGCGTATCAATATAATATTGAATATAATAAGTATAATAAACTAGCAATGTATAGTAAAAATATAAATTTATTTCAAACACTTATGGTGACATAAAATAAAGAAACCTAAATATTTGCATGCTAGAATTATTGGCAAAACATGCGCACGCTCTACCACGCACGCACGATTTAAGCAAATAAAGAATTATGATTATGTGACATATGGACGGACGGACAGACGGACAGACGGACAGACAGAAGAATCTATAAGGGCTTCGTTTTTTGCCATTTGGCTACGGAACCCTAAAAAGGTACTTCTGTCAAGGTAAATAATACTAGTGTCAACACTCGTCAACGTCCATTCGTACATTCAACTTGACAAGTTGTCTTTTTTTTTGACAGTTACATGTCATGGGTTTGGCATTACGTTAAATTTAAAACTATATGTGGCTAGCTAAGAAATATTTTTTACATCTTCTGCCGTCCGATGACGTCATCATGACGATTTTTTATTTTTTTATTTTTTTTTCTCAGTAATAAGCAATATAAATAATGAATAAATATATATTCGAGCAGCGGAAAAGTAAACAAGGAATTGGTATTTTTTGTTTTAGAGCTTAGCAATTTTGAAATGTTGTCCATTCCTCGTAAATCTAAATCTAAGGCGACTAAGAGTGTTTTATTTGTAAAGAGTCTGGATGATCATATCAATGATTTGTGAACTTCATGGAATGGAATTAGGAAGTGGTACTTAATTTTAATTTCCTACATATCAAAAGAATTGTACGAAGCTCAGTATTGTGGGGCTAATACCAAACTATGTTGAAATGGATGAAGAAAGTTGTTTGAGGCATGAAAAAATTCAACTATTTGATTAAAACGACATAACATCTTATTATTAAAACTAAAACTTTCTTGCGCACATCAAGTCGGTTTTTTACTCGTGAGGGAATTCCAGACGACCGACCGATAACAGATGCTGGTTAAGGAGCTCATTTACATAGGTATTAAAGATATACAATTCAGCCTCTGAAAAAAATATTGCTACTACTCAGTATTTTGCATTATAATATTTTCGGTATACTTAATTATAATTATTGTTTAAAAGCTATTAATTCCGTAACATAAATTTGGTGCGAAAAGGAATTTTCTGAATGTTATCATATTCGGTACGGAAGTCGTAATCGTAAAGTCACTGTAATTTCGTATTTTTACTAAGGTACTAAAAGTTAGTTTAAGCACATTATTTGTAACACCTGGGTGTGTAACTGTCTCTTTTTTCTTTATTTTATGGACAGTAACATGGATCGGGCGGTAATTAAGTGCACTAATTTGACTTATGTTATAATTCTGCTGAGTAGTGATCCATAAGATTGTGCAGTATGTGAGCCGATATTTTTTTTCTTAGCACTCGCGACAACAACTCACTGGAATAACTTAGCACTGCCACTTCCCGCCGGGGCCGGACCCCGCCCCGCGCCCCCCGCCCCGCTGCATCGCGTTCGTTACCCACTGTCATTATCATTACTGTGCGTTACTTTAGTTACAATGAATAATGCTAATAGTTCCTGCTTCCATAAGAGGAGATCTTGCGACATTTATAACGCGCCTGCCTTATTTGGTCACTTCTTGCACCAGATCAATTAATCATTCTAAGACGAACAAAGAATTCACGTTCAATTCATTTTTTTTCTAAGCACTCATAATAACCTACGTATTACTGGTGCGCATGATGCTTATTCATAATCAGTCTGGACTATGCTAGCGCGTTGTATCATAGGCTCATAATTCAATTACGTATTCTACGTGATTATTCTATTTTTTTACGATATGTAACTCGACATTCGAGTTATTGTGTTAATATAAATGCTAAAGGATCTAAAAACCTTATCAGGTATTATTATAAAGTGTATTTTAAGGGTTTACATACCGTTTGCTTGTGCACAGATACCTTCTTATAAATCACGAAGTATAATAAATGAGGTACAACACTTGTTGCATTGTTACAAGAGTGCCTAATATTAAATAGGTATTTGAAAAGAATCGCTATAGAGCTTTTTTCTGGTGTCTAGTCTGTATTAATTCGAAGTGTACATTAATACATTATAAATTCATCAATAAAACGAACGAACTTTTTGAAACAAACTCGGATGTTAACCGTGGGAGAGTCACACTGCGGCATGAATGGGTCGGCTCGACCGGCGTAATACAACGACCTCACAGAAAACCTGCGTGTAGCAGCACTGTGCTGTGTTTCGCTGCGTGAGTGAGGGTACCGGAAGTCCAATCCAGGGGAAATGGGGTTCAAAGGGCGGCAGCGCACGTGTGACTCCACTGATGTCGCGGGTGTCCACGGGCGCCGGCTATCGCTTACCATCAGGTGATCCATCTGCTCGTCTGCCACCTATTACACAAAAAAAAATGTGAGTGTGATGCAGAAAATGCGCTATAATCATGTACTTAACAAAATTACGTCGCGTTAATTTCTGTGTTTATAAATAATGGTTCTATTGTTCAACTGTAGTTTGAATGAAATACATCGAAAGTAGCGGTTCAATATTGGTTATTTTTGCAGGATTTTACCATAAAGTCCGCTGAATTCGCACTATCTCGCTGGTGACATAAAAATAACTAACCTATTTTAATTTATCATCAAATTTTTACATTATACACTCTTTTGCAAAAATCGGGCGGTTTTGATTTTTTTCTTTCCTGAAAATAATATGGTACAATAAAACCGGTCAAGTGCGAGTCGGACTCGCCCATGAAGGGTTCCGTAGCAGCAAGTAATATATGGAAGGTAAATTGCGGTTTACGGTTTATAACGTATTAAAAATAAACTACTCACTATATCTAGTTGAAAGAAATTTTTGTTGTTAGTTTTCATGATCATGTACATCATGTATTTTTTTTAGTTTTATAATTCATTTATTATAGAAGTTAGAGTGGGGGGACACACAATTTACCACTTTGTGAGCGTCTTTTGTGCAAAGTATTGTGTGTAGAAAAAAATGATGTTAAAAACCTCAACATCATTTTAAAGACCTTCCCACAGATACCGCACACGTATAGGTTTGATGAAAAATTTTTTTTGAGTTTCAGTTTCAAGTATGGGGACCCCCCAATTTTTTATTTTTTACAATTTTTGTGTAAAAATCGTAATGCGGTTAATAAATTACATCTATTTACCAAGTTTCAATAGTATAGTTCATATAGTTTCGGAGAAAAGTGGCTGTGTAAATTATTTCATTTTAATATTTTAATGCGTATCAATATAATATTGAATATAATAAGTATAATAAAACTAGAAATGTATAGTAAAAATATAATTTTATTTCAAACACTTATGGTGACATGAAATAAAGAAACCTAAATATTTGCATGCTAGAATTATTGGCAAAACATGCGCACGCTCTACCGCGCACGCACGATTTAAGCAAATAAAGAATTATGATTATGTGACATATGGACGGACGGACAGACGGACAGACATGAAGAATCTATAAGGGCTTCGTTTTTTGCCATTTGGCTACGGAACCCTAAAAGGATTTAAGTCTTCTTAACTATTACTGGCCGGTCGTAAATGTGTCGTGATGCCAAAAATGTACTTTCGAAATTAAAATTATTGACTGATTTTATTTTAAAAGAATACCAATTTTTTTGTTCAATTTCTGGCGGGAATCAACGAAAGTTGCTGTTGTCTTTGAATACGTTTTAGGACTATTTTTATTAGTTTCGTTGAATTAGCTGCTTTAAAAGACATTTAAAATTATTGTTTTTAATAATTAGTGGTCTGGATAACGGCAGATAAAATTGTAAGAGCCAGCAAAATGATTGTGCTGCTTGAAGAGGGTTGTAGGCAATGTTTCGTGGCTCAAAGGCTAAGTCATTCAACAGTCCAAAGAACCTGGCAGCGCTATTAAGAGACGGGTTCCATGAAAAGAAAGTCTGGATCTGGAAGAAAGCCATCCACTGAACCAAGAGATGATCGTTTTCCGGTGAGTCAAGCTTTGAGAAATAGCAAATCTTCGTATGTGGACCTCAAGAACAACCTTGAAGACGTAAGAAACGTGCAAGCTAGTTAACTTACACAGTCGTCGCCCGCGCGCGGTCCCAATTACTCCGTGAGCACCGTGTTGCCAGACTTCACTTCTCTCAAAATTGTGTATCATGGACTCAAGAAGGATTGGGATAGGGTATTGTTCTCTGATGAAGCCAGGATATCACTTTATGGTGAAGATCGACGTCGGCGAGTGCTGCGAAGACCAGGGGAGAGTTATGCAGAGGTCTGCTTTAAAGAGATAACGCCTTACGGTGGGGGCTCTGTTATGTTTTGGGCTGGAATAAACTCTTTAGATCGCACAGAGTTAAGTCTTTATCGAAAATGGCGCATTAAATGCGCATCGCTACGTGACGAAAATGTTTTCACCTTATGTACAACCCACATTAGCTGTTCTTGGCGATTTTTATGGATGATAACGCTCGTGCCCACCGATCAGGCGATGTAGGCGCTTACATGATGGAGGTCGGAATCCGTTGTTTGGATTGGCCAGCTCGAAGTCCCGACCTCAGTCCTATTGAGCATGTTTTTGACCTTCTCAAGCGACGAGTGAGATCAGTGCAGCCGGCTTCGCAAACCCTATGGTTTGCAGAGCTAAAAAATGCGATCACGGCGGAGTCGGAACGTATTCGCAGGAAACCATAATGGGTATACTGGCCAACATGTCCAGGCGAATGCAAGCTGTGATTTCAGCAAGAGAGGGTCACACACCATATTAGCCTATTCAATGTTTTGAAGTAAAACTTCTTTTTTACAATTTCATTCGTTTTTCATTTTTTACTTACAGGGCAGGTGAACTACTTGTACTTTGATTTTTACATTTTTCTTACCAATCCAGTCAAAAAGTTACGCTAGATTTCACAAAACGATTCCTTCCTAATCTAAAATCACCAAACAACGTAATGATAACTACAAAATTGTTTATTTGCTTAGGTGCCCGTTTTTTTTTGCAAAGGAGTGTATTATAATAAGAAAATTCTTGCAATAGCCCTAGATTTTGTTGAGGAGTGGAAGGGCAAATGCTGGTATCACTTTTGGCCAACCAATGGTTTGTTGAAAAGTAATAATAAGATATTTGGATTTTACTGAAGTCTCTAAACCTTCCATTGTAGGATGGGAACAATTCAACAATAGAACACATTTACAGAATTTTAATGGCTCGATTATTATGTTAGATCACAAGATATTGATCAAAGCTTTTCTTTGAGTGTATGTAGGTACCTATACGTACATACGAGTATAATATTGATAAAAAACAATAACACAGATTAGCACTACAATAATAACACATTTGACTCAGGTTCTGCTGGCTCAGTGACCCAAAAGAGTCTTGGCCTCCGAAACAAGACACCGCCATTTTGGTAGATCCTGCACTACTTTGCTACAATCACTCACTGCTGTGAGGGCCCGCGCTGACCAGCACAGCGTAGGGGGGCGTCCCCTGGGTGGCGGATAGGGGAACTGTCGGAAGCACAGACTAGCTAGCCACCGGCTAAGTCCGGTGGACTCGCCGACCGAAGTAGAATGTGATCCTCCAGCATTTAGGGCGGCAGCTTGACACCCCTCCCAAGCATAAAGAAAACCGTTACGAAACCGAACAGAGAGAATAAACGATCTGATATTTGCGTGATCGTATCAGAAATGACGAGAGCCGTAAAAGAACAAGGGCCACAGACATAGCCCAAAGGATTGTATGCCTCAAGTGGCAATGGGCAGGGCACATAGCGAGGAGAATAGACGGCCGTTGGGGCGGATAGGTCCTCGAGTGGAGACCATGTACATTAGTCGCAGCTATGGCAGGCCTCCCACAAGGTAGACCAACGATCGAATGGTGAAGGTTCTTTTTTCACAT
This sequence comes from Marasmia exigua, assembly GCA_019059595.1. Classification (NCBI taxonomy): domain Eukaryota; kingdom Metazoa; phylum Arthropoda; class Insecta; order Lepidoptera; family Crambidae; genus Marasmia; species Marasmia exigua. The sequence continues at coordinate 18,134,484 of CM032466.1, forward strand.
TATGGCAGACAAACGAGCAGACGGCTCACCTGATGGTAAGCGATCACCGCCGCCCATCCATCCATCCATCCATACATGCAGGTGTCGGGAATCCATTGGATGCGGGCGGTACAAGCCGGTCTGTGTGGAGAACATTGTACAGCGTGTTAGGCTGCACGGATTAGTTAGTTGACTTCATGGGAGATAATGAATGATAAATGAATGTTGACGTTGAATGCCAGAAGTTAAAGATCACGGTTAAAGTCCAGTGTTTATTCATGCACTCAATATAACAAGAGAAGTGGTTCTCACGCGACGTTAGCTATTTACGGGTGTTAAAATTGCACTTATAAATATGTAAGAAATTATGCTACATGATTCATTGACCTCAAAACGTTATGTCATATGTTCGCCGCCCGATTCCTCTTTAAAAATGTCACACTGTTGTCCCATCGGAATATGGGTGAGGGAATAAAGATTGCACTATTGTTTGCACACACACTTGAGCACTATAATATACGTGGATGATAGTTGTGATAGGTCGCCGTAGCCGTATTCGGTTGGTGGATACTATTATAGAAACGTTGTATTCATAATATCATGTAATTCTGACTGATGGTGATCCAATTTAAATAAGATGATTAGATATATGATGATGCAGAGAGAATCTCGTTAGTTACCGACGGCGCGCGGCGGCGCAGGCGCAGCTCAGGGATCATATTGATGCTGCTTGCGCGTTTTTGCCGCGCCGCCGCCGCCGCGCCGCCCCGCACCGCGCTCATACATCACGCTAGGTTTTTGCCGCCGCGCACACGACGCAGCGCAGCGCGAGTGCGCCGTGCGTTTTGATGCGTTGCGGGACCAGAGCACAGCCGCTGCATTGTAAATTAGTTAGTGACAACTTGCATGAATGATGCGTTGCTCGATCGTACCATAATCGCACTGGACCGTATCTCGTAATCGGGATCATATAAATGATTAGAATGGGTATTAAGTTGAGTAACGGTAGCTCAGTGGTTTAGAAGGCACCTTCCATGCGGGGAGTCGTAGTTCGAATCCGGTCATGCACCTCTGGATTTTTCACATCTATTTGCGTATTTCTACCTTCGTATTAGCTTACTGTGAAGGAAAACATCATGTGGAAACCAGCACGTTTCAGATAGTTACTGAAACGTGTAAGCATGATTCAGTTGGTCTGGTTCTCCCGTTAAAAGGTTGCGAATGTCTGACTCCCCAAATCCTGAATCATGGTCTAAAGTGTACCTTCGAGCTCCAAAGTGACAGCCTAGCACGCAACCAGGAACTACACGCTAAGATGGGGAGTTGCTATTACGATGCACCAAAGGACGCAACAAAGTATACAAAAATGTTAAACTTCTTCAGTCGATTCTCACCCTAATGTCAAACACGTTCGGTTCAGTATCAATTGAGGGTGTCTGACAGATTGTAGTAACCAGACGTGACGCTAGTTGGGCCGAGCAGCGCCGGGTCCCGTCTCGAGGTGAACGTATACGTTCGTATACAATTACAATGAATCGAGCCCACCGCGTTCCCATTCAGCGGCGCTCGCCTAATTGCTGCGTTAATGGTTTTTAATTTATTTATAAGGCTTTACTTCGTTTTTGTGTAAAGTTAGTGAGTAGACTACCTTACTGTACCGTTGAACTTGGCCTATAGTTGGCTTCGTCGTAAAGAGAGTGTTGGCATCGACTCGGGCTGCTACCGCGTTCGCTCTCCAACGTCTGCATTCATTATTGTTCGGCTTCGCCCTTAATAGAAAGAGACAAAAAGTAGCCTGTATTATTCTCCATACCTTCAACTAGTCTCCACTAAAAAATCATGTCAACCCGTCGCTCCATTTTGCTGTGAAAGATGGACAAACACACACACAGACGCATACACTTTCATATTTATAATATTAGTATGTATAGAAGGCATTACTACCTCGGTGGCGCAGTGGTCAGTGGGTCGCACTTTAAAGTGTCGGCTGCGCAAGAGGTCCCGGGTTCGATCCCCGGGGTCGGGCCAAAATTTATTACCTAAGTTTTCGGTAAGAAATACTTAATTTCAGCCCGGAGTCTGGAAGATGGTGGTCTTGTACCCCCGTACCTCGGAAAGCACGTTAAGCCGTTGGTCCTGCGCCCGATCTCTCTCCGGTCGTGACATAGTAGTGTCCTATCGGAATGTGAGGGTAAGGGAATAGACAGTGCACTTGTGTTTGTGCACGCACTTGAGCACTATAATATATTCTGCGTACGTGGCTGATCGTTGAAATTGGCCGCCGTAGCGGTTGCAGGGTATAATGGATAGAAGCGATATCTTCTATGTAGACGTAAGTAGGTATATCCAGTAACTATTGGGCAACACCTACTTTATCTAGGGCTGTATTTAACGTTCCCTCAATATTAATAAATTGCTTACCTAACCTAGCCTATTTGCAAACCACAAAATACTAATTGCACATCAAAATAATACTTTGATGTGGAATTAGTATTTTTAGTGTACAAATAGGTAATTTTTAGAGGATTGGTTTAATATATTATATATATATTATAATATATAAATTGGTTTAATATATTATATATATATTATAATATATAATATTTTATAATATATAATTTTGATACTTAATTTGATTTCGTTTAAATGTGTAAGTGATGATTTTTTTAAGGATAGTTACACTATCGCATTAGAATTTAGATTCTGTAATGAAAGTTATAAGTGAAGTCATAAATAAATAAATAGAAATATGTTCCCTTTATTTTTGCACGGTACAAAAATATTTTTTGTTTGTCGCAGAAAATTAACTGATGGTACCACGTACAGTCAGCTGCACAATTTAGTACCTTACTCGACACTACATTTGTAGGCCTCGTAGTAGAAGATACGTAGCAAATTTTGATTTATATTCGTAGCACTAGTGGCGCGTTGATGTCTTTGCATGCAGAGGGTCCTAAACATGGCGCATATTTAATATGCGCAATGTTTGGGATCCTCTGCTACGAAACCTTGACATTGCTACGTGCAACTTATTGTGCTACGAAGTTCGTAGCGTGGAGACCATTAATGTACATTTATTGATCTATATCAATTTTAATTATTTTTAACTCCATCAATTTATTAGGGCTATAATACAACTAAAAAGTGATTTTCACAATTATGTTTTATACTAATCGATATTGATAACATGCGCCAACAGACCCCTCTATCTATACAGTTCTAGGTTAACTATTTCAGCTCACATTTAAAAAGGAAATATTTTCTGATGGCCATATGCTTCTGCTAGTAACTAGATCATTATATCGGAGAGGCATAAAATAAATAACACAGAAGATTGGCTCTATTCTGCATAAGGATCTTTTTTGTATAACTAAACTATAAAAGTAAATAAATAACATTTTGTCAATAACTTATTTAACATTTCATTTTAATTGTCAATCTGCCAAATAAATTGCATTTTATGGAGTCTAAGATTAGGGACGGCTAGCCCAATTATTTCGTGTGTTAAAGATATGACTGGCGGGATGGCGCAATTGGTAGTGATCCTGCCTCATACGCATGGTCATGGGTTCGATCCCAATCCTGGACAAACATTCGTGTGTATGTCCTGTGTTTAGGAGTAATATAAGCATTTAAGTATACCTATATTTGTAATTTCTCTGTTGTTTGATATCCGGCTACTTAGTTTGGAATCAGACTGATTTGCCTGCATATCGGTGGCGCAGTGGCTAGTGGGTCGCACTTTAAGGCGACGGCTGCGCTTGGGGTCCCGGGTTCGAACCCCGGGTCGGGCCAAAATTTGTACCTGAGTGTTTCTGGTAAGAAATTCTCAGTATCAGCCCGGAGTCTGGAAGTTGGCGGTCTTGTACCCCCGTGCCTCGGAAAGCACGTTAAGCCGTTGGTCCTGCGCTTGATCCCTCTTCGGTCGTGTCACAGTGTCTCATCGAAATATGAGGGTAAAGGAATAGAGAGTGAACTTGTGTCTGCGCAAGCACTTGTGCACTATAAATGTCTTGCGTCGATGGCCGATCTCTGAGATTACAGCCTTGATCGAAATATCGGTTTGGAGGACATTATTATTATTATGGTGGAATAAAATCAATGATTGAGATGTTGTATTTTTTATAAAAATGCCTTTGTCGTTTTAATTGTGTGATGGTATGTGTTGTTGCAGTTTAACGTGCAGAGCGGCGCGGGCAACGCCGGCAGCGAGGCGTACGGCGGCGGCGGCGGCGGCGGCGGCGGCGGCGGCGGCGGCGGCGCGGGCGCGGCGGCGCTCAGCTCGGGCTCCGCGTCGTCGGGCGCGCAGTCGCCGGGCTCGCCGCCGCACGCGCACCACCCGCACCACGCCGCGCGCCTCCGGGCGAAGGAGGAGGACCTCTCGGCTCATGGAAGGGCTAGTGCTGACGGTTTGTACTATTGTCTTAGTTTACAAATCATATAATCATAATTCATATGTTCGGCAATAATAATACAACAACAGATACGTCAATACATTAAAGCTAGAACCCGTGGCGTTAATGAAAATTGCAACAAGCATTGTTATTCTACTACACTGCCCGGCTCGTCTAGCGTAGAGCCAACTTTATATGAACTGAAAGGTTTCTTCGATGCAGACGGAAGTCTTTTGACGTGGACACAGAGGGACAGTTTCATTCTATAACTGATCAGAATAAATTGTTTTTCGACAGAAATAGCTAGTATACTCGTATATATCTTCTATTACTAGCCAAGTATAAATTTAAAAAGCCGGATTGACGACAGTGTGTTGTTGGACGAGGTTAGAGTAACGCCACAGTTTTTTGAAAAAACCTGACCTTCTTTCGCCACCTTCCGAGGTTTACGATAATGCTGCTTTCTTCCCTAAAATGAGTTTGTTGACGTTGGTGCGTGTTGCAGGCGGCGGATCGTCGGAGTCGGAGGGCGAGTGCGCAGGCGCTGGCGCGGCGCCGCGAGCGCGCGCGCAGTACGTCAGCGCCAACTGCGTCGTGTTCACGCACTACTCGGGCGACGTGGCCGCCGTCGTGGACGAGCACTTCGCGAGAGCCCTCTCTATTGACAAACCCAAGGGTAAGCAACGCACTTACTTATTTACTTACTCAGCGACTCGAACCGAGTCTTGGCCTACGAAACCAGAGAGCGCCACTTTGGTCGATTCTGCACTACTTTTTGCCAGTCCTTGACTTGAAGTCCTCTTAGGACAGTCTCAACGATGTCTTTCCAGAGATACAGAGGTTGGCCAACTGGGCGTCGGACTGCCGGTTAGCCCTGGTATGCTTTCTTCACAACCTTGGCAACCTTCTGTGAGAGGACCTAGAAGCAAAGGAGAGGTGGCCCTCGTGCTTCCAAGAATTTAGGTTTCGAAGGCAAAGTCGGTTATTGATTTATGTTTATGACATTAAAATATGATTATTAAAATATTTTACCTTGTCTTGGGCTGTACAAATAGCAGCCAGGCGCGGTATGCGGCCCGCTGGCCACAGTTAGACGACCACGGTATTTTTAAATAGATCATCTCGTAGAATATTTCATAAATTCATCTCTAATATTTTGTACTCGTCCATAAACATCTACTAAATTTACCTAAAATGCAGTATATTTTAGCAGTTAAAGTAATTTCTGTAATGTATCAGGTATAATGTTAAAAGAAATAAAACCCTACGGGGTCCACAATAAATAAATAAATATTTCACAACATCACATACATTGATCTGACTCCAAGATAGGTAGCTCAAGCACCTGTGTTACGGATATCAGACAGAATCAACAGTGGGATTACAAATATATACATATAATACTTTTCTTTTTTGTAAATACATACTTACAATACATAGCAAACACCCAGACCAGTACAAACAAACATGTTCATGCACACAAATGTTTGTACTGTGCGGGGATCGAACCCGCAACCATTGTATCAGAGGTAGCGTTCACTACCACTGTTCCAATCAGGTCGTACAATAAGTACTGAATTAAATATTGTACAGTAAGCAATTTGGATTCACAAAAGGGAAATCCACTACTAATGCTAGAATGGCGCTTATCAAAAATGTATTTGATGCGTGCGAAAAAAAGCGAGATGCTATTGGAATATTCTGTGATTTGTCTAAATCATTCGATTGCGTTTATCATGAAACACTGCTAATGAAGTTACAGCATTACGGTGTCATAGACACCTCACTAAGTCTAATCAAATCTTACTTATCAGATAGGATTCAGAAGGTCAATGTCAATGGAACTAACTCTTCTTGCGCCCCTCTAACCATGGGTGTACCCCAGGGCTCTATATTGGGGCCCTTGCTCTTTTTAATCTATATAAATGACCCTCCTTACTATACCAAAGATCTATGTGAAATAGTGTTATTTGCTGACGATACATCCTTGATTTTGGAGGTTGATAGACCAAAGAAAAATGTTGACGAAGTAAATAACACACTCTCTCAAGTACTACTGTGGTTCACTTATAATAATTTGGTTCTTAATTCAAAGAAAACTAAATGTGTTAAGTTCACAATGCCTAATGTAAGGCAGGTCAAAATGAATATTTTCATGAATAACGAACCTATCGAAGTCATAAACTCCACAGTTATTCTAGGTATCACTCTGGATACAAAATTGCAATGGAGCTCTCATATTGCTGTCTTGGCAGGAAGACTTAGTTCAGCTGCATATGCAGTTAGAAAGATAAGGAATCTGACTGATATCGGGGCAGCGAGACTGGTTTATTTTAGCTATTTTCATAGCCTGATGTCATATGGTCTACTACTGTGGGGATCCGGTGCTGACTTACAAGTCATCTTCGTTTTGCAGAAGAGGTCCATCCGTACAGTCTTAGATCACGTGACTCACTCAGAGAAGTATTCAAGAAAATCAATATTTTAACCGTATCATCTCAATAAATTTTTTATTGTATTGTGTTTGTACGCAAGAACTTGCACCTTAACTCGCAAAAATCAATTTTTCATAGCTTTGACACGCGAAATAAACATAGACTTGCTGTCCCAAATCTTAGACTTCATAAAATTGGAAATTCATTTGTAGGATTGACCATTAGAATGTTTAATAAGGTACCTCAAAATATTATTGATTTACCGGTACATAAGTTTAAGTTGCATGTAAAAAACTGCCTAATGCAGAAAGGCTATTATAAAGTAGATGATTATTTGAATGATAATGATTCCTGGACATGATCTCTTCACCTGTCCCCTAATGTATAATTCAGTTCATAATTTTTCTTTGCCGATTTATCTAAGCGATATTAATTATAAGCATTGTATATCATACTGTCACTGTAATCATAATTTGAAAAGAGTAACTACTGAGTTTCTTGCTGATTCTTCTCGGTAGAAATTGACATACCGAATCAGCGGTAGATTACATAATATTTGACATTCATAAATGTTCTGTATGGACTTAAATATAATAAAGTCATTGTTGATATTTGTACAAACAAATACACTTCGCCTACAACTCAGATACCGTTATATACTTTACTGTCCTGGGAACTTGAGTGATAACAAAAAGCATTTCATTGAGACTTTGTAATGAGGCGAGTGAGTCATAGAGTTAATAATAAACAGTATAGCGTGAAGATTTACATAATGCAACGACGCCGCGCCCTTGCTCGACTGGACTGGCCCTGCTTATGCACCGACGGTCTACTTTAAACTTATGGAGTAAATTAGTTATGATTTGGTCTAGCCTTTTGATGAAAATTTAACCAAACTCAAATTTTATTTAATTTTTAGTCAACTTTGGGAAAATCAGTTTTGTTAATAATACCCTTAGCAAACGTAGCCAGTATTTTTCACGTAGATTCTGCCAGTCGTGTTAGGCAGCGCGGGCGGCGTAGTACCGGGAAGCGCCGGTAAAAACCGCGAGCCTCGTCGGTCGCGTCCGCAGTTTCGCGGAACTGCCGCGACCGTCCCCGCTAGATAAATCAGCGCAGCGCGCACTGCCTTCATTACGCCCTCCTTTAATTACAAATCGGGCGACGCCACTACCCCTCTCCGCAGCCCGCGGTCCGACCCTCGCCAGCCCTGTGGTGTCGAGTCTATCCCTTAACCGACTCTCCCTGAGTCTATCTCATTTACCCACTTCATTTACCCATTCATTGTGAAAGATAATCGCAAACTTGATCTTTCAAGTAATTGGGCTTAGATTAGAAGACAGGTAACTCGCCGGAAACTTCCGATCGTAATTACACACGAAACGCTCTCGATTATGTGGTACTTATCGGAGGAATGCGGCGTGCTCGAGGGCTTCTCGCGCGTCGCATATTGGCCATCGTAGAAATGACGTAACTCGCGACCGGTTCCAGTCGGTCGAGATCTCAGCAGCCTGCACTCAGCTAGCCACCAAAAAGTGAGACGACTCGCGATCAGCCGCGAGGACGCTAGGGACATAGTTACGCGACTGCGATTAGATCAAAAAAAGACGGACCATTACTTAAAAGATGGCCGAAAAGGGCCGCGCGGCAAAAACGAGCGGCACGGCTTTGTGCCGCCGCGTTGTCCGCCCGCGCCTGCGCATTCCAGTCGCGGCAAAAACCCGCCGCGCGACGTCATATCGCTGCCTCAGAGGTCACACGCGAGCACCATATGCCCACAACCGGTATGCCCAAAATATACAAACAGCTAGGTATATAATATTATGACAATGGGGCTTTCATTTATTTAAGATGTGATGACATTAAAACATTCTTATAATTTGTGAAATAAATAAAATTGCGTTCAATTATTTTCTTTCTAAGTTTCGCTTTATATGTATGTAACCCGTGTATTACAGTTAACTCATTCATGAATGCAATAAACGCTATTGACTTTGACCCAGAAACGAACCGGCAAAAATACATAATACATTCTAAACACTGATTAATTTAAGATCTTATGTAACCATCAGATGATGAAATAATGAACATGACTAATTTAATTCGTTTTTTTAACCTGTGTACAAAATACCTTACACGAAAAATGGCAGCTGTCTATTACTACTAGGTTTATGTTTAGTGAGAGGGGGGGAGGGGGGGGGGGGTACATATTTTTTTTCTATGGAGAAAGGTATAAACACATTCGTACAAACACTTATAGGAAACAGCATTAGTTCCAACTTTTGCCGCGTGCCAAAAAACCGTAGGGCGGCTATATCTTTTTTTATAGATTTATAAGGAATTAAAACTCATGACATTGACTAATGAATACCTATGTTTTTAAATATTTGCCTATTATTTTCATCTAATTATATTGTGTATGATGACAAGATTTGTTTTTGGCACCTAATGATTTCGTATGCCATTGTAGGCGCATCATGGAGTTACCACATACATTACCTTTGTCAACTTTGTACCACCTGTGATGACGAATAAATGAATTTGTATTTGTATTGCATGAGGCTAAGCATTGACCAAGTTCGATTGATCTTAATTAAACCGGTTGATTACCGTTATCTCGATTATAATAATTAACGGACGCCACAAAAAGCAGCGAAATTCATTCATGGCGGCAAGCACTTGTATAATTGTAGTGAAGATTGTTATCAATATTTATCTAAAATCTTCACATCTCAATTGAGTATGCGTTGCTTATCTGTAGGAAAACATCGTTTGGTGTAATGATAGCGGCCGCGGTAGTTTGTCTCAGTTATTCTTGTGGATAAGGTTGTCTGATAAGGGTAAGTAGGTGCTGCTTTTTTGTAATAACGAGCATATTAGACTCTTCGTATAATTCGGTGGAAATTGTTCTGTTATCTTAACTAGTATGACTGACTGCCCCTTTAATGAAATTGATGGTGTTTCAATTTCAATTATTAATAGGCAACCTACTTTGGTGGTCATTGTTTTTTAGCGTAGTTAGTTTATTATAGCTCTCCATCCATAGGATCACAGATTGCGGCTGTTTAACCAACCTGATACAAATGCAGCATTTCACTTGTCGACGACTCGTTACGCCGCTGTCACTCAGCCTCTCACTATCCGCCTAATAGAGACTTGGCCTTAGCCGGACCAACTACGGTCTCTGAACTTGTCGCGTAGCTTGAGTATTTATTGCGTAAATATCAAAACAAAAAGATTAACTTCCCTTAAACATTGTGATTAAATGTGAAGTTTAATTGAGGACATGGTAATATTTTATTAGGTATGATTAATGATAGTATAGATAGATACTTTTCACATGACAGTATGTGAGAAATATTTATAATAAATAAATAAATCCACATACCATGTAGATTTTAACGCGCAATATATTTTTTATGAATTTGAGTCACTTTATATAATATTTTTGATACCTAAGTATTTGTTTATCTAATATTAGGATGAAGGCCCGAGCCTCCGCCATCAGGCGTATATTTCTGTAAAGGTCAACAGGTTTGCTTCGTCGTGTTGGCTAGACTTTTTGGTTATTGTGTGTCGGGTGGTGAGCAGAGTCCCACGGGCCGCATTCCGGTGGTTTTATTGTCTCAAATCGGAATTATGTCGCGCCCTTGTCGCCGCGGCCGCGCGATCGTATCGGCGACGCCGCTGCCCGGACAAACGACCCTGTTGCCACTCGCCTAATCGTATTATTAACTTTACGTACGTGGATACTACCTACTACACCAGTAGCCGCTCACTACACTTATCTGGATTACGTCTAATCATTTCTTAATTATCTTCATTATGAGCTCATAATTCACTCTTACCTATCTAATCTTTCTTTTTCTTTATCGAAAAATTAGCTTTTTTGTTGAAGTGAGCTGTGAGTGTCAGAATTCTATTGAAAGTTAGTAAAACGAATATTAATTTAACTACCGACACTGGCATGTAGTTAAGTCGTGTTATTTTTTTGTATACTAACCTATCTATAAAATATGTGTGCACGAGTTAAACCATTAAAGTTATTTGATGAGGTTGTTACCTGATTTGTCTAATGATGCGAACGAAAATGTAGATAGATAGATAGATAAAACATTTGACGAACAGAAAAATGTTGACGAAGTAAATAACACCCTCTCTCAAGTACTACAGTGGTTCACTTATAATAACTTGGTTCTTAATTCAAAGAAAACTAAATGTGTTAAGTTCACAATGCCTAATGTAAGGCAGGTCAAAATGAATATTGTCATGAATAACGAACCTATCGAAGTCATAAACTCCACAGTTATTCTAGGTATCACTCTGGATACAAAATTGCAATGGAGCCCTCATATTGCTGTCTTGGCAGGAAGACTTAGTTCAGCTGCATATGCAGTTAGAAAGATAAGGAATCTGACTGATATCGGGACAGCGAGACTGGTTTATTTTAGCTATTTTCATAGTCTGATGTCATATGGTCTACTACTGTGGGGATCCGGTGCTGACTTACAAGTCATCTTCGTTTTGCAGAAGAGGTCCATCCGTACCATCTACAGTCTTAAATCACGTGACTCACTCAGAGAAGTATTCAAGAAAATCAATATTTTAACCGTATCATCTCAATACATTTTTGATTGTATTATGTTTGTACGCAAGAACTTGCACCTTTACTCGCGAAAATCAGATTTTCATAGCTTTAACACGCGAAATAAACATAGGCTTGCTGTCCCAAATCTAAGACTTCATAAAATTGGAAATTCATTTGTAGGATTGAGCATTAGAATGTTTAATAAGTTACCTCAAAATATTATTGATGTACCGGTACATAAGTTTAAGTTGCATGTAAAAAACTGCCTAATGCAGGAAGGCTACTATAAAGTAGATGATTATTTGAATGATAAGGATTCCTGGACATGTTGATCTCTTCGCCTGTCCTCTAATGTATAATTAATTTCATAATTTTTTCTTTGACGATTTATCTAAACGATATTGATTATAAGCATTGTATATCATACTGTCACTGTAATCATAATTTGTATAAGAATGAAAATTGTAATTAACATATTATTTGAAAAGAGCAACTACTGAGTTTCTTGCTGATTCTTCTCGGAGAAATTGACATTCCGAATCAGCGGTAGATTACATAATATTTGACATTCATAAATGTTCTGTATGGACTTAAATTGAATAAAGACATTTTTGATTTTGATTTATTCGCATTTAAGTTGACACCCATAAATACAAGGAAAAAAAACAAAATTAAAAATAAGGTTAAATTAATACAAATGCAATTAAAAAATAATAATTAAAAAATAAGACAAACTTCAACAAACATTAAAGTATGCAAAAGTTCGGATCATGTGTGTCACAGCAATGCAAAAGGGTGATAGCTCAGCGATGTTTTGCTAAGGCATAAGCAGCAGAAGCAAACAGCTGATTTTCAGCAACCACCCGAAAGCTTAAGGTAACGGGTAGAGCACACTAGCGACGCCAATCGATTTTAATTTTTAGTTACTAAACTAGATCTATTTTAAACCATTTCGGGGTTACAATCTTTCGGCAATCACTTATACTACTTATTAAATAACCATGCACAACCATTGCAAAAACCTTTATTTATATTGATTACAATGAAATATATTCGTATTAAGATAAACAAGTAGGAACATTATAAAACACACCAAACCTAAATCATCAGGTAACATTATTTCTTACACTAAAACGAACTAGGTAATTAGTGTACCGATGGCTACGTTAACATGCAACATTAACCAAAGCAAGTTCTATGCAAGAACCAAGGCTTGGTGGCCTCATTACTCGTACGTATTTATTTCCTTTGGTATTGAACACGATCTCCATCAGTGTTGTGACGTAACCTATGAGAAAACAAGTTGTTCAAGCTAGTTTTCTGGTTATAGGTCTTTATCTATGAAATTGCTGTTTTGTATGGCGATTTTCTTAGAAGTTGTGTTTTCCATACTTACTTTTATTAATTTGTAAATAACTATTAATGCAACTACTCCATAATTCCTCATCTTAGCTTGTAATTCCCATTTGCGTCCAAAGCTGTCGCTCTGGAGCCCGGGGCACGCTTGGACCATGATTCTTGATTTGGAGAGTCTGGTAATTACAATGAAGCGCTACCGTCTGACCTTCGCAACCCTTTGACAGGGGAACCAGACCAACTGAATCATGGTTACACGTTTCAGAAACTATCCGAAACGTGCAGTTTTCCCCGCGATGTTTTCCCTCACCGCCGAGCTTCGATTCGAACCCGGTCCCCCCGTATGCAAGGTGCGTTCCGAACCACTGCGCTACCATCGCTCTATTACTCCATAATTAACTGTGCTTTAATAGACAACGTTTAGGAACGTGTAGGATAGTTTTTCAGAAAAATCAATATTTTTAATAAAAAAGTTTTATTGATAAAAACGTCAATTCTGCTAAGTTAAACAATTTAATTTTTAAGTTTTTTTTTGCATCATAAAAACAATAATATCTGATCTCTTTTTAATATGAACCTTAAAATATAATAATCTTCAATAAAAAAAAAATTATGATTTGGTGACTTTTTGCTTATTAAAGAACTCATAGGTCTTATTATGTTTAGAAAAAAACGTCAATTTCCTTTACCTAATGTTACCTAAGACCTATCATTTTACTATGTTTATGTGTACCTGAGCCGCTGCCGGTCGCCACACGCATCGCGCTATCCGATCTCCATCACATCTACTCAAACACTTATCTACTCTCATCTACTCACTGAATTTATGTCGCCACACAATTCATGTTTGTTACTTTTTTACACCCACTAAAAGTGTCGTTTTGTAAATTCTTTGTGAGAAAAGAGTAGTCTTAATGTGTCTGATATTCGAGGCTTGCTTTTCATAAACATTATAGAATTCGATATGTTAACACAAGTTCCAACCAAAATATCCCGCGCGTGGCAGCGAGCGAGCGTCGCGCCCCCAGCGCCAGACCTTCAGACGGGACATCAACGCAACCTACGGCAGTTTGGCCAAATTCTCGGCGAGCATTTACTCGCCGGTAAAAAATTGAAGTATTTTTTTATAATTCAATACACAATATTATGTAATTCAAAGCAAGCAAATTCATAGTCAACTATCCAACCTTTTCTTCATAACTAATCAAGAATCCCCAACACGATACCTAAATCACAAAAGACTAGGAAGTTAGGTATGTTTGTCACACAAAATTATTAACGAGTAAAATTGATAGATAAAGGTTTCAAGAATGAGAGGAATGTGAAAATCAGATTTAACAGAGAATACAAATTTCTTTCTAAATGGTCCATTTTAGGTAACCGTTTTGTATTTTGCGTGGATTGCACTAACAAACAAACAAACGAAATAAGTTTTATTTGTTAAATTGTGGCGGAACAAATTAATGATGTATTTACATGTAAATTATACATAAGTAGGTACTAATAAATAGTTTTAAAATATTCAAATAGTATGACGATTTGTAAGTGCTGTGTATAAGACTATGCGAATAAAGAATTATTTGAATTTGAATGCAAATGTTATAAATACAATGTGTCGACAATCAACTAGGTATGTAGGCATAAAATAGTCTTATACAAATTGATCGATTACGGAAGGCTGTAGGCTAACCATATTTTCATTCATCAATTTGATTCGAAGAGGGGTTTTTTTTTCACAGCGTTATAGCGTTTAGCCTTATTTTTGTCTGAGTTGTGTTTCAGTTATCCAAATGTTGTATTGTTTGAGCAGAAAGCGTGCCAATGGTGTCCCGTAACTTACCGGCGTCGTTCTTCAACGCGGCGGCGGCGGCGGGCGTGGCGGCGGGCGGCGGCGCGTGCGCCGGCGTCGACCTCTATGACTACGACCCCTGGCACCAGCACTATTCCGGGTGAGTGAGGCGTTCCGTCACCTTCCGGCGTCGCTCACCGCGCGCCGGTGGAAGTGGGTGGCTGCGCCGGCGTTTACATCTACGACTACGACCGCTGGCATCAGTTCTATACCGGGTGAGTGAGGCGTCCCGTCACTCACTATGCACCGGCATTTACCACTGCGATCAGTAGCACTTGCACTATACCGAGTGATTGAGGATGTTGTGTTGCAGTGAACCAGGTCACTCCATTCATTTCAATATAATAATTTGAAGTAACAAACCGGCGCCATATCGCTTCATCGCTACAACTATAAAACTTATTAACTCAGATCTGAGCCAAATTGTGTCTTGGTTATAAAACGCTAAGATCAAATTTAAGAATAAGATTAAGTGCCCTGCCTGATGAGTTTAGCCGTAGCTCTAAGATCTCCTATCTTTTTTCACGTTAATTTCCACTAGGATTATAATGAAAGGGAGAGGACTGGCATCCTAAAATAAAGAAGATTTTACAAAGCTAACTGACCATCAGATCTGAAGAGGCACCCAAAGAAGAAGAAGGGAAGTAATAAATGAGTGATCTATTTGTGGTGTGCAGGTACGGACACGCGGCGCACCGGCACGCGGCGGAGTACCACGCGGCGGCGGCGGCGACGGCGCACCACAACATGGCGGCGGCGGGCTACGGCGTGGGCGGGCTGCTGCTGGGCCGCTCGCCGCTGCACCACCAGTACAAGCCCGTGGACTGGCCCGCGCAGCACCACCCCTCGCACCACCTCGACCCCGCCACCTGCTCGCCCTACTCGTACCCCCCCGTGCCCGGTGAGTGCGCCAACACTTATTTTTTAGGTTATCGGCATAGAATTATAACAAGACTAGAAACCTAGTCTGTGCCCACAATTTGAAGCATCTCAAACGGAGCCGTACGGCTCCAAACGCCCGGACCGCTCCGCAGTCGTCAATGTCAATGCCTGTCGAACGCATCTTGCAAAAATTAATTTACTATGACGATTTGTGCTGTTAAATTTTGTCATAATGATTCGGAACAGCATAAGAAGTGTAATAACATCACTTTTCACAGGAAAGCATCCAATATTTCATAGTTTTTTGTGTTTTATAAGCTAAAAATACATACGATTTATTAAAATGCTCAGTGTTGCCTGATAATGAAAAAAAATATTTTCCCCATTTCAACTTTATGGTAAGATTTGTTTGTTCTGACTGATTAATTTAATCGGTTCCTACTGTTTACAGCGTGAAACAGTGTCTCTACAGTATATTGAATCATCAAACTTTGCTTTGTCTTGTTTAATTTAGAATTATTCAATAAAAACCAAAGGTGTTTCCCAATGGTATCAAGGTTATTTGCACACAACATTCTTGTCACAATCATCTCTAGTATAATTTCGAAAATGACCATACTAAACTCAATTCATTCTAGAGATACATAATTGTGACATGAATAAAATGGCGAACTCAAAATAAGCTTGAAAAATCATAAGGATTTATGATTTTTTATTTTAAATGTCTTGAACATTTTTTTACTACCTTAATTTCATTATAATTACTTGCCAACTAATTTTATAATTACAGTTAGGTAGATACTGTAAGCTTTGTTCTAGGTACTATTATAACCAGTACAATTACTACAATAACAATTTCCCATGTTTTAGGGAAATGGGTTGTGACTGGTAACATTAATTAGGATTTTTATGTTGATACTACGTACGTAGTACCAACTTGAAAAACCAAATTTGTGCTTCAAATTTGAGGTGACAGCAGTATGGAAACTACCTTCTAGTCTTGTTATAATTCTATGGTTATCGGTTAATAATGTTAAATTTTATTGCAAATTTGGTAACTTTTGTGTTATATTCTGACTGTCCGATTGGTACAATTGGAGGTAAAATTTTGTTTCCGCGGATGGATACAGGAATGTTTTTGTGCGAAAAAGAATAACCTAAGTAGCAAGAGGGGTACTCAAAATAAGCTTGTGTGTGTTAATTTTTTGAGTCGGTTTATGATGCAATTAATGAGATAGATGTAAGTGCTAACACTTTCGTTTTAGGTGATTATTTGCATGCTGATGTTGAAAGGTTCAGTGCGGAGGTGGTGTAGATGATGAAATGGTCGTTTCTCTCGCTATTTAATGGAACCTCACTCACCTCTTACCTTAGACTTCATTTTCTTTTAATATCAGGTGATTGAAGTAAATTGTCTGTTGTAACATAACATATCCTGACTTAATAATTTGATAATTTTCTGCTTTTGCAATTCACTTACTAGTTTGTTTTACAAAGAGGAACGAAGTTTTCTGGCAGCACTTGCCTCAGCCTTTCTTTTAAGAAAAAACTGGATGTTTAAAAACATGCTGAAGTTTTTTTTTGTCTAAACCTGCAAACAAATAGGTACAAATGCTTACTACTACTACCTACAAAACAAAGTACTGACCATTTAATTTCGTAGAGTTAAATAATCAATCAACAAATTGTACCTTCTTTAGAGTTTCTTCTTCTTCTTATTTTATTTGTGGCAATCAACTTCTCGACTGAGAATTACTCCTGCCATTATCATGTTTTAGATTTTAGGCATTATTAAGCGGGACAACCGAAGATAATTCGCCAATGTCAAGTAACTTATTGAGAACAAGTAGGTAGTCAACAGTCGAAGTCAGTCAAAGTCATAGTCACTCAATAAAACGCCGGTGTTTCGCGTTTTATCGACCTACGGATTCAGCGGATATCACTCTAAAAGCAATCGCGGGTTTTAAGACTCTATTAGGTCCAAGCAAGTTGTCACGAGACAACGCACTCGACACACAATAGCAGTGTTAAAAACGAGACAATCCAACGATTCTTATTATTAGGATCACTTTGCGGCACTTCACTGCACAAATAAACACCAAACTTGCACACTAAAACCACTAGACACTAATTTAAAACCTTTGAATTGCATCAGCCCACGCGGCTTCTTTTAGCTCTACCCGCCGAATCTTCTTCTTTAGAGTTTACTAACTAACACGATACGAGACGAGAACACGAGATGAAATTTTTAAGTGTGTTATTTACTAAACGCTCGTGAAATTCTAATAAGACGACTATACAATTTTAATGGGTAGGTAATAAATACTTGGGTTAGGTAGGATCAGACACGAGATGGGACTTCGTTATGTTTGTGATATCAGTTCGACATTGTAAATAACAAAGTTATGTGACACGTAGGTGTATCAAAACAAAATGGAGCCGCTTTTATTTGAAGTGCCAATCTGTCATCATAATGTCGGTGCGTCCAGAGGCAGAAGTTGTCGTTTTGTTGAACATGAAACACGATTGAGTAATTAGCGGCTCCGTGATCGATCGCGCGGCCTGTGGCCGGCAGTGGCCGCATTCTGCCGCGAACACTCGCCGAAATAGCTATAATTTTTCCGGGCGTTTTCATGTTTCCGTTTTCAAAGACATTCCTGTTGGTGTTCTAATTGTGATGATTTAAGCGCTTTATCCGAGTGACAAAACAAAGCATTCCCGCTTTGTGGCGCCCCCGCCCCCGCCCCCGCCTTGGGTTGCCGTGTGGGGAAACTTCACAATACAAAGATGTTACAACACTCTAATAAGGGCATAAACGAGCAGTAAACTCGGGTTCACGACGCCGCCGCTCGTAATGACACGTGTTATCTGTATAATCTGAAATTACGATGTTTATGTTAAATCCTTTGAGAGTTTTGATGACACTCTAAATTACAAGATAAATGTTATAGTCTTCGACATAAATGCCCCAAAGGAGCAAGCTTATCCTATTTATAACATGAAACAAAATCGAGCATTTTATTTGCTCTACATTTTATATTATTTTGATAGTGAAAAAGCTTGGACAAAATAAACTCTAATTTAAGATCTCAATGTTATTTTACTATTTAATTTGGTGCAATAATACCTACTTGTTTAAAATTTCATTACAATAATCACAGTACTAATTTTAGAGGCCAATTAAGTTCTTATGAATTAATGAATTACCTATTTATTATTAGCTTTATTATTACTTACTTACTCCGTTAGCTGGGCGATCCGAATCGTGGTACGAGTATATTTAAAGCATAAAAAACCAAGATCATCATCCATGGTTTTTAAACAAAACCACGTTGTAGAATTTTACCCTAAATTGGTTGGCAGCTTGTACATAGATACTTATAGCTGTATTATAGCGTAGGTATTGGGTTGGAGTTGTATTCGAGGCGACGTCGCTAGTGAACGGGTCGGTCAACCCTCGCGCGGAAACGTTATCAATCAAGCGAACGGGTGCGATCGCGAGACAAAGGGGAGGCCGCCATCCGCCATCACTCCGGGGCGGGGCGCGGGGCGCGGGGCGCCGAGGGGCACGAGATCGCAAGTGAAGAATTTAATTTGCGAGTGAGACGGCGGCCGCGCAAATTAATTTTAATCGTCGTCATTAGAGCAGTGGGATCCGCGCCCTAGGCTTTCAAGTCGCCGCGCGTTTTTCCCCGCGCCCACGCAATTACCTTGCCCTCAGAAGCGGCCCTAAACGCTGGTTCCCGCCGTAGTTAAACACGCGAGCTTTTTCTCGCGGGAATCACTTGATCGCTGACTGCAATTTGCCTACACGGTTATGGGATATAATTCTGTTTATCGTGTGGAGTAATTACAGGCTTTGTACTTAAAGAGGGCTCTAGATTTTTATGTACATATCTATTTCTAAATATGTAACATGAAGTTCAACATATAGTTAGAACAGATATTTAGAAATCAGTGAAAGACAGTTTTAAATTATTTTGTTTGTTGATAAATATTTATTTAAGTAACGGTGACAATAATACGTGTTTTGTATAGGTAACATTTATCTGCAAAGCAGGCCAATTGTTATAAAATCTTAACTATCTTTAACTTTGTGGGAATATCCGGGGGAAAGGTTTAAAGGTTGGCAGCACACTTGTGATTCCAATTCCATTCCATTCGTTGGTGTTCATGGGCAGCGGCATTCGCTTACCATCAGGTGATCCGTCTGCTCGTCTGCCACCTATCACATAAACAAATATTCCCAAACCTTGCATCTTGGCGTCGGGTAGGTAGGGTTAACTGATGAAAAAACAAAAGTCCGCAGAATAAACTTGATCAATTCTTTAGATTTTATTGCACCTAGGTGCGACACTCGAAAATTTTTATTCAAATGTAGGCACTTACTTATCAACGTAAAAGTATATATATTTTATAGTTTTTATATACATACGACATCTCGGGGAATAGGTTCACGCGTTGACATCGCACTCATAGTGTGGGTGGCAGCTTCAACCCCTCCCACGCACCGCGAGAGTAAAATGTATTTTATTTAAATATTCTTGCGATTCCCTGAGATTTGCATCAACGATTTATTGCTGTCCAAAAAAGTTTCCAAAAATCCAGAAATTTCACGACAAATCCAGAAATAAAGATAAAATTCAGTGTGTTGTTCAATTTTAGGAAATTGAGTCACACAGCGATGGTGTGTTCAGATAGTAGTGTGTACTCGGGTAAGTGATGATGTGGAAGCTTTGCGGGTGCTGTCAGTGCGGCCGTTGCGTGCAGCCGGGGGCGCGGGGGCGCGGGGGCGGGGGCTGCGGCACGACATGTGAGGGCGGAGTGTCCCCGACGCACATTCCGCGCGGAGGCCGGGGAGAGGGTCGGTATTGACAAATACCACGCGCGGTGACGCACCCCCGCGCTCGATTACACCCGCTTCAACCACCTACGAGTATGTTACGTTGCTCTGAAACTGTAAACATTCGGATACGTCCGATGCCGAAATTGAAATCTTATATCGAAGTGAAATCTACAAAGCTGTAGGTGATTCCGCCTTTCGACTTAGTATGTAAGTGCACCTACAAACAATAAAGCTCTACATTTGGTTGCACAGCAGTAAAGTGGGAAGTACAATGAAAAGCGATGGAAACTCAATGGATAAGAGCGTGCGGCTTCTTAACGGGAGGTCATAATAGGTTCAAATCCCGAAATATCCCGGATTCCTGCATATTTATACCATTAGCTCGGCAGTGAGGTAAAACGTCGTGAGGAAACCTGCACGTTTCGAATTATTAAGTTTTAAATATTGCAATAGATTATGTTCATATTGCCAAATCCACTGTAACTAGCTATTATACTAGGTAGGTACCTTAAGGACGTCAGCCAGCTGAATAAATAATTTTCTTTTTAGAAGACTAAAAGATTATTAGGTACGTTGACATTGTCAAAGTTTTTAAGCTAGTAAAAATCGCTATGAGGCCTATTTGAAATTAGGTATTAGGTACATTATGCCACTAATACTCATATAAACACATTTTTTTTAGAGGATCGCGGTAATATTTTTAGATATTACTAAGTTAACATCAATACTGATATTTTCCTTTTATTGAATTAAACACGAAACATTAAAAGTATGTCTAATCATTTATCGCACTTAAACGCAACTAATTTTAATCGAATTTTCGACTTAAAATTTGCGTTAATTACCTACATCATTACATTATAGTATCCGTGTCCATATTAAATTTCACAATAAATATTGACGACACGGAATGTATTGAACGTAATAATTATGCAATACATACATACATAACTACCTAACTGTCCGAAATTTTCCATTAAAACCCTACCAACCACCCCAACTCGGCGGCGAAACCTCCGCGCGATATCCTCCCGGCTCCAGGCGTGTTTCATCACGTAGCGTCAGTCAACAAATGCTTACGAATACAAATCGAGTATGGCAATTTGCACCTCATGTGATTGAGGGAGGCCCGTGCCCCAGCAGTGGGGACTTAAATAGGCTGATGATGGTGGATGATGGATGACAAATCGCTGATACGATCATGCGAACAAGAAAAACGATCAAAATATATTGCAGCAAAAGCTTAATATGTACAATGCTGATATTTAAAAGCAAGCCGCGTGCTTATAAACATTAGAAACAAGAACAAGTTATATTCATACGCTGACTGTATCTATTTGTGCGAGCTGGAATAAAAATACGATACCAGCATCGGCGACATGAAAAAGTTTGCTCGTAGATTTTTTAACAAGTTTTCTAGAGACAGAAAAATGTTAAAAATTGGGTTCGTTATTTGGTAGTTATGAGAGGAATGATGTATATTGCGGTATAATGCGCGCGGCGTGGAGCTGCGCGCCGGCGCGAGACGGGTACGCGCGGCTGCCCCGGGGCGCTGGACCACGCGCTACACACCTACCTAACTAATCATAAATATAAAAAAAAATGCATTATATTTAAAAAAGTCCAATGTAGGAACTCAATGAGAAAACGATTTTCAGCAATTTGGTGTTTATATATGATTAACGAGCTATACCACTCGTTCAATTGTTTTTTTTGTTATATTTATCTACAGTAAATATCTATTAAACTTTATAACATAAGCCTAACTATTTAGTTAGGCTTATATTATAAAGTAAAATCTAGGTAATATTTTTTATATAAAATAAATCAAATGAAATAGTCAAGACGTACCTTACCTACCTACCCATTGATAATCTATAACTAGTATAATATTACCTTCAGCCTGGAGGGCTCATGGTTAACCCTGACAAAACGCAGGTTATAACTGTTGGAAGTGCCAGGCTAATTTCCAGGATCAACTGGAGTGCCTTGACACCAATGCTCTTTGACGGTGTCCAAATTCAATTCAGTACGACAGTAAAAACCTGGGCATCCACATCGACAGTACGTTATCCTGGACAACACAAATTACCCAGGTTTGTAGGAAAATGTTCGCTGCAGCTGGAGCTCTAAATCGGTTACGCAACTTCATACCAATACCTACCGAAATTGCGCTTGTACAAGCTCTTCTCTTCCCTTTCCTTGACTATGCAGACTGCTGCTACTTAGACCTGAATCAAAACCTACTCAACAAGCTTAAACGTCTTCAAATTTGCATCCGAATAATTTATGGTTTACGTAAATATGACCACGTCTCCGAGTATCGATCTCGACTCCAATGGCTCCCTATTCGTCTTCGTCGTGACTTCCACATTCTTATCTTCTTATATAGAATACTATTCAACCCAAAATCACCACCTTATCTCCGGGAGCGTTTCCAGTTTTTGCAGCCCATCCAGGGTCATATGCGTTCTTCCAAACTTCTCCGCCTTATGACTCCCTCCCACTCCTCTCATTTTTATACCCAGTCCTTCACTGTCCAGTCCATCCGTCTATGGAACTCCCTACCCCTATCAATAAGACAGTCTCCATCATTAACCTTTAAAGCCCGAGTCAAAACTCACCTCTTAAATAAATAAATAGCAATCCCTTTAAGTCTTTACAGGTCCAGTCATCGGTAGTAGTCGATGGTCCGTCTAAGATCCTAATTTATATGAACGTATATCTAGTCCTTTATATTATTTTATCCAAGCATAACATATTTATTTATTAGTATATAATATTGTGGTTATTTATGTATTAGCATTATAAATATTTTAATATATATATACAGTTCACTTTTATTTCCCTTTTTCAATATTGTACCACCTACCCCTCCTCTACTATCAAATGTCCTTTGCCTGAAGGTTGTCTGGTAGAAATCGCTTCCAGCGATAAGACCGCCGAAATTGCACAATTAAGTTTCTGTAATGCCTAGATTTTAAAGTTGTGTTTTTTTTGTGCAATAAAGTATATATATCTATCTATTACCTACAAGTTGCACTGCGTTTCAACTAATATATTTTTTGTAAATAAAAAAGATTTTGAGTGACTGATTTGGAAAATAAAGTAGTGTTTCTGCAGAATAATTCTTTCTTGAAAAAGCTTAAGACAAACTCTCATAGAGTGGTCCAAAATGTATTAGTGTTTTTTGTTTTACGGTAAGCGTTTGACCATATTTCACCTGATGGTAAGTGATAATATGGTCTAAGATGTACACGTATGTTCTTTTCGGTTTCCGATTTTTTGTAGTTTTCGAGTAAAAAAGTATTTCAAAATTGAAAACCCTAGGTATATCTACCTACCCACTGTTAGATTGACTTACCTATTTCGGTAGTATAGTAGATAGAACATATAGTTGGTAGGTATCTACTTACCTACAGTGATATTTATTTACTATAAATTATTTTTACTAACGGTTTATCAAAGAAGGTTCTGATTTTGTTTGAAATAACTTTTTGAAGGAGATCTATAACGGTACATCTTACTATATACCTATGTATGGGAATAGTTTTACGTTAGACTGTTACGTAACTTTGTCACAATAAGAAATTATTGTTGCAAATGACGTAGATTGTTGTGTAGATAAATGTAAGCGTACGTACAATTTTGTGGTTACGGTTACTGCAACATAATTTATGCGTTTGCGAAAGTAGTTATTTTGGTATCCCATCTATGTAACAAATATTAGATTGCCTTTATTTAATTGGCAACTCTACCTAGTATTAGTAATTCGAAGATTGAAATGGCTTCCAATAACAACAGCCAGTCACATTCCTTCGGTGCGCATCGCGACATTCGGTGAGATCAGTCTGTGGACAGGCCGTGGACAGACGGACGGACAGCGAGTCCAGGCAGTTGGGCACGCGCGGGCGGAGGGGCGCGGGGGCGGGGGCGGCCAATGGCGGCGCTGACCACTGCCCCGCCCCGCCATCGACCGCGCTCGCTCCCCCTCCGCCCCGCGCCCCGCGCCCGCCACTAAATCATGGGCCCCGTGTCAATTACGCGCACCGCCCGCGCCCGCGCTAACTACCGCCACAGAAACACTGCGAACCCTCGCTTCATAGACGAGCCGCGGACGCAATAAAACTATCCGCTCGCGAGGACCACGGCCGGGGCCCCGCTGCACTCAATGTGCTTCACGCATGGAATACTGCTTCAGTTCACTGAGCTTTAGGGCTATTTAATGAACACATGGTTATGATGAAGTTTCATCATAAGTAGACACACCTCTAGCGAGGATCTGGTGTGATTTCTTATTACCATTCTTAAAAGTAAATCCTAGTAACTCATACCATTTTAGGTTTAGGAGGTACTTACATAAGGCACTTTTCTAACAATTAAGGTAGACTCGCAGCTGATAGCGTAGGACATACCCAACTAAAAGGACCTAGACCATAAAAAAGACAAACATCGAAATTATCTCTGTATGCTTAATAATACTTTACAGTGTTAAAAGAATCACATATCTATTATCTGATTTTCAGTCAGTAGGTCACTAGCGGACACACAATTTAGGTACCACTTTTGGAGCGTCTCTTGCGCAAAGTATTGTGTTTAGAAAAAAATGATGTTAAAAACCTCAACATCATTTTTAAACACCTATCCATAGATACCCCACACTTATAGGTTTGAAGTAAAGAGACCCCCCCAATTGTTTTATTTTTTCCAATTTTTGTGTACAACCTGTGCGGATAAAGAAATCCCACCACCACCCCACGAGTGCGAGTATAGACGCAAATAGTGTGCGAGCTAGAAGTGAATACCTAGATTCGCCGCCATCTGATCTTTCTGATCCCATTCTTTATCCGCACCGGTTGTATAAATCGTAATGCGGTAACAAAATACATCTATTTACCAAGTGTCAATACTATAGTTTTTATTGTTTCGGAGAAAAGTGGCTGTGACATACAGACGGACGGACGGACGGACAGATGGACAAGTGTTAAAAAAAGGAAACCAACATTTTTAAAAACGATGCCTGGTTCAGTGACTAAATCTCGTTACGGATTAAAGACCCATTTTGTGTCGCTAAGCACCTGACGGAATAAGTAGGTAAGTTTTCACTTAAAACGGATTGAGAAAATTAGTTTAAATTACATGGCCAGTAAATAGAGCTGACCTCTGACGAATCTAGGCGTGAGCTGTCCGCGCTGACACTATCCGGAGTTCATTATTCAAAGATTATTTTCTACATAACTATGTAAGTGCACGCTTTTAGTCGCTTAGTCGTCACTCAGTCGCGTCGCGTCGCGTTAGTGGCGACCAACCGTTATTTCCCATACGCAGCGGAATGCGCGCGAGGCAGGCAGAAACAGATATTTGCTGCGCTCCTGGTAATTGCCGCCATCGCGATATTGCCCACTGGGCTGTTCCGCGTTTCAACATTTTTCTCACTGCTTACTAATAGTTCAGATTTTTTTTACTGTAGATAGGTAAGCGTTTGACCATTATTTATATTAATTAAAGCGTTTCAAGAAAATATAGCCATAGCTCTATTATCCATTTGACCCTTCTTTAGGAACTGCTACTGCTCGTACGTACCTAACTCAAATAAAAAGAAAGAAATTTTGCAAAGCTCTCGCAAAATTGCATGAAAATATATTTTTTAAGTTAATATGGTAAATGTTGCAAATATTTGTCTAAAATTTGTAGGTATCTTTAAATATTATATTATATGATCAGTTTGGCGAAGGACACATATACATAATTAGTAGTCGGACGGCACCGTCACGCCATATCGACTAGAAAAGATGACCCATCATACGGATAAATATTTTTTGTAGGACCGTGATTCAAAAAAAGAGTTTGATACTAAATATGTTTAGAGAATGCACTTGTATCTTCGCACACACGTGTGCACAATAATACGTCCTGCGTGGATGCCTGGAGCCCAATTCTCGAGCCCGTGACATTTATTTTTATACGACATATATCACTAAAACATAGTTTTTTTTATGTTTTTCAGCTGATATCCGCCATGTTTTCAAAATATCACGAACCCGAGAATTGGGCTCTTGATCGTCTAGATTTGTCGTATATTTAGAGTGTAGTGTAGGGGTGTAGGGTAATGAATGGGGGTGTAATGGGTGTAATAACATGTAGAAGGACATTTTAGTTCATTCTAAACCATTCGTTTTTCTTCACGGTTATTTTATTGTCAATTTAATGCCGAAGCCCTCATAAAAGGTATCATGAATAAAGCTCTCTTTTAGCATGTAGATCAACAAAATAAGCTAAAAATAATCGGCTGTTCCATACATTATTGCTATTGATTTATATTATTGAATTTCAGATTTATGTATGTGCTACTCGTACAGTCTCAATCAATTAATACACTTTCTGAAAAGTGCAGGGATATAGACTGATACCTATGTAGCACAGCGATGAACACAATAAATTAAACTGCTCGCAGTGTGACTGGTCTGAATAGGAGCTGCAAAGCCGCCCGCTTAAAAATACCTACTTAAATGTGCTGCTCGTGCTCTTTGATTAGCAGCTAGTGATTGTTAGGTCTCGTGCTCTATTGGCGTAGGTTAAATAAAAGCAAAGCAGAGAACAGTAGCTGTGAGCCTTGTGTGGTTTATGGTGTCGTGCTGGTGGCACGAGTCTAGTGTTCACTGTCGAGTGCCGGCAGTCACGCCATGCGCCGCGCTCTCACAGGCGACTATTTATATCGCACATCTTGGTGCGAGTTTTTAGGGGTCCATATTCTACGAGGAACCCTTGCAGTTTGTCATGTCCATCCATCCGTCTGTCCGCAGTCTATCTCTTGGTATAAGATAGCTGTAATTTATACCTGGTCTACTCATATTGTCACGCCAACAAATTAGTCAAATAAAATTTTGAGGAAAAAAGACCCGATAAAGGAATTCTTTTGCAAATACATATTACGATTTAAATTGTTTTTACGATATCGCCCCTATATCTGCTAGGTAAGCGGTTGATTTTCGAGAAATCATAATAGTAGCATATTATAAACGAATGTTGGAGGAAAACTATCACGGCTAGGGAGACTACAAGGTTTTCACCCCTTTTTGCCTTCGATACCATGGTAAAGTCCAAAGAAGGTGACATCCATCATAATTTATTATATTTTATTGTATATTATTTGGAACACCAACAGCTTAATTTACATAATATATGGTTACAAAGTTTCTATAATATAGTATTCATAAGCAAATATGGAACTCTACAGTGCGCGTGGCGTGACACGCATGATTGGTTTTTTTTTATATATTAGTAGGTACTTTCTCATGATTAAAATTGAATAAATCTCTTAATGTAAATAAGTGAGCAATTAACAGAGAAAACATCCTAGAATCTAACGTGGTGAAGCCGAATCTGTCTGAAGTATTTCAAGAAGCTTTCTATCACTGCGAGAAAGGCAGCGCGGTCTATTTGAAGTTGGTCCACCGCGATCTGATAAGTGATTACTCCGTTACGTCCCTCCCTAGCAACACTGGCGAGTGACAAGTCGCGGGCTGATTGTTATAAATGAGGTCGGCCAGTATCGCAGCGCATCGCCGCGCGATACCATCGCCGCCTCACGACGCGGCCGCCGAGCCCTCCGACCGACTGTACCCTCTCATTGCTGGCTGCGCTTTTTTGTTTAGTTTCACTCGTTGTCTTAGAGGAAAAAGATTGATTCATTGCCATCTCTATTCGATTTCGGTCTTTTTAGCAAGATGAAAGTGTTTAACCCCTGACACTAAAAACATGTAATTAAGAATGAATAAATATACCTACTTGTATTGCACACAAAACAGAGTATGAAAACTGAAGAAGGGTGCTATTAGTTTGAAGCGTGTGTCTATTTTAAGAATTACAGATGAGTAACTAGCTTTTATTTGAAAGGTGACAAGGTCAGGCCGGAGTGTATTCATCAATTTTTTTAGAGATTAAAGGGAAGTATGCCACGTCAAGTAGTCAGGTCTATTCAAAATATATTATGATCTAGGTAATTTCAGAGACATTACCTACTGTCGCAATGGTACCCCTTATTCAGAACTTACAGCAACGATATTGTACGTATCTCATTGGTTTTATGGGTTGTATATGTATAAAGATAGATAAATAGTTTTAGGGCTTCATACAATATAGGTAGGAAAACTTCTCTAAACTCACCGCGCCCCAATCGGAAACAATTTTGTAGTGTGATTGTTTTAGACGACACCGGCCCAAACGCCCGTCTATTCTTGCCGCGGCGCCGGATACAAAGTGTCTGGCGATAAAATACACATTTATCAGAGCTCGTTCTCTCTTTGTTTCTTAAACTGAACTAGAGTGCGGATACTTAAGCAAACGCTCCCAAAAAGCAAAATACAAATTTCGACGTTCATTTACTATCTTACAATTCGATAGACACTTAGCAGCGAACTTTAGGCTTTATCATAAACGTTTGACAAAACTTTTCGAGCTCAAAAGGTGTGATATAGCAGTTTTGAAGTTTGAAATAAAAACACATCTCACAAAATAATGAAAACTGCTTTATACCGCTGTTTTAGTAAGCAAAGGTTTAATCAAAGTTAAAATATTCTTTATTTGCATAGACTTGTACACAACACTTATAAAATAATCGTCATTCATTAAAATCTTTTGAAACTATTTATAACTATCATAATAATTTACGGGTAATTATAATATATATACCAAGAAATAAATAAACATAATGCGATTCTACCATCGGCTCGGAAAGTAGTTTCTGGTCTAGAAGATCCGGCAAAAATCTTTTTAATCGACGACAACAATCGATACAATGGTTTATTACTCTCATACCTAGTCATACAGTCGAATGCAACACAAAATAATATACCTAAAGCAAATAAAAAGCTAAATGTGACATAAGCCGAAGCAGATCGCGACAATGCCAAATCATTTTAATAATCTGAGTGTGCATAATAGAGCAGGGTTGCAGTATTTCATTTACGTTTGCCAATAAGTGGGAATGCATTGACATAGAGCTTTGTATGTTGATATGACGAGTCTCTGATCGGCTGCAAGACGAAGTTATTTAAATGCGAAATTTAGTTTGCGAGCTTTAGATGATACCTTATTTAGGGGCTGCTGCCATTGGAAGTTTTCGTCGATGATAACGCCTAAGTATTTAATGTCTGTAACCCGCGATATGACTGGGCAGCTGCAATTCAAATTTATATATTTATAGCAAGGGTAGGTATTTAATTTAATTCCAAAATGAATATCTGGGCTTTTGGCTTTAGTTTTGCTGAAGCACAAAAATTTTGTTTTGAGGGTGTTAAGTGAGAGGAGGTTTTCGTCCAACCAAAATGTGATTTCGCACATTCCTAATTCACCATCTGTTTTGCTTCCTTCCATTTTTTATGGTGGAATAGTACTACAGTATCATCAGCAAACATAATAGTGATAGCACCGGGGACTTTTAGTTTGCATAGACTGTTTGTGTACAGCAAGAACAATGAAGGACCGAAACATTAAAAAGAAACATTCGGTGACAGCTGTAATTCTTTACAGGTCTGGAGGCGCAGGTGCAAGACACGTCCAAGGATTTGTACTGGTTCTGAGCCGAGAGAAACGGGCTGCACGCCCAAGGAGCGTGTCGTGCGACCGCTGCTACTTGCGACGCGGGAAACGCGACACCGCGCGATGCACGCGGCTACGCGGCGTGCGACGCGTCCGCAACCGGCGTGGTCGCGTGCGATACGGGCGCTGCGCGCGGCTACGCGGCGTGCGACGCGATGAGCGCGTGCGACGTCGCGGCGGACTGCGCGGCGCTCGCGGCGTACGCGTCTCGCTGACGCTGACGCTCTGGCTGCAGCCCCTACCACTCAATCCGATAGAGGTAAACGACGGCTGTAAAGAAAGACATTGTATAATCTTAGGCTCGTAGTTACGTAGGTACCTTTTAGATGTAGGTATTTAGTAATTAGATTGTATAAATATATTAGTGCAGGGTCACTTGCGGCGCGCGCGCAGCCCCGGGCAGAGCGCTCGGGGCTACGCGTTGTGTGATCTCCGTATTCAATTGAAGTTTAGTGCTGTATAATTGTTAATAGCGAATTATTTCTTTCTTTATAGTATGCTTGTAGTTGTCATGAAGATTAACGAATACTTTTGAACAACTCTTGGTCAGTCTACGTATGATGTACAATAATTCACGTGTTGCTCAAATATATCGTCAGCGTATCTGGCAGATATAGTACGGGGATCTGATTGGGTGTATGTTGTACATAAAGTATATTTACCAAGCGTTTTTGTAGCTAGAAAACAAATTTATTGACACTGACAAAAGAAGGCACATTTATAAATTAGACATGGTCACGCGGTTGCAATGTTGGTAGGTATCTTTAATCAGTTCATATCTCCTTGATACAAGTGCAATATTTAAGTGAATATAACAAATGTACGTAATGAATAAGGCATAAAATATGTAAAATCGTATTATATATTACATAAAAAAACAAATGTTTCTGTCGGTACGATTATGACGTCACAACAAATTATAAGATCTCGAAGCTTCAATAACAACTGTTGCAGGCCCTGTAATTGCGTCCAAACGATTTCAATCGTCTTGTACTTCATAAATAATCAACACATACATGATTATGCAACGGTACCTCATTTATATTGATAATATATTAAATAAATTATTTTAGAACGCAAAAGGTTCTTGTTCGTAAATTATGAGTTCTGTTCAGAGAAGTTCAGAGAAGAGTCAATCGTCGTGTAATGGTTTTCCGCAAGCAAACGGTTGGTTTTAGCATTCGTTTGCAAAACTCCTTTGTCAGTGACAACATAATTGAGGAATGGCTTGTCCGGGACGCGCGGGCGCGGGCGGCCAGGTGCGCGCGTCATGCGGAAGCGCGCGCGCTGGATGGCGGCGCGTTTTTGCGCGTTCCTGCTGCTTGAATAAGTAAGCACTAGTGTCCGGCCGAGGCATTTACGCACTTGTGCCGAATATACAATGCTGTTTGCCTACGCGCATTCGGCATCTGACAATTTTGCCGGTTCATTATATTATTTGTAACTGATGTGTCTCTTCAGTCAAGTGGCCGAATGGTAAACATAAACAGGGCGGTGTAACTCACGGCTTTTACCCTAATATTTTGACATTGATGTGACATATCCTCAAAACCTACATTAATAAAAGATGGTTTCAAAATTCGGCGATCGCCTTATATTTTTTCCTTACTATGTTGCAAAACCAATAAATAATCTAGTTTGAAAATAATTGAAAAATATAACAGTCAAATAAACAAAATATTTAAGTGGCCGAATTGGTGATCGTCGGTGACACTAGAGGCAGGTGGAGGCGCGGCGCGTCCTCGATAGATCCGGAACAATGCCACTTTCGCGACATTTGTATTCCGCGCGCGGCCAGTAATTGCGACCGACACCTCACCCCTCACCGGGCACCAGCACCCGACTCCGCCGCCACACCCGATTGAACTGTTCGCCTCATTTCCACCATCATCGATTAAATCGCCGTAAAAACTCCACTCATCGCTAGGGCTTAGTAAAAAGTATTAGTAGTCGAAGAATGTCCCTATTACACGTTGACGATAATGGTTCTGTAGCGGTTCACGCTTGCTTTGACGACTCGATAACGAATGAGCTCACGTTTAATTAAGACCGAGGTACCTACTTAGCTTTAGATATGTTTACAGTAAACAATAATGTATGTAAATACGCTCGCTCAGTATATATAAAGATATTCTAGTACATAGCGAGTAATGTTAATGTATCGTTCACGTTGTACATAATTAGTTAGGGCATAGGATTTACTAGGCTTAGGCGATATGTGACAGGTATTACATATAGTGTATCACGCGTACGAGTATGTTAGGAGGGGCCACAGCCGCCGCCGCTGCCCGCGGCGACGCGGGCGCAATCTGGCGCTGCTTGTTGTGTACGTACTTCGCCTGTGCAATGTTGAGTGCCCGCCCAAGAACGATAACCGGTGACCGATTTTCTTGTTGGAGAAAAATATAACGCACATATACGTACGTGTCATTTTTCTCCTTCTAAAATCGGTCACCGATTATCGGTCGGGGGCCGGGCACCCAATTGTTGGCCGAATCAATGTGAGGGCACCAAAATAGCTCGGTGTGATAAATGTATCTTATACATACAAATAGTTAGCATTGTTACAATCTGTTAAATAGATTTTTAAACGTCTACCTATTTTTGTCTCAAATATTTATGTATTTTCTTAGATACATTGATCACACTGGGTGGTACCTAATAAGCATCTTTTTTCTCTTCATGAGTGACGTCGGTGTAAAAAAAATACTGAACTTTGTGACATTATCTAACCTATATTCTAAATTGCAAATAATCACAATGTACATTATACCTATCTATAGCAGATCCCCGCCAGTTACAACGTTAAGGTATTCGATTGTGAATTTTTGTGTAATCACTATTTCGCCTGTATGCCAAATCACTGTCACTTCGGTGATCGTCGATTTTAAATGTGATTTGGGTCTAGGCCAAAGAGTAGTAAATAAATTTTGTCTGTCCTATTGATAATTAATTCCATTATGAATTCTTTTACATAACGCACGAACTGTAATGTATCATCGATCGAGTTCGGTTACAAGCAGACTATTGCTCGCCACTTTTCGTCCATTTCATAGCTCACTGAGTGTTTGTCCGAGCTGGTCGGTGATACAGGGTGCCGAGCGTGGTTCCCCGGCGGCGTCACTCGTGTGCCGACAGTCACTCTGAGACCAGTTGCTGTAATGCGCACCTACGCGACGCGGCGGCCCGGGGCCCGCTTGCCGCGCCCGCGCCGCGTCGGTGGTTGCGTACTGCGTCGAATTAAAATTGCAAACGATGTAATAACGTGGTTAATTAATGTTGGCTCCTAGATAATGAGAACTTAAATATAAATTCCATACTTACCGAGCTTGTTTCACTTCACACCGTAGTTTTATTGTTATCGTGTCGTTTTATTGCCGCGTTATTTCGGGCGCTGGCTAATTAATTAGCGAGAGGCAGTCGTTTGCAGAACGTTACGCGCCGTAAGTATTCGCTCCGACCGTGATAAAACGCGTGTTTTGCCAACCCATACGCCATAACTACTGTAATATTCCTACATACGAGTAGCGTTCATATGTGTTGGTATTCATTTATCTTGAGATTATTCGATTTATTCATCTAAATATTTATAGCAGACAACAAAAAAGAACAGCAGTTTCATAATGTAACAAAAGATAAATACCTACATAATGTAGGTAAGACCGTCGGACACCGGCAAAGGGGTAGGCCCAAAAAACGATGGTGCGACGATCTGAATTACATTGGCCACAAATGGCGTTAAATAGAAAAGAATGGAGAGATTTGGGGGGAGGGCTTTGCCAGCAGTGGCACTTTATAGGCCTAGAAAAAAATGTAAGTATGAATGATTTTCATTGAATAATCATCATGATCATCTTAACGTTTTTGTCCCGGGTGCGTCCCAAGCTGTGCGCTCCGGAGCCCGGGGTCGGCTTTTGATTTTAACTAAATGACCACGGCTAAATTACTGGATGTATGATTGTAAGGAAATTTACAGCATGGTGGGGATTGAAAATGGAAAATACTGAGAAGCAACAAGGTTTCGAAGTAGGCACACGTGGGATTCCTCCACCATTCTTTCAGCTTAATTCTATCAGCATATTTCAGGCTATTGTTCGGATGAGGAAGGCATTGTGTAAAGTGTGCAACAAATATCTTTCTAATAGGCTGGTATTTAGTTTGTCATGTGGGAAGTGGGGTTTAGGCTAAACGTTTAATATTGCCAACAAAAGCTCCACATTTGTGGGATTTTTGGCTTTTGAATAGCGACCTAAAAGTATGTTAAGAATCAGTTATATTAATTAAAATTAGAAACGTTCTTATGTAAGTACAAATTAGCGGGACTGCGCTCAGCCACAACACCAAGAATTCCTACTAAACCTCTCGCACTTAATTGGAAAAGTTTATTTGCCTAAAATACGAGAAGGTTTTACTGGATTACTTAGCTGGATTAATTAATAAAACTGTAATTACCAGATTTTCTGAATCCTGGATCATGGTCCAGGCGAACCCCGGGCTCCGAAGCGACCGCTTTCGACGCAACTGGCAATTACACGCTGAGGAGGATAAATAAATAAAAACAAGGTTACAACGATTATTTACTAGAGGTTTCATCGTCAGCCCATTTAAGTCCCCACTGCTGGGGCACAGGCCTCCCTCAATCACATGAGGGGTAATTGCCATACTCACCACGCTTGGCAGACGGGTTGGCGAGGGTTTTGATATAAAAGCAGAGTTTTCCTTCTCTGGGTGCTGATGATCATTCCAGCAGCTTTACCTTAGTCGCCTTTTACGACACCTCGGTAAGAGCGAGGGTGGCCTATTCTACTCTGCCGGGGACCACACGTCCGGCCACTACTAGAGGTTTACATTTCATTAAAATAGAAACAAGTAGTTACATTAGAGAAAAATATTACATACATTTCGTGAAATACAAGTGTTAGACGAACCTCATATTCGGGAAAGAAGAATGTAAGTAAGTTTACCAGAGTGCAATAACTTATGTAACAAAGTGTCGAATGACAGGTGAGGACAGCTAACACCCTGGATGATATGTCCCATCAGCTGCCCCGCGGCAGCGTGCGAGGGCTTTGCACTTGCAGTTGGAGGGAAAAGAGGAGCCTATGGAAACTAATAAGTATAATGATGAAATTTCTTTGTTTTACTGGAATTAAGGATTCAGATTCGAGCTATTCAAATGAAATATCATTGATATCTGAGGTACTGCTAGATCACTTAAGTAACGTGAGAGCTTAGGAGTATTAGTTACATTAATTTGTGATGTAAGCATCACAAAATTATGTCGAGACAGTTGGTAAGTCGTCGATCTATAAATGCAATAGACCTATTCTACAAATAACTACGAGGATTTATGTAGAGTACTTACTTTTTAGCTCTATAGTATTTGGATAGAGGAGTTACAAAATACCTAAAGGCATGACATAAATTAATAAATGCGATGCTAAAATGTAATACACTGCAAATAGAATACACACTTAGATATCTTGCTATATTTATTGTTCAAAAGTGAAACCATTGTCGAAATCTCAATACTCAATATCTTTATTGCGACCATAATGTACAGTTAGGGATATAATATGATAACGTAATAGTAACCAGAACCACTAAATGGCACTGCCATATGAGAGAGGGTTTTTAATTTTACATAATATTTAGAATTATTATAATTAGAAAAATATGTCTATAAAAAATGTCATTGTATCTACGAGTATTTTAGACATCATGGTAGTGAGCTGGACTTGAGCTGGACAGGTAAACCGTACATCATACCTAATAATAGGCCTTTTGTTAGACAATGTTTCAGCCGCTCTCGCGTGAACTGTTTATAACCGATACTTAGGTACGAGTAGGTACTCACCTACTATGCGCGTCTAATGATCCCTGATACGAGTAGTTCATGATTCATCCAGCACGCTTCAACAAATATCTACTCGCCACTACGCACGCTGACTGCATGGATGATATCAGATGTGTATAAAATAAATAAATAAATATTTTACAACATCACATACAATGATCTGACCCCTAGAAAGATAGCTCGAGCACCTGAGTTACGGATATCAGTATCAACAGTGGGATTACAAATATATACATTTAATACTTTTTTTTATAAATACATACTTATAATATATAGAAAACACCCATGACATATTCATGCACCCAAATGTTTGTACTGTGCAGGGATTGAACCCGCAACCCTTGAACCGAAGGCAGCATACACTACGACACTGTTCCAAACGGGTCGTCAAACTGTACCTAACTGTATCTGACATCTTGTTATAGGATCAATTTTAATTGAGTAGCTTTAATATAGATACTCGTATTTATAGACTAAATCAATCAATCAAACATTTATTGCATTACATTGGGTAGATGTTAGCACCAATTAAAAACGTACAAACGTAACCTGCCGTACGCAAAACGCAAAGACTCGCGGCAGCCGCTAAAGTCAAGACGCAAAGACTGGAACCAAGGATTCGTGGTAGTCAGTGTCATATAATTCATATTTCAATCATGAATTAATGAATGAAATACTCTAGCATCTACCAGAGTACTTAATTAATTAATTTAATATTGAAAATGCCTTGATGGAAAATGCACAGTGACCTAACACTCAAATTGATGTATTAAAAACTTGCAAACAGGTACATTTACCTACAGGACTTATTTATCTACAAATCGAATATTATATTATTGTTATATTAATGCTAAGTAGTGTGTAGTTATTTTATATTAATGTTTTTTTCCCTTACTAGTAACTACAAATTTTCCTTTCGCCGCACCACTGCACTTTCTGCATGACCCAAAGGTTGACTGGTAGAGAATGCTTCTTGGCATTAAGTTCGCCTCATTGTATCAAAATTTGTGCAATCGACATACTTATATTCACATTATGTAGTAAGCTAGTGCCTGACACCCGATACGCAAACTAACGCGCGGTAGGTACCATATAAAAATCACCGCTGGAACTAAATATTAGGCATATAGCGATGCAGTTTGATCTTCGCAGCCTTAGATAGGGTACCTAGACCAAATGGATTTTGGTTACCTTTAGAATCATTATCTCAACATTGGAAAAGTCCACAAGTTGATCAAACTAATAACACGTATACAAACAATAGATTTGTTGGAATCTACCACCTCCCGTGCATTTCAAACCGCGGAGCAAGAAACTGCGACGTTTGTAGCGTTCCATACGAGTTTCCAGAAACTTGTATGAAACACATTTTTATGTCCGTTTCATGCTCTGCGAATTAATATTGCTTATACTTTGCTGGATTTGACCATAAAATCAGTTAAAACATTACACTATCTCACTAGCGAGAATGAAATAATTAGCCTTTCTATTTTTTTAAATTTAATTTTAGCGCCTTTATACTTACTCCTAAACAGCGTGGCCCGTCTGTAATCATTGATGTTTTCCCGTAGGAATGAGACGTTTTCCCGTTTCCAAGCAACTACAATTTTTGTTAATAGAGGATAACGTATCATTTTGATGGTGAATTTATTTTAATAAAATAAAGTGTTTGAGTTATATAATATGTATACTAAGAATGTTAAAACTATGATTTTTGCAATATCCTTAGACAACGTTAAGGGGTGTATTTACTATCTCCCTCAGTTATCTTTTATTAATTTAGATTAAATTATTTGTAAGGGTATCTACCTATATCTATATTTGGGTACTGTCGCGGGCTTTGAGGATAAATACACACGCGTTATTATGGTGATTGCCTACGAGTTGAATGACAGAGTAATCTATGCAGCTGAAAATGTTAGAAAAGAAACGGAAATTCTTTTGAAGCAAGTAAAAACTACGGTTATAGAGCCAAGACTAAGCATTTTAATACGCAATAAAACGAAAGCACCGAAAACAAAATAGTTTCAGGAGTGTCTGTCTGTCAGTCAATTTATAAAACCGTAAAGTTGCCTATTTTTGTGTGGTGCACGAGGAAACAATAGCAATAATGTAACAGTAATAAAACTATCCGGCGCTCGCGTCGAATTAAACGCGCGGCCATTATCCGGCGCGCATGCCCGCGCCCTGACTCATTGTGTCGCCGGGTATTTTTAACAGACCGCAGATCGTAAAGCGGCAATTAATCAAGCTTCGGATTTGAGTGCGGTGCCGGTTTAAATAAACAATAGCGTTGCGCGGAGTGCGCAGGCGGCTATACATAGCGCCATTAGCGCTGTTTGTAAACACGGGACACTGCTGGTCCTCCGCTGCAGCCGACGCAAATACTACACCCAGCTTTTGGACACATTCCTCGGTTTCACGCCGATAGAGCGTCCTAACAAAATAAACTCAAATAAAATCACTCCACGCAGCGCCGTGAAATTTGTCGCGCCACCAGTTTATGCTAATGGATCGTTAATGACGACATAAATATTATAATTAGTATCGGTTACATTTGTCACGGCTGCGAGTAGGAAACGTGATGCGGCGACAGAATCTGTTATCGATTTAGGAGAGTGAGTAGCGAGTCGGCTGAGGAGGTCGCTTGCTGCCGCGCACGGAGCGCGCGCAATAAATAAGCGCACAGGATGCCCGCTCCCGCAGGAGCAGCGCGGCTCCCAGCCACCACTCCCCGGGGAACACTCAACGGTTAATTGACTCGTGTATCGGCTTTCTACTCTTACTCTCTGGTGCTCTAAGCACATCACAACATGAACCTTATGCTAATTGTATTAGGGCGGGCCGCGTCGCAGGCCACTTGTGTATGCGCGTCAGGAGCTGCCTCTGTCGCAAGTATTAAGCGATAAACAAGTGCTGAACAGGGAATTAAGGACGCGAAGGTAATGGCATCATTTTCGGGGGAAAGATGGAATACATTATTGTTTAGAACAATAAGATTTTAAATGAGTGTCTTTCTTCCCAGAGAAATCTCGATGAGATTTTTGCAAGTCAGCAACTTTCGAAATTACTAAGTCTAACTGTAGACAAATTATTTAGATGAGATCGTTATATAAGATAAAGTTTATAGAACAGCTTATAGTAACGGTCGGTCAAAAGAAAATTTCGACAAGAACATAGCTATACCTATGTTCTTAGATAATATGAATTTATTATTATTTGTTAGAAATGGGGTGAGCCCTGCGTCTCATAGCAACTGCGACCAGTTGAAGATCTATTGTGGCAGCCCCATAACCTAATACAGCACCTCATTTAGCTCCAGTTCCAGGATAAACCCGAGAATGGAGCTGATGGGGGAGCTTTTCATCTCGTCTGCTGAGATCATGTGTGCTCCTAGGTGCCGGCTTCTGCACCGGTGCAGCGCTATGCACTCGCCGAGGATGTGGATAATCGTTTCCTCGTCCTCGCGACAGAACCTACAGATTTTGGTATCTGTAAGGCCCATGTTGTGCAGGTGCTTGTTTAATTGGCAGTGCCCTGTGAGGGTCCGAGCGAGTGCCCTAACATGTCCTCTACTCAGTTTTATTATTTCTACAGCTCGTCTCTGATCGAACGCCTGTATCAACGCCTTAGACTGTTCTAGTCGAGGTAGTCTTTTAAAATATTCAGTGGTTTGCTTATGCTCTTATAATATGAATTTACTTCACCGTGTTTATTTCATAATACTTAGTAGAGATTACTCTTGAGAAATAAGAATATTACTGCATAGTCAATGCAAGTATTCGTGGCAGACGGTAAATAAGGTATTTTATTCCTTAATTATAAATTATATAAGACATCTTGACTTTGCAAAACTTAACTCATATATCATTCATTATTATTAAATGAAATACTCTACCATCTGTCTCAAGTCCTTGCGTGGACTAGGAGTAAAAATGAGATGGGTATATACGTCGACAGATGCGAACAATTCAACAGGAGACTAGCGAGTTCTTTGGCACATGTAAACCAGAGTTCGAGGTATGGAACGAAAGCAAAAAGGCGGTGGAATAGCTCTCGGCGTGGGAACCAGCGGCCCGCGTGACGTATGCCGCGGCCACCACTCCGCCGCTAATGGAACTGCTCTGCATGCGCCCGCGCATTCCGCAACAAATGCATCGCTATTTGGGAGCGCATAAACCATGTACGCTCTCCTCCGATCTGAATTAAACGTAATTTATTACAGTTTGTTTGACATTCGTAATGCCGGTGAGTCCAAAATCTTAGCGGAGTCAATGCGTGATGTTTCAGTGCAAATGCCAGAACAGCACATGCCATGTCTGTAAGGAATTTCAATTCATTTCGTGGCAGGTATTAACGGTAACTTTTTACAAATCAGAGAAGTGCCAAATAAACTTACAATATTAAAAACAGTCTTTATGAAAGCAACGCTTTCTGTCTAGAGCAGACGCACTGGCTAGCAGGCAATTTAGTGCGAGCGGGTAAATGTTATGGAACATTTACTTGGAAACATTTTTCAATTGAAATAATTAGATCTGAGTGACAATAATGTGTTTCCGACACGAGCCGTCAGCGGAAGATGGAGGGAGGACATAATTAAACTTGTACCTGATGATTTAGAGTGTTGTCTGATTGTGTGGAGGTAATGTCATTAGCGGCGAGAGGCGAGGAGGGCGGCTGGTGGCGGCTGCCGGAACCTCGGCGTGATTTGTGGCGCGCGGCTGGAGCGCACGTGTGCTGCGCCTCATTGCCCTACGACGGTTTGTTTGCGGCACCACCACGTTTTTGTGCGCTTCCCGATCCACCGATCTCCTTACAAAAGAGCCGACGCTAATTAGATGAGATGTTCTTAATGAGTTTTATTGAGTCGCTGCCACTTGCTAAGTTGATGCGGGCGGCGAATTTGCTTTTGTTTGCCATTCATCAGGTCAAAATTTATGTCAAAGCAGTAACTGCAGTTATTGCTTTTCAATTATTAAATTGAAATCATAAAGAAGTAAGTTGTATGATTTGAGGGTCAGTATCCTTCAAACTTACCTTCAAAGTTTACGGGTTCAATTCCTACCACGTACAAACATAAATAACATACGTAGGTACTTATTGTGTCAGTGTCTGGGTGTTTAATTAAATTTGTGGTATAATCATCGATTCTGATACCGTTAACACAAGTTGCTTTAAGATCGGGTCGATGTGCAATGTGATTTGAATGCTTAATTTATCCCAGGTCTTATTACCAAACCTGAAGGGTGAAGCATCCCAGGTATTCAATATACACGTTTGATAAATGTAGTTATCGTTCACTAAGGCGGAAGGGCCTTTGAGCCTGTCACGGCGTGGGGATGATCAGGCACATGTGTGACGGCGGGTCATTAGCGGCTTTCCAACACCGAGTTAGGCTCGGCTCATTAGCGCTCTGCGCCCGCGCGCCGCCCACCGGCGCGGGCGCAACTGAACGCGCAACCTGCCCGTGTTTACATCTAGGCGAATCTCTGTTTAGACGTCATTTGACATTAATGACTGGTCCAAGTTTATGGCAAGTTTGCAGATGTTGCGGTAGACTACATTATTTCGAGGTTTTTAAGATTGCTGGAATGAGTAATCCTTGCCTATTATGTCAGGGAAATCAAACTTGTTTGTTGTTATAAAAACATCATAATCCCAGTGCATCATTACTCGTTGCGTCTAAAGCAATCGCTTCGGAGTCTTGAACTTTGATGAGGATTTAGAAAACCTCGTTATTACAATAGTGTGGCCGTTTGACCTTCATAACCCTCAAACGGGGGAGTATTTATTAAGCCCAATTGGATCATGCTTGCCTTACCCAATAAACACGTTTTTTTTTTGGTTCCCCGGGAGAAATGCATTACGCAGACCCTGCCGCCGGGGGGCGATAGTACTGTGGGACTCACCCTCCGGGCCGTTTCTTCTAACAAGATGCGACCTGAGGGCATACCCACTAAAACTCCCGGGGCTCAACCACCCGTGGGTATGGAATGGAGTCACGGGAACTGCACGAGGCTATTCCCCGCAACCCCACTCCCCCACAGGCCCCTACACGGGATGTGCGGCCACGCCCCTCCTCGGGCAGGGAGGAGGGGGATTGGGGACAGCCGGAAGAGCTGAGCCGTTTCCAACGAGCGGTGGAGGTGCCAATGACAGTGCCGGCACAAGGACCCCCGTCCCTGTTGCCGGCTGGCCACCTCCACGGAGAGGACGAAGATTTCTCCGCCGAACTCGTCCTCTCCTTGCTCGAAGCGGGCCTGCGAGTTAGTCTCACGCTCCCGCTCCGCCGCCTCCTTCTGCGCCACCACTTCTTCGCAGAAGTGGGCGAAGGCCGACTAGGCCCTCTCATCATCCAGCATAGCTGCAACTATGCACCCAATAAACACGTTATCCCAACTACTGTAGGTATATCTAAAACGTGCAGGTTTTCTGTATTTTCCGTCACCACTGAGTTAGTGGCCGAAATCCACATAGTAGGTATATTTAAAAAAATCTGCGTAATAAAACCGCCTTCAAAAACCACGAACTAAAAAGTGTAAAATAATATTTTTTTTCACTTCGAATAACATTTTGTAACAGTACACTCGAGAAAAGGTGTTACCGAAGTCGGCGCCCAAAACTATCTTGTAATTTAATACAACATTCAATTATTCAACAGAGATTAGGCGCCAACTTCGGTGAAACCTTTTCTCTTTGAAGGGAGGGGCCCTTCCCCCTTCCACCCCCGACAAATAACTAACAAACTAATTGTGAGTACAGTATTGAAAGAGTTATCCTTTAATTCCTTACCGTTGACGAGTTGACATTCCATCATCAGCAGCATCACAAAATTAATACAATCAGTCGTAAATACTGGTGCAGTTTTGAAAAAAGATACGAAAACGTTACGTGTGCTTTTAAAATTTGATTGTACCCCTCAATTTTTCCAGGATCCTATCATCAGGTCCTGAATATCTTTATCATGGTTCCAATCCGGGACTTGGCCGTGTGGTCCCCGGCAGAGTAGAATAGGCCACCCTCACTCTTACCGAGGTGTCGTAAAAGGCGACTAAGGTAAAGCTGCTGGCATGATCATCAGCACCCAGGGAAGGAAAACTCTACATTTTTATCAAAACCCTCGCCAACCCGTCTGCCAAGCGTGGTGAGTATGGCAATCACCCCTCATGTGATTGAGGGAGGCCCGTGCCCCAGCAGTGGGGACTTAAATGGGCTGATGATGATGATGAATCCGGGACTATCTACTTTCCAACTAAAAAATAATTATCTATATCGGTATACAAATGTTGAAGTAATCGGCGAAGAAACATAAAAAAATATATATACCAACACATGTCGAATTGAGAACCTCCTCCTTTTTTTTGAAGTCGGTTAAAAAGCAAAGCTGAGCTCGGAATCGAATTTCGGTAAGCAAGGCGCACGATCTTACCCACTAAGTTAAAATATAAACAACTTAACATAGGCCTCTTTTCCGACATTCACAGGGGCGAGCCATATGTTAATCATAAGCTGAAAGTGGATAGGTGTGAGGTGAATCCCCTATTGAAATCGGAGAAGTATAATAATTGTATTTGTACAACTAAGTACTTACCTAAATAACAAGTAAATTAGACCGGATACTGGCTGGCTCGAACGCGTTTGGTAGTAACTCTACTTCATTCGCCCTAAGATCGTGGGTTCTATTACCGCTATGGAAAATCATTCAAG
Source organism: Marasmia exigua (assembly GCA_019059595.1). Lineage (NCBI taxonomy): Eukaryota > Metazoa > Arthropoda > Insecta > Lepidoptera > Crambidae > Marasmia > Marasmia exigua. The sequence goes on from CM032466.1 coordinate 18,177,977, forward strand.
TGTGAACACTTGTGTTTGCTCAGACTGTAGGTGTCTTATAATTTATGTATTAAATTTGTGTTTGCACAATTGTCTGATATCCGTAACACTTAAACACTTCCGTACTACTTAGTACAAAATCAGGTCAATGTATCTATGAGATGTGTCTAAAATTTGTTTAAAATATGTAATGACGGCCTTGTGGAAATGCATCTCACGCATAAAAATATGCATGCAATCGTCGATGCGTATCTCTAAACGGCGGCAAAAGGGCGACAGTTGCATCGTCACTTGCAAGTGGAAGTGTCAGGTAGCAATTATAATTGGTGATGGTCGTCGATCGCAGCGTCGGTGCATAATTGTTCGCGCGGCGCGGCGCGGGCGCAGCCGCGATGCCGAGATACCGCGGATTAACACGTCGATTGTCGCGCAGAGCAAAACGACGCGCTTTTGTGTCGCGCTATCGTGCACCATCGCCCGTCGAACACACTTATTTATGTCCGCGGGAGCTGCGCGCGCGCACTCACCAGCTCGCTGCCCCTGCTCTACCACTTGCCAACTTGTTAACGACTCATATTACCACAGTCGTAATATCTCTCATATCTAGTAGTAGGGTTAGTACTACAAAAACTTTATATTAAGTACCTAGAATATTAGTAAGAATATAAGGGGGTTAGATCCCCGGGTCGGGCCAAAAGTTAAGTAAGCTAGGTAAGAAATTTTCTTAGTGTCAGCCCGGACTCTGGAAGTAGGCGGTCATATACCCCCTTGCCTTGGAAAGCACGATAAGCCGTTGGTCCCGCGTCCCTCTCCGGTCGTGTCACGCTGGTGTCTTATCGGAATATGTCCCACTTGTGTTTGCGCCCACACTTGAGCACTATAATATACGTACGTGGCTGATCGTAGAGATTGGACTCCGTAGACGGCTACGGAGTCCAATCTCAACGTCCAGTCTCAACCGATTACGGAATCGGTTGGAGGATATTATTTTTATTTTATATACATTCAATGTAATAAAATGTGACTAGCAAATAAATAAATTACCTTCGTGTTAGTACCTACCTAAGTACCTACTGGTAAAGCAACGAGTGCAATATGTAGTGTAGTGGGCGCGAGTGCAGCGTGGCGGCGCGAGGGGCGGGGCGCAGCAGCGCGCCCGCCAAGCAACAGTCTTCGCTATGTTTGCGTTCTGCGTCCGCGAATATTGTCTGCCTGAATCACATCACATATTTTTAACATCAAAATATTTAACGTAATATTAAAACTTCATGTTAATAGGAACACCAACAACGACAATATCTTACATTTTATGAGTAGGTACTTTGGGAATACTTTACCGATTACAGGTAGATAAATAAATAAATATTTCACAACATCACATACGTTGATCTGACTGCGAGATAGATAGCTCAAGCACCTGTGTTACGGACATCTGAATCAACAGTAGGATGACAAATATGTATATAATAATAATAATAATTCTCACAACATCTCATAGGTTGACCTGATTCCGTACTAAGTAGTTTAAACACTAATCACTACTAATTGCGCCATCAGTCAATTTATATACATTTCATACTTTTTTTTTGTAAATACATAGATAGATATTACTTACCGGATTAGTTTCATAAAATATTGGGTCGATCAATCCGTAGTATGTACGGTTCTGCTTTGTAATAAAGTTTTTAATCCTTTAGTCTACCTACCACATATAAATATATTATTTACCTACTAGGGGTGGTACTGATGATCTTACTTTAACGGCCACTGAACCAACACTCGTAAGAGGATGGAAAAAAGAACATTCAAATAATATAAAAAGCCAAAAGTTTCAGTTTCACATCCCCTCAAGTTTGATAGAAAAACAATAAACGTTTCAAGTCGAGCAAAAGGGGAAGATGGGGAAGCTCGGGTGAGTGCGCGCTACCCCAATGAAAAAATCTGCTGCTTTAGAAATTGACACAAGTAATTTGCGAACGAACGCTCCAGTGAATCGGGCTTTGTAATTTTCATGGTTAATGAAACCTTCAGCGCTCGCGCCACCCTCGCCCCCCCCCCCCCTCGCCCCTCCCCCACTCACTTCATTTCGCGAATAAATTCATCACGCGGCGCCCGCCACCGCCATGGTTTTCTCCATTATTGTTTTCACAACATTCTGTGCGAATTGCTGACGCATACCGTGGAAAATGATTCTGTCTATTGCCGAGACTTGCCGGGGTTGAGGCTTTTACTTAAATTACGACTCTGAACATAAACATAACCACATACCTACAACCTCAGCAGATTGGCACATATTTTGAATAACTCATTAATGTGCAAATAAATAAATAAATATTTCACAACATCACATACATTGATCTAACTCCGAGATAGGTAGCTCTAGCACCTGTGTTACGGATATCAGAATCAACAGTGGAATTACAAATATATACATATAATACTTTTCCTTTGTAAATACATACTTATAATACATAGGAAACACCCAGACCAATACAAACAAACATGTTCATGCACACAAATGTTTGTACTATGCGGGGATCGAACCCGCAACCCTTGGACCAAAGGTAGTGTTCACTACCACTATTCCAAACGGGTCGTCAAATAATAATAACTTCACTAACAATAATAATAAGAGCTATATTTTACTAACAAATGGATCTAGTTATCTGAATAAACAATATTTTTTACTAACATAAGTAAAAAAAATTATAAATCTACTGGCGAGTTGTTTCTTGGGACAATGGTAGTCATTCAGCTTTTTTTATAGTGACAGCATATTGGTTCGCCGTTTTCTGATGGTAAGCAAAAGGAGAGCAGCCCACGTTTGCCACGTCATTGTTGTTTTATTAGACACCTGAACACAGGAGTATGCCGAGGATAACGATGCAGGTACCGACTGAAAAAAGTGTACATGGCGATCATAATTAAAAGTTGAAATATAAAAATAGATCGCATCAGAACACGAGTTGGTGACAGCGATAAGTTGTTTTTACAGAATGCCTTTTCCTGGTGTTGTTATAGATTAACCCCTGACATATGACAGGGATTTACACCTAAATTTATTTCCTGCCGCGGCTGAAACGGATCTGTAAGTCGAATCTGCCCCTTGTTTATTTATTCGATGGCCGTGACGTGTCGAGTGCTCCCTGACACGGGAGCCCGGAGGCAGCGGTGGTGGCGTAATCCAGCGGCGCGCGGGGCGGGCACGCGCGGGATCCCGGGAGCAGTTCTCGACAGCGGGATTAGCCCGGCCTCGCGCCCACGCCATTGTTTATCGCACCGGGATTAGCGCGCCGGCCTGAGCCGCCATACTCACCTAACTGCTGTTCACAATCGCTTTGAACTCATTTGAGTTAATGCCCCATGCAAATAGATTGTTTAGATTAGTCTATTGTCATTTATTTCATTTCCTGAAGTAACAGCTATTCTGCAAAATACCTATGGACACTGATCCACAGTGGATAAGTTAGAAGGGCAGCACAAAGTGTGGAAAGATTTTTAGGTGTTACATATTAATACATGTATCAGTATGATTATTGGCAACTTATTACATATAAGAGAAGCTTTAGAACAGGATAATAGAAGCCTACAGAACAGGATAGTAGGTAGGAGTTAAGAACCGCTTAAAGAACTTAGAGCTTTAAGAACTATCTACATAAGTTCCTAGTATTAAAAACCCTTGAAAAATAGGTAACAATACTGTACCCTTATCGTAATTTGTCTAGGAAGTGCATAGATAGAACTACATTAAGAGTATATATTAAGACAAACAGCCAAAGTACAAAAGTGTTGTAGGATCGATGCCAGGATGATGATGATTTAAATTGATTTAACGCCGTTACGTATTATCTAACTTGACTTTGATTTTCTAAAAGCGTCGTAAATAGCGATTCGCAAGTCTGCGTCCACATAGATCTATCATCTGGTCGAGACGATCAGTGGAGTCGGCGATCGGAGTGATTAAGAGCGGCCATTTTTCAGGTCCTTCCTGAATCTAAGATACAATTATCATCTGTTTTACGAGCTCTGCGATCGATTTATCGGCCGCCAGGCACGTCGGAGATCGATTGACACAGCGTTGGTGCGATTTATGAGGTCGGAAGCGAGAGAGGCGCGATGGCGAGGAGGCACTACGCCGGAGGAGATGGCGCAAATGGACATGGACACTTAGGAGGTGATTTAGAGCGCGCGAGCGGCGCGGGCGCATCGCGCGCTACCACGTAAATGCGCCGCTAAAAATACGCGGCGACATTTACCTTTGTTCCGCTTGCAGCAGGCGCGCCTGCAACACGCAACTAGTAGGACAGCTTCAACAACACAAACAAACATTGTACTTCAGCGAGCTTATTCGAACTTTTCGAATCAAATAAACTGTATAAGATAACGAAAATATAAATTGTACCTTGGTGTTCGCTATAATTAAGATTCGAGGTAGCTACAAAGAATGTTGAACAAAACTGTTTATTTATTTCTTGCACTATATATATACAATATACAAGTTACATAAATATCATACATAACTATCGTAATACATGGACCCTGTAATGTAAGGGCATGGCAAGAGTTAAGTAAGTATTAGTTACAATACATTTTATTACTACTACTACTTAATACTTATCTATTATTAATACCTACATTTTTTTTTGGTCAATAAGCTAACGCTTGACCACAATCGCACCTGATGGAAAGCGACGATGAGGTCTAGGATGATACGCGTTTGCCTAAAAGATGCCTGTTCACTCTTTCCTTAAAGATGCCCAGATTATAGTGGTCAGGAAAAACAGATCTCGGCAGAGAGTTCCATTCCTTAGCCGTCCGGATTATAAATGTGGAAGCAAATCGCTTCGTGCGGATAAGGGGTATTTCTACCACATAAGGATGAAAGCACTCGCCGCGCCTTGTCGTCCGATGATGGAATGGGCTGGGGGGGATCAAATTATGTACCTCCGCACACTCCCCGAAATGAATCCGGTAGAAGACCGAGAGGCATGACACTCGTCGACGGTGGTCCAGGCTCTGCAGGCCAGCTTCGGAGAGTGTGTCATCGTCGATGAGCCTCTTCGCACGTCGCTCTATTGAGTCCAGAGCGTCTAACTGATACCGGGCATTTACCCTAATATCTAGAAGTGCAATGTAAGATTATATAATACTAATATTTTTGTCATTGAAAAAATCTTCTAGAAAACTACACTAGAATTTGACTTTTTAATTACGTCAAAAGTAGCTATCTTACTTTACCGATGCACTGTGGCGGGCGGGCGCGAGCGATAAATCGCGGGGGAATGCCTCGCACCGCGCCTAATCTCCAGAGGACAATCCAACACCTTCGGTGCGCCCGCGCTGCTGCGGAATCACCATGACATAGTGTCTGCTGCCTTTCCTCGGGATTCAACCCTGCGATTTTATCTCATTACGTGAATGAATGAGTTGTCGGTCGGAGTTGGTGCTGGTGATGGTTCTTTGTAGAGGATGGCTCCATTAATTTGTATCTGGGTTTCAACGCAACGTGCTCCTGTTAATTTTGGGAAACAGAAAGGTTAAAGGCTACAAATATTACACGGCCAATGTTTTCAGGAATGCACTGGTACGTGTTATTTTACCTATTTAGTACAATATTTGTCACAATGAGGGTTTTCGCGTGTGAAAATCCGCTAGATGGCGTACTAATGGAGTGAGGTCCAACATCAACCGCATTGATTGTTTTTGTTTGTCAAATTTTCATTTTGACAGATCACCTTTAAAAATAACCAATCACATTGTATATGGACCTCACTCCTATAGTACTCCATCTAGCGGATTTATCACACGCCAAAACCCTCATTGTACTTAGTCACTGCAAATTATAACAAATGAATACGTATATGGATTTTCTTTTCCGAAATCCAGTAGAGCCTTTTATGTAATAGTCTGTAGACTGTAGGGGCTATCTTTAGTTGTGCTTTAGTTCAATACGGTAAACGGAAACAAGTGGACAATTTGTGCAACTTTCACCCTTTAGAAATTGTTAATTAATGTTCATTGAGTAAGATAAAAATAACGGAAAACCAAAAACCTGGGTTCATCTATTTGCAGCATTCTACTTCAAGTGCGCCTGCAGGCATTCCTCTCATTACTTCGAAGCGCGAATTTAAATGGGGAGTCGTGTTGCCCTTATTGGCAGGTTCCGTCGTTCTTACACAACAAAGCATCGTGTGATGTGCAATTGTTTTGTCGGGGAGCATCGTTATTGTTAGCAAAAAGTGTTATTGTCGAGCAACGGTTGTGACGGACAGATGGCGCGGGCGCAGGCGGGCCCGCCGCCGATCTATCTCCTCACTGACATCTTTACGAGCAGCACCCCTCCCCGCCCGCCGCGCCCTCACCGAGCTGCTTCTTGTTGCATTGCGCCCGCGCCGCAAGCTCACAAATAAATTAATCTAAATGGAGGAAACGTCCGCGCGACACAAAGTAGCCGCCCGCCTCTGTGCGCCCCGACAACACAGTATTGCTTTATAGCAGCAGCACTAACACATGACTATGAAAGTTTCTCGTAGTGCCGAGTGCGCTGGTCCTTGTGGGTTATGTTCCGATTTCTATTGGGGTTAAAGAAATCCTAAAGTTTTTAGAATCTTTCTGAAAATTGTATCATCATCAAACATTTTATGTGTTAATGAAATAGCGCGAGCGTTTTTTAGACGTCCCGAAATTCAGAGCAGCCGTCTTAGAGATACTTTCTGTCACCGATGTATTCAGGTCATTCTGGTTTGTTCAACGACAATTTAATTACACTAGACGAGCTTGCTGTTATTTCAGATATCTGTCGCGGTGGTCTAATTAAATATTAAGAATGCTATTAGGCGGAATCCAAAGTAGGTTGTCGTAATTGCGTGAATTTCAGCGAGAGATATATGGCTGTCGCCTGGCGCTGCGCGTGTTTATAATTCTAGGCGTTTCAAAAGTTCCTGTAGATGGTTGATGCATGTTTGCGCTTGAAGGTACGATCAGCGAACGTGCGGTGTTCCAGTTAGCTGGCAAAATCTATGAGTGAGCATAGACGTAGAATTTAGCTTCGCTCACCTCGCTGCGTGTGCAAACGATTATCGCCTAGCGCACCAGCGCAGCCGGTGTACCAACACCGGTTCATTTCTCGACTGTACCTTAGATATATCATCTGCTCATTCAGTGATTTCCTTTGTGATGGCCAGGACACAGAAAAGCAATTTTTGCTATTTTTATTTTGTAATTTACTCGAATGTAACAATTTTCTTTTATTGCTAAGTATATATACCTACATCAAGCGTTAGTTAATTACGGTATCACAAGAATTTTTAATAGTGGCTCTACAACTTTCTTTCTACTGTCATTATTACATTAGGATACAATCAGTGATTCGGAATCAAGTCTATAAACTTATTTTAAGCGAATAAGAACCTAAATGAGTCAGTGTGCTTAATAAGCTACTGTAAAAACATTTCCTTCCAGAGGCACGTTAGGTTATGTACAGTCGTGTTTTAAGTTAAAAGTAAAGCTATTAAGCTGAATGGATGACGCCGATAAATCTCGTCATGTTCCGCCTAAATATAAACGCGAGCATTGTGCGCGCGCGCGTCTTCATATCGTTATGAATGAGCTGTCGCGCGCCTGCGCACCTGCGGCGCGCACCATCGCCACCACTCCATCCACGACGAGCTGTACGTACAGACAGCCACACGTCCAATTATCACAATATGTCAAATTTCCTCAATTAATTGTTGAATGTTGAATCAAATGGGTTTACATGCAGAACTTTGACAGGTTTGTATTCTACAGCTACGTATAAGTTGAATGAGCTATATTTTTGCTTGCAGAAATATTCTGTCAGTTAATAAATTTCATATTTACTTAAGGATGAAATGAATAATAAGCTCGACGCGTGAATTAACATTCTAGTAACTTGGAGTCGGAACGAACATTGAAACCACGAATGAACTTCTGGACATTTCAGTGGAATTGAATAAATCTAAATTTAGTTATTCATATCATATACAGCTTTCCTTTGATATTTACTTATATGAAACTTTATTTTTACTGAGAGAGAATGTGCAGCTCGCACAGGGCACAGCGCTTCAGGCGGGCGGCTGCGGCGGCAGCGCGGGCGCACGCGGGCGCCATCGCTCACGCCGCGCTCCCTTCTTTATTGATCGCGCGCCGGCGCACATGCTTTATGCGCCAGACAACAAACGCGCTGCTCCTTTGAAATACCCATGTGGCGATACATTACACCTGATTAAAGGGAAACATCAAAATTTGTAATGTTATCAATTGATATATTCATCTTGTAATTAATTTGCTGAGATCGCAAGCATTTTCCGCTGACATTAAGTAATATACGGTTATGGCTTATGATACGACCTATTTATATTTAGTGTATTTGAATACTTGTTTAAGATTAGACAATGCGAATATATTTGAAGACCAACAAACCAAACTAAAGTTTCTTGAATGTTGGATATTTCAACTTTTGGAGTAGATAATATCGGAACCTTAGTCGTATCTATAATGGGAATATAGGTACCTACATGAATAGAAAAGACATGATTTAGAGGTTCTGGAACTCTCGTACTTACTCTAAAACTTTGTCTTTTTCTTCCCATTAATCAACCAATGAAGCTAATAGAGTTTGTAGATACAAATAAATGTTTGTCCTGTAAAATCGGTGTACACTATAATGTCAATTTATGACATCTCTAAATAATTTGTAAAAAATTGCATACTTTGAAAGAAATAAGATACACGTCGGAAAAATTAATAAAAGGGTACCAAAACGTACGTTTTAGGAACCCTACTATTCCTACCTAATATTAGTGACATAAACATTCTAATAGACATTATTAGCTGGTGATTGCACGTTATTCATTAAAACTGACGAAATAATTGATTATAAAAATAACATTTAAACCTCTATTATTGATACTATTGACTGGTTATATAACAATAATCCAAAAATAAATCTAGAAAAAAACCAGTATCATGCATTTAGTCAAAAAAAATCGAATACATTGCTGAACATTTGCCTTGATAACACAAATAATTATAAGTACGAGTACTACTGGCACTGCGCGTTTTCTCGGTGTTATGATAGACAACGATATATCCGGGGAATCACACTCCATATGTTATAAAAATATTGTCCAGGTTATATACTTTATACAAATTATCAAGTTGTGCAGACAAACAATCAGTGCTCAAGGCATGTCGCGACTACGTCGCCTCGACTTTGAAATACGGTGTAATAGTTTAGGGCAACTGTTCATACAGAGATAATATCTTTAGAGCAAAAGAAGTGCGTTAGAGCCAAGTTCAGCCCTAAAATTACAGAGAGCTGCTAACCTGACTTTGCTGCCAGCACACATGCTGCCAAATCTTCAAAATTTCTTACCGAATTGGTGAAACATAGTGTTCCTAATATTATAAGATAACATCATTGTATACCTATGTTTATGAATAAATGATTAATTGATAGTACAGTAATAAGACACTCTCAATATGTCATGTGCACGTGCGCAAAATAACATTTTACAACTAGTAGTCTCACTCACAGACTCACTAAAAGGTAATGCTCGCAGACATGAACACGACTGAAATCTTATTTATTACGATTTTAAGTACTAATATAGACTAAAACGAGGGCGATACATCATGACGGAACAACATAATAAAGCGTCGTCTAAAATAAGCGCTATGCAGCGCGACGGAGCTCCTCGTACCAACAATTCTTTCGGCGTAACGTTTTTAATCGTGTGTTTTGAGATAATGAGAGCGAGTATTTGTATGAGTGAGCGAGGGAGGCCGTGATTTATTCGGCGGCGTCGCGTGCGTCGCGTGACGTCACGTAATCTATGGCGCCCGCGCCGTTATCACCAGGTATCTATCTTGGAAAATATCTCAAGTTGACACAGAATTGCCCCTAAATTAAGTCATGGTTAATAAATATGCCACGAAATATGGCAGTTTTCTGTACATCTGATGCTATATTATTAAATAATGTGACAAGTAGATAGGTAGTTAGTATAGAATAGAAAAGCAACTTAATTAATCATTATGCAGCCGTTTTATTACTATTTTCAAATCCACCAATAATACTAACCAAAACGAAACACTTTGGAACGAGTTGGCAGGAAAGTCTATCCAATGTCTGCATAATAATTATTTTTCTAGATTGGTTCATGCATCATTGAACATTACTCGTATGTGGGTACTTATAAAGTGAACTATTTCCACGATGCTACTGATTACTGGCTATGGGTAATTGCCTACATAGCATAAATATTAAAGAATCCTTGCGTAATATCGATAAAGATTACTGTAGGTACCTATACTGAACATATACCTATCAGTGCAGTTGGTTTTGGCTGCATGGAAGAAACAAATCAATATTTTGCCTATAAGTGTTTTGTTAGATAATTTACATTAATAATATGCAAATCAACAATTTTTTCAGACAAAATTGATTCTAGCGCTCAAACTACGACCAAAAAGCTGGGAACCCTCATATGTCATTTCGATAAGGGTAACATGATGTACATAAAATAAATTGAAAGATGCAGAGAACGGCATGTCTTGCAATCACGGGAGCATTCAAAACAACTCCAACTGCAGCAATAGAGCTCTTGCTAGACCTTCCTCCACTGAAAATAGTGATAGAAACGGAGGCAAGGAAAGCTGCTCAAAGGCTGAAAATAGCAGGAATATGGGACGAAACCAAACCTCGATCCAGACACACTAAATGAAACGAGGCACCTCATCTCAACAGGATAACCTAAATAGGATATGATAAGATATGTCCCAGATATAGGTTTCAAAAGGATTTCCAGATAATCATACCAACTAGGGAAGAGTGGAAAAAGAACCCACCAAAACCTGAAAAAGACAGTCTGATCTGGTACATAGATGGTTCCAAGATGGAGACAGGTACTGGAGCAGGCGTTTACGGACAAAACTATGAAGAAAGTCAAAGTATGGGAGAAATGGTCACAGTTTTTCAAGCTGAAACATATGCCATAATCACATGTGCAAGGAGGAATATAAACCTTAAAGCAAAGAATCGTACTATATACATTCTTAGTGACAGCCAAGCGGCACTGAAGGCATTGGCCAAGCCAAAAGTGGACTCTTAAGTTGGTGTGGGATGCCATCAAAACCCTAAACTGCTTAGGACGACACAACAAGGTAAGGCTATTGTGGATACTGGGTCACGAGGGCTACACAGGAAACGAAAAGGCAGATGAGCTAGCAAAAAGGGCTCTAAAGCAAAATACATTGGACCGGAACCTTTTGTTGGACTGCCGAGCTGCACCATGTATATGGCCTTCCGGCAATATGTATACGAAGAGCAAACTAAGGAATGGAAGAAAATACTAGGAATGAAACATTCATAGGACAATACAAAGATATGGAAAAAATATCTTGTCGGAGGCAATAGACAACAGACAAGGATGCTCATAGGAGCGTTAACAGGGCATTATGCAACGAACAAAATGCTGATGAAGATGAACATGACATCAAACAGCGACTGCAGAGCATGCAAGGAGGAGACGGAAACCATAGAACATCTTTTATGTGAATGCGACTCACTAGCCAGAGGCAGAATGTGTCTTCTAGGTAACGCTTATCCTAAACCAGGAGACTACAGGCACTTCAATCCGAAAGACATCGTGACGCTGATGAAACGAATCTTTCGTGAGTAAGAGCGCAAAAGATAGAGGAGGTACAAAAGATCCCTTAGGGTCGACGTGCCCCATGAAAATGCCCCCTAACAGATAAGATAAGATAATGTGAACCATCATCATCAGTCCATTTAAGTCCCCACTGCTGGGGCACGGGCCTCCCTCAATCACATGAGGGGTAATTGCCATACTCACCACGCTTCGCAGACGGGTTGGCGAGGGTTTTGATATAAATGCAGAGTTTTCCTTCTCTGGGTGATGATGATCATGCCAGCATCTTTACCTTAGTCGCATTTTACGAGACCTCGGTAAGAGTGAGGGTGGCCTATTCTACTCTGCTGGGGACCACACGGCTAATAAATTCTTATGTGAACCGTACTAAATATTTATTCATGCCAAATCTGACAGTCGTCGTCGTCGCTGAAAAACTATGCTAAGGTAAGCGACCACCGTAGCCTGTAGATGCCCTCATCTCCAGAGGACTTGCATACGAGTTGCCGCCCTTTAAAAACCTTAACACCCTTTTTGAAGAACCTCATACTGTAGTCCCAAGATTAGATTGGATTGAAGACTGGTTTACTACGATGGCCGCAATTCACTGTCTAAGTTCGGGTGTCCCTATTGAAAACCCGATGTACTCGTAATCACAACGTTTTAAAACCTGTGATTGCATTGACATATCTTGGCAGGATCCGTAGATTAATAAAATGAAAATAAGAATTACATTTTTCAAAAACAATTACACAAGACATCGACAAACAACCCTAACATTAGAGTAGAGTCCATTATAGAGGAAAAAAATCACAGCGTTACTCCACAGAGTCTAAAAAGTGTTATGTTGATGCGACAGGGATCCAGCAGGTGTAGCGCGGCTTGCGTGGGCGCAGCTCCGTCAGCCGCCGCTAATTGCAGTATGATTTACATTTTCGCGGAAGCCGTTCTGTCCGTGAGTATCGTATTGTTCGCCACTAGCGGCCCCTCTGAGAGCTGTAGCAATTACTTAAAACGTTGCATTTATACGGACTGGCGTACTAGGATTCACTTTATTAAACTATTCCTGAGTTGATAGTAGGTACACTCGGATGGGGGTGGTTAGTGATAGTTACAGATGCGTAAAATTGTTTGTCTATTTAACCTAGTGTGATTTATTTACCTTACGTGTAAATCACGATTTGATTGACTGATGTGCTGTTGATGGTACGGGTTTGTTATGTTTACTTAAATATTAAATAAAAGATTTGATTATTTACATTGATGTTAAGCTACCTTGAGATAAAATAATGTTTTCTTTAGATCATAGATAATTATGTTAAGCTAAGGGTGGAGATGTTATGAATGTCATATTTTTATTAAACTTAAGTGGGTATCCATATACTGCTAATTTTCTGTAATGCCGTTAGTCGATCAATAAACACATCTCCGAGTGCACGCGTGCCTTTTATTTATCAATATATAGTATGTACCGTATTTCATCGTGGGAGAGCCACGCTTCGGCATGAATGGGCCGGCTCGACCGGAGTGATACCACGGCCTGACAGAAAACCGGCGTAAAGCAGGACTATGCTGTGTTTTGCTGCGTGAGTGAGGGTACCGGAGGCCCAATCAGGGGAAAGGGGGTTTTAGAGGTCGGTAGTGCACTTGTGACTCAACTGGTGTCACGGGTGTCTATGGGCGGCGGCAATCGCTTAACATCAGGTGATCCGTCTGCCACCTAAGACATAAAAAACAATTGTATGGTAAAACTACATAATAAAATGAAATTTTTAAACTTATCTGACTCTACTTTTTTACGAAATTGATACTTTAACATATAAAATTATTATTTAAAATTAAAATCTTATAATAGTCCCCGTAGGTAGTTATTCATATTCATATATTTAATTGCATATGTAGAGTAGGTATCTTATTCACTATCTGTTTTCTTTTAGAGAAATATGTCTTAAATCAAATCACAGGGTATTTCATTCATTCATTATGAATGAATGAAATAAACTTCCGTCTGCCGCGAGTCTTTGCGTTTATATACTAAACGCATTATATATATCATTGTAACAGCTAATCCTAAAATATATTTTCTTTTTTTAATTATGTCAAAAATGGTGCTGATTTTTTTTTAATTAGAAAGAAGTATCGGAATAGAGAGTACACATAGTACACATTTGAGCGCTAGGTATATACATGTTCTGCTTCAATGGGTGATCTCTGATAATGGATGGCACAGCCGAAAATATCGGTTACGAGAAAATACGTAGCGAGCGGTACCACCGCTCAGTGAAGAAGAACGCGCCTACCACAGGAGAGGCCATAGGTTGGAATGACAGCCTGCACTTCAGACAAGACTTCCCGAATCCTGGATCATGGTCCAAGCGTACCCCGGCTCCTTAGCGACAGCTTTGATCGCAACTGGGAAGGACAAGCAGATATGGGAGGAAGAAAACAATAAATAGCTTAGGCGTTGATGGCGGTCGGCCGGTGTGAACCCGCCTCGCAACGCTCCTAGCAGTTTTTCACGAGTCGGCGGCTCCGTTTGAAGTGTTTTCACGTAAACTGTTCTCGGGATCGCGAATGCGATGTTCAACGTCGTATTTGAATTTTAACGTCCTATTGTTATTAATTAAGCGAAGAAAAAAGTTGTTCTTCGTTAGCGAGCAGCAATCACCGTGATGGATGGATGATATTAAATATCATGGAACATGCACTCTTTCTTTCCTCGTATTTTTCAAGAAGAGATTGGCAGCGTTACCAAATAATAGGTATTTTTTTAATTTATCATATAAAGTAAAATAATTTGGGTGATTTAATGAATGTTCAATTTAGCAGAGGGGAAGATGCTATACCTAAATATTTTATCTGCCAAAAACTACCATTGTGTTATTTTATTTCAAAATCTAATAAAATTGTACAGGTATGATGAGATCCGTAGGAGAACTAAGGTCACAGACCTAGCCCAAAGGATTGCATGCCTCAAGTGGCAATGGGCAGGGCACATAGCGAGGAGAACAGACGGCCGTTGGGGCGGAAAGGTCCTCGAGTGGAGGCCACGTACAGGAAGCACAAGCAGGCCCCCCACAAGGTGGAGCGACGATCTGGTGAAGATCGCGGGAATCCATTTAGCACTTAGACCGTGACATGAAAAATTCATCGGACACCCTGTGAGAGACAAGGGTTTTCTAACCAACTGCAACCCCATCTTGCTGGGGCAGGCTACCACTGCCACTCTAGAATTGCGTTACTGTTGATGTGTAGGAGGTACTTTCTATAGAAACAATCGACAGTCACACAATCACATGTAATATATACAGTCGATCAATATTATCGTAGGAAGACTGTGCATTTCTACCGTCGTATAAACTTCTCGAGGGCATTCTACTGCAAAAAACATTTTGCCCCAAAGAACATGAAATCTCAAAAACAAACACACCTTGCCATACTAAATGACCCGCTGCTTACTATGCGGTTGAAACGAGCCAATACACTGTGCCACAACTCGCCTGAAAAAGTTAGGAGTTAAGACAATATTGCATGAAAAATATGATATGTGTTTTTTAATTTTGGCTCAATGTTATCTTTAAAAGGCCTTGAACTTATCAGAAGTAGAGTCCACTTCACGAAAAAAGTCCCACGAAAAAACGCGGTACTAAAATTTTAGATTCAATATGTGTGTACTGAAACTGAAGTGCGCTTTTCACTTCCTTTATGGCGCTGACTTCAAAGTGAACTGGAAAATGGTTTAAAAATCACCCATTATGTACTCGTCTATAGTGATTTTATCACGTAACGTTTGACGAAGTGTGCAGCGGTTAGGAGCGTGGTGTATGCGCTCGGTGCCGCATAGAGGCGGACAATTAGCGCTATTACAGCTGCGCGACCTCCGCTCCCGCGCCTTGTACGGCCCATGCGCCCGCGCACCCGCGCGGAATGCGATACTGCGCGCGCACGCAGATTATTGCCGCTAATCGATGTATGAAATGTCAATCGCTTACGGACTCGATCAACTGATCGTAAACATTATCTAGACTGCCTACTGGCGAACTAGTTACACCTTTATGAAAAAAGTATAATTGCGTCCAGGTTAGTTACTACATATAGTATGTAGGTATGTATTTTAATTATTTGCGCAATAAAGTGTAATTATCTATCTACTATATTTATCATATTACAGAACTGTCATTTGAACCTCATGTAATAACTAAACTAAAACTAACTGACTAAAATTAGTTGTGCGGCGGGATACAGCTCAGCTCAGCATTCTATACCGCATTCATCACGGGGAGTGCTCAGAGAAACTGTTTGATCTGTGATTGTCATTACATCCTATCATCTTGATGGATGGCGGTCTAATACTGTGCGTTTCTCGCGGAACTTTCTACTACGTACCTCAGTTCTGTAGAACGGTTTGGCTGCAGGAGAATTGCCCGACTACGACTTAGGGACCTTCAAGAGAAGAGCGTACTTTAAAAAAGGCCGGCAATACATTAGCAATCTCTCTGATTTCATAGTCATAGTGATATTATTTATTGCTTTCATGTAGTACATTAGGTCTTAAAATTATTTACAGTAGTTCTAAACATGAACCCCGCAGGCGCACTGCAATGTAGGTATCCTTTATAAGGATACGATAAATTAAATTATAATATAATATAAAGACTAATTATAAAATCTCAGGTATTCAAGTGTTCCTCCCGAAAAACTCTTGAAGATTATAAAAACATTTTGACAATAAATATGTCTTTCATTTCGCGGATATTTCGCTTGCTCGTTTGTCGCCTCTAGCATAAAAAAGTAATAATACAAGAATAGTACTACACATTTCGTTCACGCTAAACTACAAAAGTGTAATTTCAACAAAGACAGCTTTGTCAGAGATGCATAGGCTAGTAATACCGAGCTGGTATATTAAAAGTTTTTTTTTATAGGTAATTATAATATGGCTCTACCCGAATATATCTTGCTAATGTCAAGTTACTTATTGAAAATAAGTGGGTGGTCAACAGTCGAAGTCAGTCAAAGTCATAGTCACTCAAAACGCCGGTGTTTTGCGTTTTATCAACCTACTAATTCTGCAGATACCGCTCTAAACACATAAAAAATTGTTTATTGTCTCATATTAACAAAAAATACAAGGTGAACATTATGCAATAAGGAGTAAGGAAAAACAGTACATTTACATAACCTTATTTGCCAGGACGAAAAGACAAAGGGATAAAGTTCAGCTCATGCTGCCTCGAGGGAGACCTCTTGGTCAGCGCTGGTTTTCAACTTCACCCGGCTCTCTAAGGCGGAAATGAGAGTATGTGGTTTTGGCTAGTTGACATCTAAGAAGCTAACTAACATATAAAAAATAATATAACATCTCTTCTCTGTGTGTGTGTAATAATATAACATCGCGGGTTTTAAGCATCTATTAGGTCCATGCAAGTTGTCACGTGACAACTCACTCGACACACAATAGAAGTGTTAAAAATGATACAATTCAACGATTCCTATTATTAGGATCACTTCGCGGCACTTCACTGTACAAATAACTACCAAATTGTTTCAGCAAAAACCAATAGTAACTAATATAAAACCTTTGAATTGCATCAACCTAAACGGAAAGTTAGTCCTACCGCCAGAATCCTATCAATGATGGGGGCTGCTAAAAAGTGTCTCATTTTTTTGCCAAATAAGGAGACACTAAAAAGCTTGTAAAAGAATTTTCTGCGAAAAAAACGCCTTCAAAAACCACTAACTAAAAAGTGTAAAATAATATTTTTATCATTTTATACACTTGAAATAACATTTTATAACTGTACACTCGAGAAAAGGTTTTACCGAAGTCGGCGCCTAATCTCTGTTGAATAATTGATTGTTGTATTAAATTACAAGATATTATTGGGCGCCGACTTCGGTAACACCTTTTCTCGAGTGTACTGTTATAAAATGTTATTTGAAGTGTATAAAGTGATAAAAATATTTTTTTACACTTTTTAGTTCGTGGTTTTTGAAGGCGGTTTTTTTCGCCACATTTTTTTTTACCTTATTAATTTCTTGTAGTGTTTAATTCTTTACACCCATAAATAACCTGTTGTAAGTATATTTCAGAAAGAGAGATGACAACCTGGGGAAGCTACTTCTGACGGGTGAAGGTGAGCAGTAGCAGGCCTAGAGGCAGAAGCCCCATGAGCTGGTCCGATCAAATCAGCTCAACCTTAAACACCTGTGGTGCAATCAAAGCGGCTGAGGATAGAGTGAGCTGGCGGAAGATACTCGTAGTTCGGGAAAAAACTACTCATCGAGACCACTACCCTTAGCACTGAGGACAAACGACAGAAGAAAGAGGAAATGTTTATTTCTATGTAATTTCTATTACTATGGGAGTTGGTTGTATTACTTAGATACCTACATCTCAAATTCCCAAATAAAAATAGGAAAAACATTTTTCACGTTAATTTACTACTCGTACCATGGAAACCAATATGAGTAAGATTTATAAACGCTTGTTGCCTACTTTGCCTCCTGCCCCCATACCGAATGAGTACAAGGAGCCGTAATCAACATGTTACGCAGTGGGCCGAGTGATTAGCGCTGTCGGCGCGCGATTTGCATCCCGCAGCGCGTCGTCTGCATATCGGCGCGGGCGCACGCCGCCGCATGCGGGTGGATGCAGCCGTGGTGTCTCGACGCTATGCGTATGATAGTCTATAAGTACTCAATATGAGTATATATTTTAACAGGTTAATTCTGAAGGGATAGTAGAACTTTTTTGTATCTTTTAATCAAGTTATTACGAATATTATGCTGCTCAAATGCGATTAAAAATCACTACAGTAGCGAATTAACGAATTTACCGCTCATAGGCAATTGAAAATTTCCTATCTCATGTAATCTAACTCAAATAGAAAAGACGCTCCTGAGATGCTGTCGGCTTTAGGCCAAATAAGATAAAACTGTCCTAATTTGTTTATTTTTTTGGAAATAAATATAACTAAATCATTTATTATTCTCTTCACAATGTTGACTTACATGTTATTTAATTGTAATTGTTATAGCTAATGTTAGCGTCAAACCGCCGTCACATTGTGAGAGACTGGTGCCTGATGAAAAAAAGTAAACAAAACGATAAAACATATTAAGAATGTCCACTTGTTCTAGATAACCCTAATTAAATCAATCAAGTAATTTACGTAAGTACTTATCTAACGAACCAGGAACCTAATTAATACCTACAAATTAAGGTATTATAGTTACATAACTGTTATTATAAATCTAATTTTTATTATTTTAATGTGCTGTTCCGGAAGTTTACTTCCGGTACCTAGACCTTAGTCTTAGTTACGTATTAGTTAGGTATTTTAAATAAGTAAGTACACATCCTGCCGACGCATATTTTACTAAGATTTCAACCTGATAGCAACGAAGGCATGCTAATGTGATATTATGATATTAACATTTGTAGTTTAAAATCAGATTGAATGATTGCATGTTTTATAAAAGCAATTCTGTTGATTTAAACCGTTCTTAGTGGGCATAAAATGCACCATTGTTTAAGAATGCAGCAGCGCTCTGTCGCCCAGCATGCCGTGTAACAAGTAGCCGAGATTAAGCTGTCTTTGTTTTATTACGCTTGTTATTAAAGTGCAAGTAGGCAGAGATGGCGGGCCGATATCCTTTCCCATCCCCGCGGCTCGGATGAGCCGGGCCCGGCACAATAGCGGCTTATCTGCGATCGACGACCGATTTGCATGCGGCCCTGTGGAGAATACGACACACGAGCGCAGGGACGCGTCCACGCGCGCCCGTGTGTGCGTGCGAGCTGTGGGCGGGGACCGCGCGGCCACGCCCACTCGCTCCACCACCACCCGATGTGCCTGACATTTGGGCCGAGGCTGAGCGAAGGTCTCACACTAAATAGCTGAAGCGTACCTGACGCCAAATCGATTAGCCGCTGAATGGAGTCAGCCGCTCGCTGACACTGCGCGACGTAAGTGATTCTAATGACGGTTAATTAACCTGAAAAGTATGCTTGAATATCTTTTCTTAGCTGTGAATCTTGCTTTGTTTCCTATTTAACGGCGTCTTCTAAATAGGAGGTTAATAGGAGTACGTCACATTCCTAGCGACATGGTTGAGTCGTATTTATCTAATTAAATGGAAATGATACAACGCTGTAGTAGATAAAGTAATACTCATAGAGTTAATACTTAAAAGCTCTGAGACACTTTAGCAAACATTTTTGCTGATGAGGAGGTAAATTAGGTTCGTAATTGATTGAGTTGAAGAAAAAAAAAGAGCATTCCTTATTATGGTTCAAAGCACTATCTACCGTTTCCACGATCTTAGGCGTATGAGATAGGGCCCCTAGGTTTGTGCAACTACCAAAGGCTCTATCCGGACAGTCAAGTAGAGATTTAATTATAATTATAAATGTATAGTTTTGAGAGTTTTTCTGTTAGGTAGGTATGTGCGGTCTTTAAATATGTTCTGATCCTATTCATAGGGGGATCTAAAACTAAAGTATAGGTAGATACTTACAGCTTTCTCATTGATACCTTTTCGACTCATATTCACGCATTCCTGAAATAATAGGCCGACGTACAACGAAGTGATGTTATATTTTTTTTTTTGTGCTTATAATACCTTATAAGCACGGAATCCTAAAAACATAGAATAAAATTATTTTGTAGCCGAAATACCTTCATATCTACTGACGATATCGAAGTCTTAAATAAGATTAACAAACCTCTATTGCCGCACGATATTTCCTTCCAATCATTTTTAAATTGTAGCTAGGTAATTACTTCAAATGAATAATTTATTACATTGAAAAAGCTTTAGGTAAAATACCAGGGAAAGGTGCCTTTACTACAATGTTGCAGAGAAACCGAGCTCTATTGATTCAGGTCCCGTAATGAGGCACGCCTAACGCGCCGCTGCGCCCGCGCCGCGCCCGGCGCGGATAGCCCGCGAGCCGAATGTTTGGCCGAAGCCTGATTAGGCCGAATGGAGCGCGAGTTATGAGATAATCGACAAGTCCTGCCATGAGGGAGGACTCTGGCTGCTCTGTAATAACGTGTGCAGATTAGCCTTAAAAGAGGCGAGTACGTCGTGGGGCAATGGTAAAATTGGTTGTTCAGTTAAATCGACGAAAAAACAATTCACAACAATCATATACCAGAACACTCCCAGTCTGTACCTGCTATAAGAACAACACGACTGGAGGCGTCTCTCAACACACTTATCCAAATCGACGACAATTTAGAAAAGTTAATTTTCAAGACTGTGAACCCAAAAAGCTATGCAAAAATATCATACCTTTTGGTAATATACTAATCTGCCTTTCCTAGAAGTACCTACCTATTACACGGAAAAAAGATCAAAAGGATGGGCGTACCCAATACTACGTACGCTTGGGATATGTGGGTTTTAGAGTAACAATAGTAAGACCACTAGGAACCTAGTCTTTTAAGGTTAGCTTGATGGAATATTATGTCTGATAATGATACAGGGTGTATCTGTGAACATTTACATCCCTTTACGTGTTCTACCAAAAATCTGAATAACATTTTCAATAAATTTTCATTAAAATCAACTTTTCATACAAAGTCGGTCACGTGACTCGGTCATTTTGTACGAGGACTTTTGGAAATTCGTCGAAAATTTTGGTTCACATTAGTAAGTATTCTATATTTTGTTTTCACCTAAGTACCTATATACATATTTTACATTTGTGAAACTTCTTTGTTATCAACAATTCTGATATTTTCCTACGACAAAAATATATGTAGGTAACTCATGATAAGTAAGGCAGGTGCGGAGTTAGTGACATCCACGGGGGGCCACAGCGACCCTCGGGAGAAATTGTCGAGCGATTCCTTTTATTGATTAGGTGTCTGTCTTATAACTGTTACGATTGTAGAGGATTTAATCTATAATTGTTGCCTTATTAAATAAATATTTATGTGTCATGTTATTAGGAAAACACTAAGAACTAGTCGTAGGTACATTACTTACTGTGGCAAGACGGCAGTTTACCACATGGGGCTTTCTTAGGACATATGATGTCGCAATAATACTCTACGAAATTTGTTTTATATTGTAAGAGGACGTCTTCCTTCAGGAACCTAACAACAGCAGGACAAAGAAGGACACTGACCTGGTGGATCTTCTGCTCTGCTGGCGAGGAGGTGTGCCGGGCCCGGTCACGGTGTAGTCTCGAGACGGTGGTCACACAATTAACTTTCACAGTGTAGAACTCAGATAATAGTCTAAAACGTTAAATGATGCACCAAAATAAACGATTTTGCAGATTTTAGTTACGGCGATATCGGGAGCGCTCGCGCCGGCTCCACCGATCGATGCGAAGTGTATCCCTCTTGAACTGTCAAAAATGACAGCTCGCTGCTAATGTTAATGCTCAAGAGGTTCAGTCCAGTTACAACGTATTATTCATAGCACTGGCTCCTAAGCTCAGGCTAATTTGCAAATAAATAAATAATAACGAAACACACCTACCATACCACAAGAAGTCAAAGAAAAATAAATGTTTCTCACCTTAGCGTGTAATTCCCAGTTGCGTCCAAAGCTGTCACTCTGGAGCCCGGGGTATTCTTAGACCATGATTCTTGATTTGGGGAGTCTGGTAATTACAATGAAGCGACTGCCGTCTGACCTTCGCAACCCTTTAACAGGGGAACCAGACCAACTGAATCATGGTCACATGTTTCAAAATTATCCAAAACTTGCAAGTTTCCTCACGATGTTTTCCCTCACCGCCAAGCTAGGTAATGGTAGAATAGGCCTGCCATCGCTCGAAGAAAGGTAAATATTATACATTATAGGAGAAACAGACGCCAGGACATTATAAGTAATGTCCTCAGGTAAGCCTGAGCCTAAGGTAAGTAAAGCACGTAAGTAGGTAGCTGTGTTATGGGTATCAGAATAAATGGGAAGTAACACATTAATATAATATTAAAACATAATACTATAATACCCGATTCTATTTTTTTTTTTTTTTTGGTTGGCAACCCTAAGTGATAGACGTCAAAATCGCCAGCTCGTAATTTTAATTTCAATTTAATTGTGAAATACATTGTAAATTTGTTCAAAACTAAAGTTATTCGATGTGCAATACCTACAAAAGTGGCAAATAAATGTGGGCAAAGTGCCACAAACCGTGTATCCAGGATTGTTTACATTCGTGAACGCCGACCGGCTGTCAAGTGCCGTTACGATCTACAAATTTGAACCACAAACGGATAAACCTGGGGAGTATTGTTTCTTTGATTTTCTATCTAAATAATTCAACGTTATTTAAATCATAACATCATTTATTTAAATCAAAAGCATAATTGAAACATTGATTTGGAGGTTACTTTGTTGTTGGCACTACAATAAACTATATTTATATCTATGTGCGGTCACCTTGCCCCATATCGTATCATATCTTGCATTGCAATTCAACATAAAACCAAGACCTCACAAGACACTAACGGAATAAGACATATCTAATTATTAGATTCGTCAAATTCCACAACATAAGCCTGATATTGTGTCTCCCTTTGCTTGTCTCTAAGCATAGTGGACGATGATAACATCTGGCCACTGACACTAACAGAAACACTTACCATCTTTTGTCTATTGCATTGGTATGTGATATGGGATAATTTGATCTGATAGTGAAGATAATATCATTGTGCCATTATATCATTTACTCCATCTTTCAATATACATAGGTGACCTACTTTCTTTGTTTCTTTTCTTTAGTATCAGTAGAAAATAAAATTAACTATCCTTACTTATTATATTATAACATACCCACAGTTTCCTGTTTAAAACTACCCTGTTACCTATATTGTGACAGAAAAATAGACTTATTAAGACCAGTTCAAACATTTTATTGTACACTTATCTATAATATTTCCAGGTATGTCGGGTAGAGGAGTATACCCCATGAAGATGACCCGCAAGGCCACTGCCCAAGAACTAGAATTAAAACTGAAAAGGGCCCTTGAAGAAATAAAAGAATTGAGGGAGGACAACAGCCAACTTATTAAGGAGCGGGACGACAATGAAGAGGAGTCCATAAAAATAATAAATAATAACACCCAATTAAAGTGTGAACTCGCCGACCTACATGCTCAGCTCACTGATGTACTCGTTCAGCGGCAACAACTAGTCGACACGGTCAGCCACTTTGATCAATGTAGTGAAACCTATGAAAAGGCTCTGCAGCGCATCCAGGAACTTGAGGTGGAACTACGGGACTCCAACAAACTCATCCAACAATATGAGGAGGACAAAATGTGTCAGGAGGCTTTACACACCCACAGCCTATACGAGGAGTTGATCGGGTCTCCGGCTGGGCAGGGGGTCACCCAGACTCACAGCTTAAGTCTGAGAAATGATAGGGTAGAAATAAATAGTAAAAATAAATTAAAAAAATATGTTAAAATAAACAATTACATAAAGAAGACAGAAAAATTAATTAGAAGAAAAAAATGCCAGCAAAAGAATCTACAATTACGAAAACAGCGTGTAGATTTAGTTGATAGCCTAGAAGTGTATAGTAAAAAGTTAGATGAGAGTAGGTATAGGTATGAAACTGAAACACAGGAGCTACAGGCGGAAATCTCGCGGCTACACCGGTCTTTGGAACATATGACCGGCAATTACAACTCTGCCCAGGCTCAAATAAGCGAACACATCCTTGCTACAAACAAATATATAGACCAGTGTAGCTGTCACTTGGTGGTGGACCACTCTGACCAGCTCCAGGAAGGGAACGAGCCGCAGCTTCTAGAAGAGACTAAAGAAGATATATCGCAATTGCCATCAACAACATTATTTACCAATGATATAATACTATTTTCAGATAAAATTGGAGTTGGTTATGGTCCTCTTTTACATAAAAACTGTAATTGTAATGTGACAAATTATTGTATGCCTGATGCCTCCTTAGAGCAAATAATAGACAGGGCCAAAAGCTGTAACTTAAGTAAGGAGACAATAATCATATTAATGATTGGAAATGCCTTAAATATGAATAAAAGAAATATTATTCAGGGGTTCACAACCCTTTCAAGGCTTAATGTGAAAAAAATTATCTTGTGTGCCTTTCCCTTTTCTAGGTACTACACACCTAGCCAAAATAACAGTATTCATTTGTTGAATACATTATTATATAACTTGACATATAGTCATAGTGACAAATTTGTGTTTTTTGACACAAATAAATTTATTGATAATAAGTTTATTCTGACTGGCAAAACTTTTTATTTGCCAAATAAAATTAAAAATGACTTAGCTACTCTGTTAGCGTTTAATATTAATAACCTGGTTACTCAGAGTTTGGAAGTGATTCCAAGTAATTTAAATTACAATATGAGACAATAGAGGAGTCCTCTAGCAATTCAATAACAAAAGGAAACCCTAGTCATCTGAACCTTATACATCAGAATATCCAGGGTTTGTCCGGCAAAGAACTAGAATTAGAGTTATTTTTAAATGACATGAATATCCATATTTTATGTATTACAGAACACTGGTTAAGACAGCATGAATTAATTGTCAATATAGATAACTATAGCGTCAGTAGTTCGTTCACGAGAAAGTTGGCAATCAGAGGCGGGTCAATTATTTTATTGAATAATACAGTTAAATTTAAAGAACGTAAAGATATTGTCTCACTCTCAGTTGAGCGAACTATTGAGTTAGCGTGTGCAGAGCTGGAGCGGCATGTCATTGTCTGTGTGTATAGGCCCCCAAATGGGAATTTTACCATGTTTGAATCCATTATGGAAGAAGTTTTGAGCAAAATATGTTCATCTAATAAAAAAGTAGTTGTTTGTGGAGATTTTAATATCAACATTTTAGATAACTCACAGAACTCTGTTAGGTTTCTGAATCTCTTTAAATCATTTAATTTACATCATCTTTTCAACGAACCAACGCGAGTCACACCCACCTCAGCTACTTGTTTAGATAACATATTTTGTAACTGTGAAGTTATGGACAAGTCCATAATAAATTTTATCAATTCTGACCATAGTGGTCAAATGACTGTGTTTGAGCACCGTCATGCCCCTTCTTCGTATAGTTTTGTATGTAGACCAATCACCGAAAACCGTATAAATAAATTTAAAGAAACTATCTCACAAAAGTTGTCTACATTGTCCTATAATGAAGGAAATGTAAACCAACATTATGATAAATTATTTAATGTCGTTGAAAAAGAATTTAATGGTATCTTTACCAAAAGAACCATTAAAACAAATACCTCTAAAACCAAATTCAGTGACTGGGCCACTACAGGTATTTATAAAAGTAGAAAGAGGTTATTTGAATTGTATGATATTAAGGCCAACTCTAATGACCCACCGACATTAGAATATGTTAAGAAATATTCAAAGATATTTAAAAAAGTATGCGCAGAGGCCAAATCAAATTACTTTAAAAATAAGATAATGAAAGCTAGTAATAAAAGTAAAGTTACATGGAAAATTATAAATAAAGAGACTTGCAAAAACAAAACACAACACAGCAAGGTCTCTCTTAAAATTGATGGCAAATCTATTGATACAGACTCGGAAGTGGCAAACACATTTAAGTCATTCTTTTCAAACATCCCAGTCACTACCACTAAAACATTAAATTCGAGTCCGCATCTCGCTGCTTCTCTCATCAAGTCGCATGTAGATGAGTGCACCACATCTTTTAGATTTAGTCATGTAAACACAGAGATAATTCTTAAAACATTTAAAGATTTAAATATTAAAAAGACTGAAGACGCATGGGGAATTTCGATAGATATAATAAAAAATATAATACACTCTATCGCACCCCACTTAGCTATAATATTTAACGAATGTGTTGACGAGGGTCAATTTCCAAATAAGATGAAAATTAGTAAAATCATACCTTTATTCAAATCTGGAGAAAGGAGTGACCCGTCTAACTTTAGGCCAATATCCATATTGCCAGCACTCAGTAAAATATTCGAAAAAATTATATTTACTCAACTTTTGTGTCATTTTAATATTAATAAATTACTGCATGAAAAACAGTTTGGATTTACTAAAGGAAAATCCACTACTGATGCAGGAGTGGCTCTTATCAAACATGTTTTTGATGCGTGGGAAAAAAAGCAGGATGCAATAGGTGTTTTCTGTGATTTGTCGAAAGCATTTGATTGCGTTAATCATGAAACACTATTGATGAAGTTACGGCATTACGGTGTATTGAATAACGCACTTGATATGATTCAATCTTATTTGTCTGATAGAATTCAAAGGGTTAATGTTAATGGAATCGACTCTTCTGGCGCTCCTCTATTAATGGGTGTGCCCCAAGGCTCAATATTGGGGCCTTTGTTGTTCTTAATATACGTAAATGACCTTCCATACTTTACGAAAGATCTATGTGAGATAGTGTTATTTGCTGACGACACTTCCTTGATTTTTAAGGTTGATAGATATAAAGAATCAATTGACGACGTAAATGATACTCTCTCGCAGGTATTGCACTGGTTTACGACTAACAATTTACTGCTTAACTCAAAGAAAACTAAATGTGTAAAATTCACCATGCCAAATGTAAGGCAGGTCGATACTAGTATTAAGATGAACAATGAATCTATTCAAATCATTAATTCCACAGTTTTTCTCGGTATAACTATAGATGCGAAATTGCAGTGGAGTCCCCATATTGCTGCCTTGGCAGGAAGACTAAGTTCCGCTGCATATGCAGTAAGAAAAATTAGGCGTCTGACTGATATCGAGACGGCAAGGCTGGTATATTTCAGCTATTTCCACAGTGTGATGTCATATGGTTTATTGTTGTGGGGGTCTGCTGCTGACATACAAACTATTTTTGTATTACAGAAAAGGGCCATCCGCGCTATATACAGCCTTAGATCACGTGACTCACTTAGAGAAATATTTAAAGAAATTAATATTTTAACCGTGGCTTCCCAATTTATCCTCGACTGCATTATGTATGTACGTAAGAACTTGCACACTTTTCCAAAAAAGTCCGATAGTCATAGTCTTAACACTAGAAATAAACATAGGCTTGCCGTCCCGGTTCTCAGACTACATAAAATCGGTAATTCATTTGTTGGCTTAAGTATTAAGATATTTAATAAGATACCACAAATGTCATTAACCTATCACTGGATAAGTTTAAGTCTCATATCAAAACCTGCCTAATGAAGAAAGGTTACTATAGTGTACAAGACTATTTAAATGATAAGGATTCTTGGTCATGTTAATTGATTAATATTTTGAGTTGTTATTCATAGTAGTCTATTAACCTTCATAATTGTATTTTTTTCTCTTCTCAATTGAAACTCTGTAACAACATCAATATTTGAAAAGAGTAACTACTGAGTTTCTTGCTGGTGTCTTCTCAGTAGAAATCGACATTCCGAACCAGCGGTAGATATTTTGTACCTATTTTGACATTCATAAGTGTTCTGTGTGGACCTAAATTGAATAAAGATTTTTTTATTTTATTTTATTTTTATTTTATTCAAACAGCTTGTACTGATCACACGAATGTTTATCCAGAATTGAAATAGAATCAAACTTTTGCGTGTGAGGCAGTCATATCAAATGCGTTAAATCAGCCTGTATACTGTCCCACTGCAAAGGCCTCCATCATAGAAAACAAGTCATCGCTACTATGATGGGATTAGGCTTAATCACCACGCTTGCCTAATGCGGATTGGTGATCACAATCCCGAGCTATGTTCGAAAAATCCGAAACATACCTTTGCGCGACCTGGGGATCGAACCCCTGACCTCGAGTCACGGCCTGGTATTTGAATCACTAGACCAACGGGTCGATCGACGAAATGTGTAAGCCACCATTAAAATATTTACGTGGCGTTTAGCCCTGATATATTTATTTATTTGAAATCATATAACACGGCAAATCCAATTTCATAATTTGAATTAAATTATTTAAAAACACATTACAATAATAATTACTATAGCTAACACAATAAATTAAAGATAATACTTGTACAAAGACAGTTTAGTTAGTACTCTTACTTACCACTACTCTTATTTCAAATATATATATATACAAAGAGGGAGGTCGTTTACCATCATCATCAGCCCATTTAAGTGCCCACTGCTGGAGGCACGGGCCTCCCTCAATCACATGAGGGGTAATTGCCATACTCACCACGCTTGGCAGACCGGTTGGCGAGGGTTTTGATATAAATGCAGAGTTTTCCTTCTCTGGGTGCTGATGATCATGCCAGCAGCTTTACCTTAGTCGCCTTTTACGACACCTCGGTAAGAGTGAGGGTGGCCTATTCTACTCTGCCGGGGACCACACGGCGAGTCGTTTACGCCTCTCCTCAAACAAACAAAACTAGCACTTAAGCTTAGACTAGTGGCGGTATTGTTAAGTTAGCAAGAAAACAAATAATTATATGTATTAATGCAAGAAAAGTAATTTTTGTGCGCGGAGAAACAACTAACAAGCAAACAAACGAACTCTGTAACTACTAGCAAACAAAGGCACGGACCTCGAATCTGTGGAATGTAATTAGTCAATAATAGAAAAAAAAGTATTTAACTAGGATTCCTTTCACGAGATCTTGATGGGTGAGGATCTACCACCGTGCGTTTTACCCGACATTTTCTGCCCCGTATCTGCTCAGTGTAGAATCAACTTCCCGCAGTAATATATGTACGACATTGAAATCTTTAAGAAACGAGCCTACTCCTTCCTACGAGGCCGGCAACGCATCTCCACTCCTTCTGGTGTGGCTGATATCAAAAGGCAGCGGTGATAGCTTACCATCGGGTTATTCACTTGCCCGTGTGCCTCTCTATCTCATAAAAAATATCCTAGACCTCACCGGCCCGTTTCATCAGGTGCCATTGTGGTTTAACTCATAAATAGAAAAAAATAAGTTTCTATTTCATTAGAGCTATCACTAATTCGGGCCTGATTGGAGGCTCGGCTAGCATAGCCGCAGCTTTGTAGGGGCTCTCGCACGCAGGACGCACCCAGGCTTCTAGGAACTGCGATGCCGCTGCGCCCAGTTAGAACCATCGCGGGCGCAGCAGGTCTCGCCCATAAGTACTCGAGTCGTTACAGTGTTGCAAGATAGTCGCAGGATTTAACATTTAAATAATTTTGTTAGTCATTATATTTTTATTACTTAACGACTGACAAAAAATAAAGCAATATGGTATTAATCATTTGAGGTTGGTGGTATGTTTCACTGCCTTCTATATATTATAGCAATTTATCAAATGTACCTATACACTTTTGAATGAACGTGATTTTTCATAATAATATCTACTTGTATTAAAATTAAAAAAATATATAGTTCAAATTTTTATTTTATTTATATTATACACACAACACATCACAATCGTAAATAAACAAAGTAAGAAAAATAAAGTGCAGTTTTGAACCAGATTGCAATCCAAAAACATGTGTACATTAAAAAAAACAATAATTGAATTACTTAAGTTTGTCGCACTATAAATAATAGATAGGTATGTTAATCTTTTTCAGACACTTAGGCAGGCTTGACCTTATGTAAGATTTGGAGAGTTAGAAACATTCTTAGTCTTTTTTATAAAATTAATACAAATTAGTTTAACCCAAGTTCATGTATTTAGGCTCATTAAAAGAGTTGTACGGACATAAGTCCTTATATTATATCGTCGCCGTCCTATACTTAAGTATAAGAATAACACATAAATCATAACCTGATATACCTGTATAACTATGTTGCATGTGCTTAGGTAACTAGATTGAAAAGCGATGGAGCGACGGGGCGGAGCAGTTCGGCGAACGACTCGCCTCCACCATTCCCAGAACCGCGACCGAGCACGCTGCCTGAATAGTTAGCTCTTCAACACCGCACCCGCGTTACAGCTGAACCACGTATACGCCACACAATCAATCGCCGCATGCTGAAGCGCGCGACGCAATCCATTCCACTCGAATTATTTCATGCTTTTAGGAAACTACTTACTCTGCCAAACAAGCGAGTACGCCGAGAGGAAGTTTGAAAGGACCAGGAAACCGGATAAAATTCCATTGCAATGGGAAACATGCGACACATTGATTTTTAAAATACCGATACTGAAAAACCCTAATTAACCGAAACATTTAATTAAGAAGCTGTCTGTCGAAGCGCCTGAAATCAACATCTGTCGATGAGATGAGTTGGAAGCAGCTCACTAATGACTAGATATTCGGCGACAAAAAATGATTGATTTCCTATAAAGGGAAATAGCGCTCGGAGCCGCGTGTGTAAAAACCGGACGACACCTGTCGCGCTATGCGTGTGCGCCGGGAATGCGCCGCTCATTATCGACAAATGTACCGATGTTATGAAATATAGGTGTTACCATAGGCTTCTAGGCCGTAGTCGGCAGCGATACATACCCTTTGTCTTACCCCAAATACCGCGCAGGGAAGCTGAAGTTTTAATTTACTATGTTTTACTCTCTCACCATTTCTCTTTATTTATACGAGTACCTTGAAATTGAGTAAGTAAGCATCGGGTGAGTAGCCAGATTCCATTGCAGCTGCTACTTATTGCTACATAGTTCGGCATCATATGAACAGTCATACCTATTATACAAATTAGTACCTACTACAGAGTAGTACTAATTTCTGCAACACTAGCTGCGCCCCGTGGTTACATTCGCGTGACGTGACGTCTCCATGGCAACGTGTTCGGGTTACTGTGTGTTATTTTTTTAGTTTTACCTACATATAAGATGTAAGCTATAATAATTTGTGACATTTCATCTAAATCCATTCAGTAGTATATGCGTGAAAGAGCAATAAACATCCTCACATACATAACTACATCTCCACTAACTTTCGCGTTTATAATATAAGTCGGATTATTTGTGTAATAAAGAGAATATGTCTAATCAAGTGACCTAGTTATGGGTCTACTTAATACTACAATCAGGTGATTGTAGTATTAAGTGAGAGGTTAGTCTATATTGTGGCGTGTTTGACTATAATTCACTTACTATTGCCTGGTACCAATCTGAATTAGTCATCCGAGATGACATGAGGTCTGCAAGTGGGAGAGCCAAGCTTCGGCATTAATGGGCCAGCTCGACCGGAGTGATACCACGGCCTCACAGAAAACTGGCGTGAAGCAGCACTGTGTTGTGTTTCGCTACGTGAGTGAGGGTACCGGAGGCCCAATCCGGGGGATAGGGGAGGTTTAAAGGTTGGCAGCGCACTTGTGACTCCACTGGTGTCGCGGGTGTCCATGGGCGGCGGCAATTGCTTACCATCAGGTGATCCATTTGTTCGTCTGCCTACCTTTTACATAAAAAAAAACATACAGTTGTTAGGGTCTCAAATACCCGATAGCTACACTGCCCTACTGTACTGAAACAAATCTAGTGATTGCGTTTTTATAATGATTAACCTAAATGACGTGTCCACCATCCCGGTGTTTCTACACCCGTTTCTACACAAATAGCATGGGAAAGTCACACTCCGGCATGAATAGGCCGGCTTGTCCGGAGCCAAAAGACCAGTTGAAAGGTTGGCAGCGCACTTATGACTCCACTGGGGTTAGGTACAGGTGTTATTGGATCGCGTAGGTACCATCAGGCCTGCTTTTCTATCTTTTTATCACATAAACAAAGGATGTCACGCACATTGGAAAAAACGACTTAAAAATCTAGTTCCTTGGTAGGTACAATGAAGGTTTCTATTAGTATGACTCAGCCGAGATCATCGAGTTTTCCTGTATGCTAGTATGATAAGAGGGCCATCACCGCAAATATGATTTGACCGGATATATCCCGATCGTTGCATTGACCGCCGAGGGCCGCGGCGAGCGCTGAGAGTTGGTGCGAGTGAACTGCACCATAAAATTGAGCCCCTGATCACCTGGCCGTGAGTGGACTGCGGGGCGGGGCGCTGCCCGCGCAGGGCTGTCTGTGGACACAACAGTAATAAAACTAGTCGGTTACTTATAAAACTATATTAATAAATTCTGATGAAGTGTTAGGTGATTTATTTAACAAACACCTTTAAGGTGAAATGAAATAGTGGATTGATAATATGATAAGGGAGCAATATAATGTTTCTTCTTTAGTAAAATCCCGAACTTATCGAGGCATTCAAAGTACGGCGCCCGAGCCAAAAATAAATTTTGCACTCGAGTCATACACTCTACTTTTCATCACCCACTATGAGAAAATAAAAGTCGCCTCAAATTTAATGTAAAATTATTATTTAATAAAACATAGAGTAATTACAACTACATTTAAATTAAATAGCATCTAAGATAATATTAGACCAAAAACATATTCTAAAAATTCATGGCGCCTTTTGTGTTTTTCCATTAAATAAAATTTCATATACTTATTTCTCCCGGGATTTCGCAAGTAAGGTGATACACGAATGAGATTATTTATTATATTTCCTGCGTCAGTTTTAATACTTTTAGCAGTTTTCACGGTCACTTGAACAACTCATTTTCAAAAACACGAATTTCTAACAACCTGTGATGAAAGAAATTTTACGAAAACAAACGCGTTTTGTAGTTCCATGAGAATACGTTGATCGATGTTAAAGGGCGCTTAAAAGATCTTTTCTGCCCGCTAAAAGTTTAAAAGCGAACCATCACTCCTATTCGAAAAGGACGACTCCTTTTCGAATAGGTGTGATGAAAACACTGTTGAGTTTGCTACGATAAAGTTAATAGATAATTAATGCACAAATTAGCGGTGTTGGAAGAAAGTTCTATCAGTGTTCATTTTTGGTTTCAAAATGTATTATACAACATCTCATACATTGACCTGATTCCGTACTAAGTAGCCTAAGTACTTGTGTTACGGATATCACACAACAGAGGAACTTATTTATTTATTTTGGCGTATAAGGCAGGGCCACTAACAAATGCGCCATCCGGCCAGCCAATGGTAATTACGTCTTACTTTTTTATTATTGGTAGATATGGCTTATTAAGTAATTAATTCTTTGATTACTTAGCTATATATGTAAAAGTTAGGGAAACTAATTTCATGCCTACCTTAACAAAAGCTTGTCTGTGCCAACTGGAGTCTGACTGATTTTGTCCCAATAGTTTGATAGAATCGCACAGATTTCTTGTGATTTCGCGACTGGTTGCTACTAAGCTACAAGCCGCAATTATCTCCGAAAAAGTCGCAAAAAGTCGTCAACCCTGTGGGGCGGGGCGCTGGTGGCGGGTGGCGCGGGCCCGGGGCGCTGGCGGGAGGGTCCGTCTAATTGCGGTGCGCAGCGTTTTTGCGGGTCGCGCACAATCTGTATGCGGGCGGCGCGCGGCGGCTTCCACGAACGCAATTACCGCATCCGCGGCGCGGCCGGCGGCCATCTTGCGCGTGACTTATGTGCGCGCACCACAATTATCGGCAATTAACATAAAGCACGGCCATTGAGGGCTTCCGAACCGCGCAATTACCGGAGAGGGGTTGTGACGCGCCTAATCGCCGAGCCGGGCCGGCGCAAGAACCCGACGCTGAGCAGGCCTTGACATACCGACGGGCGTGTTGCAGTGTCACTCGTCCTCAAAGTCAACCTACAGAGCCACATACCTCTGACACAGACACTTATTGCAAGCGCACCAAAGCACTAAGTTCCTATTTGTACATAATATCTACATACGTTTTTTTATTTCTATTAACACAATTTATATCAAATATCACTGTAGTGTATACACCGTTATTTTTTCATCGTTTATATCCCGAAAACCTCATAATAGGTATCGTGAATAAAGTCAATTTAAAATGTTAGGTCAACAAAATAAGCGAAAAAAAATCAGCTGTTACATACATTTTTGCCGCGTGGAGATTCCATTTTGTATGGAACGGCTGATTATATTTTTCACATATTATATTGATCTAACATGCTAAATGGACTTTATTCGCGATACCTATTATGAGGTTTTCGGGATGTGACGACGACGGTGTATAGGTGCATGTATACTAGGTGTACAAGGTACCTACCTATTTCTATAATTTCAAGAGGCAGGTGTAACCACATTAAAAAAAAAGTGTCAGTAGGAGGCAATTATCAGATGGAGACAATTTTTTAGGATGTATTAAGTAGCATTTTTATATTATTACTTTTACAACATCACACCCTCATAAAAATTCCTCTTGAACATCAAGAAAAGAAATTCTAGGTAAGGGTTCGTTACTCAGAAAAGTTAAAGGCATGATCATTGACAAAATGTCAAGCCCATTGACGGCTGCGACAGTTATCTTTATGGCAATCCGAAGGTGAGGAGCGTTTACCGCCGACTCCCAAAACTGTAAATAGTTAAGATGCAATCTGAAGTTTTATTGTTGGAGTCGAGGCCTTTGCGGGCGCGTCTAATTAGTTTCGACTTCTTATTAAGTGGACACTTCGATAACGCTTAATGGCTTAGTAATAGCGGGCGCGCACACCCGACGTTTGTTTTTACGAGCCGCAGGAGACCACCGCGGCCGCGCCGCTGCGCCCGCGCAAGCCACTCTGGCCCTTGTCCCCGGGCCGCAGGGCGGCGCGCGGCGCAGGAGCGGGCTTTAATGTCGCAGATAAGATAGAGAAGCCGCTGAGGTGGCGATGAGTTTACACGCGCATTGTGGCAGCCGCGACCGTAAACTCGCCGACGTTTACATTGAAACCCTTTACCGCTCCCGCGCATACCTACCTGCGCGTTACACGCACAACCAATCAGCTGACTACAAGTTCTGGAAACAGAACAGAAGCCGCTTTTGCTCTGTAAACTACCAGTATTTAGGTACTTTAAATGCTTATACTATAGGTACTATCTAACAAATTAAATGTTAGTTATAATAAAAACAGGTATCTGGTTTAAAAATGTATTTATCTCTATGATTATGTGACATTTTATCAAACGGATCACTATTTTTGCAAAAAAACAATACAAAAAATACAATTAGATGGATAGATAGATACACTTTATTGCACAAAATTTACAGATCTTAGTCTATGGTATTATACTAGTACAATGTAATTAAAGCTTACTAGAATCATAAAAGTATTGATTAGAGAAATGACAAACACTTACAAAATATATATTCAACCAATTTCGTTTAAGTAGTGAAGCAGTGTTTAATAAAAATTATACTTATCTGAATCATTAGTACTTATCGCCCAATCAACTGTAACAAATTACTTATTAACTTACGAACACGTCGAATCAAAAAGCTTCGAGTGGCTACGCGCTACGGCCTAGTTTCCTACTGCGCAGGCTGAGCACCTCGTAGCAAGCGCGTAGCATAGATGAGCTGCTACGAATTCTTCGATGACTACGAAACCACTGTATCTATTTTAGGAATAGCTTTACTTAAAAAGCTTGTACTATCGCTTCAGTTCTGCTGACTAATTAAATCGTCTAACTTTTTCGATCAGTACCTTCCCACTCTGGGAGGTTATTGTATATTAACTTAGTAAGGGCGTGAGGCGCGATGTACCGGCGGAGAGGGATAAGATAAGTGAACATTTAAATTTAATGGGCAACAAGAACATTTGCGCGGTTCAACATAAGCCCTCATAAAAATATCTCCACTGAATAGTAATTTTAATAAGGAGGCAGTGCTGATTTAATTAACATTTTTCCGACATAGAAATGTGACATAATGTATCCGCCGGGCCGCGTTCATAATTCGTGTTTATCGATCGTCATCGATGGCCGTAGATCATTAAAGGGTTCGATTGTTTTTTCGGGCCTCGCCTCAGTGCCGCCGCTAGACGCACTCACACCGCCCGCGTCCGCCTCGTGTACGCTGACCGACGCATCTTCATCTTTGTAATTGGGTTATTCTTTAATTTTCGTGGACTGCCAAAAAACATTAAACCAATGTTACTACGAAAATGACATCGGAATCATAAAATATTCTGAATAAATAAAAAGCTTCCTTTACAAAAAAAAATATTTTACGTGTATTTTATGATTCCGATGCCAATCTCGGAGTAATAATAAATTTGAGGTAATATCAGCCAATAAACTGTCCCACTGTAGGGCAAAGGCCTCCATCATAGAAATCAAGTTATCGCTACTATGATGGGATTAGGCTTAATCACCACGCTTGCCAAATGCGTATTGGTGATCACAAACCCGAGCTATGTTCGAAAAATTCGAAACATACTTTTCGCTCGACCCGGGAATTGAACCCAGGACCCAGAGATCACGGCCCGGTACTTAACCCACTAGACCATCAGGGCGTTTAGTGAAATAGATTTGAGGACGACCACGAAAGTCAGGTCTCGAAGAATCACCCAATCATATAGCCAGGAAAAATAAATAGACTTTTGCTGACTGGAACCGCAATAAAATTCCATAATTTACATATTTAGTGCTCTAAATTTTTGCCTAACAAGCGGTGAACAATACCTCGCGGTATATAATAGCGGTGAATAATAATAGTATACTATATAATAGTAGTAATACCTGCGGAAACATTTTCCCGCATGAACGGTTCGACATGCACATATTGTTTAATTTATTACTCCTATTTTATTGCAACATAAAAAGGAAAATGCGTATTGAATGCCAATACTTAATAGCGCAAAGAATACTGACGTAAGTGTGACTCGCGTGCGATAACAAAAAGGAAAACAGCGCAAGAACTACAGGAATGAGAATAAAATAAGCTAGTATTCCGCTTATCGCAACAAAATGTCCGTATTGCCGTTTAAATCGAGGCGGCCATTATTCTTAGCATTTCACAAAAAGCCAAATGTTATTTGTAGTATTTCTCGAATGTTACGGTTTTGCCTTACTTTATTATTTCAATTCAACGTGTCTCCGTAGGTATTGTTTTGGCTCTGTAATATCTTTCATACGAAACCTAAAATCGTAGTTTATGAAATAATTAAGGATTCCTTCGTTACAATATTTGACTGACCCGATGGTGCATTTTGGTGTTGATCGGCCTTCTACGCCAAAGGTTGTGAGTTTGATTCACACTCTCTTTACAAACATTTGTGTAATGAACACCTGTGCTCGTTCAGTGTCTAAGTGAAATATATGTATATAAGTATTATATCTAATTCCTCTGTTGTCTGATATTTTTAACACAGGTGCTTATGCTACTTAATATGGAATCAGGTCATGTAGTAGTAGTTAGAATGTAGGAAATGTGTATAAATTTATTTATATACCTTGCGAATGGAATATTTATTTTCAGAAACGCAGTCTAAGAAGGAAAATTAAGAAAAAAGTATAATGACAGTGTCGTCACAGCGTCGGCGCGGGCGTACAGATTAGCGATAGCATCACTCGATGTCGCGATGGCCTGACCATCTTCTTCTTGGTTTGTGCCTTGACCCGCGCGGCGCGACCTGTTGTCGGCGCATTCTTATGATGTGCACTAATAAAATATTGACTATTATAATGTAACATAAGATAAAAGAAAGGTGTTACGAACGGAAAATGAAATGAAACGTAACTAAAGCTCTCGCAAAATATAAATACATTTCTATTGATTTTGGTTCAGTAATATCTTTGAACCACGCTGGTGATATTAAGCTTATATATAACCTAATATAACGCGCTTTACTCCCGGGTGTATCGGTTTTGCATAATTGGCAGGGTGATGTTGCATTACATCAATATACAGGATAACCATAGAAGTGGGTTTTCCACAGTACCTTCTAACTACAGGATAAATTACAATTAGGTTGACCTCAAA
The DNA here is from genome assembly GCA_019059595.1 of Marasmia exigua. Lineage (NCBI taxonomy): Eukaryota > Metazoa > Arthropoda > Insecta > Lepidoptera > Crambidae > Marasmia > Marasmia exigua. Next base: position 18,216,324 of record CM032466.1, read on the forward strand.
AGAAAAAGAAAATGGAACCCTCATCATTTTGTTCTCCGTCTATCCGTGAGTATGTAAGCCAAGACCCTTTATTTCAAGAAACCGTTAAGGTATCGAGGTGAAATTTGAACCGTATACACAAAGAAGATGTGAAAAATCAAACCAGTAATATAAGTTTACGTAAAAACAGATTTTTTTAAATGCCACAGTATATTGGCTCGCCTCAACCTGATGGTAGATAAGTAAAAGGAGAGCCCACATTGCAATTACATCGGACGCGATGTCAAAGCATCACCTCCGTTGGCACTGCCATAACGGCCTGTGATGCTTCTTCACGGTTCTTTTGAAGGGATCCATTTTTTTATGTAATAGGTGGCAGACGAGCAGACACATTACCTGATGGTAAGCGATTGCCGCCGCCCATTGTCACCCGCGACACCAGTGGAGTCACAAGTGCGCTGCCAACCGTTAATCTCCCCTTTCCCCTGGATTGGGCCTCCGGTACCCTCACTCACGCAGCGAAACACAGCACAGTGCTGCTTCCTGCGGGTTTTCTGTGAGGCCGTGGTATCACTCCGGTCGTGCCGGCCCATTCATGCCGAAGCATGGCTCTTTCAAGGTCAAAATGCATATCCATATTGTATTGAGGAGGAAATACAAGGAGGAAATAAATATGAGCCAGAAAAACAGCTTTACAAAGTGTAGAATAAAATGGAATGTTTTAATGGGAGAATAGTGATGTTTCACTGCTGCTACCGGCATTGTTGCAGGGGGTGGGCAGGCGCAGCTCGCCACCGCGAAGCGCCCGGCGTCAACCGGTGGCGGTGTGAGCGTCAACCGGTGAGGATAAATAATTAAAACATGCTATCACCAACCCAACTTCTTTGCCGGTACTAAGTGTTTGTAATTACCAGACTTCCCAAATCCTGGATCACGGTCTAACCGGACTTCAAAGCAAAAGATTTGATACACACTGAGATGACACTGCAAATATGTTATGTTCTTAGTTTACTAAATACATACCCTTGATAGTTTTCACTTTACCTAAAATACATTACAGTAAGTGAAGTTTTTATTTAATGTTACTACAAACAAGCCTTCGACCTCAATCACAACCGATATTAAGTCTGTTGTAAGGTGTCTAAGGTTCACTTTACTTTTGTTCACTTCAGTGAAGTAGTTTGCATTGTGGCACTACTGTGGTGCCTCGGCGGTGGTGTCGCGCACCCGGCGGCAGTGAGACGGGCTCGGTGACCCCTAAAATGGCCCGGCGACAGCGGACGACGCTATAAATCCTCCTGCAGTACCGATAGGCCCTCTATGATAAAGACATAATTTACTTCCGAACACACGAATACCTCAAAAAAACTGGAAGTCAACGAATTAAACGACCGTTTTGATGACATAAATTATAAGAGTCATAAATACAAGACAAAAAAACGCGGACGTCATCCGCGGGTAGGTGCCGCGGAGATCAAATAAAGGAACTCGGATCTGTCCAAATGATGATGAGCAAAACACTTGGCGACGAAAATAAATGTATATTCATCGGGTATGATGCGCAAGCGCACGCGGCGGCCGCCCGGAGCGCGAGGAATGCGAAAAAACTAACGCCAGCATTTATGCAGTGCCTCCATCTAAACATACATCAAAATATCTAATGAGTGTGCGCAAGCGCACGACCGCTCATGGCGACGCTTCTTCATGCGTTAGGACAGTTATAGGCAAGGCCTGGCGGCGATATGGCAGCCCATGCCTTAACAGTTATTACTTACAAAAACATGCAAGAGATAAATAGATAAGCGCAACTGTCAATTGGCAGATCAGAATAATTAGGTAGGTACAGTTAATTTATTACGGTACATTTTTTCAAGATATGCTTTTTAGCTGTCTAGAAAAAATACGTATGTAATGTCTCTAGTTCAAGTGATTTTAGCAAACTGCAAATATTTAAGCAGCATATTAAGTATATTAATCAGTACTTACATTATTATAATGCTTTAAAATATACATTTTTACTAAAACTGTATCATAATTATTTGTAAAACTCTTCTAGTCTCTTTATCTTACCTGTTTATATGGTAAACTATTTAGAATATTTTCGTCCTACTGTACGAGTACATAATTCTCTCCTTTTCGAATTTTATGAGCTTACGTTACTACCTTTATAAGAATTTGTAATACGTTAACTAATAGGTTCCCGAAACAAGAGTCAAAGATCGATACTTTAGATAGTGGGTCGTCCAGCAGGCCGCAAAAAACATCCGAACCGGCCGAAGTATTAGAGGCCTATCTATTCAGATATTCGAGATACAGCGAGTGTTATCAACGTCGCGCGACATCTGCCCGCTAATAAACATATCATCGGCTGGAACAATGCCCGCATTGGACGCAAAGACAATGGGTGTAAGAGCGACAATCGCATGCGCGAGCGCGCGTGGTGTCCACCCGGCGTGCATTCCAGAGTGCAAGCGACTGGGAATATTCCACGCTTCCAGGCCTCCATGACACATGGGCCTTGCCTGGAAACTCTGGTCTTGTTGTATTTCATAATGGTTACCCCATCTGCCCTGTTTCATCCCAAACGGTACACGTTCCAACGTACACGCAAGCTTAGGCTAAAACTCAATGTAAACGACTGACTACTGGCATGTGTGTCATGGAACTTTGAATTACTTTATTAATTAAAACCGAACCTTTAAATTAGATTTGTTGATATTTTTTTTATTGCGAATAATAGGCAGACGAGCACGCGGCCCATCTGATGGTAAATGGTAACCGCCGCTCATAGACAACAACAATGCCGGAGCACAGTCATGCCGCTGCCTACCGTGAAAGAAGAACTCTTTTCAAACCGTTTAAAAAAGGACATGTCGTAGCGAACAGGGAACACCGCGGCTGGAAGCTCATTCCAGAGTTTGCACGAGCGTGGGAAAAATGAGCGCTGGAAACGGAGCGTTCTAGAAGGGGTTGGTTCCAGATATTAGTGATATTGAAACAAATCCGGGGTCTTTTAGGTGGGGCCTAAAGCGGCATCTCAGCAGGCCATCAGGGTGGGGATGGCAGATTCAATGGGTACTTTGTTAGTTCTTTTGTGCCTGTCAGCCTCATATTTGGATTTCACGGCCGCTTACCATCAGGCGGAGTGATGTCATCCAGATTGGCCTTTCTATAAAAAAAATCTATTATATTTCTTAATATTCAATTGAATAAATTGATTTTTCTCTAAAAATTTTTTCCACATAAAACATACGTAGGTAAAGGAAGCGAGTGAACAACAATTTAACTTTCTCATTATTATACTCGTAGATTGTAAGTTATTCGAACTAATTTTAAATTTGGTTTTATAAACAATACATTGGTCCATAGGTACCTACACTATTATGCAAAAAATTAAAATAATATGCTGGAGAGGTGCGATCTGATTGAACCTAAAACAAACAGACATATTTTACTTGTTCAATAGGCAACCTGTTTACATCAATCTATTTATTAAATTATCTCAATAATCATTCCAGACTATCTGTTGATCTTTTTCATGTCATGTTTTGAATGATTCCTCAAGAATTAGTCAAAGTCGAGTCGAACATCATCCGTCAGGCGGAGGCGAGTCGCATGCGTGACCTCGGGCCGGACCCCGTAACAAATGTACGCGTAATGAGCCCGCCGGCAAAAAACTGATGTGATAGTAGATTAGAGAAGACTTCATTATTTACTTATTTAGTCATTCAAGCAGTGGTGTCACAAAGGCAGTTGTTGTCGATAAATCAGCCGGAGCGCGGCCGCCGCCCCGCGGGGCGCCGCAACCGCCCCGCTGCTATTCATTATGCTTTTTGTCTCCGTTACTGCCGCATACCAGCGCACCCAAGCACCCGAGCGCCCAACTACCGCTCCTTCACATCCTAGCGTTCATTATTGATTTAGCGTAGATTAGTGCACAGAGCATGCGAGGGCGCAGCAGTGCAGCCGGCGAGTAGCGGCCGGCTCTGGCTGAGCGCAATTTTTTGCCTTAGCTTCGTGTCGCGGCGAGCGGCGACGTCTTTGTGGTAGCTGCCCCCACTTAATTAATACGAGTGGACAGACTCACCGGCAAACAAATTTGCCTCCTCGGCCTCCCCCGCCCCGCGACCCGACACCGCTCCGAGACGTTTAATTAAATTTATCGGGCTTATCTCTGGACATCTCGCGCGGCCGATGGGAATCGAAAGCGCGAGCTCTCCCGAAAAGATTTTTAGAATTCTGAATTTCTGTGTGAACGGAATTAAGTGTGCGAAGCGAGCGAGGGCCGGCGAGCGCACAATCGGTTAAATTGTACGGAAAATGAATTCGACGGCAGGCGGAATAAAGTGATATCGGCGACGGAGGGGACAGGTGAACAATTGAACAAATTGCAACAAAAAACGCCAGTGGGACATCAAAGCGGGCAGGCAGAGCTCGATTGTCCCTGCCCCGTTATATTAGCTCCGCTGCTCCCTGCCAATCTGCCTTTGATTAAACTCTTTTTCAATATACTTGCAAAATGTCTGTCAAGTCAGTTGTCAGGTGTCCAGCAACGTTATTTGCGTACCTTTTGTGTAGTTATTTAGGCTTCGATGATAGATGCCTACATATCATTGGAAACTAGTGACGTAGGTATACTGGCGAGGAGATTCGGAAAATAATGATAATAACGGATGTAAGTTCCATGACTTGCATGGAGGGCAGACCCGGCCGCGGCGACAGAACGTGCGCGATGATTCAGCGAACCTTTGAGCGGTTGACGTGTTGTGCATGATTGGATCATTTTTTACAGCGCAAGACCAGTGACAAATGGAGAGGCTAGCTCGCGGGGCGGGGGACGGTGGCCGACACGAAGATTGATGTCGCGGCGGGCGATACCGATCTAGTGGTTTTTACCGCGTGTTTTATTGTGGCGCGGGTTCGGTTCCCAGGCCGCGCCGCGGGGGCCCCGCGCCGAGCATTCGTCTTACACTGTCACCACGTCGTCCACCATGCATCGATACGAATTACGCCCAGACCGTACGTTCGTGGGTTTTTGTTCGTAACCCAACAGACGTTGGTCAGTGATAGCCAGATTTTTTTGGCCGCGACAAAACTGTTCGTTAAAGACGATGAGTTTAACTTTTGATATAAGTAGATACACATGTATGTACCACTAGCAATACCAACATTGCACTATGATACTGAACGATACGCTATTTAGATATATATTTTTTACATAGGTTTCCAGGCATGGTCAGCATGGACAGGTTCTCATGGTAAATAGGTATAGGATGGTAACTAACGCAGCACCCTATAGCTAAAATGCTTCTTAAATTTAAGAGTTGCTTAAACATTTTGTGTCTGTCATAAAGTTCTCTTGAAAAGATAGCAAGATGTTTCGCTACCTAACTTATAATGTCAAAAAGCGATCGTAGTATAAAAGTACTCAGAGTTGCACTCGAAATGTTTAGTTATTATTATACACCTGACACTATTTTACGACATCATATTAACATTATGACCTGACTAATTAACCAGAAAAAATGCCACTTTTGTAAGCGATTTATAACACAACTATTGATACAACATAATATAGTTGACGCAAAGACTCACTGCGTATATTGTTCAGTAATTATAAATGAAATATAACACCAACTGCCACAAGTCTTTGGTTGGCCGGCAGAGAGACTGAAAGCTACAAAGTATAGGCATCTATCCGGTACCTACCAATTTGTAGCTTTCGGTGTTGAAACACTGGGCCCGTGGGGTTCCGACGCTCTTTCTTTCTTCCGTGACTTAGCTAAGCGTTTAGTCGAAGTCACGGAAAGGCTGGCAGCTACCTCGCCCGAATTCGCAGCGAATTCGTGGGTTAATGCTGCCAGCATTTTGGGGTCACTGTCTCTGGGACCTACTTTGTTTTAACTTTCCTTTTTACTTACTCTTAGCTTAGCTTTAGGTCTAAGTTAGTGTCTTAAATTTCTTAAGTTTTCTTTTTTTGTTCAATAAATTTTACTTTATTTACTGTCATATATCATTTATTATTTATCTAATAAATTAAATACTCTACCGTCTGAGGCGAGTCCTTGCGTTGACTATAATAAATCCATGGTCCATGCTTATACCTGCGCATATTATAATAATGTCACGCGTACACTATCCAGTCCTTTGCCCTCATAAACAACCGTGAGTTAACATTAATAGGATCGGACGTGCATATTGCACCCGGAACAATAGGAGATCACAATAAATTACATGTGAAATTAATAAGTGCGTGAATGGCTCACTTGACGGCGAAGGCCGACGCGCCCGTGGCAACTCCAGTGAGCCATCTGCGCCCTACGCCTGACCCTCAGCTAAAGGTTTGCCATTGTTAACATTACGAGTATAATGCCTGATGTAACTAACAGCATTCATTTATACAAATATTAATCTACACGGGACAAAACGCGATTATTAAGTAAGTACATACTGGTAGTAGTATCTACTCATGGCTTGACGTTTGAGGCGGTACAACGGCCGTCGTCACAAGCGGACTACTTTAATTTAGTATAAAAGTTTAAAATCAAGTATTAATTTAATCGAATATAACATCTACTACCTACCTATTTACAGCAGGCAGATAATGACAAAAAGTTTTTAAAAAATATTTAGAGCGTTTTGAATGTGATAGGTGGCAGACGAGCAGACGAATCACCTGGTGGTAAGCCATTGCTGCCGCCCATGGACACCCGCGACACCAGTGGAGTCACAAACTTTCAACCCCTCTTAAGCCCGGATTGGGCCTCCGGTACCCTCACTCACGCTGCGAAACACAGTAACAGTAATAGTGGCAGCGTAATAATAGTCACAAACTTATTTTGTTTAAATATTTTATTTTATTTATAAACAGATTTACAGACTATAGCTACAGGTTCAACATAGTATGTCGCATAAACTGATTGTCATAAATTATTTTTAATTTATTATTGAGAGATATTTTTTACGCTATAAACATCATAAACAAGTTTCATATAAGTGCCCTTATAAGTATGTAAACTTTATCGTGTTTGAGACGACAACTGCTACGAAGTGGTTGCATTTTAAGCAAGTAAGTATACGATTGTAAGGATGGATGTTGGTGTTGAAAGAAGAGATGTTATTTGTTAGACGTCCCGATTTATGTGTCTCTATTACAAACATGATTAAGTCATAAATACTAAAGATATATGGCATACCTACATCTCCATACTCGTATCAATAATGCCTCACTGCGCTCTTCCCTGCTGTGCCCCGGCGGCCACCGGGTTGAATGCAGGAGGGGGATTACACGCACTTACGTCAGCGATAAATTAAATATTATAACTGATGCTTCTGCCATTACCAACCATATTTGCAACGCTTAAATTAGAACTCGTGAAATGGAACAGTGACATATACTAATTAATTTAAAGGATGAACTAAACTTGTACTATTGTTGTTAATCGTGAAATTGTACGAAAGCGTCAAACTGATAGTTTATCATCGAAAAAGTAATAGGTACTATTATAGTAGATAGAGTAAATTTTTTCTGTCTGAAAACTCCGTATAAAAGCAGATGAAACATGATATTCACAATGTTGCGAGTTATTTTCAAACGTCTAATGGCGCATGGTAAATCATAGAGCGAGGACAGTCGCCGCAATAATAGCGTACAGTCGCGTGCAGCTCCGCGCGGCACGATGCATGCAACTAGACGACTGACCACACGAGAAAGGTTTATTATTGTTTAGTTAGCATACACATTTTATTTAAATTTGTAAGAATAATGAAGTCGTGGTTTGATAGATGAGACTAATTAGAATTACTTACGTAGGTAAGTAATTCTAAATTAGTTCGTAGAAAAATTACAATTTCGTGCAGATTTCAAAGAAATCTACAGAACCTTTCTAATAAAACGTAACTTTTTACGTGCGAGAGCAAAACCGTCACTGCAGTTGCGAGCCCGACTCGCACTTAACCTAATAATATTATGGGCGAAGCCTGAAATAAATGAATTTTATTTTTATATTTTATTTTATTTTATTTATTTAACCGGATTCTTTCTTCTTTCGGTCTGCTACGATATAAACAGTTTACGTCTAAGTACTCTTACTATTTAGACTGTTAACTACATCAATATTTAGTAACTACAAATCGCACCCTAATTTTAATACAAACAACGATATTAAATATTTGCCCTCTATTAGAAGCAGCGCCGGGCGAGCATTGAAAGGCACAATGGCACTTGAGATGCAATCGGCACGTGGCCGGCACCAGCCACCGCCGGTCACCGCCAGCCACCGGCACCGCTGCAAGTGTTCAGGGGCAGGGGCACGGTAGCGCACCGCCAAGTGCACGTTGCACTAACACACCCTACTCGATTTAAGGAATTTGTAGGCTCTAAGTGAATTCCCGAGTTTTGAAAGAGTTTTGTGTATATAATACAAAACCAATACTAATACAAAACTACACGCATAAGACACCGGCGTGAAGCACGCTGTGCTGTGTTTCCTTGCGTAAGTGAGGGTACCGGAGGGAAAGAGGTTTAAGGGTTGGCTGCGCACTTGTAACTCCACTGGTTTTGCTGGTGTCCATGGCCATGGTTGAGGATTTTGGGATGTAAACGATAAAAAAATTACGGTGTAGATATATATATTTTATTCGTCTATTATATGTATGTCCATCTTGAAAACATAATTTAGCCCAAAACAAAAAAACATAATATCTATCCATGTGAGATTTTTAAAGATAACACTTTGAAAATAATGTATATTGAAATCTAAGTAAAAACATTTTTTCTCAAACTCAATCGTTTGGACTAACAGTTTTCAAAAGAGCTAAAAATATGTGCTTGTCAAATATCACTTACAACGGCTATTAGTTTGGTGAACGATTTACATTGAGTCAGCTGTTTTTGAGATATACTTGAACCAAATTGTTGTTTATTAATATCACCACTAACATAAGAACTTGGCCCCACAAGTGCTTACGTACTTGATAGGATTAATAGGTCGTCCCCGCCATTTGACAAATAGCGCACCGACCCGCACGGACAATATTAATTCGCTTTTATGACATGCGAAATTACTCTCAATAAATTGCGCATTGAGAGATAGCGCGGAGGACGGAGGCTCGGAGGACGGAGGGACGCGCACGTGCGGACGTTATTAAACTTTTCATTAGCCGGCGGACACGCCGCGGCCCCGGCTCCCCCAGGGCTGCTTTGTGACGCGGCCACTCGAGACCACTTGGCACAACTGAAACTGGAAGCTCCAGACAGGTGCATTTATTTTGCTTGCAAAACAAAGTTTTCATCTTGCATGATACACGGCTCATTAATTGGGTAACTCTTTTATTTAATCGCTTTTACAAGGATACGTCTAAAAATAAGGTAACGATCTCATCGGTAGTTAATTTAATTTGCTTATCCTATAATCAATCATGAACTTCGATCCTATTTTGCATGCCGTAATTGGTCAAATATGGCCAATACAAACCGATGTATGATGGCCCATTTTACGAATAAAGAATTTCTACTTTTTTTATATTGTAACTGGTCTATGCAAAAGCTTCCGTTTACTGAGTGGACCTTTTCTTTCAACGAAAAATATTATCCTTATGGTCCTATATACATCGGCAAATTATCCTGATCTTTGTGGCTTGTGTGACATTTTCCGAGAAAAGTTAATGAATATTTTGTCAATGAGTCAGAATTATCCCAGAGTTACATCCTATATCCTGCGACTCATACTGAGCGGAGCCCATTTCAGTGCCATTCTGATGTTTATTTTGTCTGATTTTTATATTTTTACTTTTTGTTTGTTTGGCGCTCAATACATAATTTTTCTTATTCAGAATATTTCGCAGAATTTGATAAAAAGTTTTATTTTGCCAAAAACTGGTCGAGGAAATAAAAATAAACAACACTCTCAACCCTACCGAGCGATGATACGGGTGACGGGTCTTCTAATTCGCTATACACAACATTATTTGATTTTTAATTCGGCTCGGTGCAGCCGGAATGCGCTTATTGACTGTTGAGAGGGCCGAGACCCTCGCCGTCGCCGGCGCGGGTGCGCGCCGAGCGTATGTTCGAGCGTAAATTTTCTACGATTCAAATTGAGAATCTGCCGAATGAATTAAAGAGAGACGGGGCTGCGCGTTCCAAGCGCGAGGGCATAGCGCGGGCCGGAGGGTCGCGAGGGTTACTGAGTGAGGCCGATATATTTGCGCGTGTAATATCGCCTTTTATTAGTTTTTTCGCGGCGACAGCGCCCGGGCCCGCCGCATACTCGCTTTGAAGCCCGCCCTACGTTGCGCGCCTGCCGGCCTATATTGTCATCGGTGCTCTACTCCGCATGCCCATTCATCTTCACGTCCTATTATATTCTTTACGTTTCAAACGGAACAAACGAGTCGACGCTACGGACTAATCCCGGCTGCGGACAGAGCGTTACTCCGCCGACGGAATGTCTGCGATGGCATTCGACGAACGCTCTCAATTAACGTCGTCGTTCAGCTGTTTGGCAAATTTCTAATTGAAACGGTAAATATTTGAAACGGTCGGCGAGTGACGCCGTGCGATGTATGAGCGGTTCCACAATGGCATTGTTGGCGGTTCTCCAGCGCTGGGCTCGCGAGGACTCCTCGCAACTAGTCGACGTGGGCTCCTCGGTAGTTGCGTAATAATAATAAACAGCCGAATAATTAGCGGCGAGATGGACACAGGTGACACGATGCGTGGGAATCGATATCGTTTTTAAATTCAAATCGGCTTTCGATTCAAAGAGGCCGCCGGTTCCGAGAACGGCCGTCACCATGGTCGGAGGCGATATCGTTAGTCACTCCCGTCGCCGCCGAATATAAAACCGATGAAACGCTCCTCTAGTGTCGGATGAGCTCGAGCCGGCTAGAAGCTTGCAGCCGAGACCTCGCAGTTCCCCGAACAGGATAAATTACTACCGATAGCTGTCGATCTGCGGCCTATAAATCTGTCTTGAATAAGGTTCATTGCCCCGAAAAAACAAAGCTTCGCCAATAGAATTCGCATTTAATTACGCTCTATCTCTGGGTTATTGCATCCGAAACCCATTTTGTAAAATCAAAAAAACATGTTTTAGATCAAATATGTATGAATTTGTACTTTGAAGCTTTTTTACTAGAGTTAATGTCCATGTTTGAGAGTGTCATCAGCTCTCGGCTATATAATTGCTTTTGACACTGTAGAAAGGACAACATTTAAAATTTTTAACATGTCCATATTGTTTTTTTATATGAAAGTCGACATAAAATGAACAGACCCATATTTTTTCTTTTTTCAAAATTTGTCCATTTTCATGCATAAAATAATTATTGAAATTCTTTTTATTCTAAATAGACGTAAGCGCCAAATGACGTCATCGGACGGCTGAATACAGCGATATTCCTTTGCTTATCATTGTTTTAATAAAAAAAAGGTACTACTGTCAAAGATAATAATACTAGTGTCAACATTGTCAACGTCATTCATACATTCAACGTTGACAAGTTGTCTTTTTTTTAGACAGTTACATGTCATGAGTTTGGCATTACGTAAATTTAAAACTATAATGTGCTAAGCAAAGAAATATTTTACATTCTGCCGTCCGATGACGTCATCTTACGTTTTTTAGTTTTTAATTTTTTTCTCAGTAAATAAGCAATATAAAAAATGAATAAATATATATTCGAGCAGCGGAAAAGTAAACAAAGAATTTGTATTTTTTGTTTCAGAGCTTAGCAATTTTGAAATGTTGTCCAATGTCAGTAGCCTTTCCGAAAACTCCGAATACAAGGTATTCTACTTGTCCTTGTTGGTGACAGATATTTAAATACTTACTGCATTATGTACCTACATTTTCGGTTGAAATTATCATCTAATAAATAATTTCACTACCTAAAGGGATCACCATTCAGGGGGTAATCAAACATATTGCAAAAACTATATTGAAGTGGTGATGTAATTAGATAGCGCTTTGTCGGATCTAACGACTTCTCCCCACCATGGTGTATGTAATTCTAGTAGCCGCTGGAGATTTTAGCAGTTAGGTTAAGGTATGGGGCCTGGAGTTTGTTTCTACCAGAGGTGAGCCCGGCATAACCCGTGTTGTTCCCGACAGCGGGATATGCAGTATGCATACCTTACCTATTGTATGGTATACGCTGATGTTATAAATGTTATGTGAATAAATGAATAAGAATACGATAAAAATTTCTCCAGCATAAGAAAAAAAGGTCTGCAGCCGAGTTTATTGTCTGGCAGAATTAATAAAGGTGTCTTTGTGTAGATAGAGTATTTACATGAGTGCAAGCATGAATGTGCCGAGCGAGCGGAATAAGCGGCTCGGCGCGCGTCCGCAAATAAGCGCGCGCGCCGCAGCGCCGCGGTCTTATTGCCCGTGATCGATGCGCGATAAATAAAGCGCAAACACAATTAGATAATAAGACAACCCTTTCCTTTTCTTGTTTAGCTTTTTGTCTTAGGCCAGCCATAAGATCTTCAAGAATAGATATACCTAACCAGTCAATATATTATTTTATCATGACGTTATCCCGAGAACAAGTCTATTAGAAGAAATGATCTTTCTGTATTAAAATAAAATAAAATAATAATTGTTTATTTCAGACCATACAGTGTTTTGATCCATAGATTGCATAGATTGTATTGGAGATAGTAGTAGATTATTATTATTGTATCTATTTTTATTTTTATTACTAGATATAGTTTAAATATATCATAAATTCAAAAGGATAACTCAATATAAGGTATCGGACGGACGCCGACACGAGGCATGCCCAAACCACTAGATACCTATTGTGTGGTGCTCTGAACAGCTATGCGCTAGATTGGCCAAAAATGGCGTAAATAAGAGAGCAATGAAGAAACAATGGGAGCAGAAGGGCAAATATAGGTGAGATAAAAGAAATCTTCAGTAGTAAAAATCTTGGTTAATAAGTCGTTTTGCTTGCGTTTTGAATTGGTGCTGTCAATTATCACGTGAAGTGTTCAAATGTGAAGTAAAGAAACTTTATTTTAATTCAAACCTTACCTAAAGCAAAATGGGATACCAATTTAGAATTACGAGATAGGATTTTTACCGTGGGAGAGCCAAGCTTCAGCATGAATGGGCCGGCTCGACCGGAGTGATACCACGGGCTCACAGAAAACCGGCGTGAAGCACACAGCCCTGTGCTGTGTTTCGCTGCGTGAGTGAGGGTACCGGTAGGTTGGGTTTAAAGGTTGGCAGCGCACTTGTGACTCCACTGGTGTCGCGGGTGTCCATGGGCGGCGGCAATTGCTTACCATCAGGTGATCCGTCTGTTCGTCTGCCTACCTATTACATAAAAAAAAGTATTTCATTATTTAACAACGTAGAGAATGTAGGGTCAGTAATTTAAGAATTTAGATAAATATTGCACTAAGACACACTTAAACAGTAGTAAAACTACAGATGTGTTGGAAATTGTCAACGACTAAAATAAAACAATTAGTTATCCACGATTTCTTTTCATTGTGTTTGCTGCGCGATGATGTAACATACTATAGGCGGATCAATGACGGAAGTCCTATTTCCAGTGGAGCCGCGGACTATTGTTAAGTGGGATATTGTGGTGTAGGTGCGGACTGAGGAGACAGTGGGAGTGGGGCATCAATCACGCGGGGCGGCACGCTGCGCGAAATGCGCCGCGACGCGAAACCGCGCGCTAGAATGCGCGTCGCGTTTGATGCGTCGCCGTGCGCCGCGCCCGGCCCGCGTCCATTCAGCAGAGCTGCAATTATAGATCCCGGCTAGGGTTGCCAAACTATGAGGGCACAACCTCTAACTGTTACAAACCGACGAATTCACACGTGGAAGCAAACACGCATTTTGGCACGGTGTACGCACTGTCTAATTATATCAAATAAGCGGCTGTTAGTTTCCACTGAACGTCTCCACTATACTTTAATGTGTACTGTAAAATTTGTCATGGAGTCTTTTATTCGTTGATTGACTGATGCCAATACAGATGAAAGCCAATACAATGGAGAGTTTATGAATATTTATTCAATATTTAAGATTTTAATTTGATTTTGGGGTCAGGGCATCATAAGTAATGATGACGAATTTTTGAATTCTGATTACAGAGTCCCAGACAGAATACCAACAGATAACTGACAACCCTACTCTCAGGCGTCCCGCGCCGATTGATTTACGAGTAGCAAGTAATTTATGCGCGTTTAATTAAAGTATCAGCAGCCGGAAGCGCGCCGATTTATGGGACATATTCGCGACGCAGCGCTGATGGATCTCAATAGACGGTGGGTGACGACGGACGCGCGAGGATAACATCAAGCCTACAAAATCCCGTGCTGTGCATTGCTATCAGCTCAGCCTGCAAATATTAAAGATTTATGGGACTTATTCGCGGCGCAGCGCTGATAAATCTCAATAGACGGTGAGCAATGACGGACTCGCGAGGATAGCCGCAAGCCTGCCGGATCACGTGATGTGCCTTGCTATCAGATCAGCCTGCAAATATTTGGATTTATGGGACATATTTGCGGCGCAGCGCAGCGACAACAGACAGGCGAGAATAGCCGTAAGTCTGTAGGATGCCGTACTATGTCTTGCTATCAGCTCAGTCTCCAAACACTTTAACTAATGATGCTGCGCTGATAGATCTCAATAGACGGTGGGTGATGACGGACGTGGGAGGATAGCCGCAAGCCTGCAGGATATATACTGATATATATTGGGAGACTGATATATACTGATGTACGGCTGTGAGGTCTGGAGGCAAATTTTAAAAGAAGAACAGAAAATTCTTGTGGCAAAAAAAAAAGTTTACGATACCCAAGTCCTAATTCTAGCTCCAGTGAAAACACAAGACGATGGCTGTAGAATCCAAACAAATGCTAAAATAGAGAAAATTGTAGACAAACCCAACATCGTCGACGAGACCAAAGCCCACCGTCTTCGCTGACTTGGCCACCTCCAAGCCGATGCCCAATTGGTATTGCTAAAAACTGATAAAAAATTATTACAATGCAATGGTGTTTTTACATTACCTGACCCTCACACTAGGCTAAGCCTGTCTTGTGAGGGCAGAACACGATTTCAAAGTTATGATTACAGTGGCAACAATATTTTATGGAAAAATCGTATGCGTAATGAAACACTAATATCTGCTTACAATTAGTTTGATGTGCGGATGTGGCTGTTGTGTGAGTGTTGAAGCGGTTGTGTGAAATGTGAAAGTGGGTGTGTGTGTGAGTAGATAGGAGGTTACTTTGGGACTGATCTTCGAGAACTTCAGGTCAATGACTGGCAAAACCTGAATAGAAGGCCGAAAGAACTACAAAAGCGCCATTTCTTATTCTTTTAGTGGTACAAGTCCATCGCTGCCCTTAAAAGTTGCCATACATTATATCTTCCTTGTCGTTTCGCTGTCAGCGCCTCACCTCGCGGCGGGTTTCACCTTTCTATCAAAAATAGAACTAGCTGTAACTAGTTTTGTGGTTTATTTTAAGAGCAGTTATTAAGCACTTGTAATTAAGTATGCTATAAGTTATAGAAGATATTAATTACGAACAGCCACACATCAATGTATACACATCTGTCAAATTTCTTCAACTGATTCTCACCTAGAGTCAAACATGTTTAGTTCAATAGCAATTGAAAGATCGTGGTAGCCTGATGTATGGCTGTCTGTAGGTACCTATAAAACGATATAACGTTAATAAAACGTTTATCTACCATTCGAATCTTGCAAAGACTGTGTGCCTTGAATGCAATTTACGAGTGGGTAGGTATAATACATACCAGATTCTACACCAGACAAAAGTTAACAACACAATGTAAGTTGAGAGTGGATTTGGGTGATGTTTCATACAAAAAAAAAATGATATTTTGGAAGGCATTAACACAAATAATATCGACAAGAGGTATCATAAGTTTAAAGAATCCTATCATATCTGTTAGTTATTTTAGTTGTTAATACACGTCAGCATTCACATGTTGCATCAATAGTCGGGCGAGGCAAGCGGCCGCTGTATACGGCTGCATCATCATAACCCGCGCCTTATACGCGCCTCCGCTGCTGGCGCTCATTACTCAGGCGATATCTTATGCACATCTCAAGGCTGACGGGTGCCGCATTAAGACCTAATAGTCCCACCTAATCGATCACGCTTTCCTGCCTCCTACCTTCGCTGACTCATTGCGGAAACTCGACAAAAGGAAAAAATCTCGGCCTTAACGAGGAAAATTGAAGGAACTCTTATTTAGCTTCGTTCCCTCTCGGGATTGTTCGATAACTGTGAAAAATTGAAGCTACCGCTAACGGCGCAAATTGAGTGAAGCGACTGCGTAATACAGCGGCCCACCGAACTCGATCGGGATACCTGATATTAAAATATATTTGCGTGTAATCGTTAGTCGTAGTCGAGGTACTCGTCGGGAAAATGGGTCGTGACACTGCGGGATGTCAAACTGTTAGTGGGATGGTATTTTATGCTGTGGCTTTTGTGTAAGCTATGAGGTGGTGTGAGTGGGCGCGGGGGTGCCGGGTGGCTGCGCAGCGCGGTGGGCGGCGGCCCGCGCTTTGAGCGGCGGCTGTGAAATTGATCCGTCCATACTTCATAATCGCTGGCGAGTCGCGCTTCACCGCAGATATTGTGCTGCTCCACAAAATTATGCGAACTTTGATCATTACATGCACTACTAAATACTATCAGTCAATATACTTACTTTTTAAATGTAATTACTTTTGTAATGTTAATTTTGTGTAAGAAATATTGTAATTTTCTCTGGCAGGTCCAAATAAATAAATAAATAAATAAATAAATAAATAAATAAATAAATAAATAAATAAATAAATAAATAAATAAATAAATAAATAAATAAATAAATAAATAAATAAATAAATAAATAAATAAATAAATAAATAAATAAATAAATAAATAAATAAATAAATAAATAAATAAATAAATAAATAAATAAATAAATAAATAAATAAATAAATAAATATGATACTCCCCCTCCTACTTGACTATTTAGGCACATAGGTATGGTTAGATACCTACTCGATGAGGTTGCAGCACAATTGCGGAAAACAATTTACTTACTTGGTATTTCCGTACGAGGCAGTAGGATTAAATTAATAAATATTATAAGCTTCGAGGTTATTGTATGTGGGTAGCTACGTACCCATTTTCTATTTTCTTAACTCCTCAGCTTTAGAGTTGTGTTAACATTGATTTTCGTAGTACTTGTCATGATGTATGTGTAGTCTTATTGCTTGAAAAATTACTTAAGACATTGGGTGCTATGTTCTATAGAAATTGTAATAGTAATACTTAGGTTTGACTATTTCTAAAATTGAGAGCATACCTACGGAACGGTTTTATTAAGAGTTAAGGATTAAATAACGTTGTTTACTCGAGTAAAAACTTTCCTCGTTCTAATGATGTTAGCATTTAGATGTCACTTTGTACGACAAATATCATGATGTAATTTTCGCTCAATCGGCGATGAATGTGGCGCGACGGCCTCCCATAAAGACCGCGCATATCGCTAATGCATGCGCATAGATCGTGCATTATGCCCATACGCGGCACCCGCTTATGCGCCTGCGCTCCTCGCGGTTGCATCACCGCTACTGCTATTTCCTCGAATGCGTTGCACATGCGTTATGTGGCTGTGCGTAAGGAATGTAACATCAGACATTTTCAGATGTTACTGACGACATTAAGGAACACGCTGGCTTAAATGTATGGCCAAGGCGTCTAACCGCTACGCATGGAACAAGATGGGAGAGGGCTATATCCAAAAGTGAATAAGTAACGGCTGAAGATGATGATGATGAATTACCAATTAATGGTAAGCCACAATAATACAAGGCTATTTACTTGAGTTAAATGGAGGGATATAGGAGAGGCTTAAGTCCAGCAGTAGCCGTATATAGGCTGATGATGATGGATCATAGCTATTCAATTGAAATCTTGATAGAACAAACAGATAAAAAGCATCAGAATACTTTTACTTTTCTCCCAATTGTTAAGACCTGACTGTTGATCTTGCGTACTGCCTAGGTAATATTGAATGAATGAATGAATATACTTTTATTGCACTCAAAATAAACTTTGAAAAAATATTCTTCATATAAATAGGATTTTTCTTGGGTAATGTATATATTGTCTAGTTTTAAACCTCGCCGGGGCACAAGTGCGCCCGCGCCGGCCACCTACCGCGCAGGACACGCATGACAGTTATCATCTCGCGAATGCATGCGTTGCTTCTCTAATTGACCTCATGTCAGCTGTGCATCGATGAATAACTGCCTAATTATTCGCATTGGATGTTGTTTGTGTGCGCATTAACTTATTTTATTCATTATGCGGACATTAAATCAATTGAACTCAATATTAATGCATCGCATTACTCGTGACATTGTTTGTTAAATGTGATCTCCACGGTCAGCCAGAACCACACTTCGAGATACATGACCACGGATTCACAGAAAATCCAGGTACTTACCTGCGCTGTTTCGCCGAGGCTTGGAGGCCCGATCCGGGGAAAATGTGTTGTCCGCTCATCTGCAATCTATCACATATAAAATATGGTTTTAACATAAGCTACGAGGGAGTAGATAACTACATGAATCACTTAAGTGTTGCAGGTGTCCATGGGTGGCGGTGGTCAGCATAAGGCGACACGTTTGCTCGTCTGCCCCCTATATTATAAAAAAAAAATCAAACCAAAATCTGTATGACCATTACTACGTATTAAAACTTCAGGTTCAATATAATTATACTCGTACGCTAGGAAATATTCTCTCGAAGGATTAGTATTTATGGATACGTAGATGCGGATCTGCCACGGCGTCGTCGCCGCTGCATGTCAACCACTTCGTCGCAGATCACTCCTCCGGTGCAACTAACAACACAATGAAGTTAAATGACACATTTTGTTACTACTATGCCTGTCTATGTAGTTTTTTATGTGATAGGTGGTAGACGAGTAGACGGATCACCTGATGGTCGCAATATGTATGTAGTCGAGGAAATTAAATTAACAATAAGATAGCAAGTCGACATAATTCTCATCAACCATGTTAAATTTCTCCCCTGTAAGCGTCGACATGAGAATGTTAAATAGAGGACGATTTACTTCACTCTTTACATACTTTTTTTATATTTAAGTAAGTTACATCTTGAATTTTAGTGAAGTTGATGTTGTAGGTATCTTTGACCCTATTCAAAGCTTTGACCCATAGACTTAAGATGCCGCACTGTTATTTGACCACAACAATCCTTTTTTTGACAAGTTTTTATTTTATATTTTCATAATGTTTCGAACTTGTCTGTAATGAAATCTTGCAAGTTTAATTTGATCTACTTCCTGGTTACCGACAGAGACGCAATTTTTTTACTTAAAAATTGTGTGTTATCTAAAATTGTAAGCTGATTTTATACTTATTAAGTTTTTCAAAGCCAAACTTGTGAATAAACGAGAGAAAATCTCTACATTAGACTTCAGAGATCAGAATAGGTTCTATTCCACTCACAAATATACCTAAACCACAAATTAAGATACACATTTTTAGTTTTTTAAATTTTCGCGTTGCATTATAACTATAATTAATCAAAACGGGATATAACACGATATTTATTATGTAATACAATAATTATCTACGAGCACAGGGATATCTTTACGGAAGACGAGTACAGCTATTTATACAAGCCAAAAACTGTGCAACCTCCCAAACTTTACGGACTGCCTAAAATACACAAAAATAACGTACCGTTACGGCCCATCGTGAGTCAGATTGATTCGCCGACCTACGACTTGGCAGAGTATGTTGCTGGAGTGTTGCAGACCTTAGTTAGGAAATCACCGTCATTCGTAAAATATTCGTACCATATAGGGATATCGTAAGGAGTATACTTGGAACCTGGAGACATTTTGGTACGAACGTCCCGTTGAAGGATTGCCTGGAAGTGATCAAGGGTAAACTTTGTGACGCGGGGTTACTGAAAGAGTATATTGTTCTGATTGAAAATTGTTTGGACGGAAATTTTTTTCAGATAACAGTTTTACCTCCAGATTGACGGAGTTGCAATGGGTAGCCCACTCGCACCGGTCATTGCAAATATCTGGATGGAACATTTTGACAGCACAGCACTAGCCACTGGTCCTTAAACTGTGACACTCTGGAAAAGGTATGTTGATGACGTTTTCTGTATTATCAATGGTGGCCAGCAGGAAGTCGAACAATATATGGTACACTTGAATTCGATTCACCCGAAAATAAAGTTTACTTACGAAATGGAAAGGGACCGATCATTGGCATTCTTAGATGTGCAGATTAGAGTAAGGGATGACGGTACATTGTCACATGCTGTTTACCGGAAACCCACGCATACGGACCGATACCTACACGCCTATATTTGCAAGCAGTTATATCATCGTTGAATAATAGAGCTCATAACCTTTGTGACCCTGAACATCTCCAATCTGAGCTTGCCCAATGCCTGTTCTTTTTTTTTTGCCTTCTCCAGGGAGAAGGCTGTTGGAACCCCGGACGTGGTAATCCAGGCCTTTAATATTACTGAGATTTTATAAGTCTGGGCACAAAAGTGCAGTCTTTTAAGGTGCATAGCACAAAATTTGGAAGAGTTAGTGTGACTTGGGTATGGGTATTCAGTGAGGTTCGGGAATCTAAGAGTCAGTTTCATCTAGTATGCGCTTGATCATGTTCTTAATTAGGTGGCATTTGTTCCTATTCCATGCGGGATGGTCCGAGGCGAAGTCCTGACTGTCGTCTTTGTCTTCCTGTCCTCGCTCCACATTAACGGAATTGCATGATATGCACAGTGGGCCGTCTTCCGAATCTCCTGCGAATTTTGGGCTTTTTGGATTTTTTGTACAGTCGGCCCCGTTTTGCACAATACCCGCATCTCAGTGGGAATGTGCATTTTTCTTTGGTGTGCCTGAACCCTATGCAGTTTTGGCATTGCACGAAGGGGATGTTCTGCTCCGCATGTACTCTTGCGTACTGCACATCTAGCCTCCCCCGTGCAATGACCTCCCTGATGCCGGACGCGGTGGTCTCCACGACCGCGTCAAACAACTCCGGCTTCCTGTTTTATCTCAGGAAGCACATCCGTAGGCCGCTGAGACCGTTTTGCTTCTCCAGGATCCCGATCAGTGTCTCCTTTGTGGCTGCGTCTTACGAGATCCCTTTAAGGATAAACAGCGGCGGTCTCAGCTTCACCGGACGCGCCTCAATCCCGGGGATGGCATTGGAGGCTCTTACGATGTGGTCCGTTGCCTTCTGGTCGTTCGCCACGACATTAAATCTGCCCAGAGCAAATGGCATGATTTTTGAAGGCGCGCCAGTCTCGGTGAAGTCGATGGAGGTCCTCCAGTTTTTTATGACTTCGGTGGTTGGTTCTGGGGGGGGGGTTTGGTGGTTTTGACAACAATTTGGGGTTTCTTTAGTTAAGATTTGGGTCGGGTGACTAGAGGGTCTCTGTTGATCGATCCGGGATCGTCTGAGGGGGCCGGCGGGGCCGAAATCACTGACTTGGAGGCGAAGGTCTCGAGTTCGCTTCGAAGCACCATGCCTATGTTCAGGAAGTACCTACTTAAACGGAATGGATATAATATGCCGCATCTGTTGAGCAGGCAAAAGAGAAGGGAAAGATATACAGAGGTGAACCGCCAGACAGCATTTTTGCCCTATATTAAAGGCTTAACGAACAAAATTGGAACAGTACTCAAGAATTTCTCCATTAAGACTGTATATACTCCGTTATGTCTAATATCAAAACAACTGCGATCACCAAAAGATGTTATACCTTTTCAGACTCCAGGTGTTTACAAAATCGATTGTAGCTGCGGTAGTTCTTATATTGGGCAAACGAAGCGGTCAATTGCAGAACGTGTCAAGGAACATCGCAGCTATTAAAAATCGACAAGCGAATAAATCGGCAAAAGCAGAACATCTACTGGAAATGGGAGTTAATCATTGGATGGAACTACATGACCCGAAAATCCTCTCCACCGATCGTCATTATCATACCAGGATAGTACGTGAAGCGATTGAGATCAAGAAGTACAAGAATTTCAATCGGGAGGATGGATTTAAAATATCATCAACATGGAATCCAGTAATTAACAAGTGCAAACCCCGTACTAGGCCGTTACTAACCACAGATAACTGATTACTAACGCAAACAAACACCGTTACTGTTAGTGTAGTGTGTCGGAGTAGCTTCACTGACAGTTCATTTAGTGGCGAATTAATATCGGAAAATGTGAGGGTGTCCGAAGATTCACAGACAGGCCCCAGCCGGCGACGCCGTACTCCACCAGTCCGCTCGTGACCACGGCTGCTGTAACGTAGCCGAAACGTCGAGTAAAATATATGAGCACACAATATTGTATCACATAATAAATATCATGTCAAATCCCGTTTTGATTAATTATACACATTTTTGTTAAGTACTAATTGATAAACGCTTGAACTACTACCCTTATTTATTTCTGTAGGCAATGTTGTTGGTATTGCTGTGTGTACACGTTCTTAGGTTTCAATCTAGCTCTAAGTATATTGTTCTTAAATTTGTATTTTTATCGATTGACACCTGTTGTGTATGCCTTAGATTAAATAAATAAATAAATTATATCCAAGCTACCTACTGCTGTTGCGTACTGACCATTGTTACATAAAAACGCTAACAATGGGTAAAACCACAGATAATCCATTTAGTTATATTTAACTGAAGTAAATTGGTTAACAAAATTCAACATTTACTCACTGCAAAATATTATTTTATTTTATTTATTTATTTATTTCTTTTCTTACGCTATCTTTACAGGGCTTAGCCTAATGCGATAGTGCAACTATCTAATTATTATATAAAGCTAGGTATCTATATATTATAAACTAAACACGTTAAACATTATAAACTAAACCTATAAATTATGAACTATAAATTATGAAAGCTTTACTTAATTAGTAGCTCATCATCGTTTTTTGTTTACAAAAATATGTGTTTCCGTTCTCTATATCATTCTCATCAAATCGTTAGTGCCACAAGCGGGTGAATGCGGAGAAACGCAACTTTTCCCTCTTTCAAATACTAATTAATGAGTCCCCATTTAATAGCCACTCGATGGCAAATAATTCCTCGTAAAGTGGCGTCATACTAATGAAGACAAATTATGGCATTGTTATGGGATCGCGGATTGGCGAAAAAGTGGCTTTCCCAGCCGTCGCTCAGCATACGACTGGTATCAGCCGCGCGATCTCTCTTCAGCCAACTTGTAAATGACTGCCTTCGCCATCAGGCGGCTTTCTGAAGTTTTAAATCGAAAGTTTTGATTCATTGAATATAACACTTTGGATGTGACCTGCATGGTATAACGGCGTCAGTAAAATATTAATAAAACATCTAATCTAAAGGCCACCACATGTGCGAAGAGGGCAAGCTGTGCAAAAGTGCCGGGCGTGGAGTGGTCACTGGCCAGTGGTCAGCCGGCGGACGGCGATCTATCGATAGCCCTCCGCGCTCCGCGGCGCGCGCGCAGCTGTCGTCGCATTGTGTGCTAATGCAGCCCAGCCGCAACTGGCGCGGCTGGAGAGACCACCATCGCCTGACGTTTGTTTGATGAAGATGGACTAAAAATACACACATAATAAGTATAGCTTAAAATTTATTAGATATAATGATGACCGAATGACTCAAGAATAGATTTTTTCCTGTGACGATACGATACGTATTCTGTTCTAGCTATTAATCTGCTTCTTCTTGTACTTCATTAACTCCAATATTCATTACTTAATGTTTGTGACGTTGTGACTCAATTACTATTTATTATTTTATTTTTACTTCTAAACGAGTGTATTGTTATCTTCCACATTATGAATTTTCGAGGTGATCCCTGAATGCGGCTCTGTCGGCGGCACCGGCCTAACGTCAAACGCCTAATGAGTGTGGAACACAAGCTAAATCCCTTTTTGCGGCCTTCTCCGACGTATTCATCGCCTCTGTGCCGGCTGCGACCGCCACTCGGACGATTTCGGGCAAATTATCATTTATACGATGACGGCTAAATATAAAAAATATTGAATTATTTAGCTCTGATGGCTACATGCTTGGAATCTATTAGGTCGAGTCATGGAGAGTGGTCGCGTACAGGGAAAGTAAACTAATAAGGACATGCCTTTGATGGGCATTATGCAGATGACAGACGGAAAAGGAACGACATTGAATCCTCGATTGGTCTAATGTGGTCATTCCAACTATCGTCGGTCGGTTGGACTGTTCAGGAAGTACCTACTCGTAAGTTTACGTTTCCTTAAAGAACCAGCTTGTGTGGGTGATACTATAGTAGCTGTAGGTGTAGGCAATGTCTGTGACAAAAAAAACATCTAGTACGAGGTAGGTAGGTAGCTCTTACAGGGCAGGTTCTAATCTAAAAAATATATGTACGAGTATATATTGGCATTGGTATGATATATTAATGGGTTGCGAAGGTCAGACAGCAGTCACTTAATTGTATATGACTAAGCTCAAGATTTTACAAAATATAAATATTTTATCAAAATATAGGTCAATATGTGCCAATGGCAAAAATTCTCAATTAAAAATATAACGTCTAGCCGGTTTTATGGCCATTCAAAGATTCATGGGCAAGTCCATTTTAAAACTGAAATTATTAAAAAATAATTATACCATTGAATAACCCATACAATTTGCACCAATTATTATAATAGAACCATTGACATAAACGAAACATTTGATATTGCTACCATACAAAATTCAAATGAAATGCATACAAAATACTTAGGTGACATCTAATTAGCCATTTGTATGGAGCGTTTTGGGTTTGCCCAAAATAACGTGATTTTAAAGTTGTGATATCTCAGGTAGTTTAAATGAGAATCAAGTGATTCTTTCAACGATGTTTCTATCATTAAGAGGTCTTTTGATTGCAAAAATAAAAAAATAGTCATATACCGTACTCCGCGTATGTTATAGGTAGCTCTTAAAAATATATGTAAAAAAAGTAAAAAAGTAAAGGTAAGTTTTTTTTCTTGAGTAGAGGTGTAAAGGGCCTCCCTCTTAATTACCAACAATTTTTATTGCTACTTACATTAACTATAAATGTAATTATAAACACATTTCTAGTAAATGTATTTTAAAATAATCTTAAGTTATTACTTATGTAAGTAGGTAAATAGTAGTCGTCGAAGTCGGAACACGCTGCTGCTCACCGTCATAAATACCCGTCGTAGCAAATGATACGACGAGCGGCTGGTGGACTGGTAGTAGCAAATGATGAATGAAAAGTCTCGTAACAAATTATAAGCCATCGGAGATCCCTTCGTAGCAATTGAAAAAAAACATGGCCTCCCCTAGAAAAACCCCCGCCAATAGCTACGCCAATGGTGAAGTTTCGTTTTTAAGAAACTCTGAAGAAAGAAGCGGAAGGTTGGAGCATATAAATGTGAGGTTTCATGACGTGGTGTGCAAGTGCGGCGCGGACGCCGCCGTGCGCGGGAGAGCTCAACACAAATGTCGCCGTGTGAATGTCAGCGCGGTCACAGATGCACGATGCCCTTTATTATTTTTATCACGCTTAGATCATATACTTATTTTTCAATTAGGACGCCGCTTACGGATTATACGCCAAAATATTTTTGAGCTTAGTTAGTAAGTGATGTTGTTATTGTTAGTTTTAGTGTATAACTACAAATGCTGATAAACCTGAATAAATAAATAAACTCATCATGAGATACAACATTATGTACTCACAAATAGGTAAGTGACTACATAATATTGTATATCGTGATGAGTTTCATGTTGATCCCCATATTAATTAATTATAGTTATAATCCAATCTAAAAAACGCATATGTACATTAACAAAAATAATTATGTTGCCAAACTGTGCAACAGTTTATTGGCAACTCTCGTGGAAATATAGCATTACTTTATACTTAACTCTACTTTAAAATAAATGACCTAGTCAAATATGAGTAAGTCTGCTTGAATATCAGGGTCATTGACCCTGGCCAAAGGGTCGTATGCGGAGCGGGGCAGGTGATCAAAACCTACTACGTCATAAATATCGGCGGAATACGCGAAATATGGAGGTCGACAGGCGGCTGCGCGCACGCATCGGTCACTCGATTTAAAAACAATAGAGTTCCGGTTCCGGCGCGAGCGGGCGGGCGCGCGCCGGCGCAGACCACGCGGCGCCGCCAGCGCACCAGTTGGCTGATTTGCCTGTCGCCAGTAAGGACGTGTTTACATAAACAATGAGCCCGTTGAAAGGCAATGTTTGTGATGAGCTGCCGTCTGTCGCACAATAGGATCGTTCACCCGAGCATTGCGACTATACAACCTATTGTAACGGAACTGGTGGGAAAATTATAATCTAGTGTTTCACGCCTATTTTCTCATCTAATAAATAAATAAATTCTTTATTTTCAAATAGGTTACATTGGCATTAACTGTAGCTGGTTCCTCCTATTAAGCATGGAATTGCTTGTGCCAGGATATAATACCAATACACCCAGAAAATAATAATCTTATCATGCTACCAGTTAAAACGTTAGATACGTATTTGGATATTGTCTAATCATGTAAATAACAGACACACAAACGTTTGTACCGTGCGGGATCGAACCCGCAGCCCTCGAAACTTGCAACGTAGTAAGTATTAGGTAAATATGTATGGAGGCAACCGCGGCTCCGCAAGAGTAGGTATGACGGATAGCGTCGTGGTCGGCTGGCTGCGCGCGCGCCGCATGATGGACGGCCAGAGCACCTGCAATTTGTCTGCGAGTCTGCATTATTGGCATTTCGTGATTGGGCCAATTATTTCATGATCCACTGCCACCGCCATACAATGTATTGATTTTGTCTGCCACATATAAAAGATGCCTAATATAAAATTAGCGAGAACAATATAGGTATTTGTACGAGCAATTCATACAGTGAAACTCAGCAGCGACCTGCATTCAGCGCGCCTGACCGATGGACCGTCTTCGTGCACCGTCGGCACTCTACACCGACGACACTCCAACAAATACCTTTCTATGTATCAATAATATAAACCATGTATATAAACCATTAAGATTTTACCAATAAACAGACTTCAACCATTTGTGTTGGGTCTCATTTCCCCCGCTGCGGCCAAGGCACCTTTAGCTGTCATTATGATCAGTCGACTGTGCCTGCCCGACTGGCAGCGGTTCCCCTCCTATCTACCGTCCTGACTCTTCCCGCTTGTTACCCTGGGCAACCCGGGAGCAAGCTCAAATCACCTTATCTATTTATGTATCCATTCCCACGGTTAGGCAGGGCTAGGGTTCTAGGGACTTAGTGTCTTAGACAAAGGGGCTCTAGGCTCACTAGAGAGTTAGGTTCTCTTCCTTTCCTTATATTCTGTTCGCCGGGACGCGATGCCTTACGACTAACGCTTCCCGCCCGTACTAGATATTCATTGATTAACCTAACAAGTTACTTTACGTTACTTGGCTAAATCTAGATAGGGCATCTTAATCTTTTTTATGTGATAGATGGCCGACAAGTCACTGGATTACAAATTACTGATAATAAGCAATCACCCGCAACACCAGAGCGGAGTCACAAGGGTGCTGTCAACCTTTAACTACTTTTCTTCCCGGGTTGGACCTCTGCTACCCTCACTCACTCGGCGAGCCACTGCGCATTCGCTGCTTCCCGCCGATATTCTGTAAGACTGTGGTATCATTCAAAGTTTAAAGTTCTTTATCTGCAGTAAATGTGGAAACAAACGATCTTATAACATAAACTAGAGCACACACTTAACCGTACCTTTTAAATTCCGGTCAAGCCCGCCCATACATGCCGAAGCGTGGCTCTACCACGGTCAAAAAGTTAGCTTTCGACGCTTTGGGTACTGTTGGCGCTTGAGTTCTGGGTTTCAACTTTTCGGGACCATATAATTGAAATAGGTGAAAAGGCATACAGGAATTTAGGTTTTGTTCTAAGACAGACAAAAGGCTTTACGAATATAACTACTGTAAAGGTGTTATACGATGCGTTGGTCCGGAGTCAACTGGAGCATAATGCGGGAATTTGGGGCCCACACGAAGCGAAGTATAGTGTCATGTTAGAGCGAGTACAAAACAAGTTCGTGAGACACTTATACTTCAAATTGTATGGGGTATATCCATTTTATCCACTTATGTACCCAACACTATTCGTGCTTGGGATGGTCGGGTACAATGAGGGTGAGACGGGAGTTCGCACTTGCCTCATACGTGGTGAAACTGCTGCGTGGCATCGCGCACAACCCGGGAGTGCTACGTTACCTGCATCTGCGCCTGCCGGACCGGTATGTCTGGCGAAGGAGACGCCCACCATTGCTACTGGTACCAACGTCCAGGACAAATTTACTCGAAAAAACGCCACTCAGCCGCTCGATCGGCATTATAAACGAGGTCCAAGAAAGGATTGACATTTTCTCATGCTATTTGAGTGAACTCGCAAAAGTGCTCCTATTTGTAATAAGATATTGCCAATGAAAATGTGATTTGATTTGTTTTGTAATTTAATTATTTATTATTATCTTTAAAATATAAATATTGACATGTAATTAGTGTATAATATTAGATATAAGTTGACATAACATGTATTAATCACGAAATAGATAAACAAGTAGTTTTTAAGTTGACAATATCAATTTGAATGCAATAATAATATATTTTTATGAAGCTGTACTATCGCATTAAGCGCATGCTTGTAAGGATAGTTAAGTCATTTTAAATACATAAATAAATAAATTTGTTTACGTGTGTGAATAAGCGGGTTCAGGGAAATCAAGTAATGCCGGCGTATCGGCATGCGCCTACGCAGATGCAGATCTACTCAGTAGGTACATACCAATACATACCTATAACGTTTGGTCTACGAAAGCGATATTTATTTGCATCTTGTAGTATCAAGTTTTAACCATAAATAGTGTCCAGTTATCTTTCAAAGTAGATACTCTAGGCGTTTTCAATTAGACGTTGGTTCATACCACCTGCCTATGCTGCTTACTCGTAATAATATATGTCTTTCACCATCTAGGTAATATTGAACAATTTGACTGTAGATATTGTAATTAGGTACTTAGGTAATAGTTGAGATCTAAAGCTAGGCTAAAAGTAAGTCAAAAGAAAAATTAAAACAAAGTAGGTCCCTGTGCCAGTGACCCCAAAATTCCAGCAGCATTGCCCCTGGATCACGATAGAAATTTCCTGGGCGAAGTAGCTGCCAGCCTTTGGCTTTTCCGTGACTTCGCCTTCGCTGGAACAAAAATGGACCGGAAAAAAGGTAGACGTCAGCCATTATAGAATTTACCCGCTTAGGTAATTGTATTTTCACATTATAAACTTACGTTTACGTAAATGTAATGCAAATGTAACTAATTAAGATTGCAAAAATAAACCCTATAAACTTTCAGTCGGACACGGCAACTGAACATTATAATCTGATTTAATTCCACACGACTTTCTAATTGAATATAGTTTTACGGCCAGTCTAAGAACGTATATGCCATGCGCAATTAAGAAATAGGTAGGTAGATGATACTCGTGTACATTGCGACTTCCCCCGCTCGGAGCGCAATTACTCTGCAATTAGTAATGTTGCATGACGAAAACGCGTTACTTTTTAAATTTACCCAGAAGCGGCTCCAGTAAAATATGGAAATATTTAGCAATACCTGGAAGCGGTGTAATTGGTGGCGGAAAAAGCCAGCGGAATGCTCCGCGGCGTAGGCGCGTTCCCTCGTCCCGTCCCACGCTGCTGTCCCGATTGTGATGAACCTGAATTACTTTTTGTCTTAAACCGGGGAAAGACCCGTAGGTTTAGACGAATAGCTTGAGGCTTCTCCAGAAAGGAAAAAAATCTTTATTTGCAAGCATAGATAAAATATACTAAAACAATAAATAAACACAATGCGATTCTACCACACCGGCTCGGAAAGTTGTTTCTGCTCGAGAAGATCCGGCAAGAAACTCACCAGTTACTCTTTTTTCTATCGCCAAACTTTCATACAATGTATTATCATCTCATCAGCATACCAAAGCCATAGCACAGTTTAATTGTAAAACAAAATAAAATAAAGGAAATAATATAAAACTGAGAGCCGTGTGGTCCCCGGCAGAGTAGAATAGGCCACCCTCAATCTTACCGAGGTGTTGTAAAAGGCGACTAAGGTAAAGCTGCTGGCATGATCATCAGCACCCAGAGAAGGAAAACTCTGCATTCATATCAAAACCCTCGCCAACCCGTCTGCCAAGCGTGGTGAGTATGGCAAGTACCCCTCATGTGATTGAGGGAGGCCCGCGCCCCAGCAGTGGGGACTTAAATGGGCTGATGATGAATATAAAACTATAATTTATTACAAATACAATTAGACTATTGAGTACAATTGATTGGACTACTTATACAATACCGACGCGTTAGGAAGGCGGTTAGTGTGCAAGAGAGTAAACCCTACCCGCCGCTAAGTTAAAACTGTGTTGCGGCCGGCCAGTGTCCATCATTCGTCCGTCATATAATAAATATTATGAGGTAAACCGAAGCAAACCAGTCCGCAAAGGTGGCACCTTTTTGCAATATTACGCAAGTCTAGCATTTTGGATGTTTTGTTAAGACTTGATAAATTTTTTAACTAGATATAGTATTTTTAAAGTTAGAATCCCACACTTCACTATGTGATGAGTTAATGCCATCGTGGTTCCCCTGGGCCACTAAAACAAAGATTTGACAAGAGCCGCGTCCCACAAACGTCGGTGCGTGCTAGCGTCACTGGGTATCGGTGGCGCGGGCGGGAAGCAGCGGCGGTTCTAGGCGGCGGGCGTGCGCGCGAGTCACGAAGCGTTATTAATTTCGCCCGCGGAGCGCAAAGTTCGCTAATGGAGCGCGGATTAACTCGGCATCATCCCCGGTAATTATGCGCCCGCTCAATACTACATGTGAGCAAGTATCTCTCACACAGTCACGTAAGCAACAGTGGACCGCTTCCACCCTGACATCACAACTTGCAAATCTTAGAGTTCAGCTTAGGTTTTTTCTTAACTCTCAAAATTTAGTGTGAAGCCGGGAGCAATTCCATCACCAATAAAAAACATCTTAACATTCGTAGCGCATTCAACCAACCTTAAAATATTTAAAAAAGCAAGGTGCCGTTTAAGATGACGGGTAGGGCACACTGGCGACGCCAATCGATTTTAATTTTTACCTACTAAACCGCATCTATTTTAAACAAGTTCGGGGTTACAATCTCTCGGCAAACACCTACACTATGCTTTTGGTGTGAAACAATTTTTCGCGTCCAAAAACGGACCCAACATTTGTGCATGGTTATTTAATAAATAGATAGTATAAGTGTTTGCCGAGAGCTTAGACAATTTAACGTTTAACTAAGGCCGAGAGATTGTAGCCTCAAAATTGTTTAATATAGACCATTTTTAGTAAGCTAAATATTAAAATCGATTGGTGTCGCTAGTGTGCCCTACCCGTCACCTTACACCTATGTTTGTTAATTACAATCAAACATAAAGAGTTATCTTTAATCTAAACACAGGTGTATTAACAAGCAAGAAAAAGAAATGATATAAACAGATTTATCTGGAGCTGCTCTCCCCCTCCCTCTCTATATTGACTACGAATTCGTAGTAGTACAACGAATCAATATGGCGCTATGGCTTATTTAAAACTATAGTCTCCTGTTTACTTTACTGTCGCCTGCTGACTGTGGTTCCAGCGGCTCAAGTTTTTAATAACATCTTAGGAAGAGCCTTTCACGTATGAGCTGTAATTTAAGAATGCGAGGATTGCGAGGGAGGGGGGGACTCTAATTGAAACTGATGCCTAGTGATGAACAACTATGCTCACGGACGTGCTTAATGAACAAGCAAGTATTCATGAAAGAATCTATAATGAATGTTTCATGAATACTTGTTTGTAAGACTATGAAGTCTTCTGGTGCTGAAAGTTAGCAACATTACGTTAGCAACACGATGGATATGACAGCAGCATCTATGAACTTCACATCCTTAGAGTAAGCAGGTAGAGTAGGTGTCCAAGCATCTGATTGAAGTGTCATTTTTTTGAGATTTTCGAATAGGGCTTATAAAATAAGTCGAAGTTTCTGTCTCAACATGCAAAAAAAAACTGAATCACTACAGTGAACACCTAAACTATCTAATAGTTTGCTTAAAGTCATAATTAATTAATCCAACCTAAATTTTCGTCTATATACCTAAATATGAATTGAAATTTCAGTAGACTCTCGACAAAGGTTCAACAAAACTTCGTGGTTGGTCTGCAACATTAGATAGACAATTAACTAAATTATTAGGCAATTAAAGCGAATGTACCTACCAACGCGCCTGGTGCAGTGGCCTAACCAGTTTCACAATAAGAATAGTTTAAAATGTTTGTTTCACAGATAGGATCGATTTCGTAATAAAAGCTCCACGGGAACAATGTCACAAGCGAAGCGACAATAAAATAAAAGCATACCTAACGTCTGAAACTTTTAATATGATAATTATGGCACAAGGAGCGAGCCGGCATTGTTCGCTAGGGGCGCGGGCACAGGCGCGGAGGGAGGGGAGGTGGGGCGTGCGCGATTGTCTCGCGGCCGCCGAGACTTGGTTTTGTCTCGTTTATTAACCACTTGAACCGGCGAACAAAGGGTGAAAGCGGAACACGACACACACTTAATTAGTTTTATTTTCACGGTAAAAATTTTATTTGCATTCCGCCTCCCTCCCCCGCACCCGCCTGCCACCCCGCGCTGCGCCGGATTGCGCTTCGCGATCCAAGACACTTTTATTGAGATTAATATGAGCAATAAACTTAATAATTAGAAATAAAAGTTGCGCAGCCTTCCCACGAGGGGGCGGTCTAAATATTTCGAAGTGTTAACTGCTTTGTTGAATTTTAATTTTATATTTTTTTAATTAATAGGAATACTAAGTTTTATTGCCTTGCAAATAAATGATAATTAAGCTTACATAAACTGCTCATTACTAATTAAAATGATATAAAGGTACTTATTTTAGAAAATTCGTTTCCGTAAAAATGGTTATTAAGTAAACGTAGAGTATGATGATTGAAAGCTACTCTTCGACATACTTTGAATAAAGATCATCATAGGTATGTAGTTTATATTTTTTAAATGGACATCATTTTAAGATAGGATGCGCAGAATGAGCAAAATTCCCGTTATAAAAATCAAGTAGGTAGATACTTATTCTCCGGCGACATGGGCGACTGAGAATAAGTACCTAAGTACCTACTTGATTCACAACCAGTTACCGAAAAAGAACTAACATTATTGATCGCTCTAAATTGGATGTAGGTACCTATAGCTCTACATATGAGATGTTGCAATACTTGCAATGGAAAAATGAGAGAGAGAAGCAATAAAGGAGTCCACGCATATCTAGCGATGAATGCGACAATGTAATGCAACAATGTATTGAATGTTACCAGCAATGAACTTGTGTAACGAACCGCGTTCGAATGATAAAGCTACCGAATAATGGGCCGCTATCGGCGATCCCGATAGATGAGCATTCAGAACACGCGTTTCTTCAAATCGATTAGAAACTAATTCGGGGTAATTAATACCGCTGGGAGCTCGTCTCGACGTTTGGGAACTCGGCACCGCGGCCGGATTCCGATAGTTTAGATACCTACTGGGTATACGTATGCGGTGTAGCATTGTCGTGATGGTGTTTCTTTGTCGGCGCGCATTCCGTGCGCGGGCGCGGGGGCGGGGCGGCCGTTTGATCTCGCCGCCCGCGCCCGCGCCGCGACACGCCTACCGCCATCTCAATATGGTGGCCGAATAACATTTTACTTATAGCCAACAATAGCCTAATGTATAGCTACAACCAACGCACAAGATTTGGATCGCATCGTGGGACCTTACTTTGTAATCTTCGGTTTGGACTTTTTTCAATATTTTTTTTTCACTCTTTTAGTTTAA
Organism: Marasmia exigua; assembly: GCA_019059595.1. Lineage (NCBI taxonomy): Eukaryota > Metazoa > Arthropoda > Insecta > Lepidoptera > Crambidae > Marasmia > Marasmia exigua. The sequence continues at coordinate 18,250,342 of CM032466.1, forward strand.
CTTAGCATAGAACTACACATAAATGAAATCAATTTACAAAGATTTCAGAAATAATAATGTGTGATTCATAAGCAAACCTCAAAGGCCAAATACCTACCGAAAATTTAATTTATTGACTTATCAAAATGGTGTTAATTGCTTAGCAGGAACTGGAAATAAAACAATATCTTAATGAAATATGTGTTGTCTTTTAATTGATTGACCAAAACATAACAGGTCAATAGATAAGTAAGGTCAGAACTGTAAGCTCTTATTATTGATATTGAGAAATAAATGAAAAAATTAACTGGGACTCTCAAAACATGAAAATTGCACTAGTTGACGCAAAATCTACAATAGATGCAATCTCATTTGCCGAAGATAAATAGGTTTTCGCTTTGATAAAAGAGCGGCTAAAAGCTCAAACATTCTCAGAAGATAAGATGTTCCATGATAATTCTATAGGAACATATTGACTATCTATCGATGTAATCGATATAGCTCTGATAGCCGCGGTGGCAGTGGCCTAGCCATATTAGCCCTAGATCCAACAACCGATGCATTGGGTTAGGGTAAACTACTAGTTAAAGACTGATTATCATATTTTTTATAGCAACAAATACTAAACTACAGAATTTACAAATTTGTTGGTAAAGGCTCCCAGTGTTATAGTTTTGGAGTTTTTTTTTTGGCTTGAGTAATATACGGCAACAGGTAGACGTTTGGAAATATTTCCAAAATTTAAATTCACTTCAGGAATAAATCTTCTAATTCAAATAAATAAATTAAGAATGACAAATTGCCATTTGAGTAGTTTTGGTAATTTGGTAATCATTTATTTCAAGTCACTCATATATTGTTAGTAACATCTTAATCCTAGGTCTAATGATCTATTTCGCATGTAATGCGCCACAGTACAGCAAGTAGCCACAGTCCACTCGGTCTGCAATCATCATCAGGAGGAGGATTTTTATGTGTGGCAAAAGATCATCATGGTGCCCATGGAACCTGCAACACCAGTGGAGTCCTAAGTGCGTTGCCCCCTCTCCTTTTTCCTCCGGGTCGGGCCTCCGGTGGGTACCGGTGGCAGTGAGTGAGGGTTCACTCACTCGGTGAAATACAAAGCACCTTTGCTGCTTCAAGCCGGCTTTCTATGACGCCATGTTGTGGATTTGGAACAGGTTAATAAAAAGGTAAGGGACGAGTAAACCTATTTTTAAGAAAAATCTAAAATTAATTCTCTTGGAACGACAAAAACTAGGCACAGCGATTGGTTGCTTGCATGGCTTCAATTCCACTGCTTCATCGTGAGAAATTTCACACACACATCTTATCTAAGTATTTACTTTTAATACAACTATAATCCGTGTTTGTTTACTTCTATTTATTATCGTATATAAGTAATACTTGTTTAACGTCTACTTATTTGTCTACTCTCATTTAGTTAGTTTAAGTTGTTAATGCGGTGCCGTCACGTGCATCCCTCAATACTGGCAATGGCTGAAAATCAGTGGTTTGCTCGTCGAGTAAACAATTCACTGAGCCATTGCCAAATCGCACCACTACTGCACACATGCCTCACTATTAGATCTTCTGGGGATTATTACTGTACTTACTTTTAGACTGCTCTGAATATGTGCTTTTTGATGCGAATAAACGTTTTATCTATCTATCTATCTAAAACTAAGTTTCTATTTGTTGTAGGTATAGACTATAGCAGGATAATAGTATGAATGTTAACTACTTCGTAGAATAGATAGTGCACGATTATTTCAGTTGATCGTATGTCAATAAAAAAGTATCATGAATAGGTAAGGTATCTGGTCTCAGCCGATATTTAAAGCCTACCAGTACATAAATAAGCAGGTCCCTATTGGATGCACTCGTTATGTTCTCGATTACCCGGCGCGGCGTGACGGCGGAGTAAATGCCGTTTCATATCGGCCACGACGCAACCAATCAAACCCGTTTATCATTAATTACTTGAGCCTAGTTATTTGACGCAGGTAAGTAGCTAACTAATTGGCTAGAATGTGCATGTGGATCCCAGGCACGGCTCGCTGACTAACATTTTTAGTATACCTATATATTTTTTTAGTATATTGCTATTTACTTAGTAGTGAGACAGATGATGTAACGTAAATTAGAGAAATACCTAATCACATGAGTCGTATTATATTTATAGATAAGTAGGTAATAGTAAGAAAAACATCTGCGCCCTAGTTACAGACGTTGTTCCTTTATTAAACAACTGGAAAGTACTTGGCTTTCATAAATCTTAAACGAGGGTCCTGGGTGGAAAAGATGAGGAGGATGAGGAACAGGTCAAGGTTTCGTGGGGTTTCTTTGCACTCTGAGCTAAAATAATGTGCAGTTATTACTGTGCAAGGAATGTAGGTAATTCACTTTTTTCATTTGCAATGTTTCACATCGTTGGTTACACTTTAAACCGTATACTCGTAAATTTAATTATAAGCTGACAGATTCCTCACGCTGATAAGTCAAAGGGCATTAAGAAAAAATATCTTTGACATAATTATAATGGACGCATCGATACGACCGAAAATTCAAGAATATTTTGTGGTTTCTTGAGTAGGCATTCCTTTTTGAAATGCCGGCGGCGCACTTGTGACTCCTCAGCTGTTGCAGGTGTCCATGGGCGGCGGTATGTGCTTTATACCATCTGGTGATCTGTCCCCGTTATCATAAAAAAGTAGGATGAATAAATCATAACGAAATCAGTATTGAAGTATATTGTATACTTACGCTGAGATTTGATCAAATTAAGCCGACTGTCACTGAGACATCAATCTATATTTCATCAAGGGTCATCCTTTAGGTATATGGTAAGGAATTCTCCAATCGTTAATGGCTGTAGAGCCGTAGAAGCCACCTTTATAAAAAAAATCCTACTTAACCAGTTAACTAAATGAGTTGGATCATATTATTTAGCCAATCAAGAGACAGCAAGGATACTCAGAAATGCTGAATTATTAATGATTTTCTCTAATTATGGTATACTCGTAGTCGACTTATTTGTAACTGTTCCGTGACGCCACGAGTCTTAAATCTCTGCATAACTATGTAACCCAGTAATGAGAAATGCGGTTTACTGTAATAGCAGTAGACGTGTGTGACTCTTTACTGAAACGACTTAGTGATCTGACTCAGTCAAATGATACACTGTCCCGAATCTCTAATGTGCGCTCCGTATGTATCATAATACTCAAATGGATCTCGACCAGAGTCGTCAATCGGTCCGCGGTAGTACCTAATCTCACTCACTGATACGGATAAGCCGAATGATCCCATTAATCACGGATCTATCTGAGAGTTGATGTTCCAAATGATTCAAATGAAACGTTTCACTGTTCCGCACCGCATCTTTGCACTAATTATGATGCAAATGTTCTAATCTTTTAAAAGATACGTTTTTGCCAGTTCCAAATTGCAGTGTAATCGGCCACGGCGAACTCGCATTAGTGTTCATAATCAGCTGCGGGTGCTTGCGCCCGCGCACTAGTAGGTAAGTATATGTACTTAGCTACTGTGAACACAACATGTAGGTAAACAGCGATTTGAACCAAATAAAACTGTTAATACATGTAGTTTTTTTTAATAATTAAAATTGGGCCTCCAGTATTTATTTTATTTTATTAATAATACCTTACTGCTTACAATGTTATGTTTGTGTTTAAAGTATATAATTAAAAGCTAATTACCTACAAATTTCCACATGCAGTTTCAACAACAAAATAAATTACCTACCTACTTATTTTACTAAGACCTAATCAATAGTGCTTAATGATTTATTTGCATCTTTAATATTTATAACTCGGTTCAAACTGTAATTTATATATATTATCCGTTGTAGAAATATTTTCTACCAGCGAATCAGTTCCTCAGTGTTTATTGTAAAAGTGTAATGGTGTTATGTGCAACGAGGTACTAATTACGCGGTGTACATAATACTGCAGCCAACAATTTGGTCCGTAACTGGTTTGAAACTTTTTAATACTGTATGTCCTTTCTACGACCGCTGTCATTGGAAGTAACTTTTAACTTAATTTTATGAACATTTTTAACCTTTGGATATGTAATAATCCATTGAAACTTAACTTTAAAGTAACGGTAAACCGTTACTTTTGTGCGTACGGCTTAGCCGGATTTAAAATTAATGTTAACGTTTTAGACCTTTCAATTTTAACCATTGGTCATAATCACCCTTTTTGTTCAGCGGTCAAAGTTAATTACACCTGTTCATACGTTCCTTCGTAACATTCCAGGGTCGTATCTACGGGCACGTGATTACGACGTTACTGCACTACGGCTACACCGAGAACCTTCCTTCTCCGCGTCCTTACCGCCTGCTCCTGCGCGCCTTCCCGCCAGTGAGCCAACCTGTTCCGGCCTTCCCCGGAGCACCCCTGCGTTCCCTGAGGACTTGCGGCTTCTGCTCCCTCTAAGCAGCTCTAAAGCTGAGTTTCCCTCTGAAGCGACATCGATCCCCAAAGCGAGATTACCCTACCCCTGATTTAGAGTTTCACGTTTGCAATAAACCTGTTGTTATTGTAAACGGGATTTTATTTTCTTTCCTGCTCCCCTCTGACCTAGGTAGCGCGATAATAGCATAAGCTGATTTTCGATAAGGATTTATTAGAAAGTAAACAGTGATTATGAAAGAAGGAAAGGAAGATTATTAAAGAAGTAAGTAACAAACATACTTCACCTCATTAGAGGTCAAGTATGTTCACTTCATTAGATCAATTTTACCATAGTTCATTAAACAAAGTCGTAAAACATCATTATGTTTACCGTAACCGTAACTACTATATATTAGAAAATGTCACCATGCTGCTAATATTGACGACTACCTATAAATCGTTGGTTAGATAACGTTTGTGCCTACGTACCTGTAACTCGACTGGCTTATCAGTTTTTAGTACCAGTAAAACACCAGCATGTCTACTGGAATATTTATCAGTTAGGGGTTTTAATGCCTTTCCTGCAATTTGTCTTTCGTAATTGTCGTTTTAGTTGTATATCTGCAAAACGACGCGCTTCGGGCAGTTTGACGGAATAGCGTCGTGTGGCCTCCTAAATCACTTTATCTTAAGAAGAGCAATAATTAACCTCCTCGAAGACACAGTAGATATTACGCTAAATTTATGTACTGTGCCGCAGATAAGGCTCGTGGGGACGGCGACGTGTCACCGCGCCGCCTATGATCGATGATCGATAGCCCCGCAAACGCATTCATTACGCGCGGAATGCGCTCATAAACGACACACAATGTTTATGGCTCTGATGTGCACTGTCACTGCATAAATTGGTCCGCGGCGCTTTAACTCTTGCGTCGAAACGGACCGGCATGCGAATGAATGGACGCGCCCAGGATAGTTTAGAGATTCCGCGGGGTCCGACGCATCTGTATTATGCCATATGCAGCGTCGCAGTTTGCATCCTCGAGCAAAAACCGAGCAAGCGTGTTGCAGCGCGCGGCCTTAGCTCGCCATGTCCCTATACAATGAATTCAGCTGCTAGGTATTCATAGATGCAATATTTCCTCGCTCTAGGTGTGGGAAGGGCGCGCAGAAGTGCTTTGTACTTATAAACAGAATTGTTTGGTCAACTGAATATTAGTGTAGGCGGCATGCGGCGCGGTAGCGTCCGGTCGTGGCATCGGGCGCCCTCGTTTTGGAGACATTCGGTCGCCGCCGGTGGGTATTTTTTGTTAGATGACCAGTTTCGTGGAATCTAATTAGTTTCAATTAATATTTATTACATTGGTTGAAATTTGTCGTTTACTTATGGAATACCTCAGGGATACCTACAAGTCCTATAAGGATACACAACTTGTATTTTTGTACTTACACGAGTTTTTACCCTGAATGCCTCCGTGGGTACTTAGTTTGCAAGTAGTTAGTGGGAAAGGGAGAAGACAATTTAAAATTAAATTATTATTTTTTATTTTACTACAACAACTTAACTAAGTAATGAATACCGGCCAAGTGCAAGTCGGACTCGCCCATGAAGGGTTCCGTAGCAGCAAGTAATATATATGGAAGGTAGGTAGTAATATATATGGCGTAATTTGCGGTTTATAACTTATTAAACAAGTATTGTGTTTAGAAAATAATGCTGTTAAAAACCTCAACATCATTTTAAAGACCTATCCATAGATACCCCACACGTACCTATAGATTCGATGAAAAAAACATTTTTGAGTTTCAGTTTCAAGTATGGAGACCCCCCAATTTTTTTAATTTTTTTCAATTTTTATGTAAAAATCGTAATGCGGTTAACAAAATACATCAATTTAACGAGTTCCAATAGTATAGTTCTTGTAGTTTCGGAGGCTGTGACATACGGATGGACGGACAGACGGACAGACATGACGAATAAATAACGGTTCCGTTTTTTGCCATTTGGCTACGGAACCCTAAAAATGAAAGCATGTTGGATGAAAAGCCCTTTTAAGAGCAAATGTGTAAATCATTAGTAACTATTATCTAAATTGCCTCCTATTCGTAGAATTTACTTAGGCGTAGGTATTACAATTGTTGTAGGTAAAGTTCATAATGCAACATAATGAACTTTACCTACAACAACTACAAAAATATGTAATATTAATTGACTATAAGTAATAATAATATATACTTAGTACCTATGCTCGTAAGGCAATAGTTTTCATTATTAGAAAAATAGAAATCATTTTAAGTAGTAGGTGGGTTTGTTGGATTCACTTGAATTTTATTGATTTATATATTTTGTTAAAGTAAAAAAGCGCAATCATTCCATCTTGGTTTAATTACAAACGAGTTTTATCTTCAACGAGGGCATTTGATTCGAGCACAGATGTGCTGATTGCGCTAAATTATGCCGATTGCTCCAAAACAGACGGACAGCCGTTGCATTTTTTAAATATTATAATGTTGTACCTACAGCAATTATTTTTTTAAATATGTGTACACCAAACAAGTATATGATATTTTACCTACTCATATATACTACAATTTATAAGGAGGTAAACTCTACAGACAGCGGCGACGCTTATAGGTAATCCGTAAACACGAAACGCTGGCGCGATGGAATTTTATTAAATAAGTTACAATATTGCCATCGCGAAAGATAAGTGAGTACCTTCATCTTAGATTAAATCAAAATTAATTCAATCTAAGAGGTAAATACTCATTTTTAGGTGGACAATAACAAGCGAGAGGCGATTGGAAAACGACAGAAAGCCTTGTTGAGTTGCGTGCCGTAGGAAAGTCCGGCTGTGGACCAAATAAGCTAGTGATGATGATGATAATTTTAATATGACACAAGAATAATAAATTGTCGTAAAATTAGGAAAAACTTACCAGTACTACTTACCTATTTCATTTGCGATACGTAAGTAGGTACTTAGGTACGAGTAGATATTACCTGAACCTGAAATATTTGTGTGTTTAATATACATAACTGGAGAGAAAATGTAAAAAATACGGTTTAATATGCAGTTTAATAGGTATATACTTATAGGTAAGCCATGATAAGTAGGTACCTTACTTACCTACTTGGTCATGCATCTGCATTCTGACTTGTCCCAATGAATATTGAACCGAATGAAAGTGAATAAGATTACTTATGTTCCAAGTTACTTGGAAGAAAATCGAAGGTGCTTCAAAAATCTTCGCTTTTGCTTTAGGAAAATTTACGTTCTATCGCAATAAGACATTGAGATTTTTAGAATATGATCTACATGGGTAGATCACCTGTCATGGGATAGGTACTTATTTACCTATCGGTACTTATTTACAGTTGTTTTATGTCTATTTTTATGTCATGATATTTTGATGTCATTCATTTTCGTTTGTAGCTGAGCGATCGCGTTGATATCTTTTGGCCATAAATTGTAATGTCGAGATAAAGGAGCACTGGCTATCAGTAAGTATATTATTTGCGTGTTAATGAATCAGGTGTGTGAGCGGGCGACGCGGGCGCAGGTAGCGAGGTGTCGGCCGCGGGCTAATTAGATTTGTCTGTCGCTCGTCACCGCGGCCACCCACCGCGCCGCTAGATTCCGGGCCGCCGTATTTTTTACACCCTAATTAAGCTAATTTATCGAGACAATAAGAGAAATTATCGGTAGCGGCCGCGGCCGGTGACTGCCCGCTTTATGAGAGGTATTAAACTGTCGGGTTTAGGGGCTACCGCGCTACACGCCCCGGACGGCTTTGATGCCCCAATAAATATACAAAAGATCCCATCAGATAACCGAACGGGCCGCTCCTAATGAAAGCCTGCAGAAGAATTCCTTTGACAATGCCTTAAAATGCTAATAACACGGAGGCGAGCGGTCGCCTAGAATGCGTTCTGATAAGGAAGGTGCCGATCTCGCAGGTGGACCGATTAAATGTGTATTTTATGGCAGATTAAGTTAAACGTTCGCTCTAAATGGATGTTTAATGGCGCGCGCCGGCGCAGGCGCACGTAGGAGGCGCACCACCAAGCAGCGGTTGCCCAACAACTCCCCATTAATTACCTATGAAAAACTGTGTTACCTAATTAAATTGACTTGTGCTGTCAAATATGTCAAATATTTCACGTGGCGTGTCCTGTCTCTATTCATTAGGCGACATGCTACTGGATTGGGAGCTTACATGCAGCGCGGCTGTGGAATGTGCTTGTGCATATTAAATGAGCCTCTGGGGTCATAAATTCATTTTATTTAGTAAGCTGGGACATTGTAACAATCGGTAAAACCTAGACAGTTTTATAGACCTACAACGTATTTATCTACATACTAAAGTTACTTATCTATTTGAAGCTAAATTTCTCTAGATCAAAAAGCTGTCCAGATTATGGCTCTAGGCTTACCTATTTGTATGTACATACTTAGAAGATAACAATATCATTAGGCCTATGTGCTTTATGACCATTAAAATGACTCATTGCATTATTCTCTGTTAAAAATATAATAATAATAAAAGAAGTCGATAAATAGGTAGGTATGTAAACGAAATAAGTAGATATACTTTAGTATGAGTCGGCACTCGGAAAAAGTTACCAACCTACTGGTACCTACCAACAGGTTAGAGCCAATTTCTAACTACGCGCCTAAACTCTACAAACTCTTAAAACCTTGCTTCTACCAGAATATACTGTGTATTGTTGCTTTTTTTTAATGTATAAAATGGTGACAGAAAATTATAAACAATGGATACCTAAATCTTTTGGGGCTTTTCTAATTGGATACGATTTGGCGTCGACTTCTTATCTTCTTTTCGCGTGGATAGTTTTATAAAATTATTACTTATGTGATGAGAATTGTAAAGGTACCTACTTAGTGTCCATGGGCGGCAGCAATTGCTTACATATGACATAAAAAAAGTATTATTTTTATCTTTTCTTTTCGTGACATTTTGAAAGGAGCTTTTTTGTTATTTTTTTGGTGTTTTTTTTTTGGTGATTTTTTTTATGGTAGGTAATCTACAACAACAGCATTTTGTTGAGGTGTTCTGAGCTGTTGCAATATATAAAACGACCATAAGCTGGTTTTTCTTATAGTCTCGGACTATTAGTTATTGTCTCATACTATACAACAACAAACAAACAAATAATTCTTTATTTGCATAGGCTTGTACACAGCACTTACAAATCGTCATACATTTGAATGACTTAAAACTATTTATAAGTACTTATGTATAATTTACATGTTAATACATATATATGTTGATACATAAAATATACTAAAGAAATAAATAAACATAATGCGATTCTACCACCGGCTCGGAAAGTTGTTTCTGGTCGAGAAGATCCGGCAAGAAACTCGCCAGTTACTCTTTTTAATCGCTATAAAACGGTTGCTCTCGGACTACCTCATCGTCGCATTCTATCAGGTGCGATTGTAGTCAAGCGATAGCCGATTGACCAAAAAAATCTCAGTCACTGTCTCACTCCCCCTTATTACAAATCTTGAACTAGGGAAAGTCCCGGAGCAAAATTCGTGCCAGCCCCTTTTAGCAATGCGTGTTGGAACGGGAGGACATGAGTTTTAGTACGGTAATAACTTTAGATCGCGAATTATAATAGCTAAGGTGCTCGGACTATAAAACGGTTTCCCGCGGACTGCCTCAGTCATTGTATCTCGACTAGATACAAAACGGTTGCTCTCGCTAGTCCGAGGTGACTGAGATAGTTCTCAGTCACAGATGATGAAAAATCGCTTAATGAGGGGGGGAAGGATACATTTCCACTACTTATCCCACAGCGTAATGCGGTCAAAATACATTAACAACAACATATACACACTCAAAAAGTTTTGAGAAACTAAAATAAACTAACTGCTATCGATGAAGTTGTTTTAATTAAATCTTTTCAAATAACTCTCCACCAGCCACTAGGTTATAGGTTATATCACAGATCAATATATATGTGGGTTATACAGAGTTTCATGCTTTTCCAATCTGCCGGTCCGCCGCAGACAGCTCTTCTACGGCCAAACGCTGCTAGCGCGTCCTCCGGCGATGAAATCTGTATGCCTTACAGCAGATTGTTTTATTTTAGGGAATAAAAATAAGTCTCACGGTGCCAGATCAGGAGTCTAAGGAGGGTGCCCCAAGACTATGAGCGGTGTAGGTACTAGTATTATAATAGGTATCTGTGGCGGTGTGGTTTCCAGGACGTGCCTTGTTTTGAGAGCAGGATGGGTTTAGTGTTTGGTCGCTTGTTTCTCATTGCTGACAAAACTTCTTGCAGGAATTTGTGCTCCGTACCTATACCAATCGCTGTTGATGCTGATTTGATCTCCTCGTCAAAGTGAAGAAACTAGCGATCAACATTTTCCCTGTACCTACTTCTCGATCGCTTCCCTTTTGAGGCGTTGGTTCGTTTTGAAACAACCAAAATGGATGACTGACGCAGAGGCTTCGGATAAACAGAGTGTATGTGTTAGGATTAAGATGTATTATGCTGATGTAATTTTTTACACCACGGGCACCACCTGCCCGTGGTGCATCCTACTGGATTTCCAACGAGGCTCTGGCGACCGACCGATGCGATGGCGGTATTACCACGGCTATGGCATGGCTAAATATGCCAGGCCATTGACGGGCAGCAGCGTCACTGGCGCAAAAATCCACGCCCTGCGATCGCCAACCCGCCTGCCCAGCGTGGCGATTATGGGCAAATCCTCCAATGCGTGTAAAACTGCAGCCACGGCCCCCAGTTCCCGGCAGTCCCGCTATTCCTGGTCATGGTGGCGACCATGGTAACGGCGGGACGGGGGGTGCGAAGAATCTCCGGGCTACGGGAGGCCACCACAACAAACTGACCCTGGCGACGTACAACGGACGCACTTTGCGGCTTGATTCGCATCTGGCACAACTCGAGGTAGAACTTGGGAAAATAAGGTAGCACATCCTTGGGTTAAGCGAAGTCTCTTTGAAAACGTAGTGGAAATGTCTAGCGTGTCGAACGCTACCCTGTTCGCGTACCTCATCATCAAGCTCACTGAGAGGTACAGCCTCAAGGTGGTGCAAGTGTATGCACCGACTTCGACACACTCAGTCGATGAAGTGGAGGAAATGTTCGATGACATATCGAGGTCCCTTCACCACCAAAGCCCACTACAATGTTGTCATGGGGGACTTCAACGCTAAAGTGGGAGTACAGAATTGCAATGAATCGGTAGTAGGATCCCATGGATTTGGAGTTAGGAATCATAGTCTCCGTGATCAACAGGTTCAACACCGGTAGCGATCACAGACTTGTGCGAGGCACTCTGAATATCGACTTTAAAGCCGAACGAGTCCGTTTGATGAGGTCAAGACTCCGGCCTACTCTACTTCAAACCGTGAATGGATCTGAAAAGTTTCAGTTAAATCTGGAAAACCGATTCAATGCCGTGGAAACCACAACGGATGTTGACCAGAACCTCGAAAAAGTGGTTCGAGTCCTCAGGGAAGAAAGCACGAGATTTTGTAACATGCGGCGCAAAGGTGAGACAACGACGTGAGCAACCACCGTCCACTTCGTCAGGAAAACGGACTCTAAACCGAGAGATCAGTAAACTTGTGCGACGCGACCTCCGGTGCTCCAATACTCTCTCGATTGAAAGAGCTATCGAGCAGAATCGGGGGTCGAAGGTTTTCGTACTATCTCTCGGAAGAAGCCACCTGACCAAGCTGACCACATCACGTGGAGAAGTTGTTGCTTCAAAGCTGGCGGTCCTTCGAGAAGTGGAAGACTTCTACGGCTGACTATACGCTTCGCATGCATCTCGACCTGATCCCGAAAATGAGGACTCTAGGGCCACATTAACACGCCAGAAGTCAGCATTGGCGAAATCGAGAATGCTCTTGGACAGCTGAAAAATGGAAAATCCCCTGGAGAGGATGGCGTTACAACAGAGTTGTTGAAAGCTGGAGGATTACCCGTACTGAGGGAACTCCAAAAGCTCTTTAGCGATGTCCTCTTCGAAGGGAGAACTCCGGAGGCGTGGAGTAGGAGTGTGGTCGTCTTGTTCTTCAAAAAAGGGGACAAACCCTCTTGAAGAACTATCGACCCATTTCCCTTCTATGCCACGTCTATAAGCTTTTCAAGAGTGATCACGAACCGTCTTGCGCGGAGACTCGACGAATTCCAACCACCGGAACAGGCTGGGTTTCGGAGCGAATACGGCACCATAGATCATATCCACACAGTGCGGCAGATTATACAGAAGACAGAAGAGTATAATCAGCCCCTGTGTCTAGCATTTGTGGATTATGAGAAGGCCTTTGACTCGGTTGAAATCTGGTCTGTTCTGGAGTCCCAGCAGCGATGCCAAGTCGATTGGCGATATATCCAGGTGATGAGATGGAGACATCTCATCACCTGGATATATCGCCTGGATATATAGAGATATGATGCCGCTACTATGTCCGTCCAAGTACAGAATCAGCAAACAAGTCCTATACCATTGCATCGAGGGGTGAGACAAGGGGACGTCATCTCCCCGAAATTGTTTACAAATGCAATAGAGGATATGTTTAAGACGCTGAACTGGAAGAGAGGTGGCATCAACATCAATGGCGAATACATCTCTCACCTGCGATTTGCAGACGATATCGTCATAATGGCAGAAACGCTGCAGGACCTACAACAGATGCTGAATGACCTGGCTGTCTCTTCTAAATGCATCGGCCTACGGATGGACTTGGACAAAACCAAGGTCATGTTCAATGAACATGTTCTACCGGAACCGAAGGCAATTCTCGGTGCCGTCCTCGAAGCTGTTAAAAAATACGTATACCTCGGGCAAACTTTGCAATTGGGTAGAAACAACTTCGAGGATGAGGTGAATAGTAGAATCCAGTTAGGTTGGGCAGCGTTTGGAAAACTACGTCGTGTCTTCGTTGGACGGCTGGTTCACAAGTTAAAGGTCGTCCAGTGATTCGATTCCTTGGTCGAGCGGAAAGTATGTTTCGAAATTTTCGAACATAGCTCGGGTTTGTGATCATCAATCCGCATTTGGCAAGCATGGTGATAAGAAAGAAAGAAAGAAAGAAAGAAATATTATTATTATAGACATCACAACACAGAACATATAGCAATTATAAACAGAACACAATTTGGTACAAACAGAAAACAAAACATAAAACAATTAAAAATACATAAAAATAAAACAAAAGGAAAAAAAAAACAAAACTATATTCAATCATGTCTAGACAGTGCCGAATGAATATAACGATGTGTTATGACGTCTAGTATAAATGGCCCTCACTCAGCTTATGTCACAGCCCAGACAAAGGCCATGACGCTGGTTTTCAGTGAGACCAGCTGAATGAGTGCCACGGACGCTTGTCTAGTGTATTTTGTGTACCTAACGTGTATGTGTAATGTGGGTATATATATCTATACTAAGAAGAAAATATCAAATAATAATGAGATACATACTATTAAATTATTATAATGAATAAATAGGAGTGTGGGTATCTACAGTTTAAATATAAAATTATTACGGCTAACAAATCAAAACAACTTCTAGCGCGCGCATACAGTTATAATGCACCTATAATTAAGTACCTATATCGACCCATGGCTACCGGACGAGGCATCGATGATGAACGCGGGATCAGTCTGCACTGCAACTGGATGCGCAATGGTCGCCCAACCCATAGCAACAACCACCAATAGCATTCAATGAAATAAAATAGAACGAAATGAATATTATGAAACTGTCAATTAATTAAGCCTAATCCCATCATAGTATTGATGACTGGATTTGAATTCTATGATGGAGGCCTTTGCCCTGCAGTGGGACAGTTTATAGGCTGATACCATAGGCATTGCAGGAAGGGTCTTGAAAGAAACGCCTTGTGCTAAACCCGATTGAAGGCCTTGGCTATATCCAGACATGTTGGGGGGTTCCGTGCCGGTGACAGACAACAAGGATTAGAATTAACTACTTACTTAGTTTCACTTTTAAGACAGACCATTGAAAACTCATTTTAACAGTAAGTTAGCGGTATGTAATGTAGTAAATTATAGGTACCTAATTTAGTAAAATACATTTCAAAGGTTTGTTTTTTATATTTAACCCCTGACATAGACCAATATAATTGGTCTATGCCCCTGACGAAAAAACGACGCCGGTGTATAATAAGTTTGACTTGTATCTGTGTGTGGGTGAATGTGTGTGTCTGACTGTGGCATCGTAGCTCCCGAATGGATGAACTATTATAATACCTATTGGTTTTTTTATCGTTTGCACCGTACACCAAAACACGCCAATTACCAAATTTCTCGTTACTCGTGCTGCCATCTGTTTTAATTTTATGGCTACCGCTGTATCTGGCTGTATCGTCGTCGGGAGTAACCGGTTGCACAGACCAAGTATAATTGGTATTATTACCTAAGTCTATGCGACTCACAGTCACCTTTTTTGTATATATTTTGGTATAATAAATTTATAAATAATGAATAAACCTCAGTGACGATAATAAAACAACACAATAAGCATGAAACGGAACGCATCGAACGGTGTCTGTCATGCAAGCTAGTATGACAGTGACAGCAGCTGACTTTTTTAAACTGTGCGTGCTTTTTGTTTTTCTCGTATCTTGTTTGCAGAATTTTCGTTTCTCGTTTCTTCTACTTTCACGAAAATAAACATCGGTAGGCGCGCAAAAATGCGCGTATATCATCCGTATGGCTAGCTTGAATGTTGCAGAATGGACGCCAGATCAGGTGGCGGATTGGCTGTCAGGTTTGTGTGGTGGTTATTTAGTGCGGTGTTCTGGCTGGTGTGCAGTGAGTCACAGAGTGGTGTGTGCAGGGCTGGGGCCGACGGTGGCGCGCTACGGGCCGGCGCTGCGGGCGCGCGGGCTCGACGGCGCCAAGCTGCTGATGCTGCGCTGCGACGACCTCGAGTACCTGGGTATGCACATCATAGGACATCAGGAACTGCTGCTCGAAGCTGTTGAGCACCTAAGGAACTTTGTAAGTCGCCTAAGTTAAAAAATCGTATTACCTTAATTTTAAGATCATATACACATGTAAAAGTCATATACACATGACTTTTGGTTGATATTTTGACCAGTCAAGTGATGTCTTTGTACCTTTATTCCTTAACCAACATGTAAATTGTTCTTCTTGCCATTCTCCTTTAAGCAAGTTTACTGTTGTATTAATCATCTGTGCAAAGGATAATCATTCCTTCCTTGAGCGAACATGAGTCATGTATATAATGTGAATCTTAGGCACTGCTGTTGTATGGATTTGTTTTATCAATCTGTTTTATTAATTAAAAACTATTCTGTTTATTACAACATTAAAGAAGTGGGGTTAAAGTACAAGCTGATAATAATTATGTGTTGAATTTTATTTTACCCTCTTGATAGAGCGTATGTCTTACCTTTAAAAGTGCATTAATAAACTGTTTCTGCATTCTTAAAAGATTGTAAATAGGTATTGTCTTAATTCTAAAAGTTTCTATTTTCCCTTCCAAATTCTAAGGTTTGAACTTAGAATTTGCCAAACATTCATATTTTTATTGTTCACACATTTAGTAGGAATTAAATATTAGAGATTTGGCTGAGCATCATTCAAGAAGATCCATCACTAGTGCCATCTCAGAACTAAAATCGCTAATTGGTTAGCAGCACACTTGTGGCTCCACTGGTGTTAGCGGGTGCCCTTGGGTTGGGCGATTGCTTACCACCAGGTGGACCGCCTGTCAAGAGAACACAAGACTATTTAAAATATTACCTTAAAAAGAAAGTCATATACTTATCACCTTGATTTTTGCTAACTCTATTCAGGTAGTAGGTAGGTAGGTACTTTGTTTAAATTGTTTTTTTCAATAATTCTATAATAGCAACAATAACTCTTGAGAATAATTAGTTACTTCTCATTGCATTAAACTGTTCACTAGTATTTATCTCAAAATAAATGTGTTATCTAAGTCGCTTTTATGTAAATTATGCTCTATACATGCAAAAAGTAAGCTGACAGACATTGTGCTCAAAGATAATCTGGTATGAGTGGTGCTAATGTTTGTATCACAGCATGAATCATTGAGTGGCTGTTGTCTTGTTTATCTGTGGGAGTTTATCTGTAGTATTAAATATCTGGAAGCTTTAAATGATGTCCTGGTCACATGTTATTTTATCATAAAAAAATAATTGGTTTGAATCAAGAATTTCATTGACAGATTAATTTTTGATGTATTAGGTATACCATGTTATATACTTTGTATTTTTTTTTGCATTGAGTGGTAAATAAATAAAATAAAAAGCCTTTAACTTCTTACTAGTACAGTTTATAATTTACATTTTACTTGAATTATTTGGGTGAAGGCCTTCTCAAAAATAGCCCATTGATGTCTGTCTATCTTGCTTGAGCTAGGTATCTGAAATAGTTTGAGCCTACAGCTCATTGAGTTTTACCCTCACTAAACAGTTTGAGCCTACAGCTCATTGAGTGTTACCCTCACTAAACAACACTACAGCTTAAAACTTTTAGGTAAATTATGCCCTTTTAAGAACACTATTTACCCAATGACAATGAATGAAAACATTTATTTCCACCAACACGGTTCATATACAATTAAAATAACATCAAATCAAATCAAAATTAAATTAAATTCTTTATTTCTCATGAACTTTTCTTAATACATAGTACATTTAATTAAATTCAGTCAGGAGAAGTGATCCTAGGTAAAAAGATGAATTTGACACTTGAAGAATCATATTATGAAGAAAAAATTGTGTTGTATAAGAATGCCAATTTTTAACGTGCTTATGCAGGACATATTCAGAATCTTTCGCCGACAATCATAATAAAATGATGATACTTTTTCATAGTGATCAATTGAGATTACCAATATGTTACATATCAGTCTTCGAACCCTACACTTTTCAAAAAGTGTATTAATTTAATTATTTGGGATCTCAATCCCAAGTGCCATTAGGGCTTAGTATAAGGTTTCCCAGATATGTATGCTACGTTTGTACATAAGTAGTCCGCATTCAGGTGATTATGTGTATAGGGGTATTATCTGCCTTGTTGCATATTCTGCAGAGCCTAGTGTCGATTAGTCCTAAAGTAACCATGTGCTAGAGGTATTATTGACAGAATCTTTTCTACTAGCTGGTAATCTGTCACCAGCACATGGTCCCTCGAACCAAATCTGAGGAGTTACTTAGTTGGGAAAAGTGGAGCGCAAATAGACGTCTTGACCTAATCGGAATTCCCCCCTTTTCAATGTGTACTGTGTTTCTAATTTGTTTGAATATGACTGGTATATTCTCAGTAGCTATAGGACGTTTTCGCACTGAGGCCCTTGGTAGTTGCTAAGGGCTCTTTCCCCTGTGCGTTTCTACTAGTAGGAGTGCATGTGTGTTCCAGCAATACGAGTCGCGGCGCGAGTGCGTGCAGCAGCTGGCGGCGCGCGTGTCGGGCGCGGCCACGGCGCTGGCGCGCGCGCTGGGCCGCGCCCTGCGCCGCGCGCCCGACGCGCGCCTCGACACGCAGGCGCTGGCCTGACGTCGCCGCCACCGTGCGCGCCGTCAAGCCGCTCGTCTGCTGGCTCGACAGGTAAACATTCACCACTTTATTACAAAATGCCATCATCATTTTCAAACATTCGTGTAATAGGTCACACGTTATTAATTTTTTTTATGTGATAGGTGGCAAACGACTAAATGGATTACCTGATGGTAAGCGATTGCCGCCGCCAATAGACACTCGTTACACCAGTAGTGGAATCACAAGTGCACGGCCAACCTATAAATCCCCCTTTCCCCCAGAACAGGCCTCCGGTACCCTCACACGCACCGAAACCCAGAACAGTGCAGTTTCACACCGGTTTTCTGTGTGAAACAGCACTGTTCTGTGGCCGTGGTATCATTCCGATCGAGCCGGCCCATTCATGCCGAAGCTCTCCGACGGTTAATTAATTCAATTATCTTAATTTCATTATATTGCATTATTTTGCCGGCTATCATAATGTAGCAAATCATGTGCACACTAAACTGTTACTAATATCTTGTATACCATACCGCCAAAAGCGGCCACTTTTAGCGTGAATCAATTTTTCGCGTACGCGTTGGACCCAACATTTGTGCATGGTTATTTAATAAATAAATAAATAAATAGTAGAAGTGTTTGCCGAGAGTTTGTAACCCCGAAATTGTTTAAAATAGATCCGGTTTAGTTGATAAAAATTAAAATCGATGGGCATCGCTAGTGTGCCCTATCCAGCACCTTAAGCACTTGTGTTAAAGATATCAGATAACAGAGGAATTACAAATATACTTAAATTATACCCAGACACTGAACAAACCCCTCGCCAACCCGTCTGCCAAGCGTGGTGAGTATGGCAATTACCCCTCATGTGATTGAGGGAAGGCCCGTGCCCCAGCACTGGGGACTTAAATGGGCTGATGATGATGATGATGATGATGACTGAACAAACACAAGTGTTTATGACACGAATGTTTGTCCATGGTAGAGATCGAACCCACAACCTTTGGCGTACGAGGTAGAGCCATCCGGCCAGTCAAATTTTATTTTTATTACTTATAATAGGCAAACGAGCTTGCGCCCATCTGATGGTAGGTAACAACGATAACCGCCGCTCATAGACATCAACAATGCCAGAGCACTGTCATACCGCTGTCTACGGTTTTGGGTCGCCGAGTCATCGGAGTAAGGAAGTAAGACGGATTTTTGTACAAAATTGATAATGACGATTCAGCCCCAATATGTCGTGATTGGGTCGTGAGGTTGCATACTTGCAGATGGCCGCAAAGGAAAAAATAAATATAAAGGATTTTTTTTGTGAAAATTTATAACGAGTTGGCCCCTGTATGTTGTGTTTGGGTCTTGAGGTTGCAGATTTGCAGATGGCCGCTAAGAAAGGAATAAATATGAAGGGCTTTTTGTGGTTATTGACTTTTGTCAATACCTGTATGTGTTGTCGTGTGGCTGCAGATGGCCGCTGACGGGCGTGGGCGTGGACGGGGCGGGCGCGCGCGGCGCGGCGCTGGGCGCGCTGGCGGAGCGGCGCGCGCAGCTGCTGCGGCTGGCGCTGGAGGCGGCCACGTGCGCGCAGCGCGACCGCTTCGCCGAGCAGCCCGCGCGCGCCGTGGCCGCCGCCGCCGCCGCCGCCGCGCAGGCCGCCGACTACATCGTGCAGGTGATCGCCGCGCATCCACAGGGTGCCCTATTCCGCCACAGAACTACACGCGCCGGACAACGCTGTCACCGCTTCACAGTGGAAAACATTACATTGACTAAAAATTTACCATTTCCTATTTCTGCCGCACCGTCAAGAAATGTAACTCATGCCGACGCATGTATTTCCTCATTCCTACAATATGGATTCCTTCAAACGAAGCGTGAAAAAGCATCTCGCGGGCCAGTATGGCAGTCCCAACGGAGGTGAGGCTGACATCGCTTCCGTTATAATTGCAACATGGGCTCTTCTCTTGCTTACTATCAGGCTGAGAAGAGCCAATATACAAATAAATATTAGGATATCACAATAAAACAATACTTTGTCACTATAAAAAATAACTGTGGTGACACTCCCAACAGTTTTTTGAAGAAAGTAAGAAAATTATTATTCAGTGACACAAACAAAATTACAAAATATTATCCACCTTATTATGAATCGCGATCTAAAGTTGTTACCGTACTAAAGCTCGTGTCATCCTGTTCCAACTCGCAATATTTAAAGGGGCTGGCACGAAATTTGTTCCGGGACTATAATTAGTTCGCGATTTGTAATAAAGGGGTTCTTCTATATTAAAAATAAAAAGTTAGGACAATAAACGAGACAATTTTAAGCTATAGATAAACAGACGGATTACCTGCCACCCATGGACACCCGCAACACCAGTGGAGTCACAAGTGTGTTGTCAACGCGGCGAAATACACCAGAGTCCAGAGACATTGCTCCACGACGGCTTTCCATGAAGCCGTATTGAGTCGGCCCATTCATGCCTACGCGTAGCTCTCCCACACTGATTTATTGATTGATGCAGGAGGTCAATCTTCCACCTTCCCATGGCCATACCAACACTATGGTTATACTCGTACTGGCCGAATCTGGGGAGAAGTGTTCTATAATGCTTGACTCCCTACAAGTTATTTATCTTCTGAGGTCCCAGACGTCACATCACGTGTGGCGCCATCTGACGCCGGGCAGTCCAGGTCACATCTCTGATTTCAGCCGCGAAGTTCGCCTCCGACGACATAAGACAGATCCAATTTTGTCGATAATCCCCTCAAACAGTTCCTTACGTATGATGCAGGAGGTGTCGGACCCGATGATTCTGCAGCCGGGCTCGCTGGACGCGGTGACGCTGCGGCAGGGCAGCAAGCCGCTGGGCTTCGACGTGGTGCCGTCGTTCTGCGGGCACCACCAGCTCGCCGACATCCGCTTCGGCTCGCCCGCGCACGCCTCCGGCATCGTGCACGATGCTGATGAGATCGTGCAGGTATAAAAAGAAAAGAAATATACTTTATTCAGTTTAAGTCCATACAGAACAATTATCCCTCTTCAATTCGCTATACTTTTCCTCTACCCCGAGGTTGCCTGGAAGAGATCGCTATAAGAGCGCTTACATTGTACTAGATCATGGACCATAGACTAAGATCTACAAATTTTGAGCAATAAAGTGTATCCATCTATCTATCTTATGAATGTCAAATTATGTGATTTACCTTAGAGGTAGAATGTCGATTTCTACAGAGAAGAACTAGCAAGAAACCCAGTAGTTAATCTTGAACATGCAGGTCAGGGAGGGCTATACTGCCTATAAATAGCTCCATCTAAAAATCACTAATATAGCGTCCGTACTGGGCGTGAGCATATGTTGAGCCCTAGTATTAATTAGATTTTAAACTTATATTCTTTTATTTTTAGATAATTTCTGCTGTTTGTATTTTTGATTAATGTATGTGTATTATATCGCGTACAAATGTGTCGTGATAAATGTATTTTACGTATGAAACATTTTCAAGTTTCGTGTGCGTTACGCGGAGCACTGTTTAAGGCATATTTGTTCTAAAGTACCTCAATCATTATTGTAATTTAAATGCTGTTTATTTTAGAAATAAATAAAAAAAGGCCCTTAGCGTTCAGCTCGTGTTAAAAGAATGTAGTTTTGTTAAAAAGTACAGTCAGGGCCTTGTCAAATTCATTAACATTAAGTGTACCAGTTTGTTTATTTTTAGAAAATGTACAATTATGTGCCAATCTAAGGACTGTAGCATAAATCTGACGACCCGTTTGGAACAGTGGTAGTAAACGCTGCCTTTGGTCGAAGGGTTGCGGGTTCGATCCCCGCACAGTACAAACATTTGTGTGCATGAACATGTTTGTTTGTATTGGTCTGGTCTGGTTTTCTATGTATTATAAGTATGTATTTACAAAAGAAAAGTATTATATGTATATATTTGTAATCCCACTGTTGATTCTGATATCCGTAACACAGGTGCTTGAGCTACTTATCTCGGAGTCAGATCAATGTATGTGATGTTGTGAAATATTTATTATTATTTATTATTTATAAATCCTTTGTAATTATTTTTGAATATTTATGAAAATCAAAGTTGGCTGCTATGGGCGTATTCTCCGCTAATAAAGCAGGCATTGCTTTCATTTCGGGTAATTCTACCTTACTAGTAGGAAGGACAGGTCATAGGGTCTCAGGCGTTTTGAGAAAGACGGGTCCGTGTCACTACAGATCAGACCTAGGGACGTCTTGGGGATTGACACCTCTCGAAGCGAGGTCAGCGGGATTTTGTGACGTGGGCACGTGACGCCAATCAGTTATTTGAGTGAGTTCACCAATGGCCGCTGCCATCATTTACCTTATTTGCAAAAAAGGATTTAGTTCAGTTGGGTGAGTTCAACCAACCTACTACAACATTAGAGTGAGTCCATTAGACTTGGCGGTCAATTTTAAGTCTGAGGGCTGCAGGGACTGAGGCACTTAATTGGGCGCCTAGGTATGCGGAACAAAGTTCAAGTCGTGGTATTGTACATGCTTTGATTGGGGCTACTCGAGACTTGGCACATAGTAAGTGTATTTCAACATTTGTTGTTTGTTGTGTAAAAAAGGATTTGTGATTGTGTTGTCAGGTGGGCGGGCAGTGCGTAGTGGGCTGGAGCGGCGGCGCGGTGCTGCGGCGCTGCGCTGCTGCGGCGCGCGCGGGCGGCGAGCTGCCTCTGCGCCTGCGCCGCCGCGCCGCGCCGCCCGCGCTCGCCGCGCCGCTGCGCCACCGCCACGCGCCGCGCGACAGGTACCGCCACAGCTTGTGTCGTCGATAAGGATACGCGGACTCTTGGTGGATGTCTGGCAGGAAGTGGCGCAAGAACGACCGAGATGGAGGCTCTTATTATCTGACGGCCAAGACTCACTATGGGTCGCTGCGCCAACCTAGTTAAGTTGATTGGTCACTCCATATAGATCTGGTGACTCCAAATTCAAACAAACGAAACTACATAGACAAACGAAAAGTCCTCTGTCTCACTCTCACACACGGCGTTATGTACGCGCACACATGAACATTTTCACCTATCTCGATGTATCCACGCACGCAGCGAAATGAATCTTCCTGTGGTGGCTAGGGCGACTAATGAGTGTTTCGATAGAAATGTGATCGATAGTTTTATGGAAGACTATACCATACTCACTTCCACCGATACGCGGTAGCGATAGCCACTCTATCGTGCTCTGTGCCCACCATCCCACTTGTATCCATGGGCACCTATAGTGCCTTATGTCCATACACAAGGAATCTATACTTATAGTTCCGTGTTTTGACGCGGGACTTTCTTCGTAACGCGGAGCTCTATAGCCTTTCACTGACGTTAGATCTATAACAAATTCAATTTTTTACAGTATATTCAATGGCAAGCCGCAAGCTTTGTTTGCCAACGACAAGGTATAAAAAAAGTTTTTTTTAATGCTAGAGACTGGACAAAAAGCAAGCGAGTCACCTGATGGAAAGTAATCAACGACGCCTCATGATCTTCCGCGAAATCAGGGAGATCGCTAATGTGTTGCCGGCCTTTACATGAATTTTTATATTGCTTAATTTGAGCAATAAGACACGGCTACATGATTATTTTTATTTTTTATTTATCTAGCTTGTCATCAACGGTACGCAGCATCCGTCCGACTGAGAAGACTCCACCCGTCACGGAGAGCATTACAAGAGCGGTTGCAGCGGCGGACGCGGCGGGCGACGCACACGCGGAAGCGGACGCGGACGCGGAGGCGGAGGCGGCGTGTCGTCCGACGAGAGCGAGCCGCTGTCGCCGCCCGCCTCGCCCGACCATCTCCATCTCGTACACACCAGGTACTGGATACAGGCCTCCCGCAATATTCTCCACATTTTTTTGGCAAAGTCTTTAATAAAAAAAATTAAATATTACTCTACCAGAAGATATTTTGCCAATTTTAAGTAACTTTTTGAAATAAGTAGGTAGTCAACTGTCGAAGTTAATCAAAGTCACATTTACTTAATAAAACGCCGGTGTTTAACGTTTTATCGACCTGTGGTAACGGCATACACTACGGATTGCGCCGTTACCACTAAACGTTTTAAGACGCTATTAGCAAGCAAGTTATCACATGACATCTCACTCGACACACAATAGCAATGTTAAAAACTATACAATTAATCGAGTCTTATATAAGAATCACCTAGCGGCACTTCATTACTTTTTTTTACATTATGGCGAACAAACGACAACACAAATAAACACCAAAATACACTGAAAACCATTTATGTATGCTAGATTGCAGACAAACGAGCAAGCGAGTCACCTAATGAAAAGTAATCAACGCCGCCCATGAACATTTAAAAAAGAGTACGCTCTTTGAGATTGGATACTAATTTAAAGCCTTAGAATTACATCAGCCAACATGTTGGGTTTGGTTTCTACCACCGGAAACCTTCAATGTTAACGATGAGTGTTTAATAGAGGCTATCGCGTGGGAAATATCCGCAAGATGGAGTTCTATAGGCCTGAGGTCCATCTACAGGGTGATCAGGGTATTTTTGGACGTCATTAACGAACAAAGTAAATTAATGTTGAAGTTGGACCTCGGTTCACAAGCGCGCCACCTAGCGGATATTTGACACGCGATGTCCCCACTGACCCGGCCCGTGTCGCAGGCTGTACCCGCCGAAGCCGCGCGCGGCCGTGCAGCGCCGCCACAGCGTCAGCGGCGGCAGCCCCGTGCCCACGCGCCGCGCGCTCCCCATCGACCAGGTGACCCCATACTTGTGTTACCTACCCACTTTCAGAAACAATTCGCACATATTACAGCTCCGCTGCTTAAGAAGATAGTGCGAGGCGAGCGTGAGCAAGCGTGTCTGATCCGATTGAAATCGGTAATAGACCTGGCAAAAACGTATCTTTCAAAAGATTGGAACATTTGCATCTATATCAGTGCAAAGATGCGTAACAGTGAAACCCTTCATTTGGAACATCAACTCTCAGATAGATCCGTGATTCATCCATCCAATCATCCGTCATTCATCTCATTCGGATCATTCGGCTCATCCGTATCAGTGAGCGAGATTACTTCCGCGTACCGATTGACCATCGAGATCCATTTGAGTCAAATTATACATTCGGAGCAGTGTATCATTTGGCTGAGTCGGTTCATTGAGTCGTTTCAGTAAAGAGTTACACACGTCTAATCGGTAACTTCACAGTGATGCCTTAGACTGTAGTGTCGAACTGCCCCAGCGCCTGTCGCGCCCGTGAGGACGGGTAGCGCGAGCTCGCCTGTTGATTGCTGCTGATCCAAGAGCTGCTCAGGCTTGAAGTACCGCTTGACCTTCCAAGGAATGTCCTAGTTTTTTGCAGCTGTTTTTGCTATGGACTCAATGTAGCGACCGAAATTGAGACAGATCCAAGCCCAGGAGCTCTAGGTGGTTCGTCACCGATATTGGAATATTCCGGAAGGTCGGAGTCAGGTGGAATGGACTCCGTCTTGCCGAACGCAACCCAGTTAGCGTCTTCTCAAATGCACATAATATTCAGGGCTGCATTCACACCTAAATTGTGTAATGTATAAATTTTGAGTTGTTTTAACCTATAGCTCATGCTAGTGTAACGATTTGTTATTACATATTGATATTACAATACAGTAGTTACTGAATTAGAAAACTTTGTTTATTTTAGTTCTGGCGTCAGCTTCGCGAACATAAGTGGGATCGAGGGGATTCGCCCGATCACGACGACTCCACTCTTTATCGAAGAGACAAGGTAATTTAATGTCTATTGTATTAAACAGTAGTGAATATTTTAACATTTTGACCTAAACTTATAAACTAATTTTGCACGTAAATTGAGTAGTGAGTTTCCATTTCGTATGCCAAACAATGAATTGATCATTGTGTAAACAATTCGTTCTAATTTAATATCTATCTCTATAGGTAGTTTTACATTATTGTTTATCGTTGTTTATATCCTTGGGGTGATTGTGAGACGTGAACTGCTATTTAGTAAACTTTCAACTACCTCGACGTCAATTCGTCGTTCCGTTTTACCGTGAAAGACAGACAAACAAACGGACAGACACATACACTTTCCTATTTCTAATATTATTTATTTATTTTATTTGTTTCATTAAGTATGCAATTAGTATAAAGTATAATATTAGTTGGGGCGGGAAGGTCCTCGAGTGGAGGCCACGTACAGGAAGTCGCAGCCGTGGCAGGCCCCCCACAAGGTGGACTGACGACCCTGGTGAGGGTCGCGAAAATCCATTGGATGCGGGCGGCACAGGACCGATCTTTGTGGAGAACATTGGGGGAGGCCTATATCCAGCAGTGGACGTTTATTGGCTGAAATGACGATGATGATGATAATATTAGTATGGATAATATCTCAGTGACTGTTGTAGGCGGTATCGTACAGCACCGGGTTGGAGCTGTCGCCGCGGCCGCGCACGTGCCTGGGCGTGCTGCTGGCGGGCGGCACGGGGGGCGCGGGGGGTGTAGCCAGC
This sequence comes from Marasmia exigua, assembly GCA_019059595.1. Classification (NCBI taxonomy): domain Eukaryota; kingdom Metazoa; phylum Arthropoda; class Insecta; order Lepidoptera; family Crambidae; genus Marasmia; species Marasmia exigua. The sequence continues at coordinate 18,276,834 of CM032466.1, forward strand.
GGCAGCTCTAGCGCGCACGGCGCGCGCGGGCGCCTCGACAAGAGCCAGTCCACGCCGGCGTACGACCTGGGCGGCGCGGCGCCGGGCGCGCTGGTCACGCAGGTCATCCCCGAGTCGCCCACGCGCACGCAGCTGCCCGCCGACGCGCCCGCGCACTCGCCCGCGCGCTCGCCCGCGCACACGCCGCTCGACACGCCGCAGGACAGGTACGGACGTCGGTGCGGGCACACGCTACCGACGTGACAAAACTATGCGATTTGTCGTCAACGGTCTCATATGACGCTCATTATCATCATCATAGCGTTTTGTCCATGTTGCATCCCAAGTTGTCGCTTTGGAACTTTCCTACTTCGACTCCTCCACTTCGCACGGTCTTCTGCATCTTTAGGGCCGAGTTCACAATTTTTTAAAACAGCAGTAATCACGCTTTAACCATGCAATCACCAATAGCAAGCGCGGTTAAAGGTGATTACAGTTGTTTTAAAGTTAGTGAACCCGACCCTAAGTAGTCAGTGAATTAGCACGCATATTAACCTTTTCGACTGCAAATCACACCTTTTTAGGTCTACCCCTTCTACCGGGGCTTTGTGGTAGTGGCATGGCCAGATATTTATTTCTACGTAGCTGTCAGGTTTTCGCAGGACATGACCGTATCAACGTAGGCGACGCATATTACGTTATCACCAATGATCGGAGTAGGTAGAGCTATTTAGGTTCATTGACCGCAAACATAGATATTAATATGACGACCCGATTGGTCTGCCTCTGATACAAGGGTTGCGAGTTCAATCCCCGCACAGTACAAACATTTGTGTGCATGATCATGTTTGTTTGTATTGGTCTGGGTGTTCGCTATGTATTATAAGTTTGTATTTACAAAAGAAAAGTATTATATGTATATATTTGTAATCTCACTGTTGATTCTGATATCCGTCACACAGGTGTTGTGCTACCTATCTCGGAATCAGATCAATGTATGTGATGTTGTGAAATATTTATTTATTTATATGGACATGCCCCGGTATTCTGACTATTAAAATAAATAAATCGAAAGTCTATCCGACCATTGGATATCACGTAAAATAATAAACCGACTTTGTAAGCAATATTATTTTACATTGTGACATAATGGTAATGTTCGACTCGGTGGGTGTAGCCCGACGATCCTGGTGCACTCGGCGGAGAAGGCGGACCAGATCCTGGGCTTCAAGAAGTCGAGCTCGGCCATCGCCAGCGCGCTGCTGCAGCACGCCGCGCGCCGCGCCGACCTCGACCTCGACGCCGCCCACGCCGCCCACGCCGCGCCGCACGAGCTGCAGGACGGCCTGCAAGCCGACCACGAAATCGACAAGGTATGCATAACTCATACACGAGTAGCTATAAGACCGTCGAAATTATTCATACATTTTTTTAGTGCTTTATACTTAACTTTTGGGCAGTTAAATAAACCACTATTTTTTAATTAGTACAAAGATTTAAAGGTGAGTTCATATACATGAATATGATAATTTTTCTCTAAGAAACATATGGTGAAATATGAAAAAAAAAATCGATCTCCCCATACAAATTGCACCAATCAGCTGATCACTTTTGTATGGGGAGGGCGATTTTATTTTTCACTAGCTTTTGCCCGCGACTTCGTCTGCGTTCACACAATATCTTTATAAATTATAGCCTATATGTTATTCTGATCTATAAGCTACATTACTGTAAAGTTTCATTAAAATCCGTTTAGTAGTTTTTGCGTGAAAGAGGAACAAACATCCATACATCCATCCAAACAAACTTTCGCCTTTATAATATTAGTAAGGATAAGGATAAGGATATTTCACCATTCGTGTCTTAGAGAAAAATGATCATATACAAGTATATGAACTACCCTTAAAATCATTGTACTAATTAAAAAATAGTGGTGTATATTCATCTATATAGGGTTTATCGGTAAACAGTTCCATCCCCTCAACCAACACTATTACCGACCAATTTTACCATGTTCTTTGAAATATGATCGAAAAATTTTTCGACTCAAAATACATAATGAGCAAGTTAGGTGATGGACTATGTATGAAAAGCTAAACTTTTTATATATAGTCATAAGTTGATTGATAATTTCCAAAAGTCTTAGAACAAATAAACGAAGAAATCTGATGTTGGCATTCTTAAAAAATATATACATGTCGAATTGAAAACCTCCTTTTGTTTGAAGTCGGTTAAAAAACGAAATTCATGTCGATTCATGAATCTGAGACAGCTGTTGTTGATGATGTTAAATTAGTCATTCGGTCTTCAGGAGCGCCTCCTGGAGACGTTGAACATCGCGATGATGGAGCGCCGGCGCTCGCTGCTGGAGCGCGACACCGGCCTCGACGAGCGCCTCAGCGACGACGACCAGCGGGTTCCGCCCAGGTGAGCTCACACAGGGTCATTTTGACTCTCGATCTTCACCAGAGGGCCCATTCTCGAGCACTCAATATTGAAGTCGAAGAATGTATGAAATCTCCATATTGGACATCAACGTCGAGTGAACGCGAATAGGTTCGCTAATCATTGGTCCTCCTATATGCGGCCTCCACTCGAAGATCTTTCTTTTTCAACGGCTCTCTGATCTCCTCGCAATTTGCAAGTGCAAGTAATTTATTCCACAGATAGTGCAGCCTTATATACTAACTAAATTGTGACCTATCGCTGCCCGATCAGATAGCATCGATCAGCTCCTATCAAGACTAGATAACATTGATAAATAGATAGCTGTAGATACTATCAACGCGATAACCCATTCCTACAGATACGGCACAGGGGTCATGAATTGTGCCTGTAAGTAATTTAGGACATTTTCTATTTGCATTTTGGTTGTTGTTACTGCTGAAAAGTATTACTATTAAAACCTCACTGAATAGGCATTCATTCAAGAAAAGGGTTCGTGAGCATTTTTTGACATCTAATCTTTCCGCATGACTTAATTGCTTATATGTATATAAATAACATATTATATGTAGTATTTTTTCCTATGTATTTTACTTTTTTTTGTTTTTAGTTAGCAGCATATATTGTATTTATTTAAAATGTACTTATTAATAATATACTTATTTAAATATATTTATATATGTAGGTATGTATATAGTATATAATGTAGTTATTTATGTTAGTGTTTTTTTTTCTCCTTACTAGTAACTACAAATTTTCCTTTCGTCGCACCACTGCACTTTCTGCATGACCCAAAGATTGACTGGTAGAGAATGCTTCTTGGCATTAAGTTCGCCTTATTGTATCAAAATTTGTGCAGTAAAAGTTTAAATAAATAAATAAAAAGTAGCCGTTATTTCTGTATAAAAGTGTATATGTATTGGGTGCAGATTGTCCCGCGGCGCGCGCGCGCCGGAGCCGCCCCCGCGGCCGGCGCTGTCGCCGGGCGCCGGTGCGGGCGGCGCCGGTGTGGGCAACGCCGGTGCGGGCGGTGCCGGTGCGGGCGGTGCGGGCGGTGCCGGTGCGGGCGCGGGCGGTGCGGGCGCGTTCCCGGTGCTGCGGGCGGTGGCGCGCGCTGCGGAGGCCCCGGCGGCGCCGCGCAGCCCCGCCAAGCCGCTGCACGCCAGCCAGGTGACACACGCTTATTCACTACGTTTGCTCAGTGACACAAAATGTACCATCATCATCATCAGCCCATTTAAGTCCCCACTGCTGGGGCACGGGCCTCCCTCAATCACATGAGGGGTAATTGCCATACTCACCACGCTTGGCAGACGGGTTGGCGAGGGTTTTGATATAAATGCAGAGTTTTCCTTCTCTAGGTGCTGATGATCATGCCAGCAGCTTTACCTTAGTCGCCTTTTACGACACCTCGGTAAGAGTGAGGGTGGCCTATTCTACTCTGCCGGGGACCACACGGCAAAATGTACAATAACATTTAAATAACCTACAGTAACCGTACATGTTCAGTACCCTTACCATGAGTTTGAAAAACTGTTCTAACTATCGAAAAATATCGTTTTGTCCCTTTCATTGTGGTGCATGTGAAAGAGACAGAGCAATAGCTTTGGATAGCGAGGATAGTATTTCAAACTCACGGTAAGAGCTCTGATCTGTATTAGTTGTAAGTTAAATCCGTTGTGCTCCGATCAATAGTGCAATTTGAATGATGTATCAAATCACCAATTCAGTAAAGGTTTATTATTACATCGATTATATTCTTCGCATTGATAAACGTGTTTGTGATTTTAAATATACTCATATAATAAGATTATACCCTTATTAGTAGGCTACCAGCCCGCCGGAAGGTTGTTGCTGGTGGCCTGGAAAAAATGATGCACCTATGTGAATCATAACTTAATAATAATCTTCCAACCGATTACGGTTCCGGCGGCTAATCTCAACGATCAGCCACGTACGCAAGATATATTATAGTGTATGCGCAAACACAAGTGCAGTTTCTATTCCCTTACCCTCATATTCCGATGGGATACTACTGTGACACGACTGGAGAGGGATCGAGCGGAGGACCAACAGCTTAACGTGCTTTCCGAGGCACGGAGGTACAAGATCGCCAACTATCAGACTCCGGGCTGCCTTCTCCAAGAATTTCTTACCGAAAACTTAAGTACAATTTTTTGAAACCAGGATTTGAATCATAACTATGAGCATCTCCAAGGTTTATATACCATACGCCGCAAAAAAAAAATAGTTGTAATAAGTCGTGCAAATAAAGAAGTATCGAGTGTGATTCAGATATCGCTGCCGCTGCGGCACATCACGAAGCACGACATCAAGATGATCCCGCACGAGCGTCGCGAGCTGCCCGCCATCAACGCCGACGCCGACGCGCCCGAGCCGCTGCCGCGCCCCGCGCGCGCGCCAGTACCGCACCCGCATCCGCACCACCCGCACGAGCCCGCGCCCGCCGCCGTCAAGAGCATCTTCCCCACCTCCAAGTCGAGGAGTTTGAAGAAGAAGAATTCGATACTTGCCAGTGAGTAAAAACTACACGCATTTCTTTACAATAGTTATTTACGGGACTTCTACTATTTATTTTTATTTATTTTTTATTGAAATGAAATATATTTATTCGGAATAATCATAGGTACATAAAAGATGTTAATATGGTATTGAGTTCCACTACAATTGACCTGGTAGGTATACGAAAATTATGTGAAATTATAGGATAGGACTAAATGAATTTTATTATTATTACAATTATCATAATTTTGACTTAATAACTAAGTTTCTTAGATCAAGGTAGTTAAGAGAGTACATCGGAGAGGTAAGCATCTAGTTTATAATAACATTTCTCTTCTAGAAGTTTCCTAAGGGCAACTTTAAAATTCTTACTGTCCATTTCCATAATGCTTTTCGGAAGCTTATTATACAGTTGCACTGCCATACCAACAACATTCTTTTTCCTAAGCGCTGTCCTGCACTTAGTATTTTCTATTTTTGGTTTTCTAGGACGGAGGCCTGCACCTAATATTGGCTCTTCATATTTAAATAAGCTAGCTATTTTTATTTACTTAAGACAACAAACAATTACACACATGTAACACTATAAGTGATGTATATTAGATAACAATACTTAGTCTGCAATCAGCACCGCTGCCTACAGATTAGATACAGACATGAGAAAAGGGCAATAGAGAATAAGCAGGTACGTACAATACAGCTTGGTTCGTATAACAACGCGTATCGGAATCAACGCGCATCCTGAGGCTCAAGTAAAAACCTGTTACTAAACAGTAACACACATATGACGACGGTGAAATTACCACAGTAGCTACTAATAATTTCTTGCCTTGAGTTATAAAGAATACACATCCATTTCTAATGAGAAATAATTAAGTTACATATGACTAAATAAGGCCACTATTATGTTTTGTTTAATTAAAAAAGAGGAATAAAATAATAATTAATCTATTGGGGGTGCCTAAGGATACTATGTACCTTATTTTTTGATTTTCCGATATTGCGGCACTGTTGCAAGCGCCATGGTCACGGAGTAACTGAAGTTTTTATCGTTTTGACGTTTATAAGTCACATCGGCAAAATTCGTCTACGCAGAAGAGCAAGTTAAATCCGATTGATTATGATTACGAAAGCTAGTTAAAATACACACTTTATTGCGTTACGTTAAGATTAAATACAATCTATCCAGATATGAATGCTATCTGTCTCTTAACCGCACTCGCATCCGAACATGGCGCTGACGCATCAACCATTATGAAATTTATAATTTTTGGCGCGCGTAAATAGAGCGTTGTGATTGGTTAAGATTTGGCCGCAGTTTTCTAAAATAAGACTTCTGCGCAGGTACATTGGTGTAACTTATACAATTAGTAAAACTGTAGGTACCTACATGGTAGAAATCCCGTAAATAACTATTCTAATATTAGTCACCATGAAAGTTTATCTTTATCCATGGATAAATCTATGGTATAATGTCAGATTTGTATAGAATGACAGCGCTATACCGATGAACGATGATAACTTAGTGATTCGGAACACGAATTCCATATGGGGGGTCGTGATTCGATTGGTGATTCGATGCACCCTTGGATTTTTTACCCTTGATCTTGAGGGAAAGCATGGAAAATTTACACGTTTCGGGCTAGATTCTGAAACGTGTAACCATGATTCAGTTGGATTCCCTAAATCCTGAAATATGGTCCAAGTGTCCCCCTGGTCCTAGAGCGACAGCTTTGGACGCTAACCGGGAATTACACGTTAAGATGAAAAAGACAGTAATATATTATACATTTAATTTCGGAATAAGATTGGTCGCAGTCAGGCCTAAGGAGGGGGCCTAAGTTTGTTGTTCGTTTTTCTGTGTCCCTTTCTCAAATTCTATAGCAGACAAATATGCGTACATACAGTTATCTCAGCCTGGTAAATGACAGTAACAGATTAAACGGAACGTGTACGGGATAGACACGAGACGATATGCTATTAACGTGTAGGTCAACGACTCTCCTCGATATCAATGATAGGCTAGACTAGATTTGACTTCCCGCGTTAGATTCATGAGAGGGAGTTTAAACACAATATGAGTATATATATACAGAAAGTGATCTCGACATCGAGTATGTTATTTCTATAGTTATAGTAGTATATCGTATTATACGGATGTGCTGGTCTATTCTTGAGCACTGGGCATCGAAGTCGAGTGACAGACTTGTATGTATGAATTATCTGAAATCGACTTCAATGTCTAGTGCACGAGAATTTCCCCTCTGCCTCTCCAGCACTTCTGTCTTTGTCATTAGTGCTGAAACTTGCTGTGATCGCGCGTAAGTTTGAGTGAGTAGCTTTTTAGCTATCGATTTAGATAGCTGTTATTCTGTGATTTGAATTCGTAGTGGTCAAAATGTGTGACTTGTGGTCTGTAGAGCGTCGCTGCGTGGCGGCGCGCGCGCTGGGCGCGGCGGTGGGCGTGGGCGCGGGTGCGGGCGCGGGCGCGGAGGGCGCGGTGTGGCAGCGCGTGCGCGCGCGACACGCGCAGACGCCGCGCTGGGCGCGCCGCCACCTGCTGCTGGCGCACGACGCGCTCTACGCCTACCGGACCATGGACGTACGTTGCCACCGACACCATCCTTTCAGCCGATACACGCCCGCTGCTGGACACTCGACACTGGTCTCAACTCAATTTGCAGCTGAAATAAGGCCGACTGTTAGGCCGTACGTAGTAAAACTAAGGAATCAGCTACCAACGATGGTGTTTCCGAACAGATACGACCTGGTGACCATCAAGAAAAGAACTTATTCCTCCCTTAAGAGCCGACAACGCATCTGTGATACCCTATGTGTCGGACTTGTAGGGAACCTGTCACGGCTGCGACCTCCTGTACGTAGCCTCCATTCAAGGACCATTCCGCTCCACCGTCCGTTTGTTCTCCTCGTAATGTGCCGTACCCATTGCCACTTGAGACATGCAATCCATTGGGCTCTCTGAGCCTGCACTTCTCGAATAGTTTCTTAAAAATTCTGGATGGGTATCTACAATATTTGAGAGAGTGATACTACGGCCCCACAGAAAACCGATGTGAAGCAGAGTTGTGCTGTGTTTCTCTGCGTGAGTGAAGATACCGGATGCCCATTCCGGAATGGAAAAGGGGAGTTCAAAGGTTGGCAGCGCACTCGTGACTCCACTGGTGTTGCCATGGGAGCCCATGGGCACCCGCCCATGGGCTCCGTCTGCTCGTCTGCCACTTATGTTATTAAAAAAAAGATAATGATTCTGAACCTGAGACCAGCCCAACTGGATCATGATGTAACCATGATGACCAGCACATGGTGTAACCAGTTGTACTGGTCTCCCTGTCTAAGGATTGCAAAGGTAAGTAAGTAAGTATTTATTGTGTAGGAATAAAGGTTACATAGGCTGTTACAATTATATTTCAGACATCACTTCGTTCTACCTTTTCAGGTGTATACACAAACTGAGAAAACTTTAAATTTTTTATAAATCAGTAACGGAGTACATAATGAGTTTATCTTATTTATTTATTATATTTACATTTCAGACGATATAATATACGATATAAGGTCAGACGGCAGTCGCTTCATTGTAATTACCATACTTCCCGAATCCTGGATCATGGTCAAAGCGAGGCGACTGCTTTGAATGCAACTGGGAATTACACGCTAAGATGATGAGTTCCTTGTTGTCACCTTAGTTCTCCTGCGGATCTCATCATTTCTGATATGATCACGCAAGGAGTTTCCGTTGAATACATCACCATCATATTATTGGCCCACATCCACTCACCGTTAAGTATAGGCCTCATCTTTATCACGCCACTTCGTTCGATCCCCTGTCAGCCTTTTCCATTATTTCCGGGCTACCATACCAATATCGTCAAATCAACAGACAGGTGGTCTGTCTGTCTTCACAATGTATACAAAGCTAGAACGCAGCCATAGGAAACTGGTCGTGTATATATTGTAATAATGTTTTTAAATGTGTAATTACAATGTATGCAAGAATTTCGTGTACTGCTCGTGTATAGCTTGCAACGTGATTACGTGCGTCCTGGTTCCAAACTATACTACATCGTTTACCTACGCCTACGCGCCTTACAATAGTTTAAAAGATATTAATATTAATTATGAGCCCAAGTGTCCCACTGAAGGCCAAGGGCCTTCCTGCCTTTTATACAATGAGTAAAAAAAGCAATAATACTTAAGGGTGCAAACATATTCCGTTTAACGACTTCACTGCCAAAAATATGAGCATATGAGAATGTATGGAACAGCTGTTTTTTTTCCGCTCACATGATAATCATTTTTTAACACGTAGTAGAAATGATACTCATTTCATTTCATTTATTTATTCTTTAACGTTAGAAATACATAATAGATATAATGCAGGATTAAAAAAATAATCTTAACTAAGTCGCAACTAAAATATAAGCAATAAAAGTAAATAATGTCATAAAATTCATTCATAAAATAATATTCATTCATAAAATTTTATTTATTTTATTTCAATTTAATGTATGCCAATTTCAATTGTAATTTAGTAAAATCTATGTAATGTAATGTGATTAATGTAAATTGTTTTAATTATGATCTCAGTTGGTCGAAATAAAATTATTTTATTTATTTTTATTAATATTTAAATTAGATACTAAACAGTAATAATTAATACTTTAAGAGATTACATATTGAATTATGTCATCTTTAAAAATTCGTCAGTAGAGTGAGGACTTTTTTCCAGAAAGAATGATAAATGAGCTTTATTAGTGTAAGGTTAAATAAATAAACAATTTATTAACTTATGTTTTATTTACGAAGTCAAAAAAGAATTGTTTATATTTTGCGAAACATTAAATGCTTATCAATGCTTGTTTAACATTATCACTTACCATCAGGTGAAATATGGTCAAACGCTTACCTATCTACAGTAAAAAAAAAAAAAAAATGCAAGGTCATGTTTCCTTTTTCTATTCTTCTTTGATTCAAAATGGGCGCATGCAACTGCTCGCGTATAGATTGGAATCTAATCTTTTGCGCGTTTACTCCGAATTATACACGATTAATCCGTATGCGTACTGGTACTGCATATTTTGGAACAAGCTAGTTAGTTATGTGACTACGAAGTATACGCGAGTATGTGCGTACTAGTCTAGTATAGATTAGAAGACCTTAGTAAAAAAGTAATTTCCAATCTATACACGATTAGTTACACCACCCTGTGTTCTGGCCTTGTACAGACTGAAAAGGCGCGGTCTACCCATAAGACTATTTAAGTTTACAGGTAAGAAGAAGAAGGTAAAGGTAAGTTTTACAGTCCACCTATCATCCTTACGCCTTGCCTTGCATGCGTCATACTATCATATTTTTTATCGTCTATTGTATAGGCAAACGTGTTGGTTGGTGCGCGGGGCTGATCCCGCGCACGCTTTCAAATAGTACGGGGCGTAATCTTCCGCGATTATGAAGTACCTAGTAATAATAATAAATTATTTATTAAAGACAATTTACAAAGATTTAACGTGTTTCTTTAAACCGTCTTAGAAAATCTCGAGGGCATTTTTATTTTATTTTAAGTGGGCGAGACTATTCAGACCAGTATCACTGCGACAAGTTTAACCTCTTGTGATCGCCACTATTGTTTTTATGTGATAGATGGCAGACGAGTACATAGATCACCCGATGGTCGCCATCCTACATATCAGTGCCAAACCCTGCGTTTTTCTGAGAGTTTAATTAATATTTGGGTCTTTAATCTCTAGCTTCCTTTGGGCCTAGCGTAGCAAAAACTGACTATCATTACTGTACGTCCCCAGTGCGCCAAGGCGGACTGCATGATCTACCTGGAGGGGTTCACGGTGTGCGCGGCGGGCGAGGTGAAGTCGCGCGCCAACGCCTTCAAGGTTAGTGTTTGTGAGATTGGTGATTGGTGGATGCAGAGTATGCGTTCCATACTCTCAGAAAAATATATTGGAACTAACTTGTACCAGCGGCATCGCTTACGTTAGAAAGAGACAGCCTATATGTATAGTGATATCCCTTAAACTATTTCCACTTAAAAAAATCACGTCAATCCAGACAGACACACTTTCATGTTTATAACTTCTAATCTAATAAATTATTCGTGAGTTCGGATCGGAGATACATATATAGAAGACGTGGGAATAATTTCATTGAGGGAAGGTTTTCGTTTTTAATGAAGTTATTATAGAAAATCATCGACTTACTAAGATCCTCGATAGCTCCGTTGGTCAGAGTAGGTAGGTATGTGCCATTTCTCAAAAATTGCAAAACATTGCTATAAAATAAAATGTAATACTGGATTTTGTTCTAATTTATTAAGTAATGCCAAATAAATGTATTTAAGTCATCAGAAGTATCATGTGTAGTCCTAAATTGTATAAACTATTTTCATTCAATGTTCACTGAAGGTGTACCACACGGGCACGGCGTTCTACTTCGCGTGCGACACGCCCGACCTCATGCAGGCCTGGATCAGCCTCATACACCGCGCCACGCTGCACTCCAGCGCAGTAGCGCAGGTAACTCCCGCGGCACGACAGGTCCCCGGCACTGTGCCCGCATGCAGGCCGGACCAGCCTCATACACCGCGCCACGCTGCACTCCAGCGCAGTAGCGCAGGTAACTCCCGCGGCACGACAGGTCCCCGGCACTGTGCCCGCATGCAGGCCGGACCAGCCTCATACACCGCGCCACGCTGCACTCCAGCGCAGTAGCGCAGGTAACTCCCGCGGCACGACAGGTCCCCGGCACTGTGCCCGCATGCAGGCCGGACCAGCCTCATACACCGCGCCACGCTGCACTCCAGCGCAGTAGCGCAGGTAACTCCCGCGGCACGACAGGTCCCCGGCACTGTGCCCGCATGCAGGCCGGACCAGCCTCATACACCGCGCCACGCTGCACTTCAGCGCAGTAGCGCAGGTAACTCCCGCGGCACGACAGGTCCCCGGCACTGTGCCGCATGCAGGCCGGACCAGCTCATACACCGCGCCACGCTGCACTCCAGGCAGTAGCGCAGGTTAACTCCCGCGGCACGACAGGTCCCCGGCACTGTGCCCGCATGCAGGCCGGACCAGCCTCATAACACCGCGCCACGCTGCACTTAGCGCAGTAGCGCAGGTAACTCCCGCGGCACGACAGGTCCCCGGCACTGTGCCCGCATGCAGGCCGGACCAGCCTCATACACCGCGCCACGCTGCACTCCAGCGCAGTAGCGCAGGTAACTCCCGCGGCACGACAGGTCCCCGGCACTGTGCCCGCATGCAGGCCGGACCAGCCTCATACACCGCGTTTTACATCGTAGTATTTTTTTTAAGCAAGCAGCGTTAGAATTACATACGTATTACTTACGTATTTCCTGAATACTAATCTCGGCGGTCAGTCTAAGGTTAGAGTGAATACATTTGGCTTTGGCTAAACATGGCCCATCTTAAACCATGTCCTCACTAAACATCAGGCGTGATTGAAGTCAAATGTCAAACCAGATCTCTGAAATATCGTGTGACTTGCCACTTCCAGGCGGACATTTCGAAACAGTTCTCCGAGACGGACTACTCGGACACGGAGTCGGACACCGACAGCCCCGAGAAGCGCGATAGAGACAGGCAGCAGCCGCGGCGTGAGTCAGACAAGGACAAGGACAAGTCGAAATTCGGCTCGCTGAAGAAGCTGACGGGGCGCGCGCGCAGCGACTCCAGCGAGAGCGTCGCGCACGCCTCCACCAGCCTCGACAGGAAGTACCTGCGCTTCTTCTCCAGGAGCAAGCCCAAGGATGATTCCAAGAGTGCGAAGGTATGCACATACCACGATTATAAGTTATTAGCTTCTGCCCGCGGTGTTTCTCATGCAAGTGTTAGTTTATACCATACATTTTTGTTTGAAAAATAGTGCCGTACTTATTTACTTATATACCAGAGATAATAAACGTTACATTAATATTAAATAAAATAAATCCAGAGAGGAATGATATCTCTCTTATATCCGCACTCGCGTTATCGTATCATCTAATAAGACATTGCCATTTTCGGCACGCGTAAACGGAGCGTTGTGATCGGTTAAAATTTATTCGTAGTGTACAAAATTGGATTTCTGCGTAGGTACATCGGTGTAACTTAAAAAATCCTACATAAGCATAACTATCTGATCCCCCACTTATATTGAATAAACATAATGTGTTTCTACCACCAGAATCGGTAAGGTGATTTTGACGAGAAAATTGCTACTACTGTCTGGGTTATTGCGGAACTTTTTTAAAGAAAAATATTCCTTCGTAAAAATTCAAAAAGACTGTCAGTGTGACGTGTCTGTCAGAAAGTGCAATAGCAAAATAAAAGCTTTCGAGATAACAATAAAATAAACGTGCGTGTTACAAGGCGCGCTCAAGAACGGTTTGCCCAAGAACGGTTTAACGATCGTATCCATCCACATACAATTTGAACACGGGTGACATGCGATGTCCGCAGAGCAAGCAGTCGGGCGTGGTGGTGCCGACGGAGCACTACCGCAGCTACCGGCGCGCGCCGCCGCTGGCGCCTGCGCCCGCGCCGCTGCCGGCGCCCATCAACTACATCCACGCCTCCAACCCCAACCTGCTGGACTTCGACAAGAGCGCCTTCGCCGCGCGCCCGCCGCTGCGCGCGCGCCCGCGCCTGCCGCCCGCGCCCGCGCGCCTGCTCACGCTCGAGGAGTTCATGCTCAACAAGCAGGCCGAGGAGCGCCGCCAGGTCAGCCATCAACTACATCCACGCCTCCAACCCCAACCTGCTGGACTTCGACAAGAGCGCCTTCGCCGCGCGCCCGCCGCTGCGCGCGCGCCCGCGCCTGCCGCCCGCGCCCGCGCGCCTGCTCACGCTCGAGGAGTTCATGCTCAACAAGCAGGCCGAGGAGCGCCGCCAGGTCAGCCGGCGCTCACGCATCATTCGTCAAACCGGGACTGAACGCGATTTTACAATAGTTATTTACGAGATTTCTACCATGTATCTTCTTTTTGAGTTTCTGATATTTCTATTTTCTATGATTTTTTTGGTTATAGCAATATTTTGCAATTTATTCTGAAGTAAATAATGCACTTAAAAATTTTTCGACAGTCTTCGGGTGGGATTCGAACCCACGATCTTTTGCGAATCGGGCAACTATTTACCGACTAAGCTTAACGACTTGGACATTTTGAGACTTGAACGTATTGATAGTTGATAGATACCACTTGACATTTTGCAACTTGCACATTCTACGCCGAAACGTTCCGGAGACCTTGGTATGTTGAGGAATTTTTTATGTGCTTCTTGCTTCCCCGTGAGCCGACGATAGTTTCATCAATATTTGTACATACCTACAAATATCCAGTAGACATATTGTTACAAATATTTTACCACCATTTAAGATGAAACCGCTTAGTTAATATGATTATTTTGGTTATTTATTTTTCATTTATCCAAAATCCACAACTCTTAATTATAGTAATATTTTGCAATTTATTCTTAAGTAAAAATGCATTTAAATTTTTCGGTAGTCTTCGGGTGAGACTCGAACCCACAATCTTTTGCTAACCGGGCAACTGCTTTACCGATTCTATTTCTATATTTATTCGATATTATACTCAAAATTCGGAAACTCAAAAATAAGGTACATGATAGAAACTCTCGTAAATAACTTTTCTAAATGTTAGTGACCTTGAAAGTTTAAAACAATATTATTAATACTCATAAGTTACGAAGAGCGATGGTAGCTCAGTGAACACTAGTAAGTAAACCTTATCTCGTTATGCAGTATTCATTTGAATTATTCCAGCGCCATTTATTATGTTTGTACCTGTGAAACATTCGCGCGCCTCGATCGTTTTGATTACCTTCATTCTCAATAGGAATGTCACGCATTGAAACTGATGATATCAAACTATACAGGTGTACACGAACCGAGTCCTGCTGGGGGTAGAGCGAGGTCGTCCGGCGCGGGACCTGCAGCGCCGCCTCGACCGCATCGTGCCCGACGTCATCTACGGCGAGCTGCCCGCCTGCACGCACATGCAGGTACGTACCGTCGCCCCGACCGCATCGTGCCCGACGTCATCTACGGCGAGCTGCCCGCCTGCACGCACATGCAGGTACGTACCGTCGCCCCGACCGCATCGTGCCCGACGACATCTACGGCGAGCTGCCCGCCTGCACGCACATGCAGGTACGTACCGTCGCCCCGACCGCATCGTGCCCGACGTCATCTACGGCGAGCTGCCCGCCTGCACGCACATGCAGGTACGTACCGTCGCCCCGACCGCATCGTGCCCGACGTACATCTACGGCGAGCTGCCCGCCTGCACGCACATGCAGGTACGTACCGTCGCCTCGACCGCATCGTGCCCGACGTCATCTACGGCGAGCTGCCCGCCTGCACGCACATGCAGGTACGTACCGTCGCCTCGACCGCATCGTGCCCGACGTCATCTACGGCGAGCTGCCCGCCTGCACGCACATGCAGGTACGTACCGTCGCCTCGACCGCATCGTGCCCGACGTCATCTACGGCGAGCTGCCCGCCTGCACGCACATGCAGGTACGTACCGTCGCCTCGACCGCATCGTGCCCGACGTCATCTACGGCGAGCTGCCCGCCTGCACGCACATGCAGGTACGTACCGTCGCCCCGACCGCATCGTGCCCGACGTCATCTACGGCGAGCTGCCCGCCTGCACGCACATGCAGGTACGTACCGTCGCCTCGACCGCATCGTGCCCGACGTCATCTACGGCGAGCTGCCCGCCTGCACGCACATGCAGGTACGAACCGTCGCCTCGACCGCATCGTGCCCTGGACGTCATCTACGGCGAGCTGCCCGCCTGCACGCACATGCAGGTACGTACCGTCGCCTCGACCGCATCGTGCCCGACGTCATCTACGGCGAGCTGCCCGCCTGCACGCACATGCAGGTACGTACCGTCACTGGCGAGGGGACTACTGGTCGAGACGAGGTCTTATGAGGGTATTCTCGACATCTTCCCCTTCTTCCCCCTTCTTCACGCAGAAGATTCCATAAACTTTTAACAGAACGGGCAGTCCATTGTAGACCTTTTCCACACCACGTGTCGCCTCATGAATAGACCCACTCACCGGTCTGTGAAGTAAGATTATCTAAATGTTCGGACTTTGAGCAAGACTTTTGGCCATCAGATGTTCATCTCAAATATTGAAGAGTATGAGATGGCAATAGTTTTCGGAGGTATTCGTAATATACAAAGTAAACAAGCAGGCGGTGCGTCGTTGTTGTAGTATGATGTAGAAGATGACGCTATGCATTTTTGCATCGCGCAAGCATAGCGTGTTACCGGGACAATGACCCCAGGCCGCCTGCCTAGGTTAGTCAGTTCAAAATTAAAACTCAAGCATTCAAGACGGAGCTGGTTTATATTTCTACGGTCTCCCTGTCTGAGCTCCGAGGGTGCTCTACACGTAACTTGGCTATAATAGGGGCTATCGCGTGTGAAAAATCGCTAGATGGCGTACTATAGGACTGAGGTCCATATACAAGGTGGTTGGTTATTTTTAAACGTCATCTGTCAAAATTTCAATTTGACAAACGAAACAACCAATGATGTTGATGTTGGACCTCAGTCCAACAGTACGCAATCTAGCGGATTTTTCACACGCGATTGCGCGTTATCGCCTCTCCATTTCCATACCTAAAAAAAATAAGGATTTTATTATAACAGACTAAAACTGCGCGTCGTTGCCGAGGGCGCATTCTAGTGAATACATATGCTATTCTACAGTGGTTGATGACTGGGCCCCGTCACCAGCCCATGGTTCTTCCTACCATCTCGGCATACGGACTGAATCTTGGGAAACGTTACAGCTACAGTTGGATTAGGGTGTATTAAGCACGTATGTTCGTGTATCGCAGGGCCGCTCGCTGCCGCGCACGCCGGCGGCGGCGCCGGACGCTCCCGAGCGCGGCGACAAGCCGCAGGTCAAGCCCATCTCCGTCAAGGGCAAGGACGGGTGAGTACCGCACTACCGCACTAACCGCAATACCACATCACCCTTTATCTTGGCGTTTTTTCCCGGTCGTCTCCGAAGCTATCGCTTTGGAACCCGGAGCCTGGAGCTGGTAATTACAATGAGACGACTATCGTCTGGCCTTCCCAACCTTTTAACAGGGGAATCGCTACATCAATCGATACATTTATTTAATCTTATTCTATGTAAGCGAAAGTTAATTTTATTATATATCAGCGCAGGGCCTACAATGTAAGGGTAAGAAACTTAAAATTTCTTTCTTCAGGAGTTCCTCTTATAGCGTAGGAAAGAATTAAGAAAGGTTTTTTATTAAATTAATCCCTCATGGGGACAAAATGGGGTTCAAAGTTTAGTATGAAAAATAGTCCATGTTGATGCCATATTCAAAAAAGAAGAAAAAAACGTTTTGACACTTTACGTCACTACAGTCGCCCTACGGTTATTTGGCACGTGGCATAAATTAGAACCAATGTTTGTTGCCTTTACAAGTGTCAGTTGTATTGAAATTTTTCCATAGAAAAAAAATTGTACAATGCCCTCCTGTCCATGTCATCGAAGTGCCTTCTGAGGGTCTATTCTCGAGCACTCGACGTTGAAATCGAGCCAAAAATTTGTATGGACGAATCTCTAAATTCGACTTCAATCTCGAGTGCACGAGAATTGCCCCTCTGATGGTAGTTGCACTGTATGCAAAATGAAGTCCCGAAACGAAGTGATAGCGGATAATTGGCGATTCGGTTTATCAGCGTTCTACTGTAATGTAATGCAATCTGCAGGTACGAGAAACTTGTGTACCCGGCGGAGGCGGGTGCGGTGGAGCAGGCGGGGCAGGGCGGCGAGGGCGCGGACGAGAGGGAGCGCGAGCCGCACGAGCGCTGGCGCGACTCGCTGCGCCGCAACGACAAGGTGAGGAGGCGGGTGCGGTGGAGCAGGCGGGGCAGGGCGGCGAGGGAGCGCGAGCCGCACGAGCGCTGGCGCGACTCGCTGCGCCGCAACGACAAGGTGAGGAGGCGGGTGCGGTGGAGCAGGCGGGGCAGGGCGGCGAGGGAGCGCGAGCCGCACGAGCGCTGGCGCGACTCGCTGCGCCGCAACGACAAGGTGAGGAGGCGGGTGCGGTGGAGCAGGTGGGGCAGGGCGGCGAGGGAGCGCGAGCCGCACGAGCGCTGGCGCGACTCGCTGCGCCGCAACGACAAGGTGAGGAGGCGGGTGCGGTGGAGCAGGCGGGGCAGGGCGGCGAGGGAGCGCGAGCCGCACGAGCGCTGGCGCGACTCGCTGCGCCGCAACGACAAGGTGAGGAGGCGGGTGCGGTGGAGCAGGTGGGGCAGGGCGGCGAGGGAGCGCGAGCCGCACGAGCGCTGGCGCGACTCGCTGCGCCGCAACGACAAGGTGAGGAGGCGGGTGCACCCGCGGGGACACCCACGCCTAGCCACAGGACTACGCACACTTATAGTCCGAGCGCGACCTTTGACGAAATATAGAGAAGTTTGACGTATTAAGCTACAGTTATGATTTAATCGATATTGCGAAAATAAAATAAAAATAAAAATGTAAAGTTAAATTCCGTATAGAATAGACGGGAAAAATTGTGGGATGGGGTTTCGAATAAAGCCAGGGATTCGTATAGTTGTTCTATATTAACTATCTTGTTAAAGCGTCGTCTTCCACGTCTTTACATCGTTCGCCATTCGTCGTCCGCTGCCAAAAAATTAGACTGTAAAACATGAAAAAAAAAACCTTCAAAAACCACGAACTCTAAAGGTAAAATAATATTTTTAACACATACATTTCAGATAATTTTTTACAACAGTGCGCTTGGCCAACCAAAAATGTTATTTTTCTTTGGGCCAATCAGCGGGGGGCGGTACACTGCCTAGCGCGTTCAGTTTGATATAAAATGTAAGTTAATAGCAAACTTCAAAGCAGCGGTTGTCAGAATTGACTGTTTTATTCTACGATTGTAACGTCTCTTGAGATTGAATTTATGATATCAAGGGAAATAAAACTAAATCGCATTCGACGCTTATTTTTTAGCATTGTAAAATCAATCAGATCAATTTATGTTCGGGTAAAACTTTTTTAGTGTTAGTTAATTTCAATTTTTTTTTTGTTATAAATATAAAGAAAATATGTATAATCTGATTTTGTTTAGGTCCACACCGCACAGGTGAAGTCCAGCTCACAGAACACTTCGCACCACGCGCCGCTCTCCTCCGACAGGTTTGTGTTAAAGAGTGCCAATAAACAGGGTGTTAGTAAACAATTATGTCCGTTTGAAAGCAAGTGAGATTACCGTTGTTTTTATGTTGGTGAATTCGGCTCCAAGTATTTTAAAGTTAGGATTTTCGTTTTAGTATCTATACCCGAAACTGGAATTCAAGACCAAACAAACTACGACAGATACGTCAGTGTCAAATCTATCAATGTCACTTTTGTCATTGTCAAATTAAGTTTTCAGGTTTTTTCAACCTTTTTGTTATATGCTTATTTTCTTAGTATAGGCTGGCACAATTCATGATAAGGATTTTCTCAAAAAATAGGAACTTAATTACATCTTCACCATCACTAATATCAGAATCTCTGTCTATGGAATCTGTGTCGGTCACTCGACCTATGGGTTCTGCCGAGACTAACTCATAGCACCTGAAGTGACACAAGCTCAATACCAGCTTTTCTACCAAATATGACGGATGATTAAGTTTTTATTAAATTGTCTTGTATTTATGTAAATATAATGTCAATAAAATTACTTCTTTATAATATTAGAATGAAAACTATCAATAAACAAATTATGTTGGCGTATGTTTTTAAGAAATAGGTATATATTATTGTACGATCATTTTATTGCAGTGGCAACATTGTGTAGATTTTTTGGTCTTGAATTCCAGTTCTGGGTATAGTATTATGAATTTCGGTTTGGGTAGCTTTCTGTGCAAAAATTATAAACCGAAAATAGGTACATAATTTTCGCATAGAAAGCGATATATAACGTAAAGTTGAAAAGGAAGGTGAATGACCTTGTGTGCAAGTTTATTTGGCACTGCCTATACGCCTATATGTGTATGTGCACGTATTGTTGCAGCTGGAGCGGCGGCGTGGACAGCTCCAGCAGCCCGGGCGTGTCGCGCCTGCGCCTCGTGTTCCGCCACGCCAGACAGGTGAGACACTATTTGAATTGTTTAAACAATAAAAAATCCCTGATAACCTAGGAATAGGACAGGAGGATGATGAAAAAAGAAGAAAAAATATAATCATTCCGTTTTAAATTGCGCTTAATAAACAGCCGTTTATCTGCAATGGTCCGAGTGAGCGGACCTCATGTTGGTTTTCAGCAGTTACCAAAACATTTCTGCGCATTTGTTCCATTTCGATATAGGTTTTCGTCACGGACGCGAATCCCCATTTTAGTGAGGAATTTGTCCTCGAAACTGCTTCACTCCAAAGTTAACTCAGGTCACTCGATTCCGTGGCCGTCCTCAAATATATATTCGGCCTTAATTGAAACCAGAAACATAAAAAATTACCGATTAATAGAAGGGTTCAAAGTATTTTATAAGATTCAGATGTAAATTAAGGTGGAATAATTTGATTTGAGGACTGCCACGGTCGGTGACATCTATCGAGTGACCAGACTAAACCTTGGGAAAATAATGACCGCGTGTGCCCTAACGTTGCCACGTTTGTTGCCGGTTCAGTCGCCGCCGACGACGCGGGCGGACGCTGGGGGCGCGGGCGGCGCGACGGGCGGCTGGGGCGTGTACCCGCACCTGCAGTGCCCGCCCACCTTCCAGCCCGAGACCTACTCGCTCGCGCGCCTCGCGCCCGCCCCACCGCCCCCGCCCCCGCCCCCGCCCGCCGCGCGCCGCCCGACCACGACGGAGGCTCCGGCCCCGGCTGATACGTTCCCGTTGGTACTCGACCGGACGACGTGCATCATCATCATCATCATCAGCCCATTTAAGTCCCCACTGCTAGGGCACGGGCCTGCCTCAATCACATGAGGGGTAATTGCCATACTCACCACGCTTGGCAGACGGGTTGGCGAGGGTTTTGAAATAAATGCAGAGTTTTCCTTCTCTGGGTGCTGATGATCATGCCAGCAGCTTTACCTTAGTCGCCTTTTACGACACCTCGGTAAGAGTGAGGGTGGCCTATTCTACTCTGCCGGGGACCACACGGCACGACGTGCAGCCTCCCCCTTTTATCGGGATGAGCACGCTCTCGCATATTTCGACGAGGAATTCCCTGCGACGCTTCGATGTCCAATTACAATTTCAGGAGCCGTAATGGCACTCCGCGTCCCGGTTAGTTCTTTTAGAACTGTCAAAAATAGTGTCAATCACGTTATCACGTAACACTTTCTGGCATTAGTTTCAACTGTCACCGTTGGCCCGTACGTCCCTTTTACCGTGAACCACTGAAACTGTATTTCATTGTTGTGTCGCATTACGACGATAGCAAAACGTTACCCGACTTTAGACATATCTTATAAGTAACATTAACATGTTATACTCTTTTAAACTAAATTGGCATTATATTGTAATTTATGAATCGAAAGTTCAATTCAAGTAACCGAAATCTTATGAAAATTGTATATTATGAGTGTGAGAGAGAAAGCGAGTGACTGACGTAGGCTAAACTGATAAGTAATTTATTTATTATTATGTCACGATCGTTTGTAATGTACTAGCCACGTCATTTAACTGCAGACTATTGATTCTTATGTGATAAGTAATAAGAGACAATAGTAGCCAGCTAGATATATGGCTCAGGTACGAGATGGTTGCACGACTGACTCTGATGTCGCGCTTGGCCGGACTATAGTCACTAGTACTAGTATACACCTGAATAATGAGCGCTTTTTAACTTTGATAACCGTCCCAATATGAAAGCCTACAACGAAATAGTTTTATTTCTGAAATCGGTGCAGGTGGCAGACGATCCCCTGCATGCGACCGCCGGCTACGGCTCATTCTCACTAGTTCAAACCCATATTATATCAGAGGGCGAATTTAGTAGGAAATCAGAGTCAGTCACGTGTTTAGCTCCAGAGCTGCCAACCCGCAGCAAAGTTATTGTCTTCCTTTACAGTCTTTAATTATATATGGTTGTGAATGGCCTGCTAATAATTGTTATCTGTTGTCTAAACTTAGCTAGAAACGAATTATATGGTGGTTAAATGCTTGCGTTATTTTTAGATATTGATGGGATTGTTTCAATAGATATTGCCATAGATTCTAAATACATATTACATAGGTACTAATTAATTGCAAATATCATATAGTTAATATACTACTTAAAGTATATTTTTTAAGAAGAATAGTTAGATAGATATATTCGTAAATAGCTACAAATGCTGACTGCTACTTATGTACGCTTGTGATCATCTGCCAAAATCGTTTAATAGAAGGAAGCTTGCTGCAATGCGTTGCTCGGTAGGAGGCACGAGCGGCTGTCCTGTGCTGGCGTGTGTAGTGGGTAACATTGGTGCTGATTGTATCCTATTTTAGATGTCGTCGGTGCCGTAGAGCACGTGCTCAGCAAGTGGCACGCACTCGTCGGCCAAGGAACGACTTGATTTTTTGTAACCCGATCAAACAAATAAAACTAAACGTATCCCGATTTATCGATTAACTAGATGAATAGGAATGTTTACCTTTATCGTTTATTTGTTGATAGGTGCTAAATTATTTCTCGGCTGATATACCATAAATATAACAACGTATGATTATACTAGATAAAATATAACATAAAAATGTAGGATATACTCGTAAGTATACGTAGCTAACAAATTAGCTTAGTGACGATGGAGTCGAATTCTAAATTTTTCTAATGCAAAGTGCATTTAATGCATGAATGTTATAAAATAATACATAGCGTTCAATGTACCAATTACACCTCGGGATGGAACATTGTTATTCTGTGATTGTTCTGTGGTGTAATTTGGTGCACTGGCATGATGTACAGTCACATACAAACAATGTAAAAAAAACAATATTTCTTTAACTATATAAACAGGTTATTGCAAACTCTGGAATGAGTTCCAGAGTTCTCTTATACTATGACAAGTCCTTTTTTAAAAGAGGAGGAGAAAGCAATGACAAATCATATGATTTTATAAATCATATATCATTCCTGCTATTCTGAGTCGAAGTCACAGTGAGTGTGATTTCACGCTCGCGATATAATTCCTGCTGCTGCGCGGTCACAGTCCACGGGCGCAATGACCGACAATGATAAATCACACTCGGTCACTGCGCGCGTCGCGTGTACACCAATATGACAAATCATCAAATGTGACCCGAGTCAATCGAAGCGCAGTGAGCGTTGAGTAAGGGAAACGAATTTACACACACAGTGCGCGTACTAGCAGTGAATCCGATATGATTGCAAAGGCCAACCAACGTATCCTAAATTGAACCTAAGCTCATTGAAATATGGTCGTAGTTCGTACCATTCGTGTAAAATAGCAGTACCTATTATGATTATGACAAATAGCAGGCGACAATTTGTTATTGTGATTGTTGCATTCTAAATTAAACCTCATGAATATTTAAATAAGATCGTGTTATTACTTCATTTCAATGCATTTTTATCATTCAAAATTAAGCTTTAAATGTATGTAGAATACGGTGGTTCATTCGATTCGAATCAGTTGATATTTCTCTTTTTTTTTTGGCCTGATGATGTAAAATAGCACTGCGATAAATAGCAGGTGATTTGACAGTGACAAAAAACATATGATTAAATTATTATGATTTTTAAATAGCAATAATTTCCATCCTTAGTGCTATCCATTAAGTTTGGTATGGGAGTGAGATGTTGGACAATGTGACGTTTGTGTTGACTGTGCGTCAGCGGCGAGCGCCGAGCGAGCGCGTGGTAATTGCTAACGTCCAGTATTACGTACAATAAGTATTTAGGCGTACGCGTAGGGCTCCGTTGAGCTTCTAAAATTGATTGATGTTTACAAACTGACGGATACTTGTTTCATATATATAACATTTCCTATTTACTTTAAATGTAAATAAAGAAAATGTTTCGATTCATTCTTAAGGTGACGCCCATACATACTTTGGCTCATAGCGGCTACTTAGCAATATTAAAATAAGCATGATTGTCTTTGGTCACATCGAATGCCGTGTTTGACTCGTTTGAACATGTGCTTGTGCAAAATATGTTTGTAAATTTTGCTCAATTTTGTTTGCGTAAACTATCTAAACGTTTTAGCGAATTGACAGGCAATGTTCGAGGTTGAAACAATGATGAAATAGTATTTTTATACGCCAATAGACATAGATGAGTGTATTGAAAGTTATTAATATTTGATGGTTTGTAAAGATATTATCTATCGATATATTTGATGCTTAAATATACACACACCTACAGAATCTACGGCCTTTTCATAATTTGAGAACAAAGAGTCTGGAATGGAACTTATTCCATGCCCTCTAGAAATCTCACTAAAATTATAAAGGCAAAAGTTTGTGTTCCTTGTTCACGTAGCTAGACCAATTTTCTCAAAATTGTCAAATTATTTTTATTTTAACAGCGAGATATCCAGAAAGAAATAACCATTTTTGACGACGCATAACATATTCAAACACATGAAACATGGTCCCGTCTATCTCGAACATAGAATGTTTTATGCAAGGTTGGCATATCCCTAGAATCTGTTGTTGTGTGTACATAGAACTCGTTAAACTATCGTTTTATGCTCAAAAATTGGTTGCTACATTAATAATACGTATTAAGTTTAAAATGTTTAATGATGAACGAATACATGTTTATGTAACGTTATTGTTGTTTAGAATATTTTGTGCTAAACAATACTCTAAATAATAATCTAAAAATATTACATAATTTTCTGCCAACGAAAAATTTTGTATTGTATTGATCATTCCAATATTAATTTGGTAATTTCATAATTGTACATTAATATTGCTTGTATGCGATACGTTCAGAGAATGCGTGTCATGAATACATTATGCAAGTCTTCACTTTGCTAACGTTTTTTATAACTAACAAAAAACTCACTTGCTGACAACAATATATGGGATATTGTACCCATTCCCGAAAATTTTTTTTAATAAATGAACTATCCAGATATATTCCGACTTAAGAGAAGATTGATATCATGTTAACATTTTACTACTGAAATTAACTACAATATGTTGCCCCAATGTTTTAACAGAATAGAAATATGCGACCTCTGAAATTCGTTATGTTATTTATGACTATATTTATAATGACAGAGAATACAAACTTGAATGGGGCAGAAGTGTATATTCCTCTAATTACTATTTTTGTAACGATATGTACCTAAGTATGCCTAAATGTAATTAATATTTTAATAATATCTTTTGATATTTTTATTCTTTATGTTTAAATTGTTACTTTATTATGTCCTACTAGTGTTTTAAGTATTATTATTACCTATCCCCATAACAAACATAAAATTATTGTATATTCAGGCGTGCATATGCATGGACTTCCATTATGTGTATATTGGATGAAGAAATAAATTTTGTAAAAGTATAATTTCTTTTTATTTTTCGTTCTAACCTAATACTGAGTGTGTCTGAAGTCGAAGATTATGTTAAATCATGTTTCCAACTGGGGTCTACTTAATTTAGTCCGCTTTAATCCCTCCAAGACACAAGTGTGGGCGTTAACCGCTAAAAGACGTCAATTTGAAGTGGCAATCAGTTATCAGGGCACTCCCCTTAATGTCCAGCCTCCTTGGTGTCGACATTTCGAACGATGTCCAGTTTCGCGGTCATCTGGAATACCAAGCTAAAATAGCTTCAAAGAAACTTGCTGTACCTACTTAATAGGGCGGGGTGGTATTTCACAACTGCTCATCGGTTACAACTCTTATAAGGCACGAGTTCGGCACCACATGGAATACTGCCCCCATCTCTGGGCTGGTGCATCTCAGTACCAACTTCTTTCGTTTGACCGATTACCAGGTAGGGCTGCTCGAATTGTCGGTTACTTGACTCCTAATTGACTTGATCCTCTAGCGAGGTCTTTTTGTACTCCGAGTAGTAATGAATACCCATAGGATGGTGCTGAAATCTGCTGAATATGAAACAATGCTAACAAGACGAATATTTAAGATACCCGTTCCATGCATTAAAAGCAGTTTCGTTAAAAAATATAGCAATTTCTTTCATCCATACATTTACAACCGGGTTCAGTCGAATTGCTGTATCAAGTACTGTTTACCAATTGAACTAAGGAAAGCTGTATCAAATTAGTTGGGCACGGTTTCGTATGACGACATTGAGAAATTGCTTAGAGTGCCTACTTAGCCTATTATGTGGAACGCTCCGATCCCAAGATACTGATATCGCAGTGCATGCTAGGTTGACAGGCTATTCCTCAAATCAACTCACGCAACGCACATACATACATACATACACACACCCACACACACACACACACACACACCCCGCACACACACACACACATACAAAAAGTCCAATTGCATAACTTTTCCCTTATTTAACGTTCATTACTAATTAATAATTTAATTCTAAGTATTTAGTGTTGACTGACGAAAGTCGCGTAGGTATATACAGAATCCTGATAACTTACGGCTATAGATTCTCTACAGGACAGGCCTAGCCTAGCGCAGTAATCTATGTAATTTAAAAGGATGTGTCTGTCGGTGCAACTTTAGCACTATCCTTAGCTTTTATGCTACATTATAACGCTGTGAGAAAATATTGTACTAAATGTGTTATATTTTTTTTATTTTAGCACGGCGGCGGGATATAGCTTCCCTCAGGATTCTATACCGCATCTATCATGTGGAGTGCTCTGAGGAACTGTTTGATCTACTCCCTGCAGCTGAATTTCTTACATCGAACCACTCGCAAGCGATTGTCATTCCATCCCTATGATCTCGATGGATGGCGGTCTAATACTCTGCGTTTCTCGCGGAACTTTCTACCACGTATCTCAGTTCTGTGGAACGGTTTGGCTGCAGGTGTATTTCCCGACGGCTACGACTTAGGGACCTTCAAGAGAAGAACGTACTCTTTTTTTTAAAAGGTCGGCAACACAGTAGCGATCTCTCTGATTACGCGGATGTTCATGGGCGGCGTTGATTGCTTTTCAGCAGGTGACTCGCTTGCTCGTTAGTCCACCCCTAGCTTAAAAAAAATAGTTCCTCGACGACTGATTGACGAAGAGTCACATAATAACACATAGGTAACACTGCTACTATTAGGTATAATATCTGTGGGTAACACGTTTTTTGATGAAAATTTTCAGTACGAAATGGCACTCTCACACTATAGATAACCCAGCAGAGTACGTACGCAGGTACCTACGTACTCTGCTGGGTTATCTATAGTGTAAGAGTGCCATTTCGTAAAATTTCTGAAAATTTTAATAATCTTATGACCTTACTCTGTGGATTAACATATCGGCTGATAGATAGACCTTGTTGTGAAGCGTCAGTGTATTTGTGTCACGCACACAAGTTGGTAGACTTAGCCATAATTCAATTTTATCAGCAGGAAAACTAAATAAGTGAAGAGTAGACACGCGAATGTGATGCGGATAATATTACGCTTTTAATTTCGTCAGCCACAATTTCGCGGAAAAGTCTGCAGGAGATGAATTTTTATAATTCGCGCTAACTAGTTTCTCTGACGGAAAAGAATTTAATAAAGCGTGGCGCGGGAGGCGCCGCCCCATAAATGGCTAAGTGGGAACAACTTCAAATTCGCTTGCGACAAGACTAAGAAGGCGCCTACTTCCTACCTTCACAAACTATTTCAATTTAATCTTAGTTATTCGTACCCGCTTAGTTATCGCTAATTTATCTGTCTCCTTCGCCTCAGTATTTTTTCTGGCTTAAACTTTTACTGTTTGATTTTCTACCTAGCGACGAGGCACTTAATTTTGGTATTACCATATACCTACTTATTACATAGGTTACACGCTTAGATTACATCAAATAGAGGTTTAATCTAAGATTACACGTAACTGGTGGGCGCTTAGGTTCAAAGGAGATCCTGAGGCAGGTATATACCGACGTTATATAGGTACCGCGATTCCAAATCTCTTGTCTGTTGGTGAAACCAAACCTTTCCCAATTACTAGAAGAGTAAAAGAGTAGATGAAGTCGCTAGAAACGGTGGGCTGAAACTGATTGTAAAGACTCATGGTCATGGACATGGTCAGCAACTTCCCTTATCCCACGTCGGACAATAAGGTCGAGCGCACAGATCAGTTTACCTGGGATCTGTTCTCCATTCGTCCGGAGCGTGGGTCAAATGGTGTGAGGAGACAGGCGTCATCGTGACCCCAAAATGCCTATTGTATAATCTGTTCTAACCTTGATAAAATTGTACAACGATCTCAGGCCTTGTGATTTTCGTCTAACATCGCCGAGTATGTACGTATCCTACACCTAATATCATCCCAAAATGCGCAGTCCGTTCTTGTCCGAAGTTGGAGCACGGCCGTCCGATACAAAACATCGCGCCGGGCGTGTTATGCTAATCGCGCGTGTCCTGGCCTCGCCCGGCCCTACCAGCGAAGGGCTATTATTGAAATCAAGTCATCGTTAAAGTTATGCGTAGGTGCGGCCGTTCTACGGGTCTTGAAGGGTGAGCAGTTTGAATATTGAAGTTCCTACAATTTACGACAGTAGGTACTTTATTCGGCATACAGAAGAGCCAAGGCAAGAGGCAAGGCATCAGACAACGATTTTGCATTGAATATGAAATAACCTCATAACGGTTGCGACCTTCTATACGCGACCTCCACTCGAGGGCCTTTCTGCCCCACCGGTCGTCTGATCTTGCAATGTGCCCTGCTCATTGCCACTTGAGCACACACTCGGTGGGCCGACGATCTGGTAAAGGTTGCGGGCGGCACAGGACCGATTCGTGTGGAGATCATTGGGGAGGCCTATGTCCGGCAGTAGACGTAAATATATTGGCTGAAATGATGATGAATGTCATAACTAATAGGTACCTAGAAGCGATTCCTAGAAAATACGGCAAAACGTTTCGAGAATGGCTAGTGTGTGCCGCTTTGCTTGGCTCGGTGGCACTATCCGTGCTCACAGTTCCTAGATGCTGCTCTAGAGCAATAAAAATGTATGAAATGTCATTATCAGTTTCTTTTTTTAGAGTAATAAAGACTCGCTTTGTTTTGATTTTTGGTGTGATTTTGATGAGTTTAAAGCAAAGTTGAAAAAAAAAACAATTTTAATTCCTTGTTCAAATTTATCCGAAATCTAGATTTAGTTTGTCAAAATAGAAACAAATAATAGTAACCTTACATACCTATTGTCATTTATCAGCCTTTTGTAGTCCACACCTATATACTTACTCGTAGGCATCTCCAAGGCAAGGAAATAGTTTATTTGTTTATAATTAAAACATCCAAGCTTCACCTATCTCGTCAGTATTTTACATACCTAATGTAAAGTTAGGTAATGAAAATTTTTGCTTTGATCAATCCTGGGTCACTCGCATCAAACTTCTGCCTGCAGCGTAATCCGTTGTATAGATAACGTGTAGTAGGTACCTACCTAGCATCTGCGCCGGAAAATATTCTACACAAACTATGAGCGTTGGTATCGTGGAAACAAGCATAGTTCTCGTATCTACAAGCTGGTCCCAACCGTTGTCCGATACAAAACGACATCGACTGAGCCGTGTCATGCAAATGCGCGGGGTGTCCGAGCCGAGACTACAACCACCCAATTATCCGCCCATGAATAATATAATAAGGTGTCACGGCTCCAAGTATGCCACCGGAAGGTATGCTAGCTCTGAAAGATGACACGCGAGATTTTCTACTTGTGCTAATGAAACCATTTTGAAATAACACACTAATAATGACGAAGTGTAGGTAGGTACCTGTATAACCAGCCTGGCGTTGGTAGAAGACTCTGTAATGTGGAAGAACGTTTTCTTTGTGTACTTATTGTCACTGAGGAGGCCATCAACACTGACTTGATAGTTATAACATGAAACCAAGATAGGATGGATGCCTAGCCAAGTGCTGTCCCATTCTTAAAAACAAAAGATAATTTTATCTTAGTCATAGATATAAACTAAAGCATAGGCTTGAACTTGGGAGCAAAAGTTAACTTATTACGTATGAGTAGATATCTTTTTTTTAATCAAGCTTAAAGTACGTAAAATGATGCTGTTAAATCTAAAGACGGGGTATGAGCTAGCTTACCTTTCTAAGTGTACTGTAAATGAGCTGAATAACGTCATTCCTTATAGTTAGAAATGGGACAAGTGTGAAACGCTCTTGCGTCGAGGAGCCAGCCGGGCCTGCAACATGCTAAAGTGCTCGCGAATTACAACTTCTGAAAACAATTTTAATACTCATTAATTGGTAGAGAGGAGTAGTATGTAGGTAGTAGTTTGTATTAGCTTTATAGTTAATTTCCATTTTTTCATGAAGATGAGTGATTTATTTACCTTGCAATGATTAACCCTTGTCGATTTATTTCAGCTTAGGAAGACTGATTTAATGTTTTTTAGGGTTCCGTAGCTAATTGGCAAAAAACGGTAGTACCCTTATAGATTCGTCATGTCTGTCCGTCTGTCCGTCCGTCCACACACACACATGTCACAGCCACTTTTTTCCGAAACTATAAGAACTATACTATTGAAGCTTGGTGAATAGATGTATTTTGTTGACTGCATTACGATTTCTACACAAAAAAGGCAAAAAGAAAAACAAAATGTTTGGGTCCGTATACTTAGACTGAAACTCATTTTTTTTCATCACACCTAATGTATAGGATAGGTCTTTAAAAATGATGTTGAGGTTTCTAATATCATTTTTTTTACTTAATACTTACTTTGCGGAAGAGTCGCTCCCAAAGTGGTAAAAGTGGTAAAATAAAAGAATTATAAGACTAAAAAAAATATATGATATAGGTACATTACCATCAAAACTACCAACGAAAATTGGTTTGAACTAGATTTACTAAGTAGTTTTTTTTTCGTTATAAACCGTAAACCGCAATTTACATTCCATATATCTTACTTGCTGCTACGGAAACCATTCGTGGGCGAGTCCGACTCGCACTCGGCCAGGTTTATTAAAATTATTAATAAGGTTTTCCGATACGGAACCCTAGAAGCGGTGTCGTAGTAACCTAATAATGAATTAAGCGAGAGGAAGCCGCGTCTTTGTGCCGCGCTCATCTGCGCTTAATTAGCATTTTCCATTTGCGCCGCGCCGCGCCGCGCTGCAGCGCCGCCCGGGCCCGCGAGCCGGACATCATGATGGGAACGACCTTTGTTAGAGAGAGATCTGGACCTGCATGGTCTGAACGTATTCTGCAACGTTTCAGTTTATTTTGGGTTATGGTCCCTGCTCACAAGACAAAAACCGTGGCTTAGACAATATTGGAAATCTCTTTATGTTATGCGCACAGACATGCAGGTAAGCGATTGCCGCTAACTATGGACACCCGCAACATCAGTGAAGTCAAAAGCGCGATATAAACCTTTTCACTTCCTTTGGCCCCGATGGGCGTCTTTAGTTGAGTGAGGGTTCACTCAGTTGGCAAAACAGCGCAAGCTCAGCTTAACGCCGGTTTTCTCCATAGACTTAAGATGCAACCCTGCTAGAAGACCAACATTCTAGTTCTGTGTCACTCCCGACCGATTCGGCTTCGAAGCTTAACTCTCCCACGGTCAACAATCATCATACTTACAACGTTGTGTATTGTTTGTGTAGGCAAATATATGCAGTAGGTACCTATTCGTCATGAAATAACTACTCTTGTTAGGTTAGTGTTTATTATATATATGTATAAGTATACTAAGTAGGTACTATTTGTTTCGTCGTTTCGGTTACAGTTACTCATTGCAGCGGGCGACTAAACCAAACAGTGGCGCACACGACACAGGCAAACTTTAGCTATAGGTAGCCTGCAATGGCATAGTAAGTAATAATGTAAGTACATACTTACACTAGTAGGTAGGTACCTACGTAGATTTACCAATTCCTCGATTCCATCGTCACACCCTAGACTCCATCGAGACGGCGAGCTGGCATTCGTGCTTGTCATCGGTTACTGTTAGCTTCTCCGTTAAGGTGACGGGTAGGGCACACTAGCGACGCCAATCGATTTTATTTTTTAGCTACTAAACTGGATCTGTTTTAAACAATTTCGGGGTTACAACCTCTAGGCAAACACTTATACTATTTATTAATAACCATGCACAAATGTTAACCGCTTTCGTAATTTTCATTAACTAGTTTAGTTCGTCTAGACCTCAGTATATCCTCCTACACCTTTATACCTAGACTTTTAACTTTAACTACTTAGTTCATGTTACATATATAACTGTAGCATACACGTAGTAGGGTCCTGTTCCTCGGCAACGTGGGGCGCTGTTTATTCGTCAAACAGTCGGCAGCATGCGATCGCAAACACGATGCATTCTTAGTTGAATTACCAGCTGAGCAGAGCGCAGGGCTGCCAACTGTAAGTTATATTTGTTGTGATAACATAAACATTAAACAGTGTTGTGTGGAGGGAGGAAGCAAAATTTAAATTATTTACGTGCACGCTGCGTCAAAAAAGAATTTAAAAATTACGATGCCTTAACGTGCCCTTATTATATCCAACTAACTGCCGCACTCAGAGATGTCAAATTAACTTTAATTGGTACTTAAGAAAAAATATTGACACTTATTTCAATAGGTTCACTGTCAAGAAGCATAAAAATTTTAAGCATAAAATAAGTTAGCATAATGTAATTACTACTAATGATAATTTCGCATAATACTAATAAGCACAACAGTTTTTAGCATATTTTTTTAGCATAAATGCAATAAGAGCGTAAACATGATTGAGCATAAAATAATTAATCATAAGTCATTAAGGTTTTGAGCGCCATGGGGGACACCGGTGACCGACAAACAATAAATGTTTATTTGTGTCTGGTTTGATGGCAGTCAGTGTGTTAAAAAGCGGCTTACGGGTAGCCCAAGGGCACCTAAACCTACTTTTAC
This sequence comes from Marasmia exigua, assembly GCA_019059595.1. Classification (NCBI taxonomy): domain Eukaryota; kingdom Metazoa; phylum Arthropoda; class Insecta; order Lepidoptera; family Crambidae; genus Marasmia; species Marasmia exigua. The sequence goes on from CM032466.1 coordinate 18,309,834, forward strand.
TCTATATAATATATGAAATACTGGTTACTTACTTACTTTTTTTATTTTTCAGATTCAAACAACGATTAATGCTTTAAAAAATTGTGCCAAAAAAAATTATGCATAAATGCATTACGCTAAATAATAATTATGCCACAGTAAATATTATGCTAAAACCAAATTCAGCCAAATTAATATTATGCTAAATAAATTATGCCAATTTCATTATGGCAATCCATTTTAGGACAAAACAATTATGCCAATTAAAGGGATCCCATTTCAAAAGGCTTAAAGACTTTCCATAATTAAATAATTGAATTTAGCTTAATTGACGTCTCTCTCTCTGAGTGCGGCAGTAAGTCGTTGTCAAACCACGTCAAAGACATTTTTTATAATTCAGGCTACAAACATATAACATATGAGAGATTTCCTAGCGCACATATATTTAAACGTTAGTATCTAAATTGCAAGAACGTCATATACATTATTAGGTCTTTACCTATGAAATTGCCCTTTTTATGGCAATTTTCTTAGAAGTTGTATTTCCCATTACTCCATTATTAACTGTGCTCTAATGTTGTCCATTAAAGCACAGTTAATAATGGGTAATAGGAAATACAACGTTTAGGAACGTGTAGATTACAGATTTTTTTATTAACTAGTTATTATTGATAAAAAAGTCAATTATGCAAAGTCAAAACAAGGGTCATTTTCAAGATTTTTTTTTTGCATCACAAATACAATAATACAATAATATCTAATCTCTATTTAATTTAACCTTGAAATACAGTCATAAATCAAAATAAAATTATTGTATGGCAACTTTTTGCTTATAAAAGCAGTTATACAACTTGCTCCGCCAGTCCGCTCGTGACCACGGCTGCTGTAACGTATCCGAAACGTCGAGTAAAACATGTGAGTACACAATGTTGTACCACATAATAAATATCGTGTTAATTCTCGTCTTGGTTAATATAGTTATACATCTTATTGTATCTAGGAAAAAAAAAACGGCAATTTCATAGGTAAACACCTATTATTATGTGGATTTGATTGTTTAAACCCATCCTATGCCGCGCCGTGTGGCTGTCCGTACATTTCGCAATAATTTGTTATTGTTTAAATACACCCTGTCATGGTCAGACGTCTCAATTGTAGGTTAGATAGATAGATGTTCTTTATTGCACAAAAACAAAATTTTGACGACCCGTTTGGAACAGTGGTAGTGAACGCTGCCTCTGGTGCAAGGATTGCGGGTTCGATCCCCGCACAGTACAAACATTTGTGTGCATGAACATATCTGTTTGTTTTGGTCTGGGCGTTATTTATGTATTATAAGTATGTATTTACAAAAAACAAGTATAATATTTGTAATCCCACTGTTGATTCTGATATCCGCAACACAAGTGCTTGAGCTACCTATCTCGGAGTAAGATCAATGTATGTGATGTTGTGAAATATTTATTTAATATTTTATAAAAAAAATACTTGTATGATACAAAAACAGACAGTATAAATATTAATAGGTTCTCGTTTTTTTTTGTCTTCTTTCTCTTTTTAACCGAAAAAGAGTAGGTTCTCAATTCGACATGTATTTTTTTTCCTATTTTTTTGTACACTACTAGCACTTCATCCATTCATGTCATTCCTTGCTTACCCCCACCCCAGTGCATGATGTGTGTCTGTTCTAGACCATCTATAACTTTTATTTCTTCTTTTCTATTCTTGTTACACTTTTTTTTATCTTGAACAGACACAAAATATGCTACACGGTCACCCGCAGAATACCAGCGTCGTGACGTGTCAGCAATCACCCGGCACGACTTATGCTGCGCGGGCGCCTATTTGGCACAACACTTGTTTTTATTTTATATTATTCTTATTGTTTTTATTATGTGTTGTTCCCATATCTTAATTCGTGTGATATCTGTTATGTATTTGTTGTGTCAATAAATGTTTCATTCATTCATTCTCACATAGGTAGGTATACCACCAGGAGAACTAGTTATCCTTTTACTTCTTAAAATAAAGTAAAATGGCATCCCTAAGCAGCGTAGTTTACGCACCGAGCCGGGTTTTCACGGGCGACCGGCGACGAAACCTACTGCAGACGAGCGACTGAACCGGCCTATCGTCGCCTCCCCGTCCCCGTACTAGGGACTTTAGGCGCAAGCCCGTCGTTACGACCAGCTCGGGTTCCCTTCTCTTTCACACGCACTGTGTTTCTCCTTTCTTTGGATGCGATACGTATATTCTCATTCGTTACGGATGTCTTCGCGCTAAGGCCCTAGACAATGCTTGCCCACTGAATCCGTAGTATATAAAGCTAAGCTGTGTCTATGGTGCGAGTGCGGACTTACTGTTTTGGTACGGTCAGCATTAAAAGTAGCTTAACATTTTAATACCATGTCGAAGTAACATTTTTTACGAAACCCCTTGGAAACTGCCTAAGTGTTAAGCTTTTTGATGCTAACCGTACCTACCGATCAACATGCATTTGACAAATATCGATAGTTTTACTACAATGGAACCAGAGGCCCTATAACTTAAATGTTCCCGCAACGAACGACGTTTATCTCTCGGTAGTATAATTTAAATAATGAAGCCAAAGTATATCTTACTGGCACGATGACGCATTTGAAGGTGGACTCTGCCTCATACGACAAATATCGTGGGTTCGGTCTCCACCCACCCTGGACAAACATTCGAGCGATAAGCACTTGTGTTTGTAGGTGTACTTATTATTATGTGTAATTCCTCTTGTCTGGTATCTGTAAAACAAGAGCGTATGCTACTAGTACGAAATCAGGCCAATGCATTAGATTTTGTTTGAATTTATAATTACTTTGATTGGCACAATTATAAGTATTTGTCATGCGTTGTTGCATAACTTCAGCAAAAAACTGAACATAAATATTTGAACTCACACGCGCTACATCATCATCATCATCATTTCAACCAATAGACGTCCACTGCTGGACATGGGCTTCCCCCAATGTTCTCCACACAGATCGGTCCTGTGCCGCCCGCATCTAATGGATTCCCGCGATCTTCACCAGATCGTCGGTCCACCTCGTGGGGGGCCTAGCCACGGCTGCGACTTCCTGTACGTGGCCTTCACTCGAGGACCTTTCCGCCTCAACGGCCAACTGTTCTCCTCGCTATGTGCCCTGCTAATTTCCACTTGAGGCATGCAATCCTTTGGGTTCTGTCTGTGACCTTAGTTCTCCTGCGGTCTCATCAATTCTGATACGATCACGCAGGGAGACTCAAGCACTCGAGCATAGCCCGCTCCATTGCTCTCTGGGTGGCTTTGAGCCTCCTTAATCGGCACATTGTAAGTGGCCACGTTTCGGTTCTGTATGTCACCACTGGCAACACACTCGCATTGAAGACTTTCGTCTTGAGACACTGTGGTAGATGGGCAGAAAATATGTTGCGTAGCTTCCCGAACGCTGCCCAGCCGAGTTGGATTCGTCGATCGACCTTTTTCTGGAAGTTGGACTTACCAAGCTGGACTTTTTGTCCGAGGTAGATGTACTCGTCCACAACCTCCAGTATGGAGCTTCCAACCTTTACAAAAGTGGGTACGACATGGGAATTCAACATAATTTTCGTCTTGTCCATGTTCATTTTAAGACCCACTTGTTGGGAGACTCTACTGAGGTCGTCGAGCATTATGCTTAAGTCTTCCAAGGTCTCAGCCATGACTACGATATCATTAGCGAATCGAAGGTGCGTCATGTACTCGCCACTTATAATGATACACGCGCTACACATTTACATAATAACGTGTAAGGGTTTGAATGAAATTTTTGAGACTAATTACAAATTACTTTGACAACAACGAGCTAATTATAATTTGCTGTATCAAAAATAAGGTGACGAGTAGGGCAAACTAGCGACGCCAATCAATTTTAATTTTTAGCCAGTAAACCGGATTTATTTTAAACAATTTCGGGGTTACAACACTTAATCTATTTATTAAATAACCGTGCACAAATGTTGGGTCCGTTTTCGCAAACGAAAAATTGATAGACGTCAAAAGTGGCTGCTTTTGGCGTGCATAAATTTTTTTCGCACGCGTTGGACCCAATATTTTTGTATGCTTATTTAATAAATAGTATAAGTGTTTGCCGAGAAGTTGTAACTCCGAAATTGTTTAAAATATATCCGGTTTAGTAGCTAAAAATTAAAATCGTTTAACGTCGCTAGTGTGTCCTACCCGTCACCTTAACAAGGTGAGAGTCATATCTTGATAAATAAATAATATCTTCTCTTGAAAACACTTTAAATATTAATTGCACAAGTGTGAATTCGGACGCGAGATTTAGCACAAGCAAATGGCTATGTAAACTTTTTGTGACTACACTCTCGCATAACTCATAGTAAATGCCGTAATAAGTAAGACAAGAGTAGCTAAACCTGTTGGAGAAGCGCATCGCATCCACAAAAAGATCGTGTCGGAAAGAGACAGAGGCGCCGTGTGCTCAAGAATCAGTGTTTGACATGAGAAAGACATCAACGCGTTCTATTGCATGGAAATGTATTTTGTTTAAAAAAATCTCAGCTTGAGTGACGGTATCATTGATAAATTTATTATATCGATAATAAAGTACAGACAGCCACACATCAGGTTACCAATTCTTCAATTAATATTGATTTTTTTTTACATTATAGCGGACAAACGAGCAAACGGCACACCTGATGGAAAGTTATCACCGCCGCCCATGGACATCTGCAACACCTGAGGTATCACATATGCGTTGCCGGCTCTTAAGAAAGGAGTAAACCCTTTTCTTGAAGGTCACCAGGTCGTATCATGTTCGGAAACACCACGGATGACAGCTGGTTCCACAGTTTTACTGTGCGTGGTAGGAATTAAACGTGTTTGACTTTAAATAGAAAATCGTCATGAAGAAATTTTACAGTTTTGTATACTTTGATATGTGGCGGTACGTACATAAATTATATACTTTCTGTTTAATGTTTAGGCTGCATTACCCATGGCAAAAAAGGTTTCTTATGCAATTTTATATCTATCATTTTTTGGGGTTGAGTAAGTACCCTATGAGTGGGAGCGCAGCCGATGGCGACAGCTGGTCGACAAAATCGGAAGGAGTCACGATCCTCAGCAGTGAGGGAATCGACAGGAAAGAGAGAGAGAAGTACTCTATGTTTTTTTTATGTGATAGGCGGCAGACAAGCAGACGGATCACCTGACGGTAAGCGATTGCCGCCGCCCATAGACACCCGCGACACCAGTGGAGTCACAAGCGCATCGCCAACCTTTAAACCCCCCTTTCCCCCGGATTGGGCCTCCGGTATCCTCACTTACGCAGCGAAACAGCACAGTGATGCTTCACGCCGGTTTTTTGAGAGGCCGTGGTATCACACCGGCCCAATCATGCCGAAGCGGGGCTCTCCCACGGTCAAAATGTTTATTTATGTAATAAAGTACAGCCACATGATACGTATAACACAACCTTAGTTTACTTAATCAAAGGGAACAATTTTCTGATGTGTTGTTTAGGGGAAAAAAACTGGTTTTCTGCATTCGTGATGCGATTAAGAGGTGTACCTGTACCTGTGCCAGTACCTAATCCATCGTGAAAAAGTTCCTATTTGGTTTTTTTAATACAACTATAATAGTGTAATAAAGGTATTATAATATTTGAATGTTAATACCACCAAGCATACGATAACTGCTTTACCTTTCTCACTTCAGAATGATCTCTTACTTTCCCGTTTATTTACTCTGTAAACTATCTCATCGGGTTCCCACGTACATCGTGAAATAAACAAATAAAAAGGTCCATTGACGGAGCGCGGGGTCCCTCCGGAGGGACGCGGACGGAGGGCGTAAACGAGACAAGTTTTTCTATTTGCCTCCACCTCACCTCCTCGCGACCCTAAACAAAATGTGGCGAGAAGATCATTTGTTAATAGTCAAGTTTGTTTGAGAATGTTACTTGAAGTAGCTCAAGTTTTTTACCTATTTCGGGGATGAATGCTTGTGTTTGTAGACCGTAAAATGTCAGGTATAGTTGACGGCTCATAGAGCTTATGACACTGAGGTTTGGTTTTAGTAGTGACATGCAATGCTAGGTAGTTTCAAATACAAATAGTTTATTGTGCTTACTTTGAAATAATTTGCACATGACATAACAGCTAAATAACTACAAATACTTTGATAATAATAACTAAATATTGCAGGTAAGTACAAAACTAATGATTCTTTACTTTCCGTACTAGTAAAAACTGTGTTACGGCAAAGTAATGATTTTCGCCTTACTGTTAAGGTACATTTTAAAGTAAAGTTTAGATCGTTGATTGAAGCCTTAATCTACGTTTCCACAGAAGTAAAGATTGCTCACAATACACATCTCATCTATTTTGAGCAATGTAATTGGTAAATTTTTATGAGTGTCCGCTCAACTCCGCCTAGCTCCACATCTATTTGAACACAGCCTAATAAATAAGGTTAATTTGTACCCTAAGAGATCGCTCGCCCGAGGCTCAAATAACGATATTTAAAGCAACTAAACTAAACTAAACGATAAGTATGCAAAGTGCCGGAGTCAAGTAAAAAAAAAGATAAAAAATTCACAGGAACATATCGGGACAGGGTTCAAAATCACTGTTGGAGGACCAGAGGCTTTTTGGAAGTACGTTAAGTCAAAAAGGGAAAGTAGGCAGACTAAAACCATAATGAAAAATGGGGAGATGATCACGCCTGACCAGTGTGCCAAAGAATTCGCATCGTACTTCCACTCAGTGTATAGCACGCAACAGCCGAACCTAGACGTTGCGGCAGCTTTGGCTGATGGAGGGGACAAAAACGGTGGAGCACGCGTGCACCTGGAGCGACTACATTTGGATGAGGTAAAAGGAGCGCTGCGCAGGCTCAAGCCCAAGACTTCTACAGGACCGGATGGATTCCACCATTCGTATTTAGGGACTGTTCGGGAGATGTTAGCTGAACCACTCCTGCACATTTATAATCTCTCGTTACAGACTGCCATTTTTCCTGAGAGGTGGAAGCTCACGCGCGTCGTCCATGTTCCTAAGGGAGGGTCATCTAGTAGTGTGGAAGGATATAGACCGGTAGCTGTATTGTCGACAGCGGCAAAAGTCTTTGAGTCAGCCATACATAAAATGTCTATACCCCCAGGTAAACGCACAGTTGACAGACGCGCAGCACGGTTTTCGACCAGCGCGAAGTACGACTAGCAACCTCATGAATTACATGGCGGATATAATTCCAGCTGTGGATAGTGGGGTGCAAGTAGACGCCGCTTACTTTGATTATAAAAAAGCCTCGATCTGGTCGAAAATGAAGTACTGCTTAAGAAGTTGGCGGGCGTAGGGTTCACCCCGCGGTTGTTGCAGCTGTTTTGCCAGTTATATGAGGGATAGACAGCAGTATGTGGAATATGCCGGTTACACCTCAGAACCCTATTTCACACGATAGGGGGTAAGTCAGGGCAGTAATCTCGGGCCTTTTGAGTTCATTTTAATGGTGAACGATCTGCCGACGGTCGTAAAGGATTCCAAGTGCTTACTGTTTGCCGACGACTTGAAATTGTATCGCGAGATCAGGAGTCCAGATGACAAGGAGAAAATGCAGAGGGTCATTGACAGGGTAGTGGCATGGAGTGAGGTCAACGGGTTAAAGTTTAACACCTCTAAGTGCGTCACTATATCTTTTTCACGAGCACGCAGCCCCCTTCTGAATACTTACAAGATAGCAGGGACAACGGTTACTAGGGTGAGCGAGGTGAGGGATCTAGGCGTACAATTCACAGCCAACCTTACGTTCAAAAACCACATAACGAAAATATGTAAGAAAGCTTATCGAAACTTAGGTTTTATTCTGCGTACTGCTCACGGTTTTAAAAACATTACAGCAATCGTAACACTGTACAATGCCTTAGTTAGAAGCCATCTTGAATGCAACTCGGTGATCTGGGCTCCGCACGAAGCCAAGTATAATATCATGGTAGAAAAGATACAAAAACAAGTTTGTAAGGTACCTGTATCTGAAACGGTATGGGGTGTACCCATTTTACCCATTGAAGTATCCCACCTTATTCATCCTGGGTATGGTGGGCTACAATGAATTAAGGGTTAGAAGGGAAATCGCGTTGCTGGTCTACTTCTTCAAGTTGTTGAACGGTAAAGTGAATAACCGGAATTGCTGGGTACGGTATGCCTCAGCGTGCCGGACCGCTACGCGGAGCGCCGCCGCCGCCCGCGCCTGCTGGCGCTGCCGCGCGCGCGCACCAACTTGCTGGCGGAGGCGCCCCTCACTCGCGCCAACCAGGCGTTTTTAACGAGGTAATCGGATGTAGTAGACCCTTTTAATTGCTCACTGAGTGAATTCGTAAGAGCCGCGCTTTTTATTGTTAGTTATAAGTAGCTGTAACTAAATTAGATATTATTGTACTCCATAGTCATAGAAAATAGTATTTTATTTTATTCTATCGCATTAGGTGATTACCCTGTAAAGATGGAATAAGTTAGTGAATAAATAAATAAATAAAAATAAATAAACTCTGCATCTTAGCGTGTAATTCCTGGTTGCGTCCAAAGCTGCCGTTCTGGAGCCCGGGGTATGCTTGGAACATGATTCAGGATTTGGGGAGTCTGGTAATCATAATCATAAATATTTGTTGCTTGTTTTGGTACACAATTTGGTCTTAAAGATAACAATGTGTCATCACTGTCAATGTGATGACAACAAATGAATCCTGTAATGAGTGGAAATTACAATAAAGCGACTATCGTCGGACCTTAGCAACCCTTCAACAGGGGACCAGACCAACTGAATGATTACACGTTTCAGAAACGATTCGTAACGTGCAGGATTCCTCACGATGATTTTACCTAACCGCCGAGCTTATGGTAGAAATACGAACATATATTTAAAAAATCCACAGGCGAATGCTCCTATACGAACCAGGACCCTGCGTTTGGAAAGCGCGTTCTGAACCACTCAGTTACCATCGCTCTATTTAAAACTACTATGTATATGTAACAAAACGAAGCCTAGTTAGATTAGTGGCGTAATGTTATAATATAGGACCGCTCACAAACGGTCGCGCATGAGCAAACTGAAACATTAAACGTAAACAACGATTCATTAAAACGGTATCACTGGCGATATAAACACGTTTACGCTATCGCAAACAGGACCCCGCCACAGTGAAGGTAACAGTATGACTAGTATGCTAATAAAAACTAGCAATTTCAAATTCTATTTCAATAAGGTTCTCTGATATTTTTAACGTACGTACGTCTCATATTGGAGGAATCATTTTTACATAACCTATTTTTATGTGATGGGTCGCACACAAACAGACGAGTCCTCATTTCCCCGGATTGGATCTCCGGTGCCCTCACTCACGCAGCGAAACACAACAGAGTCATTCCTGGAAAAAAAATGGTGAAAACAAAAATAGCAGCCGCTGAAGTATACATTGGTCACCTACCTACCTCTAGGTACCTTAAAAAAGTTCAAAATGGAAAAATTCTTTAAAAAAATACCGTAATCTTCACAGATAATGTAGGTATCTAATTATAACCTGCCAGCACTAATTACATATAAGCATGCAAGTACGTGTTCTATTTATGACTTTGATTGTTGACATTTTTGATACAGCTCTACCACAAACTCTACTGGCCTTTGGTGAAGTTACAAAACTCAAGAGAATTGAATTTGCAAGCCATCTTTGCAATAAACTGTATTGACTTTTTTATACTTATAATTAATTACATATATAATTTACATTAAAGGGAGCGCTATCTATCTATTCTATTTCAAATAAGACATTATATATTTTTGGAAATCCATAATTAGCCTTAAGTTTAATTTTAAATATTTAGATGTAAATTATACATTGTATTGCTGTTAACTTTCTGAATATAAATAAATAATATTTTATTTAGTTGTACAGTTTTGGTGCGAGGGTTCCGAAGATAGGTTGCGGGCGGGCGGCGGACTGTGCGGCTCGGCCGGGCGGGCGGCATGTGCTATAATCTGTTTGTCCGGCGATTACAGCCACCTACTAATCCGGCAAACAACGCCTTAAACCTTATTTGTAGCCAAACAGCTGTTCGCGCGGACCCAACATTAGCTGCGTGTTCCTCGCTGTATTACACGCGCTACTTCAAAATGAAAATTAAAATAAATACGCGAAATAAATTCTTACTAATTAGATAGTTCAGACTCGAGGGCATTTCCTGTATTGTGAAAACTAGCTGACGAGATCCAGGGGTCTCCCAGCATAGCCCGAGCCAATTCAGATAAGTTAGTTTTCCATTTGACCCAACCTGAAATCTGATTTTGAACCTTCCATGTTTAGGCACAGTGCCATATTTTTTTTGTCGTTGGGTAATGCCGCCTTATGCGCATACATAAGCCTCAGCTCCCAGCAGGAAGGCATCCTACTGGGGAGTAGGAGGGTTATGTCGGGTTCTCTTCTGGCGGGGGCTTCTCCTAACAAGAGGCCGTCCAGGGACATACTGACTAAAGCCCAGCGGTTTTCCCTCATCGCCCTTGAGTGGGGAGGAGTCCTATGTTCAAAAAGGGCGAACCCTTTTGATTACTTATCACATGAAACTACTTTCTAATTCTAACGTCTAGGAAAACTAGGAATCACCCATTCTTTGTTAGTACAAAGTTCACATTACAAGCAAGGATTTCCAAGGATTTAAATTAGTGTTTAGCTTCATAGAGGTTTGTTCTATAATGTAATAGCCACTCATATATGGGTAAATGCCACTAAAATTATTTAGAACGCTAATGCTGATTGATGGGTTACCTAACTTTCAGAATAAGTAATATGGTTTGTAAGATTATTATTTTCTGTCATATTTTTTCATGTCAGCACGAACTGTCTAAAAGTATCTTAAAATAGAAAATAGCCGTACAGAGTGACGGCAAATCACTCGCTTGAGTGTCATGAGCATAATAAGAACTGGCGTCGTCGGCTCAAAGTAAATGAGCTTCGCAGAAGCTGTGCTAGAAGCCTCTGCATAAGAAATTTCATATCAGAATTTTGTAAATTACGTTAATAATTTCTAACATATCAAGGTCCCTGAGTCAAAAGCGGAATCTCCAAATATTCCAAAAAGTTGTCGGCCCGCGGCGCTTCATCGTTACCCTTTTCGTATAATTTGTTAACGGCGCCCCCTCCACCCTCTCCGTCCCCCATCTGCCCTGGAGCAAACATCCCCATATTAACCCTTGAACAGAATCCATGGTTAAGCGGCCTTCATTCTTCTCGCAGGGTAGGAAATGTCCCCCTTTATCGTTTAACTTTTAAGCTTAATGTTTATTTCAGGTTTTGGTAGTTCAAATATAGAGGTAATGTTTTGTACTATTTGTACGAAGTATTTTATAGTAATAAATTATACCTAAATATGATAGATGTTTCTTAGAAATTAGACATAAGGATTGATCAACATTTTAAACTTACAAATACTCTTACTAACGAAGCTCAACACACTTTATTGTATCTAGATGAGGTTTGCGATGAGATACGAAATGTGGTAAATGAAAAAAAAAGTAAAGCAAAGTATCAGCCTATATACTATCCCACTGCAGGGAAAAGGCTTCCGTCATAGAAATCGAGACGTCGCTAATATGATGGGATCAGGTTCACTCACCACGTTTGACAAATGCGGATTGGTGATCACAAACCTGAGCTATGTCCGAAAAATTCGAAACATAGGTACTTTTTGCTCGATTGGGAAATAGAACCCAGGACCCCGAAAAGTACCCATTTGTATACCCAACGTGTATACAAAACATTTTTAATTGGAAAAAGAGTCTTGGAAAAGTGAACTATTGCCTGCGGTATGTCCGGACTGATACGACCTTCGAAACTTCAGCATGGTGCATAACTGTGACCTACCTTATAAAGGCATATAATAGTCAATAAAAAAATAATAAAATATCAATTCAAATAATAACAAAAAAAAAATTACAATATCAGTACACATTTTTGTCTAATAAATATTCACTTACGGCATAATAAAGGTTGGCAGCGCACTTGTGACTCCACTGGTGTCGCGGGAGTCCGTGGGTGGCGTTATTTTGCTTACCATCAGGTGATCCGTCCGCTCGTCGGCCACATATCACATGAAAAAAAAACATCTATCAATAAAAAATCTGCTAGTCTTTTTTTAAACATTTGTAGATCGTCTAGATCACGGATGGCTACTGGAATTTTATTGTATATTCGGGGAAGCTCAGAGCTTAGCAACCTAAACAGAGTCTTGGCCTCCGAATATAAGAGATCGCCATTTCAGTCGATCCTGCAATACTTCTTGCCAGTTATTGACTATGGACTACCTCATCATTTCAGCCAGTAGACGTCCACTGCTGGACATAGGCCTGTCCCAATGTGCTCCACACAGATCGGTCCTGTGCCGCCCGCATCCAATGGATTCCCGCAACCTTCACCAGATCGTCGGTCCACCTTCTGGGGGGTCTGCCATGGACTACCTAATTATAATTAATCCATGACTTGAACCCACATTTTCACGCTCCGGCTATTACTACAAATTAAACTACTGAACGCGTCACTAAGACGATTTGCTATGAGCTGGCGATGGTCTCATCAAATTACAAATACAAATATTTCCACTGGATATTATTATCCTTTAGTAGTATTAATATCCTTTGGTAGTCAGGTGAACCGCCTGCTTGTCTGCCCCTTATCTTATTAAAAGTTACTCAATCGGCCTCCCTTTGGCAGCGGCAGGGTTGAGCACGTGGGCTCACGCCGCGGAACGTGCAACTCACTTCGCAACTCGTTATGACATCAACACAGCACTGATTGTGAGGTTTGTGCTCTTCCAAACAAATAATCTTGCCAGTCATTATCCGAACAACTTAATAAGCCACTTGTTTGATGAAGATAAACAATATTTTTCACATTTCTCATTTTTCTTTTTCCATTGCATTACCATGTTTATACATTTACTATCTCATATGTAATTAATGGAAGCAATAAAGAATTAAGTAGTTGCTTTAAAACTCTTTCTATGACGTATACATGCGGGTTTTATTTATATGATAGATGGGAACTGGGAGACGAGCAGACAGATCACCTGACGGTAAGCGATTGATTTACTCCACTGGTGTCGCGTGTGTCCATGGGCGACCATGGACACCCGCAACACCAGTGGAGTAACAAGTGCGCTGCCAACCTTTAAGCCCCCCTTCCCCCGGATCAGGCCTCCGATACTCACGCAGCGAAACAAAGCACATTGATATATTAAATATGAATATTATTGTTACAGTAACTGGGTCAAACCAACATGCATACCCAAAAAACTGTGTGAGAAAATCATCATCATGTAGATATACATAATGATACATGTCTATGCCATTGGTTAGCACAGTTAATCCAATAGTTAACATCGTAATTTAAAAAGTTAAATTCGTTTATAATCAGTAAAGCATTACTGAAATTGTATTGCACTAATATTGAGAATGTACTCAAAAATTTAACGCAAATTAGAATAGAATAGAAAATATTTACTTATTTAGCAAAAAATGTAAGACTAATTAGGATTCTTAGTGTTAATTTAGAGTTGACCATTTAAAACGTATACTTACTGCTTTTGGACTCTTACTGCCACCCTCAGAGTCGTTGATTAGCTTAGTTGGCTACTTAAGAAAAATATTGACACTTAATTTGATACGCATAAAGACTACCGATACTAAAGTTAATGAACATTAGCTTAAATGACGTCTCTGAGTGCGGCCGTTAGTCTAAAACGACTGATCAGATTTACAGAAGAGAAAGTCATAGCTTTTGTAACACGAAGAACTCTGGCCGTCGTTGGCTCTTTATAAGTAAATGTAAAGTGGAAAGAAGAATGAAACGATCATCAGAGACGCGGTAGCGTATACGCCAAGTTCAAGCTAATTGTTAACTAATTAGTAACGCCATCTGTTGGTCGTGTCAGTAAAGTCTTGTCTCCCATTCCTTCAATCTGTTTATTCCCTCCTGTTCACTCATTCTATCCAATTCAAAAACTCACCGGACACTTGCTTTTGAAATTTCTTGAAGACAACACGTGAATGATAAATTGCTTCAAGAAAAAGACGACTCGATTAGACGGGGGCACTGCTGTGCCCCCAAATATTGTACCTGGATAGCCGGCCGGCTCAGATTCTATAATCTAAAATTGTAAATTCTTGTGCTGTGATCGATCACCAACCTCTTCAGCGTGCGTACCGTCTGCTGAGAGAAGAAAATCTCAAGACACCGAGTAAAGTGAGTTTTTCCCCACGCCTTTGATTATGAATACCTTTTGAACCTTTGATTGATCATAAATTGAATTAATAATATCATAATATGATGTTAACGTAACATGTTGAAGTCCAAAAAACATTCTTTTTATTTTTAAAAACAATATAGACTTATAATAATTCTATGAAAAGCAACAAATTGACTGAATTATAAAAAGAGAGAACCAAATCACCGGGACCACCAACTTATCTTACTGTATTCGCCATAGGCTTTGCTTTAATAAATATCTTCTTTTTTTTTAAATATGGCTCTACCCAAAGATATCTTGCCAGTGTCAAGTAACTTGTTGAGAATAATCCACATTCTAGTCAACAGTTGAAGTCAGTAAAAGTCACAGTCACTCAATAAAACGCTGGTGTGTTGCGTTTTATCGACCTACGGATTATGGCGATACCACTCTAAACACAATCGCGGGTTTTCAGACTCTCTTAGGTCTTGTCTAGCAAGTTGTCCCTGTGACAATAGTCGCCACACAATAAGTAGGTAGCAATGGTAAAAACGATATAATTCAACGATTCTCATTATTAGGATCATTTTGTGGCACTTCACTGCACAAATTCGTTTACTAAAAACCACTAGAAACTAATTTAAAACCGTTGAATTGCATCAGCCCACGCGGAGTGTTTTAGTCCTACCTCCAGAATCCAAAAAAAGAGCTATTGTATTGTTTACTGTCAGCTATGTTTACCTGTGTCGCAGGTCCCGCGAACTGACTGCGGAACTCTAGCAGCTAGCACGCTATTTGTCTCCCAGTTCCAGCCCGACATTCGCAGTTTCAACTTTAACTAACGGCCCACAGCCATCGAGAGGCAAACTTTTTGTCTGATAGGACGCTGGTTCACGGGAATCGTGTTTACTACAAACTGAAACTCATTCGTTCAACAAACGCTGCTGTAAATAACCGTTTTTATGGTTTCATTGTGCAAGCGTTTGACTAGAAAATAACTTGAAATATGATTTGATATACGTACCAAAAGTCGTGGGTACGAACCCCACTCTAGACAAACATTCATGCGAATGAATGAATGAATATACTGAGTATATTCTTTTATTGCACTCAAAACAGTGTGAAAAACTATAAATACCATCATCGTACATCATCATCAGCCCATTTAAGTCCCCACTGCTGGGGCACGGGCCTCCCTCAATCACATGAGGGGTAATTGCCATACTCACCACGCTTGGCAGACGGGTTGGCGAGGGTTTTGATATAAATGCAGAGTTTTCCTTCTCTGGGTGCTGATGATCATGCCAGCAGCTTTACCTTAGTCGCCTTTTACGACACCTCGGTAAGAGTGAGGTTGGCCTATTCTACTCTGCCGGGGACCACACGGCCATAACATCCATCCATAAATACCATCACAAATACCGAAATCGCTTACCATCAGGTGATCCGTTTGCTCGTCTGCCACCTCTCAAATAAAAAGAAAAAAACCTAATTACAGAAGATGTACAACGAAGGCGGCCTTATTATTTTGTGTCTTAGTGAAATACGTATTCAGTTACCTTCGACCCTTCGACCCCCTACCCCTGTTGATCGAGTAGTTTTGGGTTCGATTCCCGGGTCGAGCAATATGTATGTTTCGAATTGTTCGAAGATAGCTCGGGTTTGTGTTCACCAATCCTAATTAGGCAAGCGTGGTGATAAAGCCTAATCCCATCATAGCAGCGATGACTTTATTTCCATGATAGAGGCCCAGCAGTGGGACAATTTGTAAGCTGAGATCACTTTGAAATATCTAATTAGTACTTAAATGTAATCCATGACACTTATGTTCCATCCTGCCGTAGCAGCGTTCCGGAACGTGCCTGCGTTCTCTACACGGAACATCATCGCATTGTTTGTCGCCTCCTTGTTCCGGGATTAGTGAGTCGAGCGCGTGTTGTACTTGCTCCGTTTGTGTAATGATTGGATCGAGTTTAAGCCGGAAACCTAATCTGGACCTTTGTGCAGATTACCGTGGAAGAGCCACGCTTCGGCATGAATGGGCCGGCTTGACCGGAATGATACCAAGGCCTCATAGCAAACTTACGGCGTGAAGCAGCACTGTACTGTGTTTCGCTGCGTGAGTGAGGGTACGGGAGGCCTAATCCGGGGGAAAGCGAGGTTTAAAGGTTGGCAGCGCACTTGTGATTCCCCTGGCGTAGCAGGTGTCCATGGGCGGCGGTAATCGCTTACCGTCTGCTCGTCTGCCACGTATCACATAAAAAAGGACTCTATAGATCGTCAACGCAAACGCGTGACCTCGTGTGACGCGTGATTCTAGATCTCATCTAGATCTTGGGTCGCCAGCCCCACTGTAACCTGTTTGTGGAGCCGTGGCACAGTATAGAGTCTACATGTCAGTCCTTCTGTGAGGGAGATTGTGAATAGACTCTTAGTAGCTTATTATTATTTAGTAATGGTGAACGATCTCCTGCAAGTCTTGAATTCTGCTGAATGTTTCATGTTTGCTGACGATTTGAAAGTCTTTAAAGCTGTGTCGAGCCCTGCTGATTGTGATGCACTACAGCGGGATATAATTGCGGTGGAAGACTGGAGCCGAACCAATCATCTGGGTCTCAACATTTCCAAGTGCCGAGTGATGTCTATTTCTCAGTCGTCTTCACCAATCAGTGTGCTTTACACAGTTAACGGGCTGGTATTGGATCGGGTTAAAGAGATTCGTGACTTAGGTTTATTGTTAGATAGCAGATTGAATTTCCATCAGCTGGTGGTCGCTACTTGTTCCAAGGCTTGGGTTTATTATCAGGACCGCCTCACAATTTCGTGATATCAAAGTTGCTATAACATTGTATAACGCGTATGTCCGTAGTACGTTGGAGTACGGTGCAGTAGTGTGGGATCCTCGATAAGCCAAATATTCATGTGAGATGATTGAGAGGGTACAGAGAAAATGAGCAAGGTATGCCTACAAGCGTATGTATGGAACCCATTCCTGTTCCCTTCCTTATTTGTGGCAGGCATGGTAGGACTTGATACCCTGCAACTTAGGCGTAAATTGTTACTCGCCATTCACTATTACCTTCTGCTGCAAAATAAAGTTGACAACCCTACGATCGTGAATAGTATCGGTCTTTATATTCCCTAAAACTATGTAAGAGGCGTTCCGACGAAGGAGAGCACTGTTCGCGGAACGAGCCGCACGCACCAAATACGCTGCGCACGCGCCCACCTCTAGGGCGCTTCGGTTGCTTAATGACTTTCTCACTAAGTGTCAACATGCTGATATATTTAATGATAGCGTTTTAGTTTTGTCTCATTTGTTTAGTTTGTATCTGTGTCATAGTGCCTAAGTCTATTTGTGTAAAATTATATGTAATACGAGCGTTTTGGGCAACTGTAAGCTCTTATTACTAATAATTGATAAATAAATTATCTGTTCTATCATATTACTTATAATTATGTTTTGTTTAGATATTTTATATAAAATTTTTGTTACTGTGTGTTTCAATTACGTAATTAGGTTTAAGAGCCTGTGTAATTGAATAAATAAATAAAATAAATAATAGTAACAATCTCATCTAAGGTCTTCTTCTTTATCTTAGCGTGTATATCCCACCCAATTGCGTCTAATGCTGTCGCTCTGGAGCCCGGGGTTAAGCTTGAACCATGATTCTTGATTTGGGGAGTCTGGTAATAACGATGAAGCGACTGCCGTCTAACCTTCGCAACCCTTTAACAAGGGAACCAGACCAACTCAATCTTGATTACATCTTTCAGAAACTACCCGAAATGTACGGGTTCCCTCACGATGTTTTCCCTCACCGCCGAGCTAATGGTAGAAATATGTACATAGATTTCAAAAATCCAGAGGTGCATGCTTTGATTCCAATCTGGTCCTCCCGTATGGAAGGCGCGTTCTGAACCACTGAGCTCACTCTCAAACTACCATCACTCTTTCTAGTGATGTAATTTATCTCATCTAAACACAAGGAGTCATCAGGATCTAACAGAAGGAGCCACTCTTTCTTAGCTATAAGCAAGAGTGGCTCCTTTCGTTACAGTATTTATATTAACTAGAAGGGATCAATCAATTGTATTGTGGAAAATTAGAAACTGTATTTTTTTTAATTGCCTCTCTCTATCAAGTAAGATTGTGACGATGTGTTGCAATGAGCACAATCGTTATCAGATTATTGAATGTCACTATTGCTGGGCTCCTACGATCACAATCTTGCCATGCATGGCCTAAGCAATAAGAGCTAGAAACTTGAAATTTTGCACAAGGGTTCCTTTTGTAGCGTAGGGGTGGACCAAGAAAGGATTTTTTTTAATTCAGCCCCTAAAGGAATAAAATGTGGGTTCAAAGTTAGTATGAAAAATATCTATTATCGGGCCTCGACGCCATATTCCAAAAAGAATAATGAAATCGTTAAGACACTTCATGTTACTGTGTAAAATGAAGTCCCGAAACGAAGTGAGGGTGCGCCAAATGAACAATCAGTTACATAGATTAAAATTCTTATTTTCAGACCCCATCCAGTCCATAGGTTAGTTCAATGAAAATTAAACACTTATGACACATACCAGGATCACCATTCTACAATCGCACGACTAGACGCCGCGGCAAACTTCACCAATAAGTACTACCTGGAACCAATCCCTTCAAAACGATTCGTTTCCAGCGCTCCTTTTTCCCACGCTCGTGCAAACTCTGGAATGAGCTTGCAGCCGCGGTGTTCCCTGATCGCTATGACATGTCCTTTTTTAAACGAAGGTTTGAAAAGAGTTCTTCTTTCACTGTAGGCAGCGGCATAACTGTGCTCGGCATTGTTGATGTCTATGAGCGGTGCTTACTGTTTACCATCAGATTGGCCGTAAGCTCGTCTGCCTATTATAAGCAATTATAAAAAAAAACGATTAAGATAATTATTAACCCCACAATTTATATAGGTGCATTTATAATTAACATAGTTCAAACATAAATGAATGAGTGAGGTTTTCATGGAAAATATTTCTGCGATTGTATTTAACAGAATCAGAATTTAACAAACATTTACCATACAGTATCTTTATCGTTGTTTTATATTATAAACTCATTATGAGATTCTATTAATTTTTCTGTTTTTGCTGTTTATTATCTCAACTGACATTAATTTGCTAGGTTTTAATTTATTATTTTGGTTTGTATCTTTTTTTATGTTATGTAATCTAATTTTGTTAGTAATTGTTCATAAAATGTGTATATAACGTGCCCAAATATTACTTCATGATATCTCAAAATAGTTGTAATTTTTGATACGGGTTCGAAACGTATCTATGCGATCAGAAAACCCACAAAACAACCTACAAGTTTGTAAATGTCAATTTGAGCGGGACTTTAAATGATGGCAGTAGTAAACAAGTTACACCATACACTCCACAGGCACGTTACTATGTAGTTTATTTGCTTACGCAAAAAGTCGGGAACTAGAAGTGAACATGCAAAGTTAATTTTTGCTCCGCTCGTCGCGCGAGGAGCGGGGAGGAAGGGGAGGAAGGCGTCTCGGTAGAGGCTACACTATCGCGTGTAAACAGTTTATGCAAAACGGCGAATTGAATAAAGGGACGGATCGTGGGCGCGCGGAGACGAGGCGTCATGCCGCCCCGTACCGTGCTCAATGGAACTTGCTGGAACGAAGAGAATAGTTTAACGCCTTAGGCGCGTCGCCCAAGTGACAGTCACGGAGGAGGCGGCTTGGAATCGAGGCGCGTTTTAGAATTGGTCTCTGTGTAGTGACGAGGCGGGGGCGACACTACTTCCTTCTCATTTTGATTCATCCATACTCAATTCATTTAAACGTAAACTTATAGGTAGGTCAAGTGTAGTTTAGTATTCTGTTTTTGCTGTTTATTATCTCAACTGACATTAATTTGCTAGGTTTTAATTTATTATTTTGGTTTGTATCTTTTTTTATGTTATGTAATCTAATTTTGTTAGTAATTGTTCATAAAATGTGTATATAACGTGCCCAAATATTACTTCACGATATCTCAAAATAGTTGTAATTTTTGGATACGGGTTCGAAACGTATCTATGCGATCAGAAAACCCACAAAACAACCTACAAGTTTGTAAATGTCAACTTGAGCGGGACTTTAAATGATGGCAGTAGTAAACAAGTTACACCATACACTCCACAGGCACGTTACTATGTAGTTTATTTGCTTACGCAAAAAGTCGGGAACTAGAAGTGAACATGCAAAGTTAATTTTTGCTCCGCTCGTCGCGCGAGGAGCGGGGAGGAAGGGGAGGAAGGCGTCTCGGTAGAGGCTACACTATCGCGTGTAAACAGTTTATGCAAAACGACGAATTGAATAAAGGGACGGATCGTGGGCGCGCGGAGACGAGGCGTCATGCCGCCCCGTACCGTGCTCAATGGAACTTGCTGGAACGAAGAGAATAGTTTAACGCCTTAGGCGCGTCGCCCAAGTGACAGTCACGGAGGAGGCGGCTTGGAATCGAGGCGCGTTTTAGAATTGGTCTCTGTGTAGTGACGAGGCGGGGGCGACACTACTTCCTTCTCATTTTGATTCATCCATACTCAATTCATTTAAACGTAAACTTATAGGTAGGTCAAGTGTAGTTTAGTATTCATAGTGGTGTTTAACTTAAGAACAAGCATTCAGAATTGTATATGCGAAAACATTTAAATAGGCAGATAGTTACCTTAGTGACTACGGGGACCACAACGCGTGCCGCGCGGTCTGCGCGGGACGAAGACGAAGCATATACACGCGCGCGCGCACCTACCCCCGGACATACCTCACCGATCACGGAATGTATATGCAAATAAGTGTATATAATAGCTAATATATGTATATATTAGCTCACTGTTTTTGGTCTTATTATACCTAGTTATAGTCCTGTTGACGCCCTGGTGGTCTAGTGGTTTAAGTACCGGGTCGTGATCTCGGGATCCTGGGTTCGATTCCCGGGTCGAGTGAAAAGTATGTTTAGAAATTTTCGAACATAGCTCGGGTTTGTGATCATCAATCCGCATTTGGCAAGCGTGGTGATTAAGCCTAATCCCATCATAGTAGCGATGACTCGATTTCTACGAGTATGATGGAGGCCCACTATAGGGCAAACCTGTAGTGGGACAGTTTTAAGCTGATATTTTACTTTTTTTTTTATTCAGTCCACGTATTTTATTAATCATCTCCAGAAACGTACACTCACTCGTGCCTCGACTCCAGCCCGCTGCGACTATCCTGTGGGCGGCCTGCCTTACTTATGTAAAAAGGTGCTTACACAAAATCGGTATGAAGTAGCACCTACGTTGCTTTTCGCTGAGAGAGAGCAGACGGATCACCTGATGGTGATCCGTCCACTCCACGTCCACTGGTAACCGCCGACACCAGTGGACTCACAAGTGCACTGCCGACCTTCAATCCCCTCGGATTGGGCCTCTGGTACCCTCACTCACGCAGTGAAACACAGTACAATACTGCTTCACGCCGGTTTTCTGTGAGGCCGTCGTATCACTCCGGTCGAGTCGGCTCATTTCATGCCGGAGCGTGCTCTCCCACGGTCTATGGGCGGCGGTAATCACTAACCATTAGGTGATCTGCCTGCTTGTGTAAAATAGTACACCCGAACACTGAATAAACAAGTATTCATCACACGAAGGTCTTGCGTACTCTCATTCACGCACATCGGGCCAGTCATAGTGTTACTATGTTAAATGTGTCACTGTGGTAAATGAAAATAAATTATTCAAGAATTCAAAGTATTTATTTGCATATAAGTAGGTTAGTCAACGCCACGTCAAGTATCGTCACATTTTTCTACAATGTCATCAGAAAAATTACAGTAACAATCCTTTTTTTATGTGATAGGTAGCAGACGAGAAGATGGATCATCTAGTGGTGAACGATTGCCGCCGCCCATGGACACCCGCGACACCAGTGGACTCACAAGTGCGCTGCCAACCTTTAAACCTTTTTCTGTGAGGCCGTGGTATCACTCCGGTCGAGCCGGCCCGTTCATGCCGAAGCGTGGCTCTTCCACGGTCAAAGTCGGTCCTTTAAACTAGGTACAGTTAGTAAGACTGAAAAAATGCAACAGTAATTGAATGTCATAAACATTGTACGAGCATAAGTAAAAAATAAATTGAAAATTTTACTACTTAAATTATAAATAATATAATACAAAAAGGGAAATTGGATGTACCTAGCCGGGGGCTATCTATAGAATAAATTCAGTGATCTCATTTTATTTTAGTACACGCTCGTAGCATTGATAATACAAATACAAAATATCAAATAGGAATAGAGTATTTTCATACAAACCGATACAACTATTATATAACCGATACGACTATGAAATAACCTTGGATTATAATGCTGTTAAAGTTTTTTTTGTCTTAGGTGGCAGACGGATCACCTGATGGTAAGCGCTTGCCGCCGCCGATGAACACCCAGCGGAGTCACAAGTGCGCTACCGACCTCTAAGCCCCCCTCCCCCCGGATTGGGCCTCCGGTACCCTCACTCAGCGAAACACAGCACAGTGCTGCTTCACGCTGGTTTTCTGTAAGTAAGTAATATCATATAAGTATTTCGACGGTTTAATATGTTTAACCATTATCTGTTACAAATTTTACATAATTCTCGATCTGATTCGGCTACAATGGCCGATCTTAACGAGCAGCCACGTATACGCAAGCTATATTAGTGCTCATGTGTGTGCGCAAACACAAGCGCACTCTCTATTCCACTACCCTTAGAGACGACGAATCCTTAATTACAAGATATTTCTGATGATTTAATTAAGCTTTACATGAGCAGTGTGTCGAGCCCCTGTAAATCAGATGGGGGGAGCCGGGGGTGCCTCGAAGAAATACCCTAATTACATGTGTGTTATCAGTCGTTTACCGACTTGTTGATCTGTGCATTCCCGTGGCGGCCTGTAAGGCAACACTATAACATGTAGATATAAAAATAAGATCATCCATGTAAGGTGTATGCTTTGTTGGTTGTCCTTAAATAAATAAAAAATAGATTTACGACGATCAAGGGATCAGGCGTAGGACCAACGGATAGCCTGCTTCCCGAGGCACATAAAATGTATAATTAAGGTGTCGGGTAGGGCACACTAGCGACGTCAATCGATTTTAATTTTTAACAATTTCGGGGTTACAACCTCTTGGCAAACTCTTTTACTATTTATTAAATAACCATGCCCAAACGATGGGTCAATGCCAAAAGTGGCCGCTTTTGGCGTGAATCATTTTTTTGCATACGCGTTGGACCCAATATTTGTGCATGGTTATTTAATAAATAGTATAAGTATTTGCCGAGAGGTTGTTATTGCGAAATTGTTTAAAATAGATCCGGTTTAGTAGCTAACAATTAAAATCGACTGGCGTCGCTAGTGTGCCCTACCCGTCTCCTTAAGAGAATGTATGTATAAATTAAAATATCCATATTATTTTTATGATGTTTATTGTAGCCGAATATAGAAAATAAACATTAGCATTACACTTGAGACTACAGTGGTGTTATCACTAGTGGTAGACTCGCCAGTGGGCTGCATTATTTCACTTTTTGGCTACGTCGCCTGCAGCGGTGGTCAAAAGCGGACATGAGATGATTCAGGATTTAGGGGGTCTGGTAATTATTAGGTCCAACCCTTCAATCCTGTACCATGATAACACGTTTCAGAAAATATCAATAACCTGCAGGTTTCCTCACGATGTTTTCCCATTAGCGCCGAACTAACTGTAGAAATACGAGCAAAACGTTTATCGAGCTGTTCGGGTTATGTCGATGGACATCTTCATTTTACTCACATTGTACATTTTAATTGCCCTATTCCAGTTTGTAAATCAGTTTTATGCTCTCCTCATTGGAGATTTACAATGTTTGCCACCGAGCACTTAATGTCCGGACTTTAATTTTATGTTTGTGCAATTAACACAGAGTTATCGTACAGCTCCTGCTAGTCATTTTGCGAGATCTGATCAATATTTGCGATAGGTGGCGACGAGCAGATGGATCACCTGATAGTAAGCGATTGTCGCCGCCCAGTGGACACCCGTAACACCAGTGGAGTCACCAGTGCGCTGCCAACATATAAACTCCCTTCCCCCCCTCCCTCCCGGGATTGAGCCTCCGGTACCCTCACTCACGCAGCGAAACAGCACAGTGCTGCTTCAAGCCGGTTTTCTGTGGTATCACATCGATCGAGCCGGTCCACTCATGCCGAAGCGTGGCTCTCCCACGGCCATGTTTTATTGTAACATCTGAAATAACAATGCTCAATATACCTACATATTTTAGGATAACTAACTAACTAACTAGGTTGGCGCTGCGACCCATAGTGAGTCTTGACCTCCGATAATAAGAGCCTCCATCTTGGTCGATCCTGCGCCACCTCCTGCCAGTCATCTGCCGAGAGTCCGCGCAAGTCTTTTTCGACCTCATCCTTCCAGCGATATCTCGGGCGGCCGACTGGCCTTTTGCCATTAGGACGTCCCTGATACGCTCGCTTTACCGCACGTTCGTCTCCCATTCTTTCTAGGTGGCCGAGCCAGCGAAGTCGATGCGCTTTAGTCTCGCCAATGATGTGAAGCTTGGACATTGACCCGCAAAGAAGAGACCAAACTACTCGTGGCAGAACGAAAGATCTGGAGGAAGATTCTGGGACCTACACAGACTCCGGATGGCGCTTGGAGGAGGCTAAAGAACAGGGAACTGGAAGACCGGGTGGGCGAGCCCAACATTATATTTTAGGACAGGCAAAATAAAAGACGATGTCCATTACATGATATACTCGTATTAGTGTAGCAGTAAGTAGCCGTACCGTAAGAGCGATGGCAGCCTAGTGGATAAAAAAATATGCATATAGATTTGAAAAATCTACCATTATTAGCTGAGCAGTAAGCGAAAATTATCGTGAGGAAATCTGCACTGTTTCGGGTTGTTTCTGGAACGTGTAACCATGGTTAAGTTAATCAGGCAATTTGGCACCTTCACAACCCTTTAATAGAGTTGCAGTCGCTTCATTGTAATTACCAGACCCAAATCCTGAATCATGGTCTAAGCGTACCCTGGGCTACAAAACGACAGCTTTGGATGCAACCGGGAATTACACGCTAAGATCAGAAGAGGAGTGTATAGCAGTGACCGCGACATTATGCTGGTGCCATGTCCGTTACATGATATACTCGTATTAGCGTAGTGTGTGTGTGTGTCTCGATAACTTTTTAGCACATACACACTCGTAGTAATTATACGTTTATGTATAAGCATTATTATTATTTATTTTATTATTTTATGCTAAATTAACAGTTTCTATATAATAATAATTCTCACAACATCTCATACAGTTGACCTGATTACCGTAATAAGTAACTTAAGCACTTGTGTTACAGATATCAGACAACAGAGGAACACAAATATATACTTAAATACATATATCAAACCCAGATAGTTTTTTAGATTTTCGGGATGCATTATAACTATAATGTATCAATACCCCCGTATTAACACGATATTTATTATGTGAAACAACATTGTGTACTCACATATTTGGCTCGACGTTTCGGCTACGTTACATCAGCCGTGGTCACGAGCGGACTGACAACTATTACACCCAGACACTGAACAAACACAAGTGTTCATCACACGAATGTTTGTCCAGGGTGGGGATCGAACCCACGACCTTTGGCGTACGAGGCAGGGTCACTACTAATTGCGCCATCCGGTCAGTCAAACCCCCTATCTCAATCCCTTTTGTCTGCTTCGGTGGAGCAGTGGTTGGTGGGGGGCACTTCAAAGCGACGGCTGCGTAAGAGGTCCCGGGTTCGATCCGTAAGAAATTCTTAGTGTCAGCCCGGAGTCTGGAAGACGGCGTTCATGCCTCGGAAAGCACGTAAAGCCATTGGTCCTGCGCCCAATCCCTCTCCGTTCGTGTCACGCTGGTGCCCAATCGGTATATGAGGGTAAGGGAATAGAGAGTGCACTAGTGTTTGCGCACACACTTGAGCACTAAAATAGGATATATAGCGTACGTGGCTGATCGTTGAGATTGGCCGCCGTAATCGGTTGGAGGATATTATTATAAAGTTCCTGACTTGTCTGACTGCAGCATAAGTCCTGTTAATAATGACTTCAGAGCACGTGTAACTGTAGTTACGGCTAAAGTTCAGGTTAAACCGAATACTAAATACTGTCGACCGCCGTCCATGTTTCATTCTCTGCGGAAGTATTTTGCTCTCGACGACCCGGCGAAGAGCAAATTACAGGGAGCGAGCACCACGCGGCGATGGACTAAGGGACTCTCCTGATTACTGTATTTGTGGATATCTACGTTTCAATCGCTTATGTAAAATAGAAAGGAACAACCTTTATAGCAAATTGAGCCTATAACCAACATGATGCATTCATCATAAATATGTAATTTACCGCTGCATGAGTAGAAAGTGGGAGAATATACATGTTATGATAAATTATTTCATCATCAGCAACCCACATTCGTCCACTGCTGGCCATAGGTCTCCCCTAATGCACGCCACTGCTCCCGATTTTCGGCCACTCTCATCCAGCCCACACCAGCCAGCCTTCGAATGTCATCATCCCATCTTGTCGCAGGGCGAATTATTCCAACTCGGATGTAATTTCACAGGTGAATACTCTCTATTTTATTTATCACACTTATTTGTTATTAGGGAGCGTGTAAATGACATTCTCTGTTCAAAACTCTAAACGGAAAAAAGGCCGGATAATGTAACAATGATTCAGTTGGTCTGGTTCCCCTGTTAAAGGGTTGCGAAAGGTCAGTCGGCAGTCGCTGAATTGTAAAATATTTTGAACTTAAATTTCTTGCTTGATGTTTCGGCTACGTAGATTGAAATTATCAGACTGAATCCTCAATTCTCTATTGCACTCATTCTAATCCTCAAACCTGAATCCTGGTCTAAGCGGACTCCAACGTGGCAGCTTTGAACACAATAGGCTATTTGACGAAATTCTGAAAACTATCTTAGGGTATTCATTTGTTTATAAGGAGCCCTAAAAAAATACTTTTCTGTTTTTATTTTAGATATTTTAATAAAAAACGAAAAAGAAAATGCAATATTCAAATATGCCGCAAAAACGCGTCTTTTAGGAATATGGCCGGCCAGTGACGTAGATTGTCCATAAATAAACATTGGGCTTGTTGGTGTTTCAGTGTTTCTTTCAAATAGTTTTGATAGACTTTTTTTTTTGTTTATTTCTTCCTATGAAGGAAAGGCAATCAACCATAGGCAGTAGACTTACGCGTAATCTACGTCACGGGCCGTTTTTAGTCACGTGACCCCTGTTTAAAAATAATATTAATTATAGAAGACGAATTTTGATGAAATAATGCAATATTTTTATCTCGCTTTATTACAAATCGCTCCCCAAAAATATGTAAAAGAAATGTATATTTTTATCACTATCAAATAGCCTATTTGAAGTTACACGCTAAAAAGAGGAGGTCTTGAAGTAGATACCGGTTTGAATAAATACTTGGTTTAGTATTATACCTGTGGCAATTAAACTCAAGTAAAGTCAACTAGTAGCCAAAAACCCCTTTTGCTTGAGCAAACTGATGGCGTCCCTAACTACTCGCGAGAGAAAGCGCCTGTGTTCCACTGCGCGTGGCCGCTGCGGGACCGAGTCGTGACCGGCCATATTTATCCCACCATGCTAACAAATACTCATTTACATTATATGCTACAACTACTGTAAACCTAACCTGTATTTCTAACATAAACTGTATTATACGTTTGAATAATACAGTTTCTGTTAGAAATACTTTGGCTTCTCCTAAACATTAGTAGTTCTGTGCATACGAAGGTGCACCGGATATACGGAAGGTAATAAGTTCGAAACCGACAGGTTCCCTGTTAATACTTCGTAGGCCTGATCACTTGTCAGTTTAAATGATGGGACCAACGGGTTAACGCGCCCTTTAAGGCACGGAATCATAACATGCAAAACAGATTTGAAAGTTGACAGCCTGAATTTTTTAGCTATGAAATAAATGTGGGGAAACAGCATTTTACGTTGAAACACTTTTCATTGCTAAGTTAATGACTTAAAAATTAATGCACTTAAAAATGTATCGACAGTCTTCGGGTGGCACTGGAACCCACAATCTATTGCAGGTACATACCTGCTTATAAAATTAATGAAACTATCAACTTACCAAGGGCTGCGGTAGCTTAGTCGGTAAAGCAGTTCTCTGGTAACAAAAGATCTTGGGTACGAGTCCCTCTCGAAGACTGTCGATAAATTTTTAAGTGCATTATTAACTTAAGAATAAATTGCAAAAAAATTGCGAGGTACCCAAAAAATGCATACTTTTCATTGTGTCTGCTTTCAGTCGGTAAATCGTAGTTATACAACGCAGTGCCTCATTTTAGTATACAAGTGCGTTGAGCAGTGGTGGCTCACGGGAAAGGAACGTGGGTCTTCTAAACGGAAGGTTCTAATGCGAGCACGAACCTCTGGAGGTTTTAAATCTATGTGCACATTTTTAATTAAATGTGTTTTTTCGTGTAAATATGACCCACTCAGTCTAATTCTCCTGTAGGTATTGAAAGTTGTGAAGGATCAGAGGACGTACGCTTAAATCCTGGATTTAGGTAAAAGAGGAAGGAATTGCATGTTAGGAATGGATTTCAGAGCTTTGTAGATGGGATAGTCGTAATGTGCAATACTAACTAACTAACCTCAGCGGTTTATACAATGCCATGAACGTGATTGTTTGTCAAAAGTCTTTGTATTTGATGATAAATAATAAAAAAAAACTAACTAGGTTGGCGCTAGCGATCCATTTTGGCCTCCGATAATAAGAGCCTCCATCTCGGTCGGTCTTGCAGCACTTCCTGCCAGTCATCCGCCAAGAGTCAAATCCACCTCAACTTTCACTGTAAGCACTGTGAGTGATCTCTATCCAGATGAGTGAGTGCGCGGTCAGCAGGAACAGTGCCATCTCTTTGTCCATCTGAGGATGTTAAATATTGCAGTATCGCCGCGCGCTGCTCTGCCTCGCCGCGCCGAGGCAATTAGCATTTAGATTAAACAAATAAACGGGAACGCCCGTGACCCGAAAGAATTATTCGCCTTATTTATTACCTAATTAATTTATTTATTGCTATTTTAATTGTTACAAACTGCGCTGGACGTAACCGCCGTTTAAATAATATATGGATGCAGAAATACACCTGTCAACTTGTTATGTTTAAAACCGAATTGTATACAGTGTTCATTATAAATGTTGTTGGGTGGCTGGTAGTAATTAACATAGTTTTTGGATCATTCAAAAAGCTTTACTTAACCGGAAAATGACATGACGCTTTTTATAATTTAAGGTTTTTTCGATAAGGTGCAGCCGTATTGGGGATAAGGTTTACATTATTTAAATTCACTTCGAATATATATATATATATATATAATATGTATGGTATATACCACACACGGATGCTAATAGGGATGCTGAGGGGTGGTGACTCCGAAGAGAGCTAAATAACCGAACCCGTAGAGCGTTGGTTGAACACTGATTTATTGCTATTTAAAATGAAATTGCTTAGTTGTAAGAAATACATGTGAGTGACGTAAAACAACGTACGATTAATCTAGGTCAAGTGAAAAATATAACAATATGATAAAATTAGGTATGTGCGGTTGGCCCGTACATCCTGCCAGACAAAGGAGAAAAGAAGGAGCAAAAGAATATTTTAACAATTGAATGTCTAAAAGAATAATCAAGAAAGCTTTAACAATGATAAATTCAAAGCTATGCAATTATAACAACTTCTAACTGGATAGAATCGTAATAAACTGATTTAATTAAACAGTTACATTATGTACAAACGACGATAAAAATTAAGTAAACAAAATGCAATTGTGTAAATAACGTATTGAATAGAAATATTGTATAAGTAGTTTAGTAACAAGTAAGTAAGTATAAATAAAAATAACAGTTCATTGTCCACATGTCACTTAGCTGTCCTGGCCCCCGTCTGGCCTGATTATTTCACCATAGGATTCACTGGGAATGGGAATCGACACTGATCGCGGGGGTTTAGGAGGCGCGGTGCCTCTATTTGCACTTAAAATGCCCATGCTCACTGACCTATGTAACTCACTACACTTATTACGCACTCGATGTTCGTTGGATGCACGAAGTCTCTCTGCATATGCTGAGGTCTCCCCACCGGGAGGTGATGATGGAATTCTCGGAAGCTCAACGTGCCGGAGCCTCCTTCTTCTGATACGACATACACCTATTACTAGGGCTGATACTAGTAATATTGCGATTATCCCATAACTAATGGAATATTGATGGATGTCGTGGATGCTGAGGTCAGATACTGACTCTTGCTGCTTCAAGTCATTTATTTGACCCATAATCTGACGGTAGACTTGTTCGTGATTTTCTGAGGTAAAGTTGTATATTGGCGCCGAGGTATTTAGGATGGTATTCAAAACAGACATGTCTGGGGCTTCGATGCTGGGCAGTATATTTATCCTTTTTTACAAAGTCATTATGAGCATAGATCGTAAATGTGTCTCCCTTGAGTGTGCAGCCTTGACCTATATCAATAAGGCCATTGCCCACCAAAGTATTTAATGTCATGCCAGCTGGACAAAATGTGCGAACGTTGCATTGGGTGCAACATGAATACAACCAGACATTCTGCCGGCGTAACTTGACCCATCTATCCTTGCACGGCGTTTGTTCATAGATACAGGGTGAAGAATGTTTGCCTGAATTTATTAAAGTAAGATTGCATATATTTTGCTTAAGATCGAGGTCATAAGTAGGTTTATCTATAGTGCATAATATTTTATCTTCTGATGCGTGAAGACAAGCTTGCAGGTCATGATCATTTAAAAATATAACCACATCTTTACGTAGATTAAAAGCTAGATAGGGGTAGGTAGGTAAGGTAAGATAGGAATTTCCTGCTTCATTACGGGGAATAGTTATGATTTTATCGAGCTCATATACTTCGTTGCTAACCAGTGGAACTTTAATTTCGATAATTAGGTATTTTTTGTAAATTTTAGCGAACACTTTAAGTAATTTATAAAAGTCTCTTATGTTATCGTCCACAGGTACCTTCAAATCATCATGTAGTTGTCCCGATATAAAGTTGATTTGTTCCTCTAGTTGTTCGATTGACAACAAGTGTGTATCGATGCGACCGTGAGTGATATCAGTCACGGTATCGATAAGAGAGGACTGCATGCGCCTCAGGTTCCCCAGGATAATGAATGCTGCTAAAGCTGATGATGTTATGTATAAACCGTTGCTAGCGTCAGCGCGTAATTCATTCAACTGTGTGGACATATCTCGCAAATGATTATTTATTGATGTAAACTGAGTATTCATGTTTTTTTCATTTCGCTGTATAATATTATATTCTGCTTCTATAATTATAGTTTGATTTTTAATTAGCTGCTTAAGGTGATGTTCGTTGTATCCAATTTTTTCAATGTCTTTGGCGTATTGCTGTGCGAAGTTGTCATCTAAGATTCCAAATAAATAATTAGCTGCGGACCCGATACCATTTATCAATCCTCTTTTCTGACGTCTGGTCTTGGAGCTGCGGAGTAGGTGGTTGTAGTGCTCAATCTCGGTCAATTCATGTGCAAGCTGATGTGTAATGCCTTTGTATTGTGTGTTAGATTTCATTGTCATACCTTCTAGATGCCGTACGTAAATCTCCATATCAGATATAGCCTGCCAGTAACCAGTAAGATTGTAATAGACTACTAGCCTCCACTCGTCACGAATGTACTGTACATTTGAAATGTTGTCGAAGTATAAGCCCTTTTTATCTTCGAGCGTAGTAGTGCTACTGCTTATAACGTTTTGCTGTAAAGTTGGAGGGATTACCATAGCAAATAAAAGAAGTGCCAGGGAAATGAAATTTGTTAGGACGCTACGTTTACCTTTGGTTAACCTTTTCTTACCGCTTTCAGATGCTGGAGCTTCATTATACTTAGCAGGAGTCATGTCATCTTCTTTTGAGACAGGTAAAGGTACAAAGCTTAGTTATAGGGCGCTTGAGAATGTTATTCTCTGTTTTGATAGAGACCACCCTGATGTATCCATCTCTTCCAGGATGTAGCTCTTGAACTCTACCAAGTGCCCATTTACCTGGAGGTAAGTTCTCGTCTTTTATCAGAACGATGTCATGGAGGTCCAGATTTTTTGTTGGTTTTCTCCATTTATACCGTACTTGTAAATGCTGCAGATAATCTGAAGACCATAACTTCCAGAAGTTTTTATTCATGTGCTGCACCAGTTGCCATCTTGTGGGTAAGCTTATGTTATCTGGGTCAGTCTGGGGTCTAGAAAGTAATGAATCCCCAATTAAGAAGTGACCAGGAGTTAAATACATGTCTTCAGGGTTCTCAGTCAAAAGGAAGCAATGGGCGCGAGTTTAAACAAGCTTCTATTTGGTATAGTAAAGTTGTAAACTCCTCATAGGTAAGCTTTTGCTCCCCTAGGACTCGCTTAAGATGTCGCTTTAAGCTCTTTACGGCGGCTTCCCATAATCCACCTGCAGTCGGCCATCCTGGAGCATTGAACGACCATTCAATGTTCTTATTACTAATGTTACTTAAAAAGTCTTGGTTAAAGGTCTGCAGAATTTGTCTATGCTTCTTATCCAAAGATCTTTTTGCTCCTATAAAATTAGTACCGTTATCACTGTACATACGGCGAGGAGTGCCTCGCCGTGCACAGAAACGGCTGAATGCTGCTAAGAACGCTGGGGTAGTCAAGTCTGACACTAACTCTAGGTGCACAGCCTTAGTGGCTAGGCAGACAAATACAGCGACATAACCCTTGTATGTCTTTACACCTCTACCCTTGCTTAACTTCAGGTCCACATGACCTGTAAAATCAACGCCAGTATGTGTGAAAGGGCGGGAGGGAGTGACTCTCGCTTTAGGTAGGTCAGCCATGATTTGATGGTGCTTTTCCGAGCTAAAACGGCGGCATTTGACGCATTGTCGAAGCTGTCGTTTAACAGTTCTCATGCCACTGATAATCCAATAATTTTCTCTCACATATGACAGGGTCAATCTTGGACCACCATGCAGAGTGGTGATATGCGCTTGATGTGTAATTAAGTCAGTAAATCTGCTGGAGGAGGATAATATTATAGGGTGCTTAGCGGAGCTGCTTACGGTTGATTGACCAAGGCGGCCCCCCACTCTGAGAATACCATTTTTATCTAAATACGGATTTAGACTCGCTATCTTGCTATTTGTTTGTACATAACCTTTGCTTTTTAAACTTTCTAAGTCGCTATAAAAATCTTTTGCTTGTACATATTTTATAACTAGTTGATAAGCTTTGTTTATTTCATTAGCTGATAGGTAGGTATCATGTTCGACGACTTTATGTCGGAGCGCTTCAGTGAAACGCGATACCCATGCCGTTATCTTTACGGCACGTGTTATGGAGCTATTGTTTATTAAAAGTTCATTTATGAACGATGAATTAGACTCTTGTAAAGCTGCGTTCACACTGACCTTTTTAACTTCGATGGTAGGCGTTTCATAAACATCCTTTTTGATGTTGGAAGGATTAAATTTAGGTAACCATTCTGGTCCGTTCCACCAAATACAGTTGGCCTGAAGTTTGGCCACAGTTAATCCACGAGTAGCACAGTCTGCTGCATTTTCTTCGGACCGTACATGGTTCCAATGCGCAGCAGGTATTACTTCAGTTATTTGTTGGACGCGGTTCGCTACAAACTGTTTCCATCGAGTCTTGTCTCCATGTAGCCATCCTAACACTACCATGGAGTCAGTCCAAGCATAAACCTGGAAGTCTGTGTTAGCTAATGATGTTTTTATAGCTTTTATTAATTCAGCTAAGAGTGAGGCTCCACAAAGCTCTAAACGTGGTAGCGAAAGTTTCCTTTTTCAGTGGGGCTAGTTTTGTTTTAGCTGCTATTATTCGTGATGTGTACCCACCTTTATCTTCACGTGCTACTAGGTAGACGGCACAGGCGTATGCCTTTTCCGATGCGTCACTATAGCCGTGTAATTGAAATGGTTGCTGAGTGTCTCCGAGATGTCTAGGGATCTTAAATTTACTTACATTTTGAAGGTCGATCCGAAGATCGGCCCACTCTGCTTGAATTTGCTTAGGTATTTGATCATCCCATCCCACGTTTGGCGAGTTCCAAGTCTTTTGGAAGAGAATCTTAGCTCTGATGGTAAGAGGTGAGAGCCATCCGAGAGGATCAAATACCTTAGATATTAACGAAAGTAGTTGCCGCTTTGTGTTACATTCGCCATCAAATTCTGCTTTATTTGTAAACACAAATGAGTCGGACGAGGGTACCCATCGGAGTCCTAAGGTTTTACGAGATTCCGAGCACTTGAATTCAAATGGTTCGTCAAGTTTTTCCGATGATAAATGTTTTAAAAGCTCAGGATCGTTAGCTGACCATTTACGTAAATTCATCCCTGCGCCTTCCAGAATATCTATGAGTTGCAGCTGTAGCTCCTTGGTTTCTGATATAGTGTTATTCCCGCTAAGTAAATCGTCCATATAAAAGCTCTTTTCTAAAGCTGCTGCTGCGAGAGGATATTTAAAAGCATCGTCTTTAGCTAGCTGTCTCAGCGTGCGCATAGCTAAGTATGGAGCTGCCTTTGTTCCGTACGTAACGGTGGTAAGAACATACTCTTGTAGCGGTTCGTGCGCAGAATCTCTCCAGATGATTGATTGAAGATGCTGGTCACTTTCAGTTATCAAAATCTGTCGGAACATCTTCTCTATATCAGCCGTGATCACATACTTATATTGTCTCCAGTTAAGTAATAATGATTGTAAGTCATGCTGCAAATTTGGACCACACTCCATTACATCGTTGAGGCTGTATCCAGTGCTCGTCTTCGATGACCCATTAAATACGACGCGAAGACGGCTGGTTTTGGAGTCTTCCTTCAAGACACCATGATGAGGTAAGTAGCATGCAAGTTCATGTTTTTCGCTAGCTGGTTGCATGTGACTCAATTCTTGTATTCACTTATAAATTGCTTATAGCTTTCTGATAGTGCTTTATTTCTACTCATTTTGCTTTCTAATTGCTTAAATTGTGCTGTTGCTTTATTTTTAGATGTTCCTAGTTTTTCTTGGTAATTAGGTTTCATAGGTAGGGATACTTCATACCTACCATCTGAGCGACGCGTAGTAGTCGCAGCATAATGCTCTTCACAGTATTGCTCCTCAACTGTTAGTTCAGAGGTTGAGCTAGAGATCTCTTCCAACTCCCAGTATTTAGCTATCTCTTCTAAGTTATTAATAACTACGTTGCAATGGAATGTCTTAATGTTTCCCGATAGAATCCATCCTAACTTAGTTTGCTGAGCTATTGGTGCGTTGCACTCTCCTTTCACCAGTCCACTCATGATGACATCTGAGTAAACGCTTGCGTCTAATAATATGTCGATAGGTTTAGATAAGTTGTATTCAGGATCTGCTAAATTCATGTGTTGTATGTGTGGCCATGATCGCTTGGAAAAAGTGGTGTTAGGAAGGTCGCTTATAACTCGAGGAATAACTGACGCATCTGTACTAAATCTAAAGTCATCATAGATAGACTTGCACTCTAGAGTGACGAGACTTTTGCTTAGCTTAGGGCTGGCACCTACACCTGATACCTATGCACGGAATTTTCGGCGTGGCAACCCTAACAATTGAGCTGCTCTCTCAGATATCAGAGTGATTTGAGAACCCTGGTCAAGTAACCCTCTAAGCGTGATGTAATTACCGTCTACACCCTTTATTTTTAATAAAACAGTAGCTAGTAAGACTTCTTCGTCGATTGCAGCAACATGATTTGCAGCATGCGGTTTGCTAGATGATCTTGAAGTGGATGGAGATGTTACTGTCACCTTCGGTCTTAGTTCGGCTGCAGGCATGTGCGACGAGTGCGGTGACCCTACGTATGCGTCATGTAACATTGTGTGATGGTCGCGATTGCACTCCTTGCACCTTTTGATAGACGTGCATGTGTCGCTTACGTGTTTGAATAAGCAGTTTTGACAAAGTTTTAATTTCGCAACTGACCTCAATTTCATTTCCGCTGGCATGTTAACAACTTGTGACACCTATACAGTTTCGTGATCGAAGTTACATAAAGGGCATTTATACGAAGATACAAGGGCTGACTGATATCCTTTAGATGAGAACTTACCGATGTTTTGTTTATAACTATAGTGATATTTAGGCTGGGCGACTGGGGTGGACCTAATAAGGGCTGGACTACTATCTTTTTCGCGCTTATGTATTGGTTCTAAAGCTATGAATTTAGTCTCTAGAAAGTTCATTAACTCATCTAATGAGGCTAAATCCCTAGGAGACTTACGTGCTTCTTTATAGGCACTGTAGGTATCGTTGTCTAATTTTTTGGTTAGAAGATGCACCAGAATCGGATCCCATGTAGTGGTATCGACCCCAAGGTTGTGGAAGGCGTGTATACACTCGGTAGTGGTATCATAGAGCCGCTTAATCTCATGTGACGTCTGCTTACCTATGCTTGGCTGATTGAGAAATGTCTCAATCTGCGTCGTAAATAGTACTTGAGGATTATTATAGCGATGGGTCAAAATTTCCCATGCTACATCGTAGTTGTCTGAAGAGATGTTTAGGTGCTGGATCAAGCGCTCTGCTTCTCCCTTGACTCTGCCTTTTAAGTGCTGCATTTTTTGAGCCTTGGATAAGAAGTTGTTGTTGTGGATCGATTCGGTAAATAAATCGAAAAATGTTGGCCAATTTGTGTACTTACCTGTAAACACAGGTATTTCTAAGAGAGGAGTAGCTTGCTGAACATGCCTTGTAGCACATAGTTTTTGGTTTAACGACCTCTTTGTTTGCTTGAATAATTTCTCCAATTTTAGGAACTCATCTTGGTAGACATCATCTTCACCTTCGAGAATATTGTCTATCTCGAGATGTAATTTGTCGATGTCCTGCCATCTCGATTGGACGCTACGCAACTCGTCTTCGAGTTCCCACTTCTCGGAGATTTCGCTCACTTGGATGCTGGCTATCAAGCGCCTAAACGCTCGGAAATTAGTCCTTTGAAGGGACAATAATTGATCTATCTTGCTACCAGAACTCGATTCACCCTCGCTAATTTTCTTCTTGCCTACCTCTGTACCTAAACCTGACCCCACTGGCTCAAAATCTAAAAGCTGTGCTCTAAGCTGCATATAATAATTTTTCGTACGCTCATAAATAGATTCAATAAAGTACCTTTGTGACTTGTTTTCCAGGCCTTCCAGTTGCTCGTTGTTATGATCAAACTCTCCCCATAGACGTTCTAGAGAATCCAATCTAATCTTCAAATACTCCGATGTTTTTCGAGACGCTGAATCTTTGCTAAAGTTGTTTCCAATACGCTGGATTTCACTGACGATTTCACCTTGACGGGTGAATAGTGCTTCGGCTTCCATCTTTGTTAAGCAAGTAAAATTAAACGATCTTACTTGAATGCTGCTGTAAGGCGAGTCTCCCGACTCACGCAAAGAAAGCTGGTTGACGCTGCTGGCTGCTGATGCTGGCGAGTGAGTTTGTCAACCCACAGGAACGCTGCTGTTCGATGTACGCAGGATCACTCGCGAAAAGGTCCTGCTTGTACGAAAGCTCGAAGGACCAAAAAAATGTATGGTATATACCACACACGGATGCTAATAGGGATGCTGAGGGGTGGTGACTCCGAAGAGAGCTAAATAACCGAACCCGTAGAGCGTTGGTTGAACACTGATTTATTGCTATTTAAAATGAAATTGCTTAGTTGTAAGAAATACATGTGAGTGACGTAAAACAACGTACGATTAATCTAGGTCAAGTGAAAAATATAACAATATGATAAAATTAGGTATGTGCGGTTGGCCCGTACAAGCATTATGTTTATTTTAGTGTCAGTTTTAATTGATTGTAATAAAAGGTGATGTTTGATACATAACTAAACTTCGAATATATATATATATATATTATGTACGGGCCAACCGCACATACCTAATTTTATCATATTGTTATATTTTTCACTTGACCTAGATTAATCGTACGTTGTTTTACGTCACTCACATGTATTTCTTACAACTAAGCAATTTCATTTTAAATAGCAATAAATCAGTGTTCAACCAACGCTCTACGGGTTCGGTTATTTAGCTCTCTTCGGAGTCACCACCCCTCAGCATCCCTATTAGCATCCGTGTGTGGTATATACCATACATTTTTTTGGTCCTTCGAGCTTTCGTACAAGCAGGACCTTTTCGCGAGTGATCCTGCGTACATCGAACAGCAGCGTTCCTGTGGGTTGACAAACTCACTCGCCAGCATCAGCAGCCAGCAGCGTCAACCAGCTGTCTTTGCGTGAGTCGGGAGACTCGCCTTACAGCAGCATTCAAGTAAGATCGTTTAATTTTACTTGCTTAACAAAGATGGAAGCCGAAGCACTATTCACCCGTCAAGGTGAAATCGTCAGTGAAATCCAGCGTATTGGAAACAACTTTAGCAAAGATTCAGCGTCTCGAAAAACATCGGAGTATTTGAAGATTAGATTGGATTCTCTAGAACGTCTATGGGGAGAGTTTGATCATAACAACGAGCAACTGGAAGGCCTGGAAAACAAGTCACAAAGGTACTTTATTGAATCTATTTATGAGCGTACGAAAAATTATTATATGCAGCTTAGAGCACAGCTTTTAGATTTTGAGCCAGTGGGGTCAGGTTTAGGTACAGAGGTAGGCAAGAAGAAAATTAGCGAGGGTGAATCGAGTTCTGGTAGCAAGATAGATCAATTATTGTCCCTTCAAAGGACTAATTTCCGAGCGTTTAGGCGCTTGATAGCCAGCATCCAAGTGAGCGAAATCTCCGAGAAGTGGGAACTCGAAGACGAGTTGCGTAGCGTCCAATCGAGATGGCAGGACATCGACAAATTACATCTCGAGATAGACAATATTCTCGAAGGTGAAGATGATGTCTACCAAGATGAGTTCCTAAAATTGGAGAAATTATTCAAGCAAACAAAGAGGTCGTTAAACCAAAAACTATGTGCTACAAGGCATGTTCAGCAAGCTACTCCTCTCTTAGAAATACCTGTGTTTACAGGTAAGTACACAAATTGGCCAACATTTTTCGATTTATTTACCGAATCGATCCACAACAACAACTTCTTATCCAAGGCTCAAAAAATGCAGCACTTAAAAGGCAGAGTCAAGGGAGAAGCAGAGCGCTTGATCCAGCACCTAAACATCTCTTCAGACAACTACGATGTAGCATGGGAAATTTTGACCCATCGCTATAATAATCCTCAAGTACTATTTACGACGCAGATTGAGACATTTCTCAATCAGCCAAGCATAGGTAAGCAGACGTCACATGAGATTAAGCGGCTCTATGATACCACTACCGAGTGTATACACGCCTTCCACAACCTTGGGGTCGATACCACTACATGGGATCCGATTCTGGTGCATCTTCTAACCAAAAAATTAGACAACGATACCTACAGTGCCTATAAAGAAGCACGTAAGTCTCCTAGGGATTTAGCCTCATTAGATGAGTTAATGAACTTTCTAGAGACTAAATTCATAGCTTTAGAACCAATACATAAGCGCGAAAAAGATAGTAGTCCAGCCCTTATTAGGTCCACCCCAGTCGCCCAGCCTAAATATCACTATAGTTATAAACAAAACATCGGTAAGTTCTCATCTAAAGGATATCAGTCAGCCCTTGTATCTTCGTATAAATGCCCTTTATGTAACTTCGATCACGAACTGTATAGGTGTCACAAGTTTGTTAACATGCCAGCGGAAATGAAATTGAGGTCAGTTGCGAAATTAAAACTTTGTCAAAACTGCTTATTCAAACACGTAAGCGACACATGCACGTCTATCAAAAGGTGCAAGGAGTGCAATCGCGACCATCACACAATGTTACATGACGCATACGTAGGGTCACCGCACTCGTCGCACATGCCTGCAGCCGAACTAAGACCGAAGGTGACAGTAACATCTCCATCCACTTCAAGATCATCTAGCAAACCGCATGCTGCAAATCATGTTGCTGCAATCGACGAAGAAGTCTTACTAGCTACTGTTTTATTAAAAATAAAGGGTGTAGACGGTAATTACATCACGCTTAGAGGGTTACTTGACCAGGGTTCTCAAATCACTCTGATATCTGAGAGAGCAGCTCAATTGTTAGGGTTGCCACGCCGAAAATTCCGTGCATAGGTATCAGGTGTAGGTGCCAGCCCTAAGCTAAGCAAAAGTCTCGTCACTCTAGAGTGCAAGTCTATCTATGATGACTTTAGATTTAGTACAGATGCGTCAGTTATTCCTCGAGTTATAAGCGACCTTCCTAACACCACTTTTTCCAAGCGATCATGGCCACACATACAACACATGAATTTAGCAGATCCTGAATACAACTTATCTAAACCTATCGACATATTATTAGACGCAAGCGTTTACTCAGATGTCATCATGAGTGGACTGGTGAAAGGAGAGTGCAACGCACCAATAGCTCAGCAAACTAAGTTAGGATGGATTCTATCGGGAAACATTAAGACATTCCATTGCAACGTAGTTATTAATAACTTAGAAGAGATAGCTAAATACTGGGAGTTGGAAGAGATCTCTAGCTCAACCTCTGAACTAACAGTTGAGGAGCAATACTGTGAAGAGCATTATGCTGCGACTACTACGCGTCGCTCAGATGGTAGGTATGAAGTATCCCTACCTATGAAACCTAATTACCAAGAAAAACTAGGAACATCTAAAAATAAAGCAACAGCACAATTTAAGCAATTAGAAAGCAAAATGAGTAGAAATAAAGCACTATCAGAAAGCTATAAGCAATTTATAAGTGAATACAAAGAATTGAGTCACATGCAACCAGCTAGCGAAAAACATGAACTTGCATGCTACTTACCTCATCATGGTGTCTTGAAGGAAGACTCCAAAACCAGCCGTCTTCGCGTCGTATTTAATGGGTCATCGAAGACGAGCACTGGATACAGCCTCAACGATGTAATGGAGTGTGGTCCAAATTTGCAGCATGACTTACAATCATTATTACTTAACTGGAGACAATATAAGTATGTGATCACGGCTGATATAGAGAAGATGTTCCGACAGATTTTGATAACTGAAAGTGACCAGCATCTTCAATCAATCATCTGGAGAGATTCTGCGCACGAACCGCTACAAGAGTATGTTCTTACCACCGTTACGTACGGAACAAAGGCAGCTCCATACTTAGCTATGCGCACGCTGAGACAGCTAGCTAAAGACGATGCTTTTAAATATCCTCTCGCAGCAGCAGCTTTAGAAAAGAGCTTTTATATGGACGATTTACTTAGCGGGAATAACACTATATCAGAAACCAAGGAGCTACAGCTGCAACTCATAGATATTCTGGAAGGCGCAGGGATGAATTTAC
Source organism: Marasmia exigua (assembly GCA_019059595.1). Taxonomy (NCBI): domain Eukaryota; kingdom Metazoa; phylum Arthropoda; class Insecta; order Lepidoptera; family Crambidae; genus Marasmia; species Marasmia exigua. The sequence continues at coordinate 18,351,598 of CM032466.1, forward strand.
GTAAATGGTCAGCTAACGATCCTGAGCTTTTAAAACATTTATCATCGGAAAAACTTGACGAACCATTTGAATTCAAGTGCTCGGAATCTCGTAAAACCTTAGGACTCCGATGGGTACCCTCGTCCGACTCATTTGTGTTTACAAATAAAGCAGAATTTGATGGCGAATGTAACACAAAGCGGCAACTACTTTCGTTAATATCTAAGGTATTTGATCCTCTCGGATGGCTCTCACCTCTTACCATCAGAGCTAAGATTCTCTTCCAAAAGACTTGGAACTCGCCAAACGTGGGATGGGATGATCAAATACCTAAGCAAATTCAAGCAGAGTGGGCCGATCTTCGGATCGACCTTCAAAATGTAAGTAAATTTAAGATCCCTAGACATCTCGGAGACACTCAGCAACCATTTCAATTACACGGCTATAGTGACGCATCGGAAAAGGCATACGCCTGTGCCGTCTACCTAGTAGCACGTGAAGATAAAGGTGGGTACACATCACGAATAATAGCAGCTAAAACAAAACTAGCCCCACTGAAAAGGAAACTTTCGCTACCACGTTTAGAGCTTTGTGGAGCCTCACTCTTAGCTGAATTAATAAAAGCTATAAAAACATCATTAGCTAACACAGACTTCCAGGTTTATGCTTGGACTGACTCCATGGTAGTGTTAGGATGGCTACATGGAGACAAGACTCGATGGAAACAGTTTGTAGCGAACCGCGTCCAACAAATAACTGAAGTAATACCTGCTGCGCATTGGAACCATGTACGGTCCGAAGAAAATGCAGCAGACTGTGCTACTCGTGGATTAACTGTGGCCAAACTTCAGGCCAACTGTATTTGGTGGAACGGACCAGAATGGTTACCTAAATTTAATCCTTCCAACATCAAAAAGGATGTTTATGAAACGCCTACCATCGAAGTTAAAAAGGTCAGTGTGAACGCAGCTTTACAAGAGTCTAATTCATCGTTCATAAATGAACTTTTAATAAACAATAGCTCCATAACACGTGCCGTAAAGATAACGGCATGGGTATCGCGTTTCACTGAAGCGCTCCGACATAAAGTCGTCGAACATGATACCTACCTATCAGCTAATGAAATAAACAAAGCTTATCAACTAGTTATAAAATATGTACAAGCAAAAGATTTTTATAGCGACTTAGAAAGTTTAAAAAGCAAAGGTTATGTACAAACAAATAGCAAGATAGCGAGTCTAAATCCGTATTTAGATAAAAATGGTATTCTCAGAGTGGGGGGCCGCCTTGGTCAATCAACCGTAAGCAGCTCCGCTAAGCACCCTATAATATTATCCTCCTCCAGCAGATTTACTGACTTAATTACACATCAAGCGCATATCACCACTCTGCATGGTGGTCCAAGATTGACCCTGTCATATGTGAGAGAAAATTATTGGATTATCAGTGGCATGAGAACTGTTAAACGACAGCTTCGACAATGCGTCAAATGCCGCCGTTTTAGCTCGGAAAAGCACCATCAAATCATGGCTGACCTACCTAAAGCGAGAGTCACTCCCTCCCGCCCTTTCACACATACTGGCGTTGATTTTACAGGTCATGTGGACCTGAAGTTAAGCAAGGGTAGAGGTGTAAAGACATACAAGGGTTATGTCGCTGTATTTGTCTGCCTAGCCACTAAGGCTGTGCACCTAGAGTTAGTGTCAGACTTGACTACCCCAGCGTTCTTAGCAGCATTCAGCCGTTTCTGTGCACGGCGAGGCACTCCTCGCCGTATGTACAGTGATAACGGTACTAATTTTATAGGAGCAAAAAGATCTTTGGATAAGAAGCATAGACAAATTCTGCAGACCTTTAACCAAGACTTTTTAAGTAACATTAGTAATAAGAACATTGAATGGTCGTTCAATGCTCCAGGATGGCCGACTGCAGGTGGATTATGGGAAGCCGCCGTAAAGAGCTTAAAGCGACATCTTAAGCGAGTCCTAGGGGAGCAAAAGCTTACCTATGAGGAGTTTACAACTTTACTATACCAAATAGAAGCTTGTTTAAACTCGCGCCCATTGCTTCCTTTGACTGAGAACCCTGAAGACATGTATTTAACTCCTGGTCACTTCTTAATTGGGGATTCATTACTTTCTAGACCCCAGACTGACCCAGATAACATAAGCTTACCCACAAGATGGCAACTGGTGCAGCACATGAATAAAAACTTCTGGAAGTTATGGTCTTCAGATTATCTGCAGCATTTACAAGTACGGTATAAATGGAGAAAACCAACAAAAAATCTGGACCTCCATGACATCGTTCTGATAAAAGACGAGAACTTACCTCCAGGTAAATGGGCACTTGGTAGAGTTCAAGAGCTACATCCTGGAAGAGATGGATACATCAGGGTGGTCTCTATCAAAACAGAGAATAACATTCTCAAGCGCCCTATAACTAAGCTTGTACCTTTACCTGTCTCAAAAGAAGATGACATGACTCCTGCTAAGTATAATGAAGCTCCAGCATCTGAAAGCGGTAAGAAAAGGTTAACCAAAGGTAAACGTAGCGTCCTAACAAATTTCATTTCCCTGGCACTTCTTTTATTTGCTATGGTAATCCCTCCAACTTTACAGCAAAACGTTATAAGCAGTAGCACTACTACGCTCGAAGATAAAAAGGGCTTATACTTCGACAACATTTCAAATGTACAGTACATTCGTGACGAGTGGAGGCTAGTAGTCTATTACAATCTTACTGGTTACTGGCAGGCTATATCTGATATGGAGATTTACGTACGGCATCTAGAAGGTATGACAATGAAATCTAACACACAATACAAAGGCATTACACATCAGCTTGCACATGAATTGACCGAGATTGAGCACTACAACCACCTACTCCGCAGCTCCAAGACCAGACGTCAGAAAAGAGGATTGATAAATGGTATCGGGTCCGCAGCTAATTATTTATTTGGAATCTTAGATGACAACTTCGCACAGCAATACGCCAAAGACATTGAAAAAATTGGATACAACGAACATCACCTTAAGCAGCTAATTAAAAATCAAACTATAATTATAGAAGCAGAATATAATATTATACAGCGAAATGAAAAAAACATGAATACTCAGTTTACATCAATAAATAATCATTTGCGAGATATGTCCACACAGTTGAATGAATTACGCGCTGACGCTAGCAACGGTTTATACATAACATCATCAGCTTTAGCAGCATTCATTATCCTGGGGAACCTGAGGCGCATGCAGTCCTCTCTTATCGATACCGTGACTGATATCACTCACGGTCGCATCGATACACACTTGTTGTCAATCGAACAACTAGAGGAACAAATCAACTTTATATCGGGACAACTACATGATGATTTGAAGGTACCTGTGGACGATAACATAAGAGACTTATATAAATTACTTAAAGTGTTCGCTAAAATTTACAAAAAATACCTAATTATCGAAATTAAAGTTCCACTGGTTAGCAACGAAGTATATGAGCTCGATAAAATCATAACTATTCCCCGTAATGAAGCAGGAAATTCCTATCTTACCTTACCTACCTACCCCTATCTAGCTTTTAATCTACGTAAAGATGTGGTTATATTTTTAAATGATCATGACCTGCAAGCTTGTCTTCACGCATCAGAAGATAAAATATTATGCACTATAGATAAACCTACTTATGACCTCGATCTTAAGCAAAATATATGCAATCTTACTTTAATAAATTCAGGCAAACATTCTTCACCCTGTATCTATGAACAAACGCCGTGCAAGGATAGATGGGTCAAGTTACGCCGGCAGAATGTCTGGTTGTATTCATGTTGCACCCAATGCAACGTTCGCACATTTTGTCCAGCTGGCATGACATTAAATACTTTGGTGGGCAATGGCCTTATTGATATAGGTCAAGGCTGCACACTCAAGGGAGACACATTTACGATCTATGCTCATAATGACTTTGTAAAAAGGATAAATATACTGCCCAGCATCGAAGCCCCAGACATGTCTGTTTTGAATACCATCCTAAATACCTCGGCGCCAATATACAACTTTACCTCAGAAAATCACGAACAAGTCTACCGTCAGATTATGGGTCAAATAAATGACTTGAAGCAGCAAGAGTCAGTATCTGACCTCAGCATCCACGACATCCATCAATATTCCATTAGTTATGGGATAATCGCAATATTACTAGTATCAGCCCTAGTAATAGGTGTATGTCGTATCAGAAGAAGGAGGCTCCGGCACGTTGAGCTTCCGAGAATTCCATCATCACCTCCCGGTGGGGAGACCTCAGCATATGCAGAGAGACTTCGTGCATCCAACGAACATCGAGTGCGTAATAAGTGTAGTGAGTTACATAGGTCAGTGAGCATGGGCATTTTAAGTGCAAATAGAGGCACCGCGCCTCCTAAACCCCCGCGATCAGTGTCGATTCCCATTCCCAGTGAATCCTATGGTGAAATAATCAGGCCAGACGGGGGCCAGGACAGCTAAGTGACATGTGGACAATGAACTGTTATTTTTATTTATACTTACTTACTTGTTACTAAACTACTTATACAATATTTCTATTCAATACGTTATTTACACAATTGCATTTTGTTTACTTAATTTTATCGTCGTTTGTACATAATGTAACTGTTTAATTAAATCAGTTTATTACGATTCTATCCAGTTAGAAGTTGTTATAATTGCATAGCTTTGAATTTATCATTGTTAAAGCTTTCTTGATTATTCTTTTAGACATTCAATTGTTAAAATATTCTTTTGCTCCTTCTTTTCTCCTTTGTCTGGCAGGATGTACGGGCCAACCGCACATACCTAATTTTATCATATTGTTATATTTTTCACTTGACCTAGATTAATCGTACGTTGTTTTACGTCACTCACATGTATTTCTTACAACTAAGCAATTTCATTTTAAATAGCAATAAATCAGTGTTCAACCAACGCTCTACGGGTTCGGTTATTTAGCTCTCTTCGGAGTCACCACCCCTCAGCATCCCTATTAGCATCCGTGTGTGGTATATACCATACAATGCTTTTAATAAAACTATCTTATATCGGCGAGTGGCCTGCGGCGTGACGTGTGACCCTTTGCATATTCATGAGGTTGCTTAAGTCGGGAAAGTCTAGAAAGACGGGGGAGAGAAGGGTGACCTTCGTGGTAGATAGCACTAAGGTTTAAGTAAGGGTGTAACAGATCGGCCACGAGTGGGTCGCCTGCCACGGGCCTAGCGGCGCGTGCGAACTGTTTTTACAATTTACGTCCATGTTATTTATATGATTTGCATTTGACTTTACTTTCAATTGTGTGGGCTGGTGTCAGATTCTCAAACCACCATGTTACTCTGTCGTAGTTAGATCGTGAGCCACTGATTGGCGACAGGTGGCCAAGAAGGGAACGGAATGGCGAATTCTCGTATCGGAGGCCAAGATCTACCTCGGCTCGCTGAGCCAGCGTAGCAAGTAAGTAGTTATTTGTAAACGACCACTTACAAAGTGACGGGCAATTAATGTGTCTACTAAGGCATGTTATATACAGGATGATCAGGAAAAACCTACATAATAATTAAAACCACGAAGTAAAATGTCCCCAGCGCGATTTGAACTCACACACGCCTTTGGTCACACATTTAAATAGTTGATTTATTCTGACGACTCGTTTGGAACAGTGGTAGTGAACGCTGCCTTTGGTCCAAGGGTTGCGGGTTCAATTCCCGCTCAGTACAAACATTTGTGTGCATGAACACGTTTGTTTGTATTGGTCTGGGTGTTTCCTATATTATAAGTACGTATTTACAAAAGAAAAGTATTATATGTATATATTTGTAATCCCACTGTTGATTCTGATATCCGTAACACAGGTGCTTGAGCTACCTATATCGGAGTTAGATCAATGTATGTGATGTTGTGAAATATTTATTTATTTATTATTTATTTATTCTGCTTTATTGGTAACCATGGACACATATCCAGTATAAACATGGACATGTGTACAGTTCAAACTGTAACACTTACATTTAGCACTTATATATCGGGTACCTTCAATTGGTATTGTGGATGTCCATGGTCCGAGGAAATCCCTTTTCATCAGGTGATCCGTCTCGTTTGCATTGCATAAAAAAATATTTTAACATTTGTAATGAGCTTGTAACTTCATTATCCTGTCACCATCGCTCTCAAGTTAAAGTGTGTAAATAAAATTGCAAAAAAGTATCATGCTCTACCGACTGAGCTAGCCGGGCTGAGAACGCCCTGTCGGTCTAGCGGTTTAAGTACCGGGTGCTCGGAGTCCTGGGTTTGATTCCCGGGTCGAACAAAAAGTTTGTTTTTATTTAATAGTTGGCAAACGAGTAGACGGATCACCTGATGGTAAGTGACTGCCACAAGTGCGCTGCCAACCTTTAAGCCCCCCTCTGCCGCGGATTGGGCCTCCGGTTGGTTTCGAATTTTTCGAACATTGCTCGGGTTTGTGATTAGTATTTATTTACATGCTTTACTGAGGGCTTACAGTTTAAGCCAAGTGCCCTGCAGTATTAATTTAATTAGTACACTATTACTAAAAACATAGCCTGTAACATGCCTTATTCTAAGTATATAACAACAACAATAAAAAACAAAAATCAGTAAGAAGAAGAAGTAGTAAGAGTGATTACCAATCCGCACTAGGGAAGTGTGGTGATTAAATCTAATCCCATCATAGTAGCGATAACTTGATTTCTATGATGGATTCCTTTGCCCTACAGTGAGACAATATATAGGCTGATACATATTACAAAAGATATCAACTATAAATATAAGGGTATTACCATACCTGTAAGTTCACCGCTCGCCTGGCCACGCTAATACTTTAATTAATGCCCACCTCCCCCCGGCGGAGATTACGATTCATAAGTTAGTAATGACCACTTCACGCCTCGCCGAAGTAGTTTCGAGTCACGGCCTCCAAGTTGCTTCCAAACTTACTAACCGAAACACTATTTATTTATTCTGCGGAATCCACTTAAGACTCCTTTTATTTAGGTACCTTATACTAAGCCCAGATTTGGAAGTTATAAATAATAAACATTTTTTTTTATGATATAGGTGGCAGACGAGCAGACGGATCACCTGATGGTAAGCGATTACCGCCGCCCATGGACGCCTGCAACACCAGTGGTATCACAAGTGCGCTGCTTACCTTTAACCCCCCTTCCCCTGGATTGGGCCTCCGGTACCCTCACTCACGCAGCAAAACACAGCGCATGCACTGCTTCACGCCGGTTTTCTGTAAGGACGTGGTATTTCTCCGGTCGAGCCGGCCCATTTATGCCGAAGCGTGGCTCTCCCACTGTTAAAGTTTTTCTAATATGATTGCAAACTGGTGCTGTAATATTAAAAAAATATAAACATATTAGTTTGACTTCAATTTTAAGAGTTCCTTCCTTTACTTAAGAGCAGACAATGGATAATGCCTTGGGTGTTGTTCGTTGTCCATGAGCGGCGATGATCACGTACCATCAGGTTCTATCGTTTACTCGTTTACTTATCTGTTATAATGTAAAATATTAGACTACGAGTATGATTTTGGCATCATACTCGTAGAAATACCGCATTAAGGCCCGAATCTCATTCCGATACTAAATCTATATGGTGCTATGCCATAGATGTTATTCTATACAAATCAGACGTTATACCGTAGATACATCCATGGATAAAGATTGGTCAAACCGGCTCTAAGTATGATACTTCTGTTAAGTATGACACCTTATTGCCTCTAGAAAAAAAATGGCAACTTCATAGGTAAAGACTTATTACTTTGTTGCACAAAATACACAACTCAGGTACTACAGAATTACAGCATTACAGACATTTTGTGTACAATTTCGGCGGTGTTATCGCTGAAAACACACATGAAGTTTATATAAAAGAAACTCCAAAAACATTAAACGCAATGACTTATTTGAATAACATGAAAATTGAAAACACACAAAGTGTATCGCCCCACACCTCGCGGCCTCCGCACATGAAAACTTATTTCTTTTCACGGCGCCTCCATTTATCAGCGAGCGACGAGTGGCGCCGGGCGAGCAGCCATAACTTGTGACATCGACATCTGCGTCACGCGCAAAAACATGCCACTTTCAACCTTAACCCCCTCCGTTACGGCTCAGCGAGTTACAACATGCAAGATTGCATTATGACTGATTGGTTTAAAAAACTGTACCTAGTTGTTATTCGATTGCGGACTTAAAGCGCACATGTTAAGGTCGGTATTCGCAAGCTGCGCATAAATGTCTGGTTTAATTAAACGAGGTGAGGCGCAGTAATTTGCCGCGCACACTTGTACAGATTTAACTTTTGATTCGCACTACTTGTGTTTTACTCATCGCGTTCCACTATCTGAATTATTTTAAGCATGCAATAGATGTTCGTAACACATTGCTAGTTTATAAACTTATTACCCTCATTAAGTTTTATTTTATTTCATATAAAAATGAATGAGTGGGTCACATGACCATGGGAGAGCCAAGATGAGTCGGCTCGACCGAAGTGATAGCATGGCCTTCCGGCGTGCAACGCCTGGGCCAGGAATTGAGGGTGTTGGAAGATTTCAATATTGCACTGGTTCGGAAATAATGCTGGAAAAAGTGGATGCTACAATCAGGAAGTGTAAGCCAATAATATGCCAGGCATTTAGTACCCACTATCCAGATGGTCTGAATATTAGGGACGTGAACGTTCTCGTAGCTACATCGTCTACGAGTCGTAGCAGTTTAGTCTACGACTCGTAACGGTGTTTTCTACGAGTCGTAGCAATTTAGTTTACTACTCATAACGGCATCATCTACGAGTCGTATCAATTTAAGTCTCCGCCTCGTAGCAGCATGGTCTGCGCGTCGTAGCAGTTTAGTCTACGACTCGTTACGGTGTTTTCTACGAGTCGTAGCAATTTAGTTTACTACTCATAACGGCATCGTCTACGAGTCGTATCAATTTTAGTCTCCGACTCGTAGCAGCATGGTCTGCGAGTCGTAGCAGTTTAGTCTACGACTCGTAACGGTGTTTTCTACGAGTCGTAGCAATTTAGTTTACGACTGGTAATGGCGTCTTCCACGAGCCTTGGCAATTTGGTTTACGACTCATAACGGCGTCTTCTACGAGTCGTAGCAATTTAGTCTCTGAGTCGTATCTACAATCAATAGTAGTAGCATACGTCTTAGACTAAATCTAAGACTCGTAGCTGCATCGTCTAGACATCTATGATTCAGCTGTTTACTACGACTAAGTGGATTATGTATGGATGGTAGCACAATTGACTACTGATGGAATTGTTCACTAAAAAACTAAAACAATTGTAGGAATAGTTTTCTTGGAATCGTAATAGCTTATCAGAAACATAATTCTAGTTTTACCGAGAATATCCACAGGTAACGATCCTACCGAGTATCGAACAAGTCCGGCACACAGCGGTGATTGGAAAAAGATAGCGGAGAGCGCGAACACACATCGGGCTGATTGCAGTTTCACGGAGTTCCGGGCGGTCGACGCGCGCGACGCCTCGGGGCCGCGGGACTAAGGAGCCCACAGAGTGGATGGTACGAACTAGAATTGCTATTCTATTCAGCGCTCTTTTATTTAAAATGGTGTTTCGCGCGATCTATTTTGCTGACAAATATAAATATCTTTATTTGTGAAAACATAGGTTACAAAGGTGTCAATTCGACAGATGGGTCCGCTATGATCTGTTTTTCAGCATACAAAGCAAGTAAAATTAAGTCAAGCAAATAAAATGTTAATTATCGGAATATTAATGAGATTATTGTCAGTATTTTTGTTCTAAGAATTCATTGATTGAGTAGAAGGCCTTTTCCACTTATAAAATGTGTGTATGTATTTCTCAATGAAAGGTTAAATTAAAAAGGTTGTTTCACCAACAAACTATATATTACACAAAAAAGAGTAAGAGTGGGTTCTGATTGAGTTCACACTTTTAGACCCCTTATGAGCTAAGACTCCCCTGAGCACAGTAGAGCGTCGCGGCAGGTGCAGGTCCACTTCAAGGTGGGTCCAGTTAAGAAGAAGATGAGTCGACACGGCTCAGCTAAGACGGTCAGGCAACGGCAGCACGAGGTGTCGTTTATGAATAACAAGCAGGCTCGGAGAAAAAAGGAGCCAAGGAAGAACGTCCCAAGAAGATGATCCCACGAAGAGGCGTCCAAGGAAGACCCGCAATTGATACCTAATGTAGGTAATAATAATTATAAACTAAAATTGAGGTAGTTAGTATAGGATGCGTAGCAGTTACTGGCTGAGGAAAACCTAGGATAGAGAATAAGTAAGGAGATGTCAGCTGATTCAGATATGATTCGTAAGTGTTGGGGCTCCTTTACGAGTATAACGGGTAGCCAGTATTAGATATACACATGTCTGAACGAGGGACACACAGTTAACCCAACGCAGTTGATCACCCATTTCACTCAGTTACTTATTAACTCAAACCGCTGTAAACGATTCCAGTCTACCTTTTAAGTGTCAAGGATAAGTGGGAACTCTTTAAGCTACTAATGACCGATACATACTAAATTGAAAGTAGATGCTTATTAAATATCAAACTTAATATCAATATTTTGAAGACAATCTTTTTGAAATCTTACCACATGTTAGTAATCATTGACAGCCCTAAGGCGGGCGCTGCTAGCCAAACATCGGCGGTGTTTGCACAAGATAATTAATATGTAGCTAACAGCGTGTACTGGTTCTATGAATACTGTGTGTGTTTGTGTGTGAGCACACTCGTGCGTACAGCAGGTCGCAGCCGTGGCAGGCCCCACAATGTGGACCGACGATCTATTGAAGGTCGCGGGAACCCCTTGGATGCGGGCGGCACAGGACCGATCTGTGTGGAGATCATTGGGGGAGGCCTATATCCAGCAGTGGACGTCTATTGGTTGAAATTATGATGACTCTGTATGCGCCTGTTTTCTCTTTACCAATTGGTTAATCGCCAACAAAAGGTTGTAGTAAATGTAGGAACAGAACCTAGTACAGTATTTTATAAAATGTAATATCAGACAGCAACATATGCATCGATCTGACCCCAAAGTAGTCTAAAATACTTGTGTAATGAATATCAGAATCAGTAAACAGAAACGTTTACACCGCCATTTTTTATCGTTTTCATCATCAAAATAAAAAAAAAACATCTGTTCCGTACAAAACAAAAATATCTACCCGGAAATAATGTATGGAACAGATGATTTTCTTTCGCTTATTTTGTTGATCTAACATGCTAAATGGACTTTATTCACGATACCTATTATGAGGTTTTCGGGATGTAAACGGTAAAAAAAGTACGGTTTAAATTACCCTTTTTAATTCGCTATACTTTTCCTCTACCCTGAGGTTGTCTGGAAGAGATCGCTATTAGCGGTAGGACCGCCTACATTGTACTAGTATAATACAATAGACTAAGATCTGTAAATTTTGTGCAAATCTATCTAGCTACGGTGTATAATGCATTATTACACGAAGGAACTCACCAATTATGAAAAAACTATATCAATCATGCATAAGAATAAAAAAGACTAAATCATATTTGGGCTGTTATTGTAAGAATGACCTACTTGAAACCTTAAAAATAATCCTCGCTGATGAAAAAATAATTGCGGTTTATCTTTGAAGATTATTATTTGAAACGGAATCGGTTCGCCCACTCACCAGGTATTATGACATTATTACGCTCGCTGTAATTATTCCGGCAAACCAAATACGAGCTAATTAATTGACTCACATTACTGATCGCATATTACAATTAGAGAATGCCGAGTGTGTTTGTAGCCCTCCCTCCCACTCCCCCCCAAACCCCTCCATTGCGCGCTCGCACCACCAGCCTTGTTGGTTGAATTTCTTCGAGTTCAAACTTTGTAACAACATTTAATGTTATGATTAAATTAAATGTATTCGGCGAAAATGTACCACAAATATTAGCTAAGAAACTTTGCTTACAAACCCCATAACCTACCTGCCTTTGTTCCTCGAACCCTTATTCCTGGCTGCGTAAGGATTATAATGAATTTTGCAAAGCGCAGTGCTTAATACGAAATTTTCAATAAGCTCGTACCAGATGATTTCGTTCCCATACGAAATGTTGCTTTATGGATATTATGTACATAAAACAATATTTTCACTGTCGACCGCCTTCGGCGAATGTTGAACTTGGCTTAAGCGCTATTGAGCAGTGTTACTTTAATCTTCACAAATGAAAGTGTTCAGTCATCAATCATCATACATATTAGATCCGCTGATGTCAATCGTTACTGCATAGCTACTGATGCAAGTAAATCTTAAAACTAGATGCCGCGTTACTTTTTTTTGTCAATAGGCTAACGCATGACTATAATCGCACCTGATGTTGAGGTCTAGGATGATAAGCGTTGGGTAAAAGATGTCTTAAAGAAGAAGTCAGGAAAGACAGACCTCGGCAGGGAGTTCCATTCCTTAGCCGTCCGCATTATTAATGTGGAAGCGAATCGTTTCCTGCAGATAAGGGGTAGTTCTACCACATAAGGATGAAAGCCCTCGCCGCGCCTTGTCGTCCGGTGATGGAATGCACTTTGCGCGCCCCTCAGCTTCTTGCTTCCAGCTTCTACAAGCTGTCTTTGAATGTCGTTACAGCTTCGCAGTAAGTTAATTAGATTTTAATAGTTTAAATAAATTACAATTTAATCTGATTCCGTACTATAAGCACTTGTGTTACAAAAATCAAATAACGGAGAAAACACCTACATATTATATTCACTAGACACGAGTGTTCACAGCTCTAACGTGTATCTAGTGAGGGAATTAAGCCCATGACCTTTGTCGTATTGGTCAGTCCCTACTAAATTCACTATCGGACTTTCAAGCAATAAAAACACGAAGTTTTTTATTCACTCATTTGGCTGAAGCCAATAGTGCAATGGCATGAGGTTGCAAAACCAGCAGACTTTGTGACAGAAAGTAACAGGAATGGAATACTACTCAACTGTACTCGACTGATCATAGTGACGGCTAAAGGTATCTTAGCCGTAGCGGGGGAAATGATATCCAATACGGTTGAAATCTGTTTATTGGTAGAAACATTATTTATATACAATGTTTAACTTTATTAATACATTGATAGATTTTACCAGCCGTAGTAAAAAACTCAAATAAGTGAGGGAAAATGGCAACTGCAGCTACTTCAGTGCTGCATCCGTAGCACGTGGAGTGCCGCAGGGATCCATTCTTGGGTCACTTCTATTCATCATCTATAGGGCAGACTTAATCAGGGTTAACAAACATTGTAAATTTGATCTTTATGCTGATGACGTTCAATTGTATATTTCGGATGAACCTGATAAGACCATTAGCAATACAAAAGATGAAAGAAGACTTGGATAGGGTTGTGGAATGGTCGCAAAACAATGCTCTTCTTCTAAACCCAACGAAGTCCAAATTTTTGGTGGTAGGATCAGGCAATCAGGTGCAAAAAATGCTGGAAACAAACCCCCAAGTTTGTGTCAAGGGTGAGGCTGTAGAGCGTGTATATTAGGCGAGAAACCTGGGGGTTTGATTGCCACCTGCGCTTTGAGTCTCATATATTAAATTTGGTTAAGAGTTGCATATATCGCCTCAGTTTACTTTATAAAATTTACAGTCTACTGTACAGCCAAACCCCGTATAAAAATCTGTGAGAGCCTTGATCCTTTCTAGAATGAATTATGGAGACAACTTGTATGGTCCACGTTTACTGTCGAAATCACAGAGATTATTGGAACTAGTACAGAATGCTTGTTGCAGATTTTGATACACCATACTACCCCGTAGCCATGTTACTTGATTAATGACGCATCTTTGAGAATATATCGAGGCTAGAATGAAACTACTTCTAGCCTGCCCGATGTTCGACTGATGTTCGATGTTCTGAAATATAAAGAGCCAGATTACCTTTTTGACAAAATTAAAGTTACGCCATTCCACGAGCGATATGGTACTAGAAGCGTGCGAAAACACTTGTCTGCACCATGGCATTTAAGGGAAGCTTCCGTTTCAGTGCTACGAAATGTTGGAATGACGTACCGCCTCCTTTAAAAAAAATACTAATATATTTTTTAAAAATAAATTAAAACTACACTTACTTGAAATACAAAACTCCAAATTCCAAAGTCGTTCGCTGAATACCGGTTGCCGACTCCTTACGAATAATTATGAATCGCCCGACACAGTCATATTCACAAGACATTCCATATCCATGTATATTATTTATTTATAAAATCTCTTAATAATTATAGTATTTATCTAAATATAAAATATCTAAAATACACTTCACAGTTCTTACACTTAGCACACACCGATTCTCACCACAATGCAATATAATCTAAGGATATGTATTTTTTGATTTTTATTGTAACAATTATACTGTTTAATTAATTTTTTTTTCGCAATTTTGTCAGTATATCTCCGTGTACCCGTGCAGCCTCTGGGTATCGAAGTCACTGGTGAAATCAGTGACTTCGCCTCGTGCGGATACTTCACACTGAGCCTTAACCCACTGGTTAATGCAGCAGACACACAATAGGTTGTAACTAACTACATAATATAAGGTTTTTTTTGTTTTCCTTTCTTTAAAATTATTACTGGACACTTTTAATATATGTTTTATGTTGTGATGTGTTTATGCTGTTGTAAAAACGTTTCATCTATCTGATAGCTATTGTGCCGTTGGCGTAGAGAGCCGACGGTGCACGAAAATGATCTATCGGTCAAGTGCGTTGGATGTCGGTCGTACCTAACTGAGCTCTGCGACGTAGCTCATACATGGAAAGTCTGGTAATAACAATTAGGTGACTTCTCTGATGAAACCCTTTGACAGGGGAACCAGACCAAAAAGATCATTACCCAAAAACACTAAGCTATCAAGTTACCAGAGATGTTTCCTTTTTTGTAAGATCAATTTTGAGATTACAACGTAAAAACATACTCGAAAGAGTTATTAATTTATATTTGTAGCCATAAGTTTCTCCGATAGTGTCTCATCTCTAGTGCTATGATATATAGCGCGTGGCTTATTGAGACTGACATCGGCGTTTTTTATTATTATTGTATGGGTCCTGTGTGATGTATGCCGCGACGGCCGTCGAGGAAAGGGTTTCATTGCTACTACTCTCTTAAATAAGCGATTACTGCCAAAGTGCGAGAGGACAAATAGTATGTTCAGTAGATGATGTGGGAATGGATTTATCAGATAAGAAATATACCAGTTTAGGTAACATAGCGCGGATGAGTAGGGACCGTTGGACGAGGCAGGTCGTTGGGTGGAGACCGTGGGAGCACACCAGACCGCGAGGCCGCCCACTCCAGCGATGGACTGACGACATCAATGACCAAGGCGTCTAACCGCTACGCATGGAACAAGATGGGAGAGGCCTATATCCAAAAGTGGATTAGTAATGGCTAAAGTTAATGATGATGGTAACAGTTTAGGTACAGTATGTTTAGTGGAAGCTCAGTGGATGAGAATGCACCATCCATTAGCTGGGGGGTGAGCCGAGAAAACATTGTGAGGAAACCTGCACATTTTGGGTAAACATGTTACCATGATTCAGTTGGTTTGGTTCCCCTGTTAAAGGGTTGCGAAGGTCAGACGACAGTCGCTTTATTGTAATTACCAGATTTTCCGAATCCTGAATCATGGTTCAAGCGTACCCTGGGCATCAAACCGATAGTTTTGTATGCAACCAAATGCAATATAACTTATTAAGGAGGGGGGGGGTGTTAACTTGACCTGACGCCACCTGTACTTGTCATACTTGTAAATTACCATTAAACAACCCACTCGTTTGTTTATTTCCTTTAAAAATGTGTATTCTTACGGACGTGATCAAACGATCGGTTAAAATGGAAGAATAATTTGGAAACCGCACCTTATGTTTTTTAGGAAAGATGTTTGTTTTCACCAGCAGCGCTCGCGTTTCTCGGCAGCCCATAAATTTTCGCGGGTAGTTAAGATTTCACGGCATATTGTTCTGCGTCTGTTATTTTTGTTTTCAAATCCTAGATCAAATTTATTGCTCCTTCCTCTTATTTACTAAAGTTTTGGTAGGTATCTGAGTTTTCAAATATCCTTTTGACCTGTTTATATACATACGAGTATATGATAAGATTGAAATTCTGTTCTGTGCTCTTTAAAACACGCGATCATCTTACTATCGAGTAGTCATATGTTTCAATCTATAATAAGTACAGTTAGAGAACGAAAAGGTTCGTCAGTTTTCAAATTGATTCGTTTGATATGCTATGAGCACTATTACTTTTCGTAAATTTGTCAGAATAGTACCTATTGCACAGAAAATTATGATTAACTGTTAGATCAGACAGTTCAGATTTGCTTGTAGCAACATTGATTCTTTTGATGTAAAGAAAATTTAATGAAGGTTGGCAGATCTTTTTAAAACGGTATATTATATACCGTTTTAAAAAGATCTGCCAACGTATTGGTATAACTGATGCAAGCGAAAATTTACCTTAAGGTGACGAACCTTTTTATTCTCTGTACCGTACAATAGTAAGACGATCTATCATTCTATGAAGATAATAATAATAATAAAGGCGTAGGGATGTGACGACTCCACCTCTTGGTTATTGGTGAGAGTTGACGTTATTTATGAATGACAACAACAGATGCATGTGCGCGTACAGTGATCTCGGTGTGTTTCGGAGTGAATGACAGAGAGGGACGTGCGGGAGTGACACAATATATTGCTATAATGACTAGGTCACTGAACTCTTAACAACACACTTCGAATTCACAGATATTATCACAATCTTAAAAATTGTGTGTAAGTACAAGTACAAGTAAGCCATTTGAATATCAGTCAATGTAGTGCTTTTTTTTATTATACGACAGACAAGTATTTGACCTCAATCTCACCTGATGTTAATTGTAGATGAGATCCAAGGTGGGCCATGCTTGCCCGTGAAAAGCCTATTCACTCTTTCCTTAAAGAGGCCCAAGTTATGTTGTTCAGGGTATGTTGTCATCGGCGGGCAACGAGTTAAACTTCTTGGCTGTTCGCATCAGAGAGGAGTTTGTGTAGAGCTTGGTGCGGATGGCTGGAACTTCAACAATATAGGGAAGATAACCCATATATGGATGGACCCAATGGTAGCTCTGTGGCTTAGAACGGGCGGTCTAAGCCACTGAACTACCATTGCTCACAAGGCGTGAAGCAGCACTGTGCTATGTTTCGCTCCGTGAGTGAGGGTACCGGATGCTCAATCCGGGGGAAGGATTCTTAAGGGTTGGCAGCGAAGTTGTGACTCCACTGGTGCCGCAGGGTGTCCATGGGCGGTGGCAATCGCTTACCATCAGGTGATCCGTCTGCTCGTTTGCCACCTATGACATAAGAAAAAAAAAGAACAACTGAACTAAATCCAGTGTGGTAGATTGGCTAACGCAATCTAGCCGCGCGGAGAGCGACACCGCGGAGACACGGACGGGTGTCACGCGACACCGCCGGTGTCGGTTACCAATTACCGGCCACCGCACTCACCCGCAGCGGACTCAACTATCACTACACTACTGTGATGAAACACATTAATTAATTTTTCTTTTAGAGCATATCTGACTATGTAGATATAAGAATAAGCATAAAATAATTTAGAGACAAATTTCTTGTTTCGTATTTTTAGAGCGTGTTTTTTTGGTAGTCGGGTTTAGTTTATAAACTTTATTTTTATTTAACATATTTTTGGTTATGTAAATAAAATTACATATTTGAAATGTGCTAAAAAAGATCTTTCATGTGATATCCCACACCGTACCGTCAAGCATAATTTTTTTTTTTAGTTCCTTACTCTATGTTCCTTAGAGGGCGCTGTAGTACATTTAACGTGACATCATGTCGCCAATAACCCGAAGACAATCAAGACGCTTCTAACGAAACCTCATTTGTTCAAATATGATAATTAGTTTAGAAGTTATTAGGGAACAGATGAACAACCATACATACCTACATACAGGTCAAAATCAAAACCCTCCTTTTTGCTTCGCCGTAGTCGGGTAAATATAAAAAAGAACGAAATGAACATTAAAATGGCACTGAAATGGGCTCCACTTAGCATGTGTGGCTGTGTGTAAGGGACACCCTGACGATGGTCTTCCGTGGAGTTCAGAAGAAGTAAGAGACGTTACTGCACAGTAGCCGCCGACGTCATAAAGTACATTAAGTACGATACATTAATTAAAATTAGTTACAACTAACGAAATAGCAATACAACTTGTAGGGGTACAGGCTTAACTGATTAATCCGAATATAACATTAAACATCATGAATCATTAGATATATCCACCTATCTAGGATAAAACACAACATAAATAAAAACGAATAACAATAAATGCTGCTTAACTATTTATAGTATTCTTTTAGTTTATATGATAGGTGGCAGACGAGCAGACAGATCGCCTGATGGTAAGCGATTACCGCCGCCCATAGACACTCGCAACACCGGTGAAGTCACAAATGTGCTGCCAACCTTCAAACCCCCCTTTCCCCCAGATTGGGCCTCCAATATCACTCATGCAGCAAAACACAGCACAGTGATGCTTCACGCCGATTTTCTGTGAGGCCGTGGTATCACTCCGGTCGAGCCGGCCCATTCATGCCGAGGCGTGGATCTCCCACGGTTTATACAGTGAATGTACTTAACAATAATCAGTGTACCCGTATAACAATACATTTTTTGTTTTAAACTTTTATGGTCTACTAACATTAAAATAGTCGTTTCGCGGCCAGGAGTCCAATTCTTGTGCTCGTGATATTTTGAAAACATGGTGCATATCACCTGAAAACCATACAAAAAAACAATGTTTTAGTGATATATGTATGAAAATAAATGTCACGAGCACGAGAAAACATGACGGATATCACCTGAAAACCATAAAGCAAAACTATGCTTTAGTGATTGGTATATGTCGTATGATAATAAATATCACGAGCACAAGAATTGGGCTCCAGATATTGTGAGTGTTGTTCGAGAACAGGTGCGAGAAAATAGTGAGTCAGTGAACAGTGGTACCGCAGGTGCGCGTAGGAAACCGCACCCGCGCGGTAGATTTTGAGATTTGTCTGCCAGTAACAACTTACCCGCAAAAACTTCAGTTATTCCGAGACCATGGTGCTTGTAACAGTGCCGATATATCTGAAACTCAAAAATAAGGTATATGGTTGAAATCCCGTAAATGACTATTCTAACACATTTATTGTTATAAAATATACCTAGAGATGCAATGCAGTGCAAGGGAGCTCAGTAACTGATGATATAGCATAATAAAAGTTTGTAGAGCCACCTCTGCAAGGTAACATTAGTATAGATGGATGCTCCAATGTGTCTAACACACTCCCTGCAGCCATCACGATGCGCACCTCCCAAATATAAACTACGAGCTACAAGGCGCTCACAGACGAGGAACAAATGTACTGAAACCCTGATCTATATAGATCCACCTACGCGTACAAATGTGATAATTTGTATGCGTAGGTGAATCTTTTGATCATCATCATCTATCATGTATTTGCACGTAACAAGCACTGAAATAATTATTCCGTGTGTGTTAAAGTTCCAAACACATTAGTATTATTCTTTTTGGGGGACTTCCCCGTATTTGTTTTTCTTTTATCCCCTTATTACAAAAGCGGTTTCGAAAAGTTCCGCAACTAACCTCGTCCCAGCCCTTTTTTACATTGCTTATATGGATCAGGATGGCATGAGCAGTAGTACGATAGTAACTCAAGATCGCTTTTGTAATAAGGTGGCTATTTCGGGAGACTCTCAGCCTCAGTCTCGGTGGGTGCAGTTGTAAACGATATAGCCACGGTTAAAAGTCCCTCGTCTGCGAACGCCCATAAGCGATCCTCGCAGCAGATCGACCTGCATCCTCTATCAAGAAGACGAACGGAGTCGCGCGCGGCGGCTAATAGATGGCGCGCAATTAAACGGTAAATTACCCTCCCCCCTGCCCCGCGGGGCGCCTGCGGGGTGGGGGGCTCGCTCGCCGGTATTTATGCTGCCGTTAAGTCACCGCGCCGGATTTAGAGCTTGCAGGGTTGCGCTGACATGGAGCGATGGTAGCTCCATGGATAAGAACGCGTCTTGTATGTGTGGGGTCGTGGTTTGAATCCGAGGATGTACGTCTTGCAAATCTATGTGCATATTTCTAACATTAGCTCGACGGTGAGCCTGAGGACACGTCTCGGTTAGCTTCACAAAATTGTTGATTCCTACAATAACTGAGATAATGATTCTGAACGCGTAAGCGTGATACAGTTGGTTGGTCTCCTTTTCAAGGGTTGCGAAGGTCAGAAGGCAGTCACTTCATTGTAATTACCAGATTTCCCCAATCCTGGATCATGGTCAAAGCGTACCCCGGGCTCCGAAGCGACAACTTTGGACGCAACTGGGAATTATACTTTGAGATGAGGGGAAGGTTGCGCTGATATCTACGGTAGTTCACGATCAAGCTTCAAGAGAAATACAGGACTATCCATCGTGTTATGGAGATAGACGACTCGCCACGGATTGTGCTTTAAGTAATTAATTAATTCGCTTATTTTAAGTCGATTCAAAAATAGATAAGTTTATGTACCTAAATGGGTTTATAAGTAAGGTTAAATGGTCTTCATGTTGGATCCCTCCGTACGTACACGTTCCAAAGACCGGCCTCCAATTCAAGTTACCATAATTTTTGCCTAATAATGAGAAATATGGTTACTTGTAGGAAGATAATATTACATAAGTACATCTCAAAATATTCATAATACTTTCCTTTGTGGATTCACGGTTGTACTTTAAAAAAAAATGTCTCGTAATCGTCATAATTAATACAAATCTACTGGCGGCGCTACTTTAGTTGATGCGCGACCTTGAAGATTATAATAGTCGAACCGTAAGTAGCACAGCAGTAATTAATAGCACATTTTCTAGACAAAATTATCATCATCATCATCATTCCAGCCAATAAACGTCCACTGCTAGACATAGGCCTCCCCCAATGTTCTCCACACAGAACGGTCCTGTGCCGCCCGCATCCAATGGATTCCCACGATCTTCACCAGATCGTCGGTCCACTTTGTGGTGGCCTGCCACGGCTGCGACTTCCTGTACGTGTGTACATCATTATTCAAATATATTGGATATTATTTTCATAATAATTTATTGTGGAACACAGGTTATAAGTGGTGATACATATTTTATACATACGCGCTACTGTGACCTGCCTCTCAACGCGTACACATTTTTTTGCGAAAGCAATTGAAATTCAAGACCGCCAAATGAATTTCAAGACCGATGATTGTTTTAGTTACCTAAAAAGTTCGATATTGCATATCGTTCTTATCCGCATCACCGTGATGCTATCTGCAGAGGCAGCCCTGGTCATAAGAACTCTCCAGCTATGTGACGTAGGAACGTTTTGCCGTTTAACTTGATGCTAACTAACTGCCGGCCACGAAGCCAGCTGTCTTCGCGAGCTGCTAATACACCCAAATATACTGAGTAAATAGCTTACAGCTTGAGGTTTTGCTTCGAAAATACGTTTACCCCAGAATCTTACTCTACTTCGAGTAAGATTCTGGGGTAAACGTACTTGGTAACTTTTTTTATGTGATATGTGGTAGACGGCCGTGTGGTCCCCGGCAGAGTAGAATAGGCCACCCTCACTCTTACCGAGGTGTCGTAAAAGGCGACTAAGGTAAAGCTGCTGGCATGATCACCAGCATCCAGAGAAGGAAAACTCTGCATTTCAAAACCCTCGCCAACCCGTCTGCCAAGCGTGGTGAGTATGGCAACTACCCCTCATGTGATTGAGGGAGGCCCGTGTCCAGTGGAGTCACAAATGTGCGGCTAACCTTTAAACCCCCTTTCCCCGGATTGAACCTCTGGTACCCTCACTGACACGGCGAAACACAGCGCAGATGCTGCTTTACGCAGGTTGTATGTGAGGCCGTGGTATCACTCCGTTTAATCCCGCTTATTCATGCCAAAGCGTGGATCTCTCACGGTGAACTTGTAGAATTTATCATAGGATGCCTTGGTTTCCATATAGCAGACTTGTGGGAGTCGGTGTCATTTATTAATAGGAAGGACAGTTCAGTTTTCACAAAAAGCGACATACGGGCAAGCGGATCACCTGATGGTAAGTAATCAACGGCGCCCATAAACATTCGCGAAATCAAAGAGAACGCTAAGGTTTTCAGAGAAGTAACTGTTATACGCGAGTCGAAAAACGCGTGTGTGAGGCCGTGATTTCAGTCTGGCCGAGGCAGCCCATTCAAGCCGAAGTATAGCTCACCCATGGGATAATGTAATAGTTAGTGGTGGAGTGAAACCACGCCCTCACAGAAAACCGGCGTGAAGCATCATTATGCTGTGTTTCGCTGCGTGAGTGAGGGTACCGGAGACCCAATCCGGGGGAAAGATGTTCAAAGGTTGGCAGGGTACTTGTGACTCCACTGGTGTTGCGGGTGTCCATGAGCAGCGGCAATCGCTTACCATCAGGTGATCCGTCTGCTCGTCTGCCACCTATCATATACGAGCAATAGGGTCACCTGGAGCCCAATTCTCGTGCTCGTGATATTTTGAAAACATGGCGGATGTCACATGAAATCCTTACAAAAAAAGTATGTTTTAGTGATATTATGTGGTATGATAATAAAAGTCACGAGCTCTTTTTTTTTAGGTGATAGGTGGCAGACGAGCAGACGGATCACATGATGGTAAGCAATTGCCGCATTCCATGGACACTCGCGACACCAGTGGAGTCACAAGTGCGCTGCCAACCTTTAAACCCCCCTTTCCCCCAGATTGGGCCTCCGGTACCCTCACTCACGCAGCGAAACACAGCACAATGCTGCTTCACGCCGGTTTTCTGTGAGGCCGTGGTATCACTTCGGTCGTGCCGGCCCATTTATGCCAAAGCGTGGCTCTCCCACGGTCAATCTTCTCACGGTTCTTCTCTGCCTCCTCTCCTCTCCCCTGCCTCTCACACGGCATTTCTGTTGTTTTCCTCAGTGATAGTTAGTGGTTGGTATTGTTCCTCACACGATTGGCCGCGTGCGTGAATATTTGAGGTGTATATCAGTCATCTGGGAGCGGCTAGGGAGGGGGGGGGGGGGGGGGGGGGGGGCTAGGCTCGTACAATATGCAGCCGCTTGAACGACGTTTAATTCGCTAATGGAGTCGTGAGCGCCGCTTACAGGCGCTCATTTGTTTTGGGGGGGCAATCCTGAAAGTCACTTTCATTGACGTTGAAAGTAAATTGAAAGTAAATTGCCACTTGAGATAGATAGATATTTTTATCGTATTTTTTTCTTCTTTTTAACCGTGTTATATCTAGGTATATCCTTTGATGTAAAGTAGGTACTTTTATAATGGTGACTGTCTCTACTGCAATGGTCCCCACAGAATACCAATGTCATGGCTTCCGGCGCCGTGACACACTGCTGAGTGGCTACTTGGTAGCATATCACGGAAAGTGTTTTTATCTTGTATTATTTTTCTCTTTTCTGTAAAAATCATGTGATGTGTTAACTAAAATAATGCTTATTCTTTTCTATATACTTTATTGCACAAAAAACTTAAGAAAACTAGGCATTACAGAAACTTATATGTACATTTTCACAATTTCATTTTACCAGACGACCTTCAGCAAGTCATAAAACTTATTGGAAATACATCTAAAACTTTTAATTCTTTGATAAGATAAAAATTCTAACTTTCTATACTTTTTTCCTAAGCTTATTCGTATCAATGCTATGTCACTATTGCGAGTAGAAGAGCCATAGATTTGACTAGGTACTCGCTAGCAAACGAAATAGTTGAGTGTTTCCGCAAATTTAAGGTTCCGAATCCACATTTCATCCTTTCGATTCGGGTGCTTTCCGACTAGCTGACTTTATACATATTATAATAATAAAAAGGTTTTAAAAAAAATCTTGTTAAAATTGGAAAGAGTATGTAATCTATGTAATTCGTATTAATTTATGCCTCTGCCTCGGTGGCGCAGTGGTTAGTAGGTCGCACTATAAAGCGACGGCTGTGCAAGAGGTCCCAGGTTCGACCCCTGGGTCGGGCCAAAAATTTGTATCTAAGTTTTCGGTAAGAAATTATTAGTGTCTGCCCGAAGTCTGGAAGTCGGCGCTCATGTACCCGGTGCCTCCGAAAACACGTTAAGCTGTCCTGCGCCCAATATTTTTTCGGTTGTGTCACGCTGGAGTCCCGTCGGAATATGAGGGTAAGGAAATAGAGAGTGCACTTGTGTTTGCGCACACACTTAAGCACTGTAATAAGTCCTGTGTAAGTGGCTGATCGATCAGATTGGCCGCCATAGCCGTAATTAGTTGGAGGATATTATTATTAATATAAATAATTATAAATTGAGACAGCATCACATAGTTCTGGTCCCAAACTAAGGCTGCACTATGGAAACCAGAAACAACGAAGGTACCACAAACACCCAGACCCAGCACAAATGTCTGTTTCATCAACAAACATTTGTGTTGGGGCAGGGAATCGAACCCGCGACCCACTGACTCAACCGGCGCTCAAACCACTAAGCGAATCGTCCTATAGCGGTCGTCATAAGTCGAGTGATATAAAGTCATGAGGATATCCCCCTGCAAACTCGGCCCACTTGTAAACCGTCCCGCGCTCGACGCGTCCTGTCACGTCTCTATTTGTTACGTCTGGAATAACGCCGGAGTAATAAATAGATAGACGCGCTCCAGCTTCAGGAGAAGGGGGGGGGGGGGGGGACCAAGCGACGCACCTCGCCTGGCAACCACCTGAGAGATTGTTTTAGTAAATGAAAACTAAATCTACCTTGAATGACTGACTGATCTATTAAAGCAGGGCCTAAAACCATTTTGCACAGGTTCCTCTTATAGCGTAAGGGATTTAAAAACGGGGATTCAAAGTTAGTGTAAAAATTACTCGATATTTGGGACCCGATGCCATCTTCCAAAAATAACAAAAAAATAGTTTTGACATTTAGTGTCACTGAAAAATTATGACCCGAAACGAAGTGAGGCCGGGCCACATTTTAAATGCAAACTCTCGATGATAACCCAGAAGCAAAGATGATGAGTTATCCTCATTAGAAACAGAATCATATCCACCAGTCAGTGATTTTAGAAACGAGATTTTTTGCATCAAAAATCCTTTAACTATTATCTTTTCATAGCAGCTTTCCAATCACTATAAAGTATAAATAAGAAATACATTGAACATCGTATACATAGCGACGTCCGATACTATATTTCAGTCATACAGTACACGCTCCCATTGTGCATAATACTGCGATATAGATTCCAATTTAACGGCACTACTTGGCTTAGAATATGATATTATCCCGTCGCGCTCGGAGCCGCGAACAAATTGGATTTCTTATAAACATTCCGCGGACAGAGGATGGCGGCGCGGGCGCGTAAACATAACAAACAAATTACGCAATTCTTTGTACGTGCAAGCGCGGGACCGGGACGAATAACAGTGGGACATCTCTTGGCCAACTCGGTTTCTGCACGCGCCCGACGAAGGAATGAATGAATGAAACAATAAAGGACGAAGCCGCGAACACGTTGCGACTGCGCAGCGTTCACGACGCGGATGCGCAACGTATTCGCCGCGGATGCGCAACGTATTCGCCGTGGATGCGCAACGGATGCGCAACGGATTTACCGCGGATGCGCAACGGATTCACTGGCATTTTTCTGTGAAAATAACAATGGCATTCAGACTTATCTCCGTCTAGCGAGTCCGTCGCGCATCCGTTGCGCATCCGCGGCGAGTTTGTTGCCCATCTGCGGCGTAAACGCTGCGTCGTCGCTCCGCTTTGAACCATGTATGGCATCTCCTTTAATTAACATAGAGGCTTTAATTAACGGTGTTGCGCACCCACACCGTCAACGCAAATGCATTACTACTGGGGTAGCATAAGTTGGCGTGAGCGGCGTTTGCCATATACCCGTTTTCCTTTCATCATTTCCTTTCCTTTCATCTCTCATTTGTTTTCATTCATTCATCATCATTTCTTTTCATCATCTCGTAAAAATCATTGCTCTATTGTATAAAAAAGGCGCCCTGTTGGTCTATGTCGCGTGTTTAAGTAGCAGGATGTGATCGCAGGGTCCTGGGTTCTGTTCACGGGTCGAGCAAAAAGTATATTTCCATTTTTTTTAAATAAAGCTCGGGTATTTGATCACCTGCGATAGGAAAAGCCCATCAAAGTAGCGATGACTTGGTATGCAGATATTTACTAAAATGTTGTTGTTGTTTACTTACAGATGTTTACTTAGTTTGTGCAAATACAATTTTGAAGTTTGAAAAAAATATTATTATAATAATAATTTGGTGGATTTTTGTATTACATAAAAAAGAAACATAAAGTATTATAAAATAAAGCTCATTCCTTCCTGAATAACTCGCAACGCATTTGTGCTCTGCGGGTGTTGCAAATCTCTTTTTTTATGTGATAGGTGGCAGACGAGCAGACGGATCAGCTGATGGTAACACACCTGGCGACAATATGATATATGGAGTTACAAGTGCGCTGCCAACCTTTAAACCCCCCTTTTCCCCGGATGTGGCCTCCGGTACCCTCATTCACGCAGCGAAACAAAGCACATCTATGGGCGATGGTGATCACTTACCATCAGTCGCACCGTTTATTCGTTTGTCTGTTAATATGTAAAAATTATAGTCACGTGCGTAGGCAAAGAAGAGATTGTAACTTTACTGCGCTCATGCACTCCGTGTGTGGTGTGATGTAGAGCGACGGGGGACGTCCGCAGATGTCAGTCTGGATTGTGTGACTAGATATGAACGTTATAATCAGACTCTTATGTGCTACCAGATTCGACACTTTTTTTATGCTAGAGGCGGACAAACGAGCAAGCGGGTCACCTGATGGAAAGTAATCAACGCCGCCCATTATGATTCGCGAAATCAGAGAGATCGCTAATTTGTTACCGACCTTTTTAAAAAAGAGTACGCTCTTCTTTTGAAGGTCTCTAAGTCGCAGCCGTCGG
Source organism: Marasmia exigua (assembly GCA_019059595.1). Lineage (NCBI taxonomy): Eukaryota > Metazoa > Arthropoda > Insecta > Lepidoptera > Crambidae > Marasmia > Marasmia exigua. Next base: position 18,378,674 of record CM032466.1, read on the forward strand.
GAAAAACTCCTGTAGCCAAACTGTTCCACAGTACTGAGGTACGTGGTAGAAAGTTCCGCGAGAAACGCACAGTATTAGACCGCCATCTATCGAGCTGATGGGGATGGAATTACAATAGCTTGCGTGTGTATCGATGTAGGAATCCAGCTGCAGGGAGTAGATCAAACAGTTCCTCAGAGCACTCCCCATGATAGATGCAGTATAGAATGCTGAGGAAAGCACCTGTATAATTACATTAATCTTGTAGGACTACATGTCAATAATCGATGTTGCTCGCGACTGACCCTGTCGTCACCGCACACGTTGTAACTGCACTTGCACCCGCCACCACGCAGTAATAGGTGGCAGACAAGCAGACAAATCACCGGATGGTAAGCGATTGCCGTGATACCATGGACACCCACAACACCAATGGGGTCACAAGTGCGCTACCAACCTTAAAGGGGGGTTTACCTTTCCCATGATTGGGCCACCAGTACCCTCACCCATGCAGCGAAACATAGCAGATACACTGCTTCACGTCAGTTTACGAGTTTTGACCCAACCAAGAATCCAACCCTTAAGCCCAAGCGCCACCGTGTCGCTTGAAAATGCGACCTAGTAGCTACTGCTATAGCACTGAAAGTTCAAAATAAGAAAACATTAAAAGTGATAGGGTTCGTTCCAGCAAAAATACACCCCATCTAGCGTGCATAGAGCCTCATCGCTTGCATAACTGAGGTACATTCAGGCGGCTCATCTCGTGAGATGCACATTTGCACCTCGCACCCCCCTCACCCCTCGCGACCTCTTTGCGTCACCTCCGACGCGCCCCTTCATGCCAGCCCCGCGTACACTCAGCATAATACGTACTTATACGGGCGCCTTCATATTTTTCTCTTTTAACTCAGTCTAATTCCTTACGGATTCCACTGTGGCTTGAGCAAAAAGTATGCATAGCGGATACAAGTAGACATGTCAGCTACACAAAATGCGAAAGCATCAGAATAAAACTTACATGGTTATGATGTAGATCTAAAAACGATCTCGCTTAAACTTAGTTAAAAACTATAAGTATATCCATAACTTCCTACATGATTATTTCGGCTAAAAATAAAGTAATTCCAGATCACTTGCCATTGAAGATCAGTAATGAATTTATTAGAAGGTCACATCGGGAGAAATACCTGGGATTGATTATTGATGATAGATTAACCTGGACAGCGCACATTCAACATATCAGATCCAAATTATCGTCAACACTAGCAGCACTCCACAAGATTTCAAATTGTATTCCCAAATAGTGAGACCAATTATTTAAAATTCTCTAATAAAATCCCACTTAGAATATTTAATTGAGGTTTGGGGAACTGCTGCACACACCAACTTAACTAAATTGCAACGCATACAAATAAAATAATAAAAGTCTTACACCATTTTCCGTTCCGCACACCAACCAGCCAACTATATAACAAAACTAAGCTTTTTAACATATCAGATTTATAGGTACAAATACAACACATGCATGTTAGTAAAAAATGTAATTGGAAAAAAATCAAACCGAACATAGAACTTGACATAAAAAGCAACAAACACAATCTTCGTAATAAAATCAAAATTAGACTCCCTATGCCTCGAACTAACTACGGAACCAAGACAGTACTCTTTGAGGGGGCAAACTATTTAATGAGTTACCCGATGAGTTAAAGACATGTGAGTGAATGCTGACTTTCAAACACAAACTCAAGCAACACATTTTGGAAAAGAGTGCCGGTCGATGATTAAATACATCGTTACTTTAATTTAATTATCATTTTGATTGTATTTCTCATTATAAGTGAAATGTAAATTTCTTATGAGAATAAATTTCTTTAAACCTAAAATACTTCGTAGATCCTGATCTGAATCATACTACAATCTGTCAAAATGACATGAAATTTGTGACATTAAGTTGAGAATCGGATGAAGAAGATCTGACAAATTGTGAACTCGACATGTTCATACGCAACGATACTTTGCTTGGTCTCCAAAGTGATAGCTTTGGGAACGTTTAGACCATGATTCAGGATTTCGGGAGTCTAATAATTACAATGAAGTTCTGATCTTCTCAATCCTTGAACAGGGGAACCAGGCCAACTGAATTTTGGTTACACATTTCAGAAACTATCCAAAACGTACAGGTTTCCCCAAGATGATTTCCTTCACCACCGATAGTACAGATACGAACATAGATTTGAAAAATCCTAATTTGCTTGGATTCGAACCATCTATAGTCGCTTGAACTGAGTGATATCTATTGATAATTACTTGTATTTTGACGCTTCACGTAACGTAAAGACACCGTAAGTTTACCTTTAAGTCTTGTCTAATTAATGTAGGTAGGTATCGGATTGTCACCCTCGCCGGTAGGTGACGCTGGCGGCAAATTTACGAGCCTCGTGGGAAATTAGCGGCGCATGCGACGCGATCACGCGAGCGCTGTGCGGGCGGCTGCAACCGGCGACGTTACCGTAATTTTTATGTTGTCCCGAACAACGCTCTTGCGTTGTTTGGGGCTTAAAAAAATAAACGGTTATTTACCAAAAATACACATTAACAGTTAATATACAGATAAATCCTTTGACTCCCACACTTGGCCGAGCCTGTCTCGTGGGTGTCAAATCGTGTGGGTTACCTAATGGCTAATTGTCTAGATTTATCGACGTAGTAAGTATACTACGTAATTTAGTAAAATTCATGTTTGGATTAAGTACAAATTAACAAACTAAGTAAATACTTTTAAAAAATATATTGAATAATATATTTGGAGAACGATTCGATTGATTAATATAAATACTGGCTGGATGGCGGTTTCGGTAGTACCGGTAGTAAGGTACCGAACTACCGAACTACTACGTATGAACGCCAGAGGTCGTTGGCGTATGAGGCGCCTTTGATCCCCACCCTGGACAAACAATCGTGTGATGAATTCTTGTGTTTGTTCAGTGTCTTTTTTATAGTGACAGTATGTTGGCTCGCCTCAGCCTGATGGCAAGCAAAAGGACAGCCAACGTTTCAATTTATTTGGACGCGATGTTAAGGCATCTTCTCGCTCCATTTGAAGAAATCCATGTTGTGTCTGGGTGTAATATATGCATTTACCTAGGTATATATTACTGGACTACTATAACTGGTAATTCCTCTATTGTCTGATAATAATCAATAAATAAGCTTATCGCCGTCCACTGCTGTACTTAGGCCTCCGTCAAAGAGCGCCTACCATCCCGGTCTTGTACAGTCTGTAGTAGAGAAATGCACACAACATCCCATATGCATTGTCTTCATTCCATACCTAATAGCTTAAGGACTTCTGTTACGGATACCAGATAGGAAGAATAACAAATATTATAATACATTGCACCTAGACACTGAACAAACACAAGTTTGTCCAGTGTGGGGATCAAACCTACAACTCTTTACGTATGAGGCAGGGTAAATAATATATGCGCCATCGAGCCCGTTAGTTAGTTAACTAGTTTATTTGTAATAGACCAAGACCGCAAATGGATGGATGCTTCCAAAGGACAGGTGAGACACAGGCTGAAAACCAATTGTAAGCGGGAGGTGAGGGAAACATTAAACAATATACGAGTATAGCAAAGTATTGACTAACGAGCTATGGTAGCTCAGTTCCACGCTGGGGATCGTGGTTCAATTCCGAGCATGTACCTCAATATTTCAAATCTATGTGCATATTTCTATTATAAGCTTAGGGAAAACATCGTGAGGAAACCTACACGTATCAGATGATGATTCTGAACTTGTCATGTTTCAGTTAATCTGTTCCTGTCTTTAAGGGTTGCAAAGGTGAGACGGCAGTCGCTTCATTGTAATTACCAGACTTCTCAATCCTGGATCATAGTCCAAACGTACCCCGGGCTTCGAAACGACAACTTTGGACGCAAATAGGAATTACACGCTAAAATGAGGAGGATAACAAAGTGTTAACTACCGAAACGATAACTTTCATCGTTAAACAGAGGCACATAGTGCAAATTGACGGTGTGTTCGTCACCCGCGCGGCAAAAAGAGGGGCTTAGAGAGGCGAGCCACCACCGAGCCACGCAAACAGCGAACACAAACACCCGCGGCGCCGGCCCGACACTTTTTGCGGGACCTGTGGATTGTGTGCACTCGCCTATCCCATTTAGAACTACTTTTTATAGCCCGGGAGTAGCGATGTAGGGATGAAACTGCGCCTAACAGTTTGACAGGCGAACATTGCGTAGTACATATTGTGACAATCTGGTCTACTACGCTTCCAATATCTATATGCTTTAGGTACATGTTTGGGATAGAATTTGGTGGTCTCACGGAAGGTTTTATACGTAGAAAAATCACACATTGGTATTTTTTTGTCATCAGGGGATGACAACAATATTATGAATTAATGATAATATACTGTCATTATTCTATTTTTTTATTATCTCGTTGCGGTTGCGTTCAAAGCTGTCACTTTGGAGCCCGGGGTACGCTTGGACTATGATCCAGAATTTGAGGAGCAGGTTATTTAACTACAATAAATCATAATTATATTTTTTTTTATAGGTTAACGCTTGACCACAATTGCACCTGATGGAAAGCGGCGATGAGGTCTAGGATGATACGCGTTTGCCTAAAAGATGCCTGTTTACTCTTGCCTTAAAGATGTCCAGTTTTTTAGCTGCAATTTTGGCTATGGACTCAATGTAACGACCGAAATTAAGCTTAACCGACAGATCCAAGCCCAATAGATCAGTTACTGGCAAGGAGTTATTGGAAAGTAGGAGTCAGATGAAATGAACTCCTTTTCGCCGTAAAACGTCAGACCTGTGTTTTGGTGGGGTTGAACCCAACCGAATTGGCATATCCCCATATGGAGACACCATTCAGGGCTGTGTTCACCCCCGAACCAAGCCCTCCCTCAAAGAACAGATATCTATCCGCAACTGTGCTGTCATCAGCGTACCCAAACATACCGGGTGTCAACAGCAAGTCGTTGATATTTAGTAGGAATAGAGTAGCGGAAAGAACAGAGCCCTGAGGGACACCACCATTGATGCAATGGCAATCAGATGAGTAGCCATCAATAACTACCCGAATTGATCTGCCCTTCAGAAAATCCTCAATCTATACGCAGAGGCCGGTGGAGATTATAAATTGAAACATCACATGAATTGTCCTGATCCCAAATTATGGTTTCCTTTTGTATAAAAAAGGGTACAAGTGTTGGGCTTGAATCAATGAATTGAATGAATTGGGCTTGAATGAAGTCATCAATGTATACTTTAAATATTATTTTGTAATCATAAATTCAACCTCTATCCAAGTTCAATCCAGTTAGGTTTGGCAGCATTTGGAAAACTACGTCGTGTCTTCGTATTGTCGTTACCACAAATATGCCGTCATGACATACGGAGCCGAAACATAGACACTTACGGTACGGCTGGTCCAAAAGTTAGGAGTTGGTCCGGCAGAGAACCAAAGTCATCGACATTGATCACCGGATTAGCAAGCTTAAGAAGCAGTGGGCTGGCCATATTAGCCGCAGAACCGACGACCGATGGGGTAAACGAGTTCTAGAGTGGAGACCGCGTCTTGGCAAACGTAATGTAGGGCACCCTCTGGCTAGGTGGAGGGACGATCTGCGCAGGATGGCTGGCAAGAGCTGGATGCGAGAAGCCATTGATAGATCACAGTGGCGATCAATTGGAGAGGCCTACGACCAGCAGTGGACTGCGATAGGCTGATGATGATGATGAAATTCAACCTGTTTTATGTTATAAAACTAAATTAATTAAATACCATTTGTACGATTGGAAGCGGTTGGTAAGATGAAACAATCCCAGCCCCATTTTAGAACATGACGGCTGCACCACAATGACTTGTGTTGCCATTTCATTAATCCATATCAATAAGAGTGCTTATTGAGTCACCAACCACTATTGCATCACTAAAATTACAAACATATTAAGTATTGTCAAAACGATAATCCAAACTGTATAAGTTCATTGCTTGAACCTAAGTAACTGAAATAAATATTTTGTATTTTTTTTTTATGTCATAGGTGGCAGACGAGTAGACGGAACACCTGATGGTAAGCGATTGCCGCCGCCCATGGACGCCCGTGATACCATTTGAGTCATAAGTGCGCTGCCAACCTTTAAACCCCCCTTTCCGCCGGATTGGGCCTCCGTTACCCCCACCCTTTAATTATTTATGTATTTAGTCAAAGATACCATAATATATTATAACGTGTATTATATATTATAATATATTATAACACTTAAGTTATTTATTTTATTTATTAAGGAAAAATACAACTTGTCCTGTATGTATCTAAAATAAATAAATTTTATTTTATTTAATGTACTGTACAGGGGTACAGTATATTAAATAAAATAAAATTTATTTAAAGTACAGGGATACTAGGTAGCTTCAGCACTTATCACTTATTACCTGATGGTAAGCGATTGCCGCCGCCCATGGACAAACGCGACACCAGTGGAGTCACAAGTGTGCTGCCAACCTTTAAACCCTCTTTTCCCCCGGATTGCGCCTCCGGTACCCTCACTCACGCAGCACAGTAACACAGCACAGTTCTGCTTCACGACGGTTTTTATATATATTCTTTGATACACCCAAACACTGAACAAACACAAGTGTTCATCACACGTATGCTTGGCCAGGGTGGGCATGGAACCAACAACTTGGCGTATGAGAAAGGGTTACTACCAAAAGCGCCATCCGGCCAGTCTATATAAATTATCAGAAAACCCAAGTAAGTAGTTAGGCGATATGGTTCGTACACAAACAATTAGGTATCTGGGAATTTACGCCACTTAAGATAAGTGAGTTTCAGATAAAATGTTCTTATTTATGATCAATTTCTCAGTAAATAGGTGCCGATATTCTTGGAAATCATAAGGTAATTAATTACCTTCTCATATTCTCATTTAAGTAGTTATTTTTGAGACAGTGGTTTTTTGTTGAAAATTGGTTGTTGTAGATAGTAAATTAGTGTGAAATATGTTTCCTATACGTAATATAGGCCCCCAAATGAGAATTTTACCATGTTTGAATCCATTATGGAAGAAGTTTTGAGCAAAATATGTTCATCTAATAAAAAAGTAGTTATTTGTGGAGATTTTAATATCAACATTTTAGATAACTCACAGAACTCTGTTAGGTTTCTGAATCTCTTTAAATCATTTAATTTACATCATCTTTTCAACGAACCCACGCGAATCACACCCACCTCAGCTACTTGTTTAGATAACATATTTTGTAACTGTGAAGTTATGGACAAGTCCATAATAAATTTTATCAATTCTGACCATAGTGGTCAAATGACTGTGTTTGAGCACCGTCATGCCTCTTCTTCATATAGTTTTGTATGTAGACCAATCACTGAAAACCGTATAAAAAAAATTAAAGAAACTATCTCACAAAAGTTGTCTACATTGTCCTATAATGAAGGAAATGTAAACCAACATTATGATAAATTATTTAATGTCGTTGAAAAATAATTTAATGGTATCTTTACCAAAAGAACCATTAAAAAATACATCTAAAACCAAATTCAGTGACTGGGCCACTACAGGTATTTATAAAAGTAGACAGGTTATTTGAATTGTATGATATTAAGGCCAACTCTAATGACCCAACGACATTAGAATATGTTAAGAAACATTCAAAGCTATTTAAAAAAGCATGCGCAGTGGCCAAATCAAATTACTTTAAAATAAGATAATGAAAGCTAGTAATAAAAGTAAAGTTACATGGAAAATTATAAATAAAGAGACTTGCAAAAACAAAACAAAACACAGCAAGCTCTCTCTTAAAATTGATGGCAAATCTATTGATACAGACTCGGAAGTGGCAAACACATTTGAGTCATTCTTTTCAAACATTCCAGTCACTACCACTAAAACATTAAATTCGAGCCCGCATCTCACTGCTTCTCTCATCAAGTCGCATGAAGATGAGTGCACCACATCCTTTAGATTTAGTGATATAATAAAAAAATATAATACACTCTATCGCACCCCACTTAGCTATAATATTTAACGAATGTGTTGACGAGGGTCAATTTCCAAATAAGATGAAAATTAGTAAAATTATACCTTTATTCATATCTGGAGAAAGGAGTGACCCGTCTAACTTTAGGCCAGTATCCATATTGCTAGCACTCAGTAAAATATTCGAAAAAATTATATTTACTCAACTTTTATCTCATTTTAATATTGTTAAATTACTGCATGAAAAAAATAAAAAATAACTTAAACTCGTCCCATGATAATCTGTACTTAATTGCATAGTAATAGAGTCCCTCTTGTTGAATTGTTAATAAGGTTCATTATACGAATATTTCGATGTTGAATCCTGAGGGATGACTCTGTCCGTTCAGTCGTATGACTCTATGAGTCCAGTCGTATCCACTCATATGTTGTCGTTTGTAGACTCTGGCTCAATATTGGGGCCTTTGTTGTTCTTTTTGATCTATATCAATGATCTCTGTAACATGAGTATTAAAAATGCCAAAATACAATCTTACGCCGATGATACAGCAATCACATTTTCGGGGCAGTCTTGGGCAGAAGTAAAACATAATGCAGAACTAGGACTTTCAAGAGTGGCCAATTGGCTTAAAAACAATCTTTTGACACTAAATGCAAACAAAACAAATTACATTTGCTTCAGTATATATAATAATGGTCAACCGACTACAGACTTAAATTTAAAAATACATTCATGTGATAATAGTCACAATACTTCCTGCACATGTCCCACTGTAGCTAAAGTTAAAACCACTAAATATCTTGGAATAACTGTTGACCAAAATTTGTCTTGGTATCCCCACATTGAACTAATCTCAGCACGTATTAGAAAATTCATATGGATATTTAAAACCATTCGACACATTGTCCAATCTCCAAGTGATAATGGTCTAGAATCTCACAAAAACCTTTTAAACAATATATATACTGCACTGGTACAATCGGTTGTGACCTACTGCATTCCCATTTGGGGTGGTGCCCTTAAAACTCGGTTCTTAGAGGTCGAGCGTTCGCAAAGATATTTGCTAAAAATTATGTATTTTAAAAATAAACTTTATTCAACAGATACACTTTATAAATTGTGTAACCTACTTTCCGTTCGCAAATTGTACATATTGCACATATGCCTACGGACACATAAAAACATAACCTATGTTCCTGACACCTCTTCCAGGCGTAGAGCTAAAAATGCACTTCAGGTTCCAAGGACTCAGACTAAGTTTGCCGGTACACAACATCAAATCCGCTCTATTACTTTATATAATAAGATTAATAAAAAACTAAATATTTATTCTAAAAGCATACATGAATGCAAAAAGGACATTACTGACTGGTTAAAAACTCTAACCTACGAAGACACCGAGACCCTAGTGTCAATATAATCACATACAACCACACAAACGCAAACGACACACTACACATGTTAATATTAAACAGGCTAAATTTCAAGTACTTACCTACTGCAATAATTTGTTATAATTTTATTTGTATGGAATGTTTATAGTTGGTAAATTATCTTTTTTATATGTAAAACCTAGACACGAACGAACGAAAGAGTGGAGTTCCCTGGCACAGGCACTTTAAGCCTAAAAGGGTTACTCCGACAATTTATGTAATCACTTGTTATTTACAACCAATAAACATTTTTCATTTTTCATTTTTTCATTTTCATTTTTCAATATACGTAAATGACCTTCCCTACTTTACGAAAGGTCTATGTGAGATAGTGTTATTTGCTGACGACACTTCCTTGATTTTTAAGGTTGATAGATATAAAGAATCAATTGACGACGTAAATGATACTTTCTCACAAGTATTGCACTGGTTTACGACCAAAAATTTACTTCTAAACTCAAAGAAAACTAAATGTGTAATATTCACCATGCCAAATGTAAGGCAGGTCGATACAAGTATTAAGATGAACAATGAATATATTCAAATCATTAATTCCACAGTTTTTCTAGGTATAACTATAGATGCAAAATTGCAGTGGAGTCCCCATATTGCTGCCTTGACAGAAAGACTAAGTTCCGCTGCATATGCAGTAAGAAAAATTAGGCGTCTGACTGATATCGAGACGGCAAGACTGGTCTATTTCAGTTATTTCCACAGTGTGATGTCATATGGTCTACTGTTGTGGGGGTCTGCTTCTGACATACAAACTATTTTTGTATTACAGAAAAGGGCCATCCGTGCTATATACAGCCTTAGATCACGTGACTCACTTAGTGAAATATTTAAAGAAATAAATATTTTAACCGTGGTTTCCCAATTTATCCTCGACTGCATTATGTATGTACGTAAGAACTTGCACACTTTTCCAAAAAAGTACGATAGTCATAGTCTTAGCACCAGAAATAAACATAGGCTTGCCGTCCCGGTCCTCAGACTTTATAAAATCGGTAATTCGTTTGTTGGCTTAAGTATTAAGATATTTAATAAGCTACCACAAAATGTCATTAACCTATCACTGGATAAGTTTCAGTCTCATATTAAAACCTGCCTAATGAAGAAAGGTTACTATAGTGTACAAGACTATTTGAATGATTGGGATTCTTGGTCATGTTAATTGATTAATCTTTTGAGTTGTTATTTATAGTAGTCTATTAACTTTCATAATTGTATTTTTTTTCTCTTCTCAATTGAAACTCTGTAACATCATCAATATTTGAAAAGAGTAACTACTGAGTTTCTTGCTGGTGTATTCTCAGTAGAAATCGACATTCCGAACCAGCAGTAGATATTATGTACCTATTTTGACATTCATAAGTGTTCTGTGTGGACCTAAATTGAATAGAGAATTTTTTATCTTTATCTTTTTAATAGGTGTCATAGTATAAAAATGCCGTTTTTTTTCTAGACACAACAAGATTAATAATTCCTATAAGAACCCAAAAAGTTATTGTGGTATATTTTTGTTCTGATTGAAGACCATATTTCTAATGTGTAGATCATATAAAATTGTATTCATGATGCAGAAAAAAAAATAACAAACATTCGGGTAAGTGAGAGTCTGACGACAAAGTCGCGCACAAAGGAATCCGAATCGAGAGTAATAATCATTGTAAGTCTTTTGTAATATCTCTACCAAAACAATATTTTATGCTCATATTTTTCACATTGAATAGTTATGTTAGCAATTTGTGGAGATAATTGATAAAGAACTTTTTTCTGTAAAATGAAAACCGTCCTAATTTTTACTTTCTTCTAAGTCTAAGTCTCCATCTCTACTAGGAATCGCTGCACATGTGCCACAGTGCACGTATGCTATGAGTCAGCATAGCGTCCTATAAATACGTGGGCGTGTTCGTATCAACAAATGCTATGAGTGTAGCGGCGCATTCGGCCGCAGTCGGGCGTACGCGCACGACTCCTGCGCACTCAGGTCACTATGTACCTAGTTCTGTGATTACGTTCAATATTTATCACAAAGAGCATACACGGACACAACAACCACATGTTAACGTAAGTATGTGTTGCTATTTTTATTCTTTTTATCAACATTCAATCAGTTTGTTTATGTTTATGGCCCGTCTCACTTCGGTTCGGGAAATTAGTTTCAAACTGTCCATCAATAGATGGCGCTGGGCGTCGATTGTTTGTTTTTTCGGTTTACCTATACGCTTGTCGTTGTTCATGGAATTGACTTCTTTATAAGTGGTAAAGATAATAACAAAACGAAGTCAATTTTACGAAGCACCAAAGTGGAGATCACAAGTCTTATCTGTTCGACTTAATACTGGCTCTACATCCAGTTAACGCGAAAATCTGTTATCAACATGGTTGTTATCATGATGAGTCACATTATTATGTTTAACAATGAAACTACAAAACTGTAAAAGTCTTAACATAGAAGTAATGAATTTGTTAGTTGTAATATCAATATAAAAAATACTTAAGATATGTAGTGAATTAGTCGTATAATTATATAACGTATATATGAAAATTTCAAAATATTTACTTACTAAATAGTTTATAAAGTCATATTTTATTATTTTGGACAAGATTAAGCTATACTATTCAAATCGACATTCCGAACACCTGTATGTGTATACATAATTTTTACATTCATAATGTTATGATGACATGAACCTAACTTAAATGAAATAAATTTACTAATTTTAGTACCTACATAATAATCATAATCCACCTTATTATGAATCGCGATCTTAAGTTATTACCGTACTAAAGCTCATGTCATCCCGTTCCAGCACGCAATGTTTAAAGGGGCTGGTACGAATTTTGTTCCAAGACTATCCTTAGTTCGCGATTTGTAATAAGGGGGCCTATGTATATTAATTTGAATATATTCAGTCCATTGTCTAATACGAGTAATTGCTTATTTAATTTGTTTTCTATTTACTGATTTGACAACATCTTATTTTACAGATTACAATAATTTAAAACTTAAGTAGAGTTGTCGCACACTACTCAACCATGGGTTTCCAACCTTCGTTCAACGGCGTGATCGCCGATATACCTGACATAGCCGTGGACAACTTCGGCAGCCGTAAGAAGGCCTACTTCCTGTCGCACATGCACAGCGACCACACCTTCGGTCTGGGCGTGGGCGCCGAGTACCGGCTGCAGGCCGAGCGTCTGCGTGACAATGGCGGCAAGATCTACATGTCCGAGCAAACCAGAATCATCTTATCGCATAAACATGAAAACTATGAGGATATCGAAAGCTTAGTGGAGCCATTAAAAACAGGTATTTCATAACATCACATACATTGATCTAACTCCGAGATAGATAACTCGAGCACTCGTGTTACGTATTAAAAACAGGAAAGTTGTAGAGTGTATTAGTATACTAGGACGCCCTGTTGGTCTAGTGGTTTAAGTACCGGGCCGTGATCTCGGGGTCCTGGGTTCGATTCCCGGGTCGAGCTTAAAGTATGTTTCGAATTTTTCGAATTTTTTGAACATAGCTCGGGTTTGTGATCACCAATCCGCATTTGGCAAGCGTGGTGATTAAGCCTAATCCCATCATAGTAGCGATGACTGAATTTCTATGATGGAGGCCTTTGCCCTTCAGTGGGACAGTTTATAGGCTGATACTTTACTTTTATACTAGTGACCCGCCCTGACTTTGTTTCGGGACTCCATTTTGAAGTGACATCAAGCGGCAATATATTTTTCCCTCTTTTGGAATTTGGTTTCGAGGTCCGAACAAAGTTTAAGGTGAACCAACGTTTTATCTCCGTAGGTGAATTTACAAAAATCCTTCTTAGTGCTCCCTTATGCTATAAAATCAACCCCTGTGCAAAATTTCAAGTTTCTAACCCTTATAACTTAGGCCTTGATATATCAGTCAGTCAGCTTTTGATTTGTTTTTCCTTTTTTCAAAACATTTTAATGTTTTAGCACTAGTTACCTTTATGTTATTATATCTTTGTTTTTGTATCTGTCAATTTTAATTTTGTTTAACTTGTTTTGGACCTACCTATATTGTGTGTCAATCTTTACCAAGTTTATATTTTCTAATAAAAAGACGTCACCGTAGGTCCAGCCTGAAAACCAGAGCTGCAGCTGATGCATATGCTGAGGCTGAGCATTATTGGCCGCAACTTTTTGTCTGTGTACCATTTTTCTGTTTTGTTCTATGTTATTGTGTTGTGGTCAATGAATTGTTTCTTATCTTATCTTTTCGCTTATATCCTTCCTGATTGGTTGAAGATTTGAAGTCAAATTAAATTTATTTGTCTTACTTCCCGTTTTAACTAGCATATCAACAATTTCATTGAAATGGGATTCTATTTTTGACCTTATCTCACACAATTCTTATCGGAAGATGACCGTGAATCATTGCTGTGGATAATGCAAATAGTTCACGCTCGGCCGATGTATTCAAATGTTTCTTAACGAAGCGATGTGTGCGATATTACGTGACGTCATCGACTGAATCGCGCACGTGCGCACTCGTTGCCGAGTGGGAAAAACCGGTTAGTGTTTGCTATATTGGTACAAACATTTTATTATTATAAATAAAATGACCACATGCATTTATATACTGCTTTACTGGGTTTTTTACTCAGTTGCACATAAAAAAGTAATTGTTTTGTTTAATACTGATAACAACGTCAAAATCAAAAGGATTGCACCACCCTCCCCTCTTCTATCTAATGTCCTTTAACTGAAGGTTGTCTGGTAGAGATCGCTCCCAGCGATTAGACCGCCTAAATTGTACATTGTATCTCTGTATATCTAGCTTTTAAGTTTTGTTTGTTGTGCAATAAAGAGTATCTATCTATCTAACGTCTATTTTCATCCAGGACACCCATCCATTGAGAAATTGCTTGCTGCTATTAACGTGACACAGCAAAAAAGAAAGTATAAAACTCTAGCATACAGTAATGAACGACACTTATTACTAAATATTCCTAATCATAGCGTATATTTCCCAGTTGCGTCCGAGGCTTTCGCTTTGGAGCCCGGGGCACGCTTGGCCCATGATTCTTAATTTGGGGAGTCTGGTAATTACAATGAAGCAACTGCCGTCTGACCTTCGCAACACTTTAACAGGGTAACCAGAACAACGGAATCATGTATACACGTTTGAGAATGTACCTGAAACGTGCAGGTTTCCTCACAATATTTTCCCTCGCAGTCGAGCTAATAGTAGAAATGCGTACATAGATTTGAAGAATCCAGAGGTGCATGCTAGAATTCGAACCCGGTCCTCCGTATGAATGGCGCGTTCTGAGATATTATCAGTCTAAAAAAATTAAAAGTGTGGAACATATAACCTACTTATTACTAAATATAATCAACAAAATAACAATAAAAAAAAACAGTATTTTGAAATTATAATATCATTAGCCCGGAACTGCTGAGGAGGATAGAGTTTTGGTGAGTCTGGTTATTGCAATGAAGCCACTGTCGGCTGACCTTCGTAACCCTTTAAGAGGGGAACTAGATGTGAGCAGACCTGAATCGTGTTAACCGGCCTTGGCCCGGCTCTTGAAAGGTACTTGAAAAATTCAGATTTGCATATTCGTGTTCGAACCTACGACCTCTCTTTAAGTATTTACGGGCGATCACTCGGGGCTATAGAGAAAGGCTAATTAAATTTAATACAATGCCCACAACTTTCTTTAATACCCGATACAGATCTCGCCATCTACACACATTCGCAATACAGGCATACAAAAACAACACCTCGTACTTCAATCCCATAGTGAGGATGTGTCGCACTTACAAAGAACTGGTTCGCAGTGGCAGACCCATAGACGTGTACAATGTGAGCCTTCCTCGGTTCAAAAGTACTGTTACCAACTTAGTTAAGGCGACGGGTAGCCCTAACTAGCGACACCACTCGTTTTTAATTGTTAGCTACTAAACTGGATCTATTTTAAACAATTTCGAGGTTACAACCTCTCGACAAACACTTATACTATTTATTATTTGACTGAAATCGGTTTGCGTGCCTATTTTGAATAAATAAATAATCTGACTAAAGTCTAAAGACTAAAGTAATCACGTTTATCTTGCAGGAGTAATGTTCGACATTCCCTTGACGGATGGAAAATCAATAATGGTGACGCTGATCCCAGTTAGGCACATGGTGGGTGCCGTGATGTTCCTGTTCCAGAGCGGGGATAAGAACGTGCTGTTCACCGGCGACTTCGTGATGGATCCCGACGACGTCTACAGCGTCAGAGATCTCCACGACGAGGACATCCCCAAAGAAATCGACACCTTATACGTGGACTCCACCTTCAACCACTCGGCGTATCTTCACTTCCCTGAGCAGAGGCAATGCCATGCCGAAGTGACTGAGAGAATCCTAGAGATACTGCAAGGAAATAGATATAGTGGAGTGAGCTTGAGAGTTAACTACCAATTCGGCTACGAGGAGTTGTTCCATGTGCTCAGGGAGAGATTGGAAACCAAATTGTATACGAGTGATTGTACACTTATTGAGATATATGAGTAAGTAAACATTATTTTTATGTCATTGGTGGCACGAGTTGACGGATCGCTTGTTGGTAAGCAATTGCCGCCGCCCATAGACACCCGCTACACCAGTGGAGTCACAAGTACGCTCCCAACCTTTAATCCCCCCTTTCCCCCGGATTGGGCCTCCTGTGCCCTGCTTCACGCCAGTTTTCTGTGAGGCCGTGGTATCACTCTAGTCGAGCTGTCCCATTCATGCCGAAGCGTTCTCCCACGGTCCGCACACATTTCCACAACATCTCACCACAATAAGATAATTCGGTGGCCAAGATCCATTCTAGAATGTTACTTATTACTACAACATTTCCCATGTATTGACCTGATTCCGTACTACGAGTAAGCATAGAGATAGATAGATAGATATACTTTATTGCACAAAATACACAACTTAAGTACTAGGCACTAACTAACTTAACTTAGGTACAAGATATTATAAATATAGAAGATGAACACAAGTGTTTATCACACGAATGTTTGCCAAGGGTAGGATGTATCATAGGTGATTTTATTGTAAATAACGCCCATAGCGTTTTGTAGAGGCTTAGCATATCATCTTTTACAGGAAAAAGGTGTTTTCTTATTTTTCCAGCAATTCACATGCGTGAGATTTTATTTAAAAGTAGTAGTATAAAGTTAATTTGTCGGTAGTCCTGACGTATCTTCTGCGTAAATATTTCTGTATTCGCTAATATCTGTTCCACAGGCACTTGTACGGAGCAGACCACCCGCTGACGAGTGATTACAGCAGCAAGGTCCACATCCGGTTCAAAAACGAACACGACACGTCGAACTTCTACCGCATCGAAGTGTCCGCCATCCGCGGCTGCTACTTCGAGCCCTGGATACAACGACGCCTTCACCCCGCTGACCGACAGCTCGGGGTACCTGTGCTACCCCACGCATTGCAGCCAGTCCCAGCTCAACCACTTCCTGGAGTACTTGAGTCCGATTAGAACAACGGTGCGGTTCCCAAGCACACCCGTCTCTCCACCAGCTTCCAGCGAAGGATGCCCTTATGCGCTCCAACTCGAACAAGAAGCCTTGAACAATTAATACTTTTAAAATATTTACTACGCTGACTAAGCAGTCTGAGGTGGATCTAGGCCTCCGATACGAGAATTCGCCATTCTGTTCTGTTCTCAGCCACCTGTGATCAATCTGGTTTTTGTAGGTAACAAATATCCTTCTCGACCTTATCTATTCAGTAAGACCTGGGGCGCACTTCTGGGAACTTCCCTGAAATCGACCAAGGTACGCTCACATCACAACTCGATCCGACTCCATTCTCTCAACATGGCTAAGCCAGCGTAGTCTAGCTGACTTTGTCTTTTGAGAATGATAGATAGATAGATAGATAGAAACATTTTGTTCACTGAAAATACGACACACCACATTTTACAGAGACGAACGGACTAAAATAAACAAAAAAAATACAGTTTCGAACAACAAACGAAACATTACAAGTAATAGAAAAGATACAATTTTAAATAAGAATGGTAATTGTAAATTGTTCTCGATAAGAAAAGAGAAGGCTTATTTTAAATGTGTAAGGAAATATTTTTACCACCACTAGATGCTATACTTAAGAGGGTATATAGGTATTTAAAGATGTATATGATACGTAGGTACTGTATCGTACTGTACTCGTATCAGTTAGATTGGGATTACCTAGTTTTACAATAAAGTAACACAAACTTGCACTAAGTTATCAAATATTGTTGATAAGCGTTATCAATAGAATTTGTAATTTTATATCATGGTAGGTATAACAGTAATGGCAGATAAGATATCATCATCAGCAACCCACACTCGTCCACTGCTGGACATAGGTCTCCCCTAATGCACGCCACTGCTCCCGATTTTCGGTCACTCTCATCCAGCCCTACACCAGCCAGCCTTCGAATGTCATCATCCCATCTTGTCGCAGGGCGTCCTACACTACGCTTACCGAGTCGCGGTCTCCACTCAAGGACTTTACGGCTCCAACGGCCGTCAATTCTACGGCTAATATGACCAGTCAGATAAGATATCATTGTCAATAAAATAATTTAGATTATTTCTTTTGTATAAAAAAACTATGTAGGTTGAAAATGTCAACATTAAAAATGAATTATTTTTGTAGCCATTTAGCCGTGAGGTTGTTTCTCAGAATCGATATAAATCGTTCTAAATTGATTAACACACGCAGATTGCATATCTATAGGATAACTCCGGATGAAAACTGGACATCACTCGGAATCCATACTAAATTATAATTACGAAAGTGTGTGTATCTGTCTGTTTGTTTGTAACTTACAGCAAACCGGAGCGACGTATTGACGTAATTTTTTTAAGCTAAGAGATAGTTGAAGGGATGGAGAGTAACATAGACTACGTATAATTGTCTCGTTCTAACAGGAACGGAGCCTCAGGCAAAAGCTAGTTAATAATATACAGTAGGATAGAACGCGTTAGACACAATGTCTTAAAAGTTAAAAGCATTGACCAAAGAAAAGCAAGGAGAACTTTTATATTTTGAGTATGTTTATGTGCAATAGATAACGTTACATAATATATATTTACATATACGTATGTAAGGTGTTCACATCTCCATTATTTTTTTTAAAAGGTTTGCAACGCGCATATAATTGCTTGCCATAAGGTCATTCATCTGCTCGTCTGCCACCTATTGTCCAAAAAAAATGTAGGGAAGAGCACAGACCCAATAACTTTGCTGAAATTGCAATAAAAATATATATTTTATTTTGCTGGACCAAAGGCACAAAATCAAAATGTAATTACTTACAATTAAATTAAGTTTTAAAAACTCTCTCCACAGATATATTTAAGAAGCTATTTATATATTTTTTTATTATTGTCAAATAGTTTTTTGGTGTTATAAACTAGTCAAAATTGTTAAAAAATTATATATGATGTTGTTATGTGATCTCGGCTCATGCTTTATTATGAATAAACATTTTTATAATAGTGAATGAAATAAATAATATTTTAAAACGGGTCATCGGCTCTAAGTATTATGATTATCACCTTTCAGCTTAAGTCCTCAAAGCAATCCATAGAATCTATGTATAGTAAAAAAACAGTAAAATTGAAAGTTACTTTACACCAGTTGACCGTGGCAGAGTCACGCTTCAGCATGAATGGGCTGGCTCGATCCGAGTGATGCCGCGGCCTCACAGAAAACCGACGTGAAGCAGCACTGTGATGTGCGTGTGCATTGAGTGAGCACCCTTTAGAAAAAATAAATATTATGTTTATCATTTAGTAAAAGGTCGAAAACAATTGTAAATCTGATCACACAATTTGTAAAATAATATAATCGGAGATTAAATAGTTGGACGTAGGCTCACTCCGTCAATCATATGTATTTTATTAATTTTACAAATTGTATGATCGGATTTACAATTGCTTTAGACCTTTTACTAAATGATAAACATATTATTTATTTTTTCTAAAGGGTGCTCACTCAATACACACGCACATGCACTGTGCTGTGTTTCGCTTGCGTGAGTGAGGCTAGTCGGAGCGGAGGCCCAATCCGGGGAAAAGGGTGTTTTTAAGGTTGGAAGCGCACTTGTGACTCCACTGGTGTCGCTAAAAAAACCATCAAAGCATTCAAGACTCTACAGAGTCAAAAATAGCAGCGCCAATTTATATTGATTGTGGAACATATGAGATACTTTTTAAAAAGAGATTTACAGAATTTGGAACGTGATACCACTGGAAGGAGATCGGAGAAAGGATCAAGGGTTAAACGCACTTTTCGATGTACGTAGGTACAAGTTGCCCACTTCTAGACCCCTAAACACTTCACTAAGAAATCAATCACAGACAATTTAAAGGTTTCGAAAAGGCTGGCACCGCATTGTCTGGTGATTTGTAGCCATTTTGCAATAAAAAACTGAACCCAGTGGCCTAAATTTGACTGCACTAGTGTTATATCTTCAAATAGAACTTGCTCCAGACGGCAGATGAAAACCGAACAATCCGCTGGGCACCCAAGCATTCCTGGGCCAGACGTGTCTACGCTGGCCATTCCGACGTGGACCGCTGCCACACTGCAGTGGACGCTCAGTGAAGAACCAGGACACATTCCTATGGCATTATTATGAATGACGTAAAAAGTAATGAAGATTCGATTTTTTTTGTGATTGGTCGCAGACGAGCAGACGGATCACCTGATGGTAAGCGATTGCCCCCGCCTATCGACATGTATTATAGTAGACTCCGAAACCTTTTTTTTGTGACCTTCTCCCTCCGGGGTCAGGGGGAGGGATGGGGATAGCCGAGAGAGATGTGCCGTCCCCACCAGACGTAGGAGGAGGTCCGTGCAATGCCGGTGGTGGGGTTACAGCCCCACGCACCAGCGGACCTGCTCCTCGCAGGGGAAGGAGACGCAAGTATTGGCGTCGTCTCCTCCCTCTACGTGCCTTGCGGATCGCGGGAGCGAGAGGATCAGCCTCTCGCTCGCGCTCCGCCGCCTCCTTCGCCTCCATCACATGCTCGCAATATGCGGCAAAGGCCTTCCAGGCATCCTCACTCGCTAATATAGCTCTAGCTATATTAGAGAGTGAGAGGTCCTGGCCGACCTTTGCCACCAATGCGTGGCGAGCCTGTGGCCCACGGCGCAAGACTCCGAAACCTGGTTTTCACCATTCCATCTTACATTCCTATGTATATTGTACACCATAGGCACGATATTGTCGTGAAGGTAGACCTATGCTCAGCAATGGACATTTCTTATGCCAATTCTGATGAGATAATGATGATATTTTAATAATAAGATAAGATAAAAAAAAACATTATTTGTTCAACACACACGACACACAACGTTACAAATAAAAAGACAAACTAGGGAAATGAAAACAAAAGTAAAAATGAAAATAATAGTATATGTAACAAACAATACAAATAATTTTTATTTGCATAAAACATGGTAAAGTTTTGGTCTTATTCTATAGGTAGTCATTCACGCGTATTTAGTCGATTTATCGACAAGCAAATATGTCCGTCCTAATTATTTCAGCTAAGTGCAATATAACACACTAGTGGCCCGCCGCCATCACTTCGTTTCGGGACATAAGTTCCATTTTATTCCAATAGGTGGCGCTAGGTGTCGATTACATCGCGCAAGCGTTTCGTGTTTTCGGACCTATTTATTTATTTATTTTATTAGTCTCACACAATATAGTTACAGCAAATGAAATGATGAAAATTATACAAAGTTAATGTGCAGCCATGGTAGACTGTAATTCCAAAAGTATGTGTAAACAACATGCCAATCACAAAAACAAGCAAGCAACTATTACATCATTAAAACAGTTAAAATTACAAGTGATATTCACATTAACACTTGAGATTAAACATTAGTGTAAACTAAATAAGATATAATTAACTTTAATATAATAAATTGTAATATAATAGATATAATATAATTTGAATTAGTAACATAAAATTATAATTAAATAACTAATCAATTGATTAAATTTATACGGCTAGATAGTGTAAATTTCCATTTTCCGAGTCGTCCCGTCCTTCGACCGACCAACTAGGGCGTTGTATTCGCGGCACATTCTCAGGACTGGATTGTGAAACAAGACGTTATTGTTGCTATCTATAAGCTTTGCCGCTGTCTGCAAGATTTACTTCTTTATAACTTTATAACTAGTACAGATGGTATGGAAGGTTCACTGGCATTGCTGCAGTAGCACTTCGCGGCTGCATGACGGATTCCGGTGAAATACTAGCAGAATAGTTCGGGAGCGCGGCCCGTCCCGAGCGTTATGCTTCGATCAACCTTCGTTTCTCTTGCGCTGCATGATCTCTACACTACCCTATTTTTACCCGACTACGGCGAAGCAAAAAGGAGGGTTATGATTTCAACGTGTATGTATGTTTATAGTTTCAGATGTTTCCTCATAACTTATCTATTTGTTATCAATGGACAAAAGAGGAGCCGTTGGAAGCCTCTTGATTGTCCGCTGGTTATAGATTACATGACGTCACGTTGAATTGACGCGCCCTTTAGGGAACTTGAAGTAAAGAACTAAAAATACGACCACACACACGTCGACACGACGACGAACATTTTTTTTCTTGTTAGTGCATTGTGGGGTTTCCGAGTGTAAAGTTCCCAATAGTAAACGCATGTAAAAGTACAGAAGCATAAAAACTAGTAGGATTTATCTATTCTGTGACATGCGAGGCGTGGCGGCACCTGCGCGCGCTACAAAGATATTAGTTTTCAATATTTAATAGCACGCCGGTTGTGACCACCACAACGAAGAATAACGACTTGAAATAGTTAATATTTATTATGAAGGTGACGGGTAGGGCACACTAACGACGCCAATCGATTTTAATTTTTAGCTACTAAACCGGATCTATTTTAAACAATTGCTTATCATCAGGTGATCCGTCTGCTCGTCTGCCACCTCTCATATGAAAATAAAAAACACTTTTGGCGTGAAATTCTCGCGTACGCGTTGGACCCAAATTTTTGCATGGTTATTTAATAAACAGTATAAGTGTTTGCCGAGAGGTAGTAGAGTAGGTTTAGTAGCTAAAAAATAAAATCGATTGGCGTCGCTAGTGTGCACTACCCGTCACCATAACTAGCGACCGGCCCCGGCTTCACACGGGTGCAATATTATGCATGTATTGTTTCAAATAGGCATAAACATTCCTCTTGACTTACTCTATCTATTAATAAGCAGTGGGAGAGCCACGCTTCGGCATGAATAAACCGGCTCGACCGGAGTACCTAATACCACGATCTCACAGAAAACCAAAGCAGTGCATGCGCTGTGTTTCGCTCCGTGAGTGAGGAACAACGCCCATCAGGGCGTTGTGAGGAACAACGCCCTGATGGGCGTTGTTCCTCACTCACGGAGTGGCAAGTGGGTTAAGTACCGGGCCGTGATCTCGGGGTCCTGGGTTCTATTCCCGGGTCGAGCGAAAAGTATGTTTCGAATTATTCGAACATAGCTCGGGTTTGTGATCACCAAACCGCATTTGGCAAGCGTGGTGATTAAGCCTAATCCCATGATAGTAGCGATAAATTGATTTCTATGATGGAGGCCTTTGGCCTGCAGTGGGACAGTTTATAGGCTGATGCTTTACTAAACCTTCCACTTGAATTACTCTATCTCTTAGAAAGCAGTGGGAGAGCCACGTTTCGTCGCTTTTCTGTGGACCGAGAGCCGGCCCATTCATGCCGAAGCGTGTCTCTCCCACGGTAAAGGTAGTTTTAAAGATTTAAGCAAAAATAGGGCAGACAGGAAAAACGACTTCGTTTTATACTATGAAATAGCTAGTGGCCCGCTCTCACTCTTCGTTCCGGGACATTAGTTCCACTTTATACCAATAGATGGTGCTAGGTGTCCATTCCATCGCGTAAGCGTTTCGTATTTTCAGATTATCTATAAGCGTTGTCGCTGTCTGTAAGGTTTACCTCTTTATAAATAGTATAAGATGGAAGATAGAGCGAGCGAGAGACTGGGTGTTTCCTATATAATTATAAGCATGTACTTACAAAAGAAAAGTATTATATGTATGTATCTATTTGTAATCCCACTGTTGATTCTGATATCCGTAACACGGGTGCTTGAGCTACCTATCTCGGAGTCAGATTAATGTATGTGATGTTGTGAAATATTTATTTATTTATTTATATTTCCAGAATCCTTTCCCGTGGCAAATCTTCTAGGCTAACGCGTATCATCATAATCCTCATCGTTTTTGTAAAATTCTGCATGGAAGGGTTAGAAAGTCAATTTACCGTATTATATTGGCAACATCGAAATCGAATGAATCAAAAATAAGGAAAATCGGCTTCATGCGACTTAGAAGGTGAAAGTGACTTACGTCGCATGCGACGACGCTAAGTCATACGAGTAAATCAAAAATAGGTCTCCTGGTCGTTGGCCAGTTTGACGTTCTCGCTACCACTGGCGGGATGTAGTGGACGCAGACCTGCAAGAATTGGAAGCAGGAGATTGGCATCAAGCTGCACAAGATCGAGACAAATAGCGACATCTCGTATGCCAAGGAGGCCAAGACTCAGTTTGGGTCGCTGAGCCATCGGAGTATCAAAGTAAGTACAATGCTGTCGAGAAGTTTTTAAGATATTAAAAAACCAAGGCATAGGCCAAGTCGCCATCTTTCGTAGTGGCCCGCGTGATACGAACCCCGGGATCACGTGCGGTCGACGCCGCACTATACCGCGCACATGCCAGTGCGGGTCTGCGGGACTACCTGCCTCGACATCTGCCAACGACGATCTTACAGGTATTTTTATGAAACCTATTTTTTTTCTAATAGCATAAGTATGATCAAATCAAATCAAATCAAATCAAATAATTCTTTATTTGCATAGGCTTGTATACAGCACTTACAAATCGTCATACATTTTAATGACTTAAAACTATTTATAAGTACTTATGTATAATTTACATGTCAATACATATATATGTTGATACATAAAATATACTAAAGAAATAAATAAACATAATGCGATTCTACCACCGGCTCGGAAAGTTGTTTCTGGTCGAGAAGATCCGGCAAGAAACTCGCCAGTTACTCTTTTTAATCGCCAAACTTTCATACAATGTTGTGTCATCATCATACCAAGCCATACAGTTTAATTGTTACACAAAATAAAATAAAGGAAATAATAATAAAATAAATATTATGAGGTAAACCGAAGCAGACCAGTCCCCAAAGGTGGCACCTGTTCACAAGTATGACGTACGTGTCAGCCATCATTTCACTCAACCATATTAGAGGGAATGTAATGACCCGCCACATAGCGCCACCACCTCAGAGACATTTGAGTGAGCATGACTACTTAGGTTCCCCTCATAGGTCACTAAGAGTAGTAGTTACTTAATCCAGACTAATAAACTGCAGGACGAGGTGTACAATAGTAGGTGGTTAGCATCTTGTCAATTATTGAATAATCAATATAAATCAATTTTTATACATTCAAAATCAAAAATGTCTTTATTCAATAAAGAACATTTATGAATGTCAAATATTATGGTAATTATAATTTTCATTCTTATACAAATTATGATTACAGTGACAGTATGATATACAATGCTTATAATCAATATCGTTTAGATAAATCGTCAATGAAAAATTATGAAATGAATTATACTAATTATATGCCTATGCCAAGCAAGATACACTATGTTTGAGGGAGTGTGTGTACGGGAGGGCCCAATTAGGTAGGGAGGGGAAAAGATTGGTAGCGCACTTTTGACTTCAATGTGTTGCCGGTTGCGGTTTGTAGACTCGACGTGACATTTAATTAAAAATATTAATATGTAGGGCAGACAACTGCAGTTTAAACGTATTTTTTTACTTTTTTACTTCACACATATTATTATTTTATTATAAAACCGCCGAAATTGTACACAAAGTTTCTGTTATACCTAGTACTTAAGTTGTGTATTTTGTGCAATAAAGTATATCTATCTATTTTGGGTTTTGAATTTTAACATTTATTTTTTATTCATTGCTGCGAGCATTTTGGATCAATTTCCATCAAACAGCTCCCGACCGTTCAGGAGCTACAATCCACAGATAGACTCACAGACAAACATATAGACAGACACGTCAACGTTTTTTTGTCAGAGGGTTTAAAAATTGTAAATGCTGATATTACACAGACATCTAATATTTTAAGATTGAAAATGAAGTGCCAATTTCATTCGTAAATGTTCAACTATGACATTGGGATTCGGCGCGTAGAGCTAAAACAATCCGCATGGGCTGATGCAATTCAAAGGTTTTAAATTAGTGTCTAGTGGTTTTTAGTGTTCAAATTTGGTGTTTATTTGTGCAGTGAAGAGCCGCAAAGTGATCCTAATAATAAGAATCGTTGAATTGTTTCGTTTTTAACCCTGCTATTGTGTGTCGAGTGAGTTGTCTCGTGACAACTTGCTTGGACCAAATAGAGACTTAAAATCTGCGATTGCTTTTAGAGTGATATCCGCTGAATACGTAGGTCGATAAAACGTAAAACACCGGCGTTTTATTGAGTGACTGTGACTTTGACTGACTTCGACAGTTGACTACCTACTTATTCTCAATAAGTTATTTGACATTGGCGAATCATCTTCGGGTAGAGCCATAATAAAAAAAACTATAACATATCCTCTTTTTCCGAATTAAATGACTACATAAAACACCAATACATCAATTTTAAATATGCCAAAGCAAATTTACATAAACGGGTGCCTTCGACGAAGTTTTACTATCGAGTTCCGTTGTTCGCGAAAAACTGACGGTAGCTTTTACATACCTTTGAACTAAGTTTTGGATAGGTCGCAATCGCCTTATTACCGCGCTTTAGGGATCAATTTGTGTGTTTTTTCGCGTGAGTGTGGAGTACATTATAGATTCGGCGAATACCCCAGGCGGAGTTATCGCGCACGCCGGCGGAATGCTGAGCGGTTGTTATATCTAAGCAAATTTAAAAGGGTTATACCAGTCGTTTTGTATATTTCAATTGATATAAGAAGGGTAGACGCTTATTTGCTTTGGACAAGGTGGTAGATAGATCAGCAAGTTTGCTTTTTGCTACTGAAAATATTGGGCGTGACGTATCCGGTTGGGTGAGTAAATTCTACTCTTCAGAACGATGTTGCGATTAGACCTGTCTAAAATGACTTTAAAATAATAGCACGATTTGAAATAAACAGTATGTATATATTTAAATATAAATAATAAATAAATATTTCACAACATCACATAAATTTAGCGCAACCACCTGTTTTACGGATATCAGAACCACCGGCGGAATTATAAATATATACACACATATAATACTTTTTGTTTGTACATATACTTAGAAATACATAATTAGAATACATAGAAACACCCAGACCAATACAAACAGACATATTCATGCACATAAATGTTTGTACTGTGCGGAGATCGAACCCGCAACCCTTGCACCAAAGGAAGCATTCACTACCACTGATCCAAATGGGTCGTCTTTTTTTATATTCTTCTATTTATAATGATATGCGCTTTTAAAAATGCTACAGTAGCGCGCTATACGAATAAAATACGAAACGTGTGGGTGGTCAGCGACGCGAAGTGGCGTAGCATGCTAAATAGCGTGGCATACGTAGACTTCGTAGAGTGCTATAATATTCTAGTACACTAGATTGTTAGTAATATTTAACTTTGAGAATATAACTATATTTTTTGAAGAAAATCTATTAAGTCATAATAAAATTATGTTAAGGCTTCCATTTTTCAATACGATGCTACGAGTATGAAATAATTTTGAATATAATATAATAATAATAAAGCTTTATTTAATTCCACATACTTCTTAATATGTTATATATGTTGTTCTTATTTTTTACTCTTTTTATCGTGGCTTATATGGACTCCCTTCGGGTTAAAGCTCCTTCTTCGGGTAAAGGACTTCCATTGTTCTTTATTTCCAGCCTTTATATTCAGTTTTCTCCTGCTACTTTTACTAGGTCGTCTGTCCATCTAGCGGCTGGGCGGCCTCTAGCCCTACGACCTCTAGGAACTTGCCATTCCACAACTCTGATGGTCCACCTGTCATCTTCGTAGCGGGCTACGTGTCCCACCCCTCTCCATTTCATTTCTAACGAGAAACTCAGAGCGTCGGTTAATTTAGTTTTATTACGAAAGACCATGTTTTTAATCCGGTCCCTTAACTTTACAACCAATAAGCTTCTTTCCATTCTTAGTTGTGTAGGTTGTATTTTGTTTCTAGTTTTAAGGTCGAAAGTCCAAGTTTGGGAACCGTAGGTTAAACACGGAAAAATAACTATTTTCTTGATAAACGATTTTAGTTCCTTTTTGAGTAATTCTCTGTGTGCCCAGTACCTCTTCTAGGTTATTGATATTCTGTGGTATGTTTCTGTCCTTATTAAAAGAAATCTGTTTGCCCAAATAAACGTAGCTTTCTACAAACTCTAGTGGGATTTTGTTTACGAAGATGGATGTGGTGTGGTGATTAGTCATCACATCTTCGTTTTGTCGAGATTCATCTCCAGACCAACCGTGACGCTAGCATTATTTAGATCACTAATCATATTATTTAGTTGTGTAGAACTCTCGGAGAGTAGAATTATATCATCGGCGAAGCGGAGATGGCTTAGGCTGACCTGAAGCCGCCTTGTTCAATTGGTTGATGTGCGTTAATCTCTGAAGATATTCTTGCGAGCATAATAATTTTGAATACGACAGTAAAATTAGCCTAGATGTTGCGATCATATTTTTTACTCAATTCAGTTTCGTGCCCAACGACCCACAGTCGTAAATAAAACCTAAGTGAGCAGTAAACACAAAGTAATATCCTCAAAAATACAGGGAAAAATGTTTCGTAGTTAATAGAAGCGGGCCTGCCATTACAAATGTGGCGTGGGCCGCAGCCTCGCGTCGCTTGATTGCCGGGCATATCTCTCGCGACGGCGGAAGCGACTCACGCGGCGCCGCCTGCGACCAGACGTCTCGGCTACTTACAGTGATGCCCCATAGACGTCTCGGCAACTTACAGTGATGCCCCATAGACGTCTCGGCTACTTACAGTGATGCCCCATAGACGTCTCGGCTATTTACAGTGATACCCCATAGACGTCTCGGCAACTTACAGTGATGCCCCATAGACGTCTCGGCTACTTACAGTGATGCCCCATAGACGTCTCGGCTATTTACAGTGATACCCCATAGACGTCTCGGCTACTTACAGTGATGCCCCATAGACGTCTCGGCTATTTACAGTGATACCCCATAGACGTCTCGGCTACTTACAGTGATGGCCCATAGACGTCTCGGTTACTTACAGTGATGCCCCATAGGCGTCTCGGCTACTTTCAGTGATGCTCCATAGATCTCACGGCTACTTACAGTGATGCCTCGTAGGCGTCTCGGGTACTTACATGGATGCTTTATTGCAAAGCAAGCCCATCAGACACTATTGGAATATAAAAACTGTATTGGACTAGGTACAAATATGTAATCTAGTCGTACACCTGTTATCACAAGTCATAGCTCTTCTCACTAATGAATGCCTGATGCCAAGCATCTACATCATCGTCGTCATCGTCAGCCCATTTAAGTCCCCACTGCTGGGGCACGGGCCTCCCTCAATCACATGAGGGGTAGTTGCCATACTCACCACGCTTGGCAGACGGGTTGGCGAGGGTTTTGATATAAATGCAGAGTTTTCCTTCTCTGGGTGCTGATGATCATGCCAGCAGCTTTACCTTAGTCGCCTTTTACGACACCTCGGTAAGAGTGAGGGTGGCCTATTCTACTCTGCCGGGGACCACACGGCCATCATCTACATATTTATATCTATATCTGTTGCGCCGCTGCAAGTTAACTGCTATCATAGTGAGGTTCTTTGTCTGGAATAATACTCGTGACTCTTATTCGTCGCATAATACTCTGTATTCTAAAACGATAAGCTCTCAGCAATGAACTACCTACTCACCGTGCGGAGTGTGGGAGTAAAAGTAGGAAAGCGGACATCGGGCTCCGAAGCAATAGCTTAAGACGCAACCGGTACTAATCGCTAAGATGATGATGAGTGAAATACCTGCTAAAAGGCTGGTTCTTGTGTATTACTCATATCGGGTGCTCACGCAACACGCCGCCGTGTGTCTCGCGACTCGCGACGGTAAATTATGACATTTATCGCTGCCACACTGAGTGAGGTACGCGGCGTCGCTCGCTCGTCGGCCCACTCCGTCTTATTAACTCCACTACACTCCGCTTATTAGACGAGTTTTCATCTCTGCTCGGAAGAGAAAGGAGGGGGACGGCCTTAAACTGAGCGATGTGTGTGGGTTATTTGAGAGATAAGGCTTAACGGTAGACGCTTCTTTGTAAATTTATATTTTCATGTTGAGTAATACCTTTCTTAAAACCTCCGGATGGGTTCTCGACTTGCCGTGGGGGCTTAGTATTTGCCTCTAAAGCTCGCTCTTAGTGATGACACGTCTCTAAAAAAACCGCGCTTCAAGGTAAAAACACATCTGATCAACTCCATTGTTGAGGATCGACGGCTGCACCAGCCTCTTTAACATTTTTTAGGTTTTTTTCTTGTTTACTGTTTTTGAAATATTATTGTTTAGTTTTATGAATGTCCTTTATGACTTGGATGAGACCCCACCTGATCGTAGAAAATATAGTTTTTGCCATTTTTGAGGACTTTATTAGTATTCTCTCACCAGCGTAATTTATCATACAGTCCAATCGCCACCGCCATAATATTTTCGATTCGCCGTTATGGGGTGGAGACATAAACAATACGAGAAAGAAAAACCACGAACTAAAAAGTGTAAAATAACATTACACCCGCTCTTCTAGTCGGTCCCTCATCACTGACACATGTAAAATAACATTTTAAACACTTCATGCACTTTAAATAAAAAAAATTATAACAGTACACTAGAGAAAAGGTATTACCGAAGTCGCCGCCCAAGACTTATATCTTGTATACTTCATTCAATTATTCAACAGGGATTAGGCGCAGACTTCAATAACACCTTTTCTTGAGTGTACTATTATAAAATGAATCTACCTACAGGTACTACATAGAACCTCCACATTTTTTGAAGTCGGCAAAAATACAAAGAACAGATATATTTGAAATATGGTGCTGGACGTATTTGCTTCGAATACCTTGGACGGCTAAACTCACAAACGTATTTGTTCTCTCCCATCTAGCTTGTGTCTACTATGCATACTCTCTCGAGAGAGGAGATGATAGCTCTGAAAGACTGGTCATTGTTGACAATACCGAAACATTTTTATAAGTATTAATTGATTAATTGAACACAAAATTATTCTTAAAAAAGCTAAAAATTATGTTAATAGAAAAATGCTTCTACAATTTAAGGGAATATTTCAATTATAATAATAATTAGGTTATAGGTATAAAACTACAAATTAATATAATATTTTCATATAATAATTAATTATAATGTCTCTAACCTTAAACTAATATACTATCTCTGTGATGCTATCGTATAAGTGTTTAATAGTATCGATAAGAAGTGTGAAGTAATTCATAAGTAAAGTGAATAGGTCCATTTCGCGTTTTATAATTTATGCTACGCCCAAAAGGGTAACATGATGTACCGGAATTGTTTTATAAGATCTTGTATAACATTCATGAAGGCAATAAATACTTTGACTTTGACTTGACTTCATGTGGCCATGATCCTCAGTGATGAGAGACTGACTAGAAGAGCGGGAGTAATGACTTGGCAACCGAAGAATAAGAGCTGCTAGTGCAGCAAAGATCGCGAAGCAAAGAAAAGTGATGATGTATCGTTGTCGCTTTTGCACAAACCGGGAGAAGGAGAGATTAAAGCTTGGCAGCGCACATGTGACTCCACTGGTGTTGCGTGTGTACCTGGTGGCGGAAATCACTATAGTGGTCTGTCTCCTCGTCGGTTTGCCAGCTGCCGTAAATAGTAGGTATTTAGGTATGTAAGAATTTGCGGGTATTAGGCATAATGCTTGATCTACCAGGAGTGTATCAGTGGGTCAATAGCTAGTTCCGTTGGCATTGAGATTAAGCGGCGGGTCATACGTCGCGATGATTAACGAGCGGAATTAGCGCCCCTGCCGGCGCTGCAGCGCATTTATCTCGCAAATGCACCGTTTAATTCACTGCGCGACCTGAGGCGCTGATGCGCAACTTGCTCGAGAACTATCGAGCGAGATACACACCTAGCTGATCATGGAGTATTATCCCTAGAAGAGGGGCCGTCGCCGTTTTTAAACTAACGTGATGCGAAAGTTAATAATTACAATAATTATAATTCATAGACATTGCTTGATTGATTGGCTAAGTGGAGGGGCTATCTGCGCAGAATGGCTAGCAAGAGCTGGATGCGAGAAGCCATGGATAGATCACAGTGGCGAACAATTGGACAGGCCTACGTCCTGCAGTGGACTGCGATAGGCTGATGATGATACATTGATCTGGTTCCGAGATAGGTAGCCCAAGCAACCGGGTTATGGATATCAGAATAAACAGTGGAATTACACACTTAAAAATTTCATTTCACCTTCCACAATCCGGGTGAATGTTCTACCAATTAGACCACTGAACGTGTACGAGCTACGTCGCACATACCAACCAGCAACGACCTACATGCAGCGCGGCTGACCGCTGGACCGTCTTCTTGCACCGTCGGCACTCTACACCGACGGCACACTAGCAAACACCTTTTAATGTGATAATAACATAAACAATGTATATGTTACTGTAAAAGCTCGAACTACGGTCAATCTTAAGATTTTAGTGTAAGTCTTAGGATTTACCGACTTGAATTGGTAAATGTAAGTATTTCTGAAAACGGGACTATTTTTTCGGGTTTTTACCATTCGAATTCAGTATATGCTAGGTTTTACCGCTGTCAGCTGGTAGATGTTGGTTGTAGGAAGAAAATATCAGGTACTTTCAGTCTTACATTTTGACCCTCTTTCACATTTGGATATTTATCAGCTGACATTGCTTTCATTTTTTCAGCTTAGTTTTTCAAATTAAATTTTGCTTTTGTGCTTATTGTCTGAACAGATTCTTTAGTATTTGATTTTGTTCGGCTTGAATAACGCTTTCTGTCTCTGAATCGGTATGGTATTGAATTGTTACTTTGATATCGTCTGTTATTTGCTTTTCCTTCGTCTGTTCCATTACAATCATTTCGTTTTCTTGTGTTTTGTTCCTCACATTGTCACTGTTATTATCCCCTTCTGCCTCACTATCAACAAGGTTGTGTTCCTTGTCCTTTTCAATCATATTTTCGTCATTTGTTTGGGAACTAAACATATTCTCCAAATCTTCTTCCGATTTTAATAGTCCAATCATATCTCTAGGAATGGCTGACGTCGCAGTGCCCATTTACATTGGACTACCAAACATTGCTTCGTAAGGGGAGCATTTGATTCCCTCGTGATTTGCTCGATTTTTCATGGCCTGGATGAATTTCAAGCATTCTGACCATTTTGACATCTGATTGGTTTCCATCCACGTAGTGAGCATATTTTCGATGTCTTGATTGGCACCCTCCACTGATTCTTGACTCTAGCTATGTCTTGGCTTTCCATGTACGATTTTAACATCTAGCCACATAGAGCATACGTTTTCAATTATATGATTATTGAATTCCCGACCATTATCGGAATGAAGGATGTTCGGCGCTCCAAAAGTGATAAAAATATCCAGTAGATGATATGCGACTTCAGTTGCCCGTTTAGTTTGAAGTACGAATTTAGTGAGATGGTCTTGATAAACTAATATAAATTTATAATTTCCGTCAGGATTAGTTTGAAGATCTATAAGATCTAAGAGGATTAGTTTGAAGATCTATAAGAAGAGTTTGAAGATCTATAAGATCTTCAAAGTCTTCTGTTTCTTTTGACAAGGTTGGCATAGCTTCAAATATGTCATGATAGCCCAAACTGTAATGTTTTTGTACTTGCGGTTACATTCTTTGAGCATCCTCGTTCTTCCACCTTGTCCAACAGCAACATGCGTTTCTTCGAGAATGTTAAATAAATCGTCGTTACAAACATAATACTTGATTTCTCCATTACCTTCCTTCATTGGCGCAATCAGCTTTTCTTCTCCGCCTATGGTCAAAATATCATAGCGCTTTATACGCCTGTAATGAACAGCTTCCTTCTTTTTAATGTTCTTTGCAATTTTTACTTCCTCCAAACACCTTGCGTACTTATCCTTATCGAGATAAAAGTGATTATCTATCTTGTTTGCCACGAGCTCGTCCATTATTTCATAAAATCTATGTTTTATACTCATTTTGATTTGATTCACAAATAACTTTTTACACGAGTTTTAGTCCGACTGCCTACGAGTATAAGTCGATGCGCTGAACACGTCATAACATGTTTTTTTTTCAACATTTACCGTGCATTTAATGAAAATCCTAAGATTTACCAAGTGAATGGTGGTAAAAGTCCGAATCGCAAATATTTTTGAACATTTACCATTAAGAATTGGTAAATCTTAGGTTTTACTGGAAAATCTTAAGATTTACCGTAGTTTGAGCTTTTACAGTAACATATATAAACTATTTACTTTCTTACAATAAACAGAATTCAACCGTCTGTGTTTGGTCTCATTTCTCCCGCTGCGGCCAAGACACCTTTAGCCGTCACTATGATCAGTCGAGTGAGCCTGCTCGACTGGCAGCGGTTCCCCACCTACCTACCGTCCTGACTCTTCCCGCTTGCTACCCTGGGCGACCCGGGAGCAAGCTCCCATCACCTTATCTATATATGTATTTATTTCTATGGATAGGCAGGGCTCTAGGGACTTAGTGTCTTAGACAAAGGGGCTCTAGGCTCACTAGAGAGTTAGGTTCCCTTCCTTTCCTTATATTCTGTTCGCCGGGACGCAGTGCCTTACAACCATCGCTTCCCGCACGTACAGAACGCGTTATTAAGCCATGTGCTTGATTCGACATGAGCTGTCGATAGTCTCATCAATATTGTAGGTATACTTACAATATCCAGTGGAAATATTGTTACAAATATTTGACCACCAGTTAAGATGAGACTGCTAAATCAATAGTTGATATTTTTTATAGCAATCTTCTGCAATTTATCGAGATGAAATTTTTAAGTGTGTTATTTACTTAAGAATAATTTGCAAAAGATTGCTATAAGAAATATCAACTAGTGGAATCACAATTAATACTTTTCTTTTATAAATACATACTTATACCTAACACATGCACCGGGGAAAGGAGACATTAAAAAGCATAAAAAGAATGTTCTACCAAAAAAACTGCCTTCAAAAACCACGAAATTAAAAGTGTAAAATAATAATTTAACACTTCATACACTTCACATAACATTAAATGTTTTATCAAATTTGTATAACATTACCTACACTTGAAAAAAGGTGTTACTGAAGTCTGCGTCCATTCCCAAGCAATTTAACGTATTGAATGTTGTATTACAATATTAGTATATAATATAACATTATTTTTCGAATGTACTGTTATAAAATGTTATGTGTAGTGTATGAAGCTTGAATGCGCTGCCTACTTTTTCATTTCCCTTTACTTGGATTGACTCTCCGGTACCCACACTCATGGAAACCCTACGGGTGGCTGCAAATGTTTACCATCATGTGATCCATCTGCTCGTCTGCCACATATGTCATAAAAAACATTATCTAACACAAGTCTTCACTAACATGTGTGTATGTCTAGTGGGAATCGAAATCACCACCTATGACGTAAGACGAAAATCACCACTGAAAAATTAAAATACTTTATTAAATTTAGGTCCACACAGAACACTTATGAATGTCAACATGTTTACCACTGGTTCGGAATGTAATTTTCTGAAGAAACCAGCAAGAAACTTTGCAGTTACTCTTTAAAAAAAGTGTTTTTACAAAATGTCACAATTAATTTTAAAATATAGTACAATTTTTGTGTTACCAATATGTCCCTAAATAATTGTCATTCAAAGAATCGTCTATTTCATAAAAGCCTTTTTTTATTAATCGTTTTTATATACAATTTAAACTCATGTGTGGCCAAGTCTATAATAATCTGAGGTAACTTATTAAACATTTTTATACTCAAAATCCTATAAATGAACTGCCGATCTTATTGAGCCTGATATTTGGAACGCAAGCCAATCAAGTCTGTGCTTCTTTCTGGTGTTAAGCCTGTGACAGTCAGACTTCTTCGAGAATAGATAGAGATTCTTTTGTATGTACATAAGGCTATCAAGGATGTATTGAGAAGCCACGGTAAGTATGTGGATTTCTTTAAACAAATATCGAAGGGAGTCGCGCAATCTAAGGCCATAAATAGCGCGGATGGCTCTCTCTTCTGGCTACCAAAAGCGCCATAATATAGTCGTAAGTTTTTTGTGTTAGGCTATATTATCACACTGCTGTGCAAAAGCCTCCCCTAACACCTTCCAATGATCCATGTTCATCGTCACAGTTTCCCAATTAGTGTTGATCCACAGTGCTGGTACAAATCGTCACGTCATCTCTTTTTGAGCCTGCCTTTTTTTAATTTTCAAATGCCTAAACACGTCTAACGATTCCGCAATAGCACCTCGACAAGCTATTTACAAGCTCACGGGTTGTACCACATCTCCGCATCCACGCTCTCGCTCGCACGCCGTACTGCCGAGCGGGACGGGTGCTGGAATATTTGAAACAGTGCTAATCCGACTGGAGGTAGCTGGATTAATGATTGATTACAGTATTCGGGTTTGGCGAGAGCCCGTGGCGTGTGGGATTAGGCGACGGGCGTTAAAAACGCCTGCTGTTTACCACAGCGGGGCTAGAACTAGTATGCGGTTGTTACTCGAAAAGCAAACAAAGAACAATGTTATTTTTCATCCAGTCTGCTTTATGGTGATCACGACCTGGCTGGTTTAATTTAAAGCAGTTCCTTAACGATCGAGAATATACCTGTCGCATCCTTAGATTAAATCAAATTTGGTTTAATCTAAGGTCGCATCCAAACAAAGGAAACACACAGCGCGTGTGAAAGAGAGGGAAACTCCGATTTGGTCTTAACGTGTGCTTTAAATTAGGCCCTCTGCATACACTTCTGGATTTTTCAATTCATTGTTTTAATTTTTTTTTTACTAACAACACACATGTTGACAAATATTACATTAAGCTGGTCCTCACATTAGGCTAAGCACGTCCCGTTAGGAACAGTGAACGATTTCAGTCACTGAACAACATGTACCTACATAGATACGTACCATACAGTTTAAGTGTAACTTATGTTAAATTAATAACATTACAAATTCTGAAATCTGAATCTTGAAATATTGATTGTGATATCCGTAACACAGCTGCTTGAGCTACCTATCGAGGTGTTAGATCAATGTTTGTCATGTTGTGAAATATTTATTACTATTAATTACATTATCTACTAACAAATACATTTCATATTTTATAAACTAAATTTCAAAATTACATATCATCATCATCATCATCAGCCCATTTAAGTCCCCACTGCTGGGGCACGGGCCTCCCTCAATCACATGAGGGGTAATTGCCATACTCACCACGCTTGGCAGACGGGTTGGCGAGGGTTTTGATATAAATGCAGAGTTTTCCTTCTCTGGGTGCTGATGATCATGACAGCAGCTTTACCCCGTAGCTTACCCGGTAGCTTTATGCCGTGTGGTCCCCGGCAGAGTAGAATAGGCCACCCTCACTCTTACCGAGGTGTCGTAAAAGGCGACTAAATTACATATATTAATTATTATATCAAGAATAAATTAAACAGCAGTCTCAAATATTTAAAATTACAAGTAAGAGTATGTTAAGTATTTATACCTAGTTTTTCCTACTATGTGCGAAGTTCTGACCGTGTATAAAATTCTTTTTATATTTTTGTTAAAAGCTTCCAAGCAATTCTTCTTAAAAAACCATAAGTTAGATAAAAATGACGCATTTTTATCTTTTATTCATTCCAGATCAATTGTAACTTTCTCCAACAAAAGTGCAACAGTTCCCAGCTAGTATGAAAGTTGGTTAGCGGCGCGCGACAAGACTAGGCTTTTAGCCCGACGCGCCGCGGCCGCAGCTCTGGCGGTTGCTGGGAGTTACGATGTCACTTTCCGAGACATGCTCCTGCTTTGAAACACACGAATAGGAAACTGTATTCTAGTCTCAGTTATATTTAGATGAAAACTTCAATTATTAATTCGATACCTCCTGATTTTAGCGCGTGTGTTTCCCAATTGCGTCCAAAGCTGTCGCTTGAGAACCAAATATCAAATATCAAATATATTTATTCGTAAACACAGGTTAACAAAAAAGATGACATCACACATTTCAGACCACTATGTTTCACCGAGATATGGTATACGAAAATAGCATGCGTTAAATAGAGATAAACATTTTTTATTATTAGTATGAGGTAGTAAATAATTAAGAGGAATTTATAGAAAACAAATGTCAGATTAAATTAATTATCAAAAATGTCAGTATCATTATAAAAGTCACTAATCTTATAATAGCATTTATCAATAAACTTTTTTGTCAGTACATTTCTAAATTTACACTTATTTAATTGCTGTATATTTGTTGGCAATTTGTTGAACAATCGTGGTGCCATAACTAAAACATTCTTTTCCATCATTGCAGTTTTGCATATTTGGGTTCGAATATAAGGTTTCCGAGGGCGAAGGCTTGTGTTAGAATTATATGACATTTTGAATAACTCAGGGTTTGATTTGACAAACATACAACACTCATAAATATACAGACTAGGAAATGTTAGCAATTTTAAGGATTTGAAATAAGGCTGGCAACTATCTGTCGATTTCAAACCACAAATCGATCGTATACATTTTTTCTGAGCTCTGAAAATTATGTCCCTATAAGATGAGTTCCCCCAGAAAACGACGCCGTATCTCAGTTTTGCACTGACATAACCATGGTATGCCATTAATAATGCCTGTTTGTCGGCAATTTTGGATAGTTTGTGGAGCGCATATGAAAAACTATACATTTTTTTAACTATTTCAATTGAGTGCGATTCCCAAGACATATTTTTGTCAATAATGATTCCCAAAAATCGAGCGGAGTCAACACAGTCTAAATCAATTCCATTCACATTAATATTTAAGTCAGGATTACATTTTCTTTGAGAGAAATGCATAATATTTGTTTTATCGAGATTAATTTTAAGGTTGTTTTTACTTAACCAGTCAATAGTATTTAAGATAGTGTTATTAATGTCATTATTATAATCAATATTTTCATTAGCTTCTATAAAAATGGTACTGTCGTCAGCAAATAATATCATGGGATGTCTTGTAGAATTGTTAATGTCATTAATGTAGAGTAAAAACAATAATGGTCCCAAAACGCTACCTTGCGGGACACCATAATTAACTTTTTTTAATTCGGATGTATATGTTTTTTCTATTTTGTCAGTTAAACAGATTTGAGTCAGTTCTGTTTTTTGGGATCTATGCTGTAGATAAGATTTTATGAGGTTATAGCAGTTTCCGCGAATACCGTATCTGTAAATCTTATCAAGTAGAATATTATGATTTACATGATCGAAGGCTTTGGTCATATCCATGTAAATGGCGCATGAAGGTTTCCGCATATCCATATTAATTACTGCTCTTTTTACTAAATCAAAAACTGCTGTGTTAACTGAACTTTCCTTCCGAAAACCGTTCTGTTCTTTTATCAATATGTTATGTTTTTCTAAAAATGTATATAATCTATTATAAATTATTTTTTCAAACACTTTGGATAGTATTGGAAGCAATGCTATGGGCCGATAGTTTGATATCATTTCTTTATCGCCTTTCTTATACAATGGCTTGACAATTGCGCATTTTAGTTTTTTTGGAAATACACCTGTCTCAAAGCAAGTATTTATAATATGACATATAGGCGCGGCTATCATATGACCAACGTGCTTTATAATTTTAGTACATAGTCCGTCAGTACCAACACTGCCAGTATTTTTTAAATTTCTAATGGTTATGTATACTTCAATAGGTGTCGTTGCAGTCAAAAATATTGTATTTAAATTATTTTTTACATTTGCTAAAATTGATATTGATGTAGATTTATTATTATTGTTCATAGTGCCTACAAAATAATCATTAAAAATATTTGAGATGTCTTCAGGTTTAGTTACAGATTGGTCAGCTATTTTTATTTTAGTGATAGGTAACCTTGGAGTATTGGTTTTAATTTCATTAATTATTTTCCACGTCGCTATTGATTTATTTTTTGAATTAACTATATAGTCTATATTTTGGAATCGCTTAGTCAAAGATATAATTTTTTTTAATCTACGGCTGTATTGCTTTAATGCTGCTTTAGTTTCACAGCATCTATTTGTTCTGTACATCCACAAGAGATCTCTCTTTTTTTTACAGCATGTCTTTATCCCACGGGTAAGCCATTTATGTTTAATCTTACTACGTGTTTTAATTGTACGATATGGAAAACACAAATCATATAAACATTTAAAGATATCCAAGAATGAATCATAGGCATTATTAGCGTTCGTTGACTCAAAGACATCACTGAAAGTTAAGCTCTGTATATAATTATAGAATATGTCCATATTATTTTTATTGTAGTCACGACGTTTAATGCACCAAGACTTCAAACAACAAGTTTTTTTGACGGGACATTGCAAAATCTGTGCTGAGTGATCCGAAAGTGCCAACTCAATCACTTCTCCCTTGGAACCCTTTACATTACAAGCAAAGTTATATATACAGGTCCCGCTAGATATTCTAGTTGGTTCATGGATAATAAGTCTCAAATTATAACCCAACAACTGGAGTTCAAAATCACGTGTGCGTTGTGTGTTTTTTAAAATATCAATGTTGAAATCGCCACATAGGATAACTTTCTTATTTTTTAATTTGCAAGTTGTAATGAGAATGTCCTCCAGTCTTTCATGAAAAGTATTTAAGTCAGAATTTGGGACCCTATACACACATATAATGATTAAATTATGTTCTGTAATTTCTAATGCACAACATTCAATTAAACATTTGATTGAAAGTTTATTTACACATTCTAAAACTTTGAACTGTAGTCCGTTTTTCACAATTATGCATGATCCACCGCGTTTTGTCTCTCTTGTGAAGCTTGTGGCCAACACAAATCCAGGTATGTGTAGTAAATATTGATTTTCAGATGTAATGTTGTGTTCTGTTATACATATTATGTCAATAGCTTTTTGCCGCTCGCTTAACTCTTCAAGATGTATAACTAATTCTTCACTTTTGTTTAAAAGACCTGATATATTTTGGTGAATTATAGATAATCTATTGTAAAAGAAAAAACTTATTTTTTTGTAGTATATTACATTCTTCTTCTAGGTTAGGTTCCATATGAGTTTCGATATTTGGATTTCTAGAATACTGGTCTATTTGTTGAATCAAATCAGCCACGTTACGCAGAATGCATTGGATTCCATTATTTATAATTTTTCCAGAAATTGCACTAAACATCTCTAAAGTAACTTTCCCATTTGAGTCACATAATAAGGCATACTGATGCTTATGGACGTCATCATACAATAAGTTGTTGAATGTCTCGACTCGGTAGTTATATATTGGTGAGCCACATATGTAACTCGGCGTAATTATAATGATATTAGTGTGTGTTATCTTTGTCAATACATTTTTGATATAATCAACAAGTTTTCTGTAATCCTTAGATGTACGGAAATCAGCTTCACCGATCATTATCACACAATAGTCATCCTTCGTATAGTCTTTTATCTTATTTTCTATGTTGGACATTAGTATCTCAGCACCGGCATTGGTAATCAAGTAGTGGCAGAGTTGATAATCATTATAAAATTCAATTTTTGCAATATTATAAACAATTCGGAATCTCTTACTACTAGATATAAAACAGAGCTTGTTTTGTTTGTTTATGTTTAATTTATTTGTACCCTTTAATACATTTGAGCTGATATTGATACTCTCCTGGACTTCGTTGACAAAAGATCTCAGATTCAGATTCTCCGATCTATTTTACTCTCAGTTTTATTTCCTGATCTAAGCTTCTGTTTCAGATTTTCAATAGTTTCATTTAAGCTGACTATTTCATCCTGCGCTTTTGATAATTCAATTTGCAGTTCTAGAATTTTTTCGTCAAGTTTTGCAATTTTTGGAGTGCTCAATGATTGTTCCGGACTTAATATATTTCCATGGCTGTTCTTGCTTTTATTTAATTGCAATGGACTTTTATAAACTATATTTTTTAAGGTACATATTTCTCTTGTCAGTTTATCGATTTGTCGTTTTGCATCATTTTTTTTTAGTATGATGTTTTCAAGCTCACATTCGGTACTTTGAAGCTTTAATTTAAGATTATTTATTTGTAGCTTTAGATCATTTACTATGTCAAGATCTGTGATCAACTCGAGACTCTTTGAAGACTCGTCGTCAATAGACTGAAACGTAGTATTTACTTCATTGTCTACTTGTAACAGACAATCTTCAGATTTTGATTTTATTAAGGATGTCGAGGGCAGGGGCGAGATATTCGACATATCAGGTGAGTCGCGAATCAAAGGAGAACTATTTATAGATTTTACTCTACTCGTGTTTCCATTTTTATTTTTTATTGTAACTGTATCGGTATTTTTTGTAGATAATGCTTTCTTTTTATTTATTGTATCCTCTGGCGTAATATTTTTACGGCAAGTTAGACATTTCCACGCTTTTTTCTTTTCAGTAGGCATAAGTTGGAACAGCCTCAATGATCTACCAGCGCAACCAATATCAAATACCAAGTTACATTTTGTGCATTTTAAATACTCTTTGTCATTTATGCTATTTTTGCATTTATTACATACTAGCGCCATAATGTATTACTGATGGACGAAGAAAGAAATAATTGTAAACTCTCAAAAAGTCAGCGCTTGTAGGCAACTCGGGATACGCTTGGACCAACCAGGATTCGGGATGTCTAGTAATTACAACCATGACCCAGGGGAACCAGACCAACTGGACCACGGTTACACGTTCAGTATGTATCCACAATTTTTTGAAATTATCTGAGACTTTCAGGTTTTTTCACGACGTTTCTTAATAGAAAAACTCAGGTACAAATTTTAACCCGACCCGGGGA
The DNA here is from genome assembly GCA_019059595.1 of Marasmia exigua. NCBI lineage: Eukaryota > Metazoa > Arthropoda > Insecta > Lepidoptera > Crambidae > Marasmia > Marasmia exigua. The sequence continues at coordinate 18,421,361 of CM032466.1, forward strand.
TAGAACTCGGGACCCGAAGCGTAGCCGTCGCTTTAAAGTGCGACGCACTACCCACTGCGCCAACGAGTCAGTCACGCAGTTTATTACTATAACAACCGATTATCATGACGACGATATATACGACGATGAATATTTAGAAAACATGTTAAACCATTGAAAGTTTGTATAACACAAATAAATAAATAAATAATCACAACATCTCATACATTGACCTGATTCCGTACTAAGTAGCCTAAGCACTTGTTTTACAGATATCTGACAACAGAGGAACACAAATATATACTAAAATACATAGGTATATTACACCCAGACACTGAACAAACACAAGTGTTCACCGCACGAATGTTTTCCAGGGTGGGTATCGAACCCACGACCTTTAGCGTAAGAGGCAGGGTCACTACAAATTGCGCCATCCGGTCAGTAAAACCTGTGACATAATCTGTGAGGTGAGGTGTGAGTGAGGGTACCGGAGGGCCAATCCACGGGAAGGGGGGTTAAAAGGTAAGCAGCGCACTTGTGACACCACTGGTGTTGCAGGTGTCCATGGACGGCGGTAATCGTTTACCATCAGGTGATTCGTCGGCTCGTCTGCAACCTATATCATAAAAAAACTGTCCTGTATAATACCAGCCCAGCAGATCTCGGAAAGGCGTTATAAGATGTTCCCGGCGATAACGTTGTTACACATTGTCATGTATTGATGAAAAAGAGCAGAGGAACAGTGGCAATAAACAGCCGCAGCGGTGCCCGGCTGCAGCCGCCCGCGCACACACCGACCGGTAAAATAACCACATACATTATAATGTCCTCATACCACCACCACTAGGGCGGGCGCTAAAATTAATAAACATTAAATTAACATTTTAAAATAAATGAACTACTAAAAAGTTAGAAAGAAAGTTAAAAGTTATTTTTTAACAGAGTTATAATTTTTAACACACTTGTTATTATTATATTAACATTTGGTATTTTCAACAAATTGGATATTTTTAACATGTTTGTTATTTTCAACAAATTTGTTTTTTTTTAACAAATTTATTATTTTTAAGAAAAATGTTATTTTTAACACAGTTGTTATTTTTAACATACATATTATTGCTTATTTATAACAGAATTGCTTATTTTCAAGGAATTGATCATATTCAACGCAATTGTTAATTTTATAACGAATTTGTTATTTTAAAGTGTGGTAACCCCAACGATTCCCCTTTATCAAACTCCCGGATCAAAAACTTTATCAAACGGCCAGATAGTCTCCTTCGAAAAGAGACATGAAAAATAAAATCAAGCGCTGTATCGATAATGCCTGGAAGAGCTTATATGAAGGGCGATCTTCCTCTATCACTGAAGCGAAAACTTATTGAAGTCTGTATTCTGCCCATTCTCACCTATGGTGCTCAGACGTGGTAACTGAAAGCCAGAAGTCCAAGCTCAAGATTGCCCAAAGAGCTATGGAGCGGAGCATTCTAGAGTCACTCACGAATAGAGTGCGAAATACTATAATCCGCTCACAGACCGGCATTAAGGATGTAGGTGAAAAAACTGCAAAGCTTAAATATGGAACTGGGCTGGCCATACTGTGAGAATGCGCCCGGAGGGAATGGACCCATGTTGTCACAAAATGGCAGCCTGTAGATGGCCGCCGCCCAAGAGGCAGGCCGAAACAAGCGATGGAGTGACGACCTGGACTAATACTACCGTATCTGGCAAACGTTGGCAAATAAGGGGAGGCCCTTGCCCAGCAGTGAGACTTTTCAAGCTAAATAATAAAAATATGCCTATATCAACAGTTGCCATGGCCATACGTTGGTGAGTGATTCTTCGAGATGTAACTTTGGTGTCCATCCTCAAATCTAATATTAACCTACTTCGAATACTAAAATACCCAGACAATGAAAAACACAAGAGTTCATCTCAGGAATGTTTATCTAGGCGGCCAGGGTGTGAATCGAACCCATCTTTGTCGAATTAGGCATTATTACAGCAAAATGCACCATCGGGCTAGTCTCAACTAAAAATGTAGGTATCAACCAAAACCGAATCAAACACTTATAAAAGTGTTTATTTATTTATTATAGATACACCAACGTAGGTAGGTCAAGGTAGTTCATTTGGTACAGAGTATTTCGCCTGCAAAAGGCATATCAGATTTTATTCGCAATATTTACTTGAAATTGAAATATTCTAGAGTTCGGTGTGATGTGCAGCTGCCATTCGCGAAGGCAAAAGGCCCGCGTGCGCGCGCGTCGCTCCCACAGGACAATATAAATGCTAATTCTCCCGCCAGGGCCGCCGCACCCAGCGGCATTTTGAAAGAACATATTTTAATTGCCTTTATTATTATGATACATTGTTATGTATCACACTTTACGCTACATGCTGAAATTATTTTGTCAGTGGAAACTTTAGTGGCTTGTCAATGATTACCTTAATTACATTTTTGTTTACGGAACACTCTTAGCAATGCGCATGTAGAGAGGATACAACAGTTAAGCATGTGTATATGCTTAGAAACGTTCGTGGGTCAATTGTCTGTGGGCGAAATGGGCCAAATGACTTTTGGTAAAGTGTCATAGGATCAATTCAAAGGTGCATGCTCGTATTTGAATTTGAATCAAACCTCCCGTATGGAACCAAAACGTCTCGTGATTTCTTATCTACTGAGCTACCTATCGCTCTCTAAAGAATTACGGAGCTGTAGAAATAATCATCCTACATAGTGAATCAAATTTATTCTATTAGCCACTCATAATTTATTCTAAACATAGAGCCCTAAAATAAATAACATAGGTAGACAAAATTTCGAACTAGACCATTCATAGAAAAATGTTGGACACCCCTGGCACGTTCTTGTAACGCGTCCCGCAACCGAACCGTTGGGCTGAGACAATTCCGATATAATCGGCGCCTGCACTCCACCTCTCGGCCCTCTACAAAGTGCCTCATCCACACTACAGCGAGACAAAGGAAGCACTGGTCTTTGGACGCAACCCGAAATCACACGCTGACATGATGACAATCTTATTTATTTTATTCGGAAATCCTAACAGCTCTCTTAATACGGTAACAATTGCAATGAATGTCTTAAAGCTAATAACAGGTATTCTACTGATAGAGTTAAAGTAGGTATAGGTCGATTCACGAAAGATGACCACAAATGACGACCGTCTACACATGTGATCTCATGAAGAAATGGCTCATTCTCAATTTGACACATAAGGACTTAAACTAAACACATTCTAAATTTGATAGTATTTTTGTCTTAAGTCTTTTCTTCTTGGGATTACATGCGTAGACGCTGGCCATTTGTGGTTATCTTTCGTGAATCGACCTATAATAGGTTTAAAATGCGAAGATCACGGAAATTAACAGATCAAGTTGGCAGTGAAAAAGTAAAAATAAAGTTAACAACATTACATATTGTTGCCATTATTGGCGGCTTCCATAGCCGCAGAACAGAACGAATGTGTGGGTACTATGCCTAATTTCCTCAACTGATCCGATCTTCTTTCTGGCACATATTCAGTTTAGCGTCCTCCTTATTTAAGCGTGTGATTCCAAGTTGTATCCAAAGCTGTCCCCTCGGAGCGCGGGGTACGCTTGGACCATTATTCAGGATTCAAGAAGTACAATGAAGCAACTGCCGTCTGACTTTCGCAACCCTTAGACAGGGGAATAAGACCTACTGGATCACAGTTACACGTTCAGAATCATTATATCAAATATTGTAGGTACCACAATTATTATTTTTATATTTTTTTTCTTTAATTTATTTTGACACAAACAGTCATTACAGTAACAATTAAGTAAATAATTATTTATACATATTTTTAACAGACAACGAGTGCCGAAACATACATTAATTTTAACATTAATTTAAAGTGTGCTTGTTACATGAACAACCTACAATAGTTGGTTCTTACAAATGTACTAGTCCAAAATATGGAAAACAATAAAATCAAAACTAATAGTGTACAAAAATGCATTAAGGAATTTAAACTAAAACTAAAAGAAGATTAGCAAAATACATCCCATTACCCAACCCCAAGAAATGCATATCATACAATTATGAGTTTTCCCTCACCACCGGGCTAGTGGTAGATTTGGAAAATCCAAAGATGCATGCTCGGAATCGAACCACAACCACTGAGCTAGCATCGCTCAATGGTGTGGAGTAAACAGTAACATAATGATATTGCAAGGCAAGTGGGTCTAAATCCAAGGTCATGCTCGGGCACATTAAGAGCTGGCTGCTTGATTTACGCGCGTTAATGAGACCGCCAACAACTTGCGCTAAGTCGCCACAATTTATACCGACCCCTCATATAACGAGTGCGGGCTAAGCTCGGGTGCTGCAGATATTCTTGGGCGGCTGTGCTCACTTACAATCAGGTGAGCCGTCTGGTCGTTTGTCCTCTATAATAAAAGACTTCGACCCGCGTGCGGCTAGCGCCATTTTTATACCAAAAAAATATATTTTGTAGTGCTGGACATACTTGACCTCTTAGGGCCGAGCTCACCAAGTTTTCGTCGCACTTTAACTGAGCTTTAACAGCAGATTGACGGTTATTCATGTTCACCACAATAAAAGCAGCGGTTACTTAGCTTAACTGACGTTTACGCTAACTAAAACAACGAATACAAATACAAATGATTTATTTGTAAAACATAGGTAGATTACAGATGTTGTTGGAGAGTATTGTGTCACTATGCCTTGTCTTTCACAGACGTACAAATTATAAATTTCAAGATAACATTATTCTTACAATGTCATAGGAAGTATAGTACCTAATTGTTGTCATAATCAGGTAGTTCGTAATAAATACAATAACAATACAATGATCGAAATTCACATTAAATAAATAAAATATTTTATAGCAAGTCAAAATAAATCTCTCAATTACTATGTCAAAGTTCATTTTGATTCTAAATATTCATCAACAGGGTAAAACGCATTTTCGATGAAATAGTTGAACAATGTTTTTTTAAATATTGCAAGGTCATTACATTGTTTTATTGTGTTAGGAATTTTGTTATAAATTGTTGGTGCCATAACAAACACACTTAGCAAAAGTGTGTAATAAAGAGCGGTTCTATGTTGTATGGGATTCACAGTGCACAACAACGTATGGTTTCGTAACGAAGTTAGTGTAAAGTCTCTCTGCCACTCACGAAGGTCCTGCGTCTTTGTCTCGTCCAGGTCTTTCCCACCGCTCTGTTTATGCCATCAGCCCATCTGATTAATGTGCTACGTCTAATTCGTGTTACATGGCGTGGCCACTAGTGTGTTATAGTTTGGCTCTATCTACCATCACCACGACAAGCTCGATGCCTTGCCTACTGCCTTTTATTGACATCACAGTATTGAAATAAGACAAAGAGAAAGTAGTGGATATTGATAAACGCGTGAGCTTTGCATTAACAGCAAAAAATCAATTTTTAATTGAAATCCATTATTTAAACAACTAGGGCTTAATATAAAAATAAAAGTACTTTAATATTATTTTAGTTTAGTTGTTTTAGCTAGTAAGAAGCAAAATTATCGATGGCTCTATTACTCGTAGTATTAATTTCCGCCTTCGCAACAATATAGACACCTTATTTCACTGGAATTATAAGGCAATGCAAAGACAGGGCATTTATTAAAGCAGCCGGTATAAACTTGGGCCACTAGAGCAGCGGTTTGAAGTGCGGAAAATGAGAATAGGTAATTGATGTGTATGGAAGAGCAAAATCCATACCAATATAAATAAATTAATAAATAAATATTTCACAACATCACATACATTGATTTGACTCCGAGATAGGTAGCTCAAGCACCTGTGTTACGGATATCAGAATCAACAAATATATACATATAATACTTTTCTTTTGTAAATACGTACTTATAATACATAGAAAACACCCAGACCAATACAAACAAACATCTTCATGTACACAAATGTTTGTACTGTGCGGGGATCGAACCCGCAACCCTTGGACCAAAGGCAGCGTTCACTACCACTGTTCCAAACGGCTCGTCAAATATTATAAATGTGAAAGGGTGTGCGGCTGTCTATTTGTCCGTCTTGCACGGCAAAACGGAGCGACGAATAACGTGATTTTTTAAGGGGAGATAGTTGGAGAGATGGTGGCTCTGTGGTTCAGAACGCGCCTTCCCTACGGAGGTTCAAATCCGAGCATGCACCTCTGGATTTTTCAAATCTATGTGCGTATTTCTACCATTAGCTCGGCGGTGAGGAAAAACATCGTGAGGAAACCTGCACGTTTCGGATAGTTTCTGAAACGTGTAACCATGATTCAGTTCCCTTCTGTCTACCTTGAAAAATAAACAGAGTTTTGGTATTGACGAGATACCCTCAACATTATTAAAAAAATGTGCGGCTGAACTAGCAACTCCTCTCCAACATTTAATAAATCAGTCGTTTGACGAAGGCAAATTCCCAGACCTCTTAAAAACCTCGATAATTAAGCCCATTTATAAAAAAGGTGAAAAAACAAACCCAGCCCAGTACCGACCAATAGCCCTCCTACCATCAATGTCCAAAATTTTCGAACGAGCAATGTCAAATCGTCTATACACTTTTCTAGAAAAATATAAAATTTTGAATGAATACCAGTACGGATTCCGGAAAAATAGGTCAACCGCCTTAGCCATTTACAAGTACGTTCAACAGGCGTTCAATAATCTAAACGATGGGTATTACAGCGTGGGTATCTTGCTGGACATGACGAAGGCCTACGACAGAGTGCAGCACAGAACCCTCCTCCGTGAGCTCTACCAGTGCGGCATCAGAGGTAAAGCACACGAGTGGCTAGCCTCCTACCTTAACAATAGAGTGCAATTCGTACAAATCCAAAATATAAATAACCTAACAGGAGAAATAGTGGAGTATAGATCAGACCCAATAACCGTTAACTCTTCAATACCCCAAGGCAGCGTATTAGGTTGTATTCTCTTCCTGATCTACATGAATAATTTGCCTAAACTAATAAACACACCGTGCGTCCTATTCGCAGACGATGTCTCATTGTTTTATAAATTTAAAAATGCTAACGAATCAGGGGTAGAGTTAAAACAATTATTTATAAAAATAAAAGATTGGCTAGAAAAACAGAACCTTCTAATAAACTACACGAAAACTAAACTCATAGAATTCAGACCCCACCAAAAATCCCCATTAAATGTTCAACTTACTATTGAAGACACTCAAATTGAAAATGTTAGCTCCTGTGCTCTGTTGGGCCTAGACATCGACTCCCATTTGAATTGAAAAAATCACGTAGAGAGAGTCAAAGCAAAACTATCACGCTTCACTTATGCCCTTTTCCACCTTAAACTCAATACTGATAAAAAAACAGCAATCACTGCATATTATGCCTATGCGCACTCGTGGTTGACATTTGGTATCATTCTCTGGGGAAATAGCACAAGTGTAGATGACATTTTTATATTACAAAAAAAATGCATCGGAATAATTATGAATATTAACAAAATGGATACATGCCGACCCCATTTTAAAAATCTAGGTATATTAACAGTAACTTCCTTATATATATTAGAAATAAGAAAATTTATAAAAAATAACCCAGATATTTTCGATGCCTCCTTGTGTAATAGACTTCATACCCCCCGTATTAATAATATGAATAAATATAAGCTACCGAGTAGTCGAATGGCTATATTTTCAGGCTAGCCCTTACTATAGTGCTATTAAAATATTCAATAATTTACCTAACGAGTTAAGAATGGAAAAAAACACAAAATTATTCGTAAAAAAGCTAAAAATCATGTTAATAGAAAAATGCTTCTACAATTTAAGGGAATATTTCAATTATAATAATAATTAGGTTATAGGTATAAAAACTACAAATTAATATAATATTTTCATATAATAATTAATAATAATGTCTCTAACCTTAAACTAATATACTATCTCTGTGATGCTATCATTTAAGTGTTCAATAGTATCGATAAGAAGTGTGAAGTAATTCATAAGTAAAGTAAATAGGTCCATTTCGCGTTTTATAATTTATGCTACGCCCAAAAGGGTAACATGATGTACCGGAATTGTTTTATAAGATCTTGTATAACATTCATGAAGGCAATAAATACTTTGACTTTGACTTAGTTGGTCTGGTTCCCCTGTTAAAAAGGTTTGCGAAAGTCAGACGGCAGTCGCTTCATTGTAAAACTAGACTCCCCAAATCAAGAATCATGGTCCAAGCGTACCCCGGACTTCAGAGCGACAGCTTTGGACGCAACTGGGAATTACACGCTAAGTTGAGAGAGATAGTTGAAGAGATGGAAAGTAACATAGGCTACTTTTTGTCTGTTTCTAACGAGAACGAAACCGCGGGCAATAGCTAGTAACAAAATGTCCTGCTAGCAATTGCCTATACAATCATATCTCTAACTACACTCCGAGATGCGGAGCCTACAGCACGCGTCGCAGGCAGCGCTCTGTGTCTTATGTGGCACTATATCCGCGCACTGCCTGGCCCCGGAGCGTGTCCGCTCTAGCGGTGATAGATCGCCCGCCAGGGGCAGCCGGCGCGGAATATGCATCTGCTTATAACGAACACCGGATTTGCACTACACTTTATTTGCTCCTCATGAAACGCCATCAACTGCTCGCTACTCATAATGTATGCGAAGTAGTGAAGCTTACATTGGAAACTGTTTTTACTGATAAGTGACCCTGTCTTGTACGCGAAATCGTCCTGGGTGCGATCCTCATCCGGGACAAACATTCACGTGATGACATCCAGTGTTTGTTCAGTGTCTGGGCGTACATATGTACACTCAATAATAGTTATAGAAATATTGACAATAGCAGTAGCAAATAACAATTACACGAATATCAATAATTAAACTTATTGGCGTTGCTAATTTTCATGATTGCTAATATTCAGACAGCACGATAAATTCTTAATTGCATGATAATTCATTTTAGCACGTTAAATAGTATTAGAAGAACCATTCATATATGCATTATCATTCTTAATAGCACAGTAATTCCTATTAGCACAAAAATCATAATAGAAAAGCAATAGCATTCTTTTGTATGAACAATAACATTTCTTTATGTAATAGATGGCAGACGAGCAGATAGATCACCTGATGGTAAGCGATTGCCGCCGCCCATAGACATCCGCGGCACCAGTGGAGTAACAAGTGAACGGCCACTAAACCCTCCTTTCCCCCGGATTGGGCCTCCAGTACCCTCACCCACGCAGCGAAACACAGCACAGTGCTGCTTCACACTGGTTTATTAATTTACCGCTCATAGCGAATCTTTCATTTGTATGAATAAATGATATGGGCAGTTAGATGTTTTTCTTTATATTAAATGGATTTACACTTGACCTCATCTCACCTGATGGAAAGTGACAATAAGGTCTAAGATATAGCGTGCTTACCCAGAAGAAGCCTAACCCAAATTGTAGCTCTCTGGGATACAGAAGCCGGCAAGTTGTTCCATTCCTTAGCAGTTCGTACCAAGAAAGAAGAAGCGTAACGCTTAGTACGAGCTGGTGGAACTTCCACAGTGTAAGGATGGATTCCTTTTAGTCTTCCGCAATGTCTGGTGTTAGAAAGGAGAAGGTGGTATCAGGTCGTGTATGTGCCTTTGAATGTATAATCTTGGAACATCAGTTTATAGTCCATTCAGTATCTGAATGTGAATAGGACAGTTCAATTACGTTTCGTATCATGCATCCATCTTTCTACAAATAAAAATATTAAGTTGTCAAAATCATTATACTTTTTGTGTTCTTATTCTTCAAAAATAACAAGTATTAAACTTTTTCCACGAATTTGAACAGGAATTAAAATAGTTATTACCAATAAAATTTGTAGAAAATATCTTGTGAATTGCATAATGCGCTAATCGGAATTTTTGCTCATAGGGACACAAACAATCGCAATAAATTAGTAATCGGTATGGCGACTATCTTACCATCGAACCACGATTATCTCGTGCAAAATAAGATAAGATTAGATAAGAAACAATTTATTGACCACAACACATTACACTTAGAACAAAACAGAGAAAACAAGGTACAGAGGCAGAGAGTTGCGGCCAACAAGGCTCAGCCTCAGCATATACTGCAACTGCCGCATACAGCAGCTGCAGCGCTGGTTTTCAGGCTGGACCTTGGGTGACGCCTTTGCATTGGAAAAAAATATTATATAAGATTGACATGCAATATATACAAGTAAAAAGAAAATTAAAAATTACATATATAAAACAAAGAAATAATAACACTGAGATACATACATAATCAATTTTAAAACATTAAACAAAAATATGTCCGCATAGATTGCAGAACTAGTACCTAATTTCTTTTGGTGACGAAGGTGGTTTCGACACGTTAAGCTAGAGTGTTGTTATTTTTCAGATGAATAAGATGCATATTATTTAATTATTTGTGATTTATTGCGTGTGTACCACTAAGAATATTATTAAGTCAGATAGTTCAAATTCATAGATAAAATGTTAATTAAAATGAAAAATGAAACAATTTAAGAGTCGATTAGATTTCTAAAGAAAATATTCTCGATTCTTAAAATTTCGGTTAGGTTAACAAGAGTGTCCTATTCACCTTCAGATACTGAATGGACTATAATACGAGTAACATACATATTAGTCACAGAGGTTGACGTGCCTGTCAACGAATGTTGTACCGGCAGTTTTTGAAGGATAATAGGGATGGTATACATGTATCTAAGCATACCCTTTCCATTGTGTTTTTTTCGAACAGAAATTGCGAGAGTTTTTGGAAACAGTCATCACGTCTTGTAAAGCCACCTATCACCCGGGGATTTGGTCTTGTCCACAAAATTCCGATAAAGACATTTTTCTGTTCGCAATATTTTATTTTTCTTTAACGTAAAATCCTATGTTGTTTATAGGCTCAAACATAAATGACATAAAATTCGTAGATGCTCGTAAATGGGGCGAACGTAGCCATGTTCTTATAATGTTAATAGTGGCCCGCCATTTTGCACAGTGACCTGATGTCAGTGTCAAAACGATTTATTTTCTTCTTTTTGAAACATAGCGTCAAGGCTTGACGCTAATGTCGATTGCAAAATTCATTCAAAATCAAAACATTATTTAAAAGTAATGTTGGTCATAAAAGAATAGATATTTAAAAATTATTTGTTATATTTTATAAAGTAATTTAATAATGCTTGTAGGATTTGACTAAATAATTTAAAAATGTTTTTTTGTATTTTATAAATTATTGAAATGTTAAAATTAGTAGTATTATTTAATAAAAGTTTAGCGCCAATAGGAAACACGGCGGGGGAAGAAATTAACTATGCGCGCGTCGAGCGGGGCATTCTTGATCGAGCAGCGGCAACGAGCGGTTGTGAACTTAGAGGGTTAAGTGTTATCTATTTAGTACAAGTTATAGTGTTGGAATCAACGACTGTTGGAATGTTCTTCTGTGTTGAGCATTTCTGAGATAACCCTATACAAAAGATACACTAACATTGAACCCGCGTTTTACCCCCTTAGGAAGTGAATTCACAAAAATCGTTTCTTAGTACTCCCCGACCCTAAGGAACCCCTGTGCAAAATTTCAAGTGGTTCAACCTTTATAGTTTAGGCCCAGCGTAAATAGATCAGTCAGTCAACTCTCGTTTTAGATTTAAAAATTACGGAGACTTTTCATCTGACGAGGTGTTGACTCGCGCTTTCGCTCGGTAGTAAACACCCGGTATAAAAATAGCGGGCTGGGCAGCGTCGTCGAGCTAAAAGCTAATTTCCCGGCACATTATAAATTCATGAATTCTTTGTGCGCCAAATAAGTTGTTTGTTTCGACAACACCGAGTCTCAAAGTGGAGCTGTAATTGCTACCTTTTGATCCCTGTTCAAATTCCACTTTTTTCTATTGTTCAGGAGAATAAATGTTGCAGCATTAACATGAACTCAATTATGGAGGGTCAGAATGTTCTTACATTTTTGGGAACTAAATGATAATGTCCTCCAAACTGATATTTCGGTCATGGCGGAAAATCTCAGCGATCTGCTATGCAGTACATAATATAGTGTACAAGTATTTCCGCAGACACAAGTGAACTCTCTATTCCCTTAGGTACCCTCATACTTCGATGGGACACCAGTGTGACTTGACCGAAGAGAGATCAGGCGTAGGATCAACAGCTTAATTAACGTACTTTCCGAGGCACTGAGAGTTTCTTAAAATAAAAACTCAGGTACAAATTTTGGCCCGACCCGAGGATCGAACCTGGGACCCCAAGCACAGCCATTGCTTTAAAGTGCGACGCACTAACCGAGGCAGTCAAGGAACTTTATATAAAGATATTATCAATTCAATGGTGTTAAAAATATGGTATTAAATTTTTATTTATTTAGTAAATAGGCTATTTGACTTGTTTTGAAACACCTTGTCATATTATTTATTGGTGTAAAGGAACCCTAAAAATAATATTTATTCCTATTTATTTTGAAAATTTCTTTTAGAAAATCAGTAGAAAATAAAAGGATTATTAGATAAATGTGTTAAAAAACGCTTCATTTAGCAATATGGCATCGAATCATAATAGGATCAACTTTTGGCAAGTTTCCGCTATCTGCATATCCATGATCTAGAATAAGTATTCAAATCACAAGAAAGATAACAAGTAGGAAATTCGATAGCACACGATAAATTTGATAGATGATTAGCATCCCGCATAGATGAACACAATGGCGTCGAGTCTGTCATTTGCTTTGCTTACTAAAGGCTGACGTCACAGTAAAGAAAGCCAATCAAAACCGTTTATAGTCACCTGATTCCAAGCACAAAACAAATTATTTTATTTTGGTGTTTTTTGTGAAAATATTCAATATTTTTTATGTGTTTTATAGGTAATTCCTTTTTAAAGCTATAAACTACGCGTATGACTATAAATAAATATTTATTTTTCATAGTGTCAAATAGCTTTTTTTGAGATAATTTATGCAAACCTCTTTTTAGAACTTTTTTTTCAAGTTTCTGACAGCTGGTAGCAGCCCCAAAAAATGTTTAAATTTGGAAAAATAAAACTACTATTCGTTAATTTTCGTGGTAGAATACATTGGGTGAGAGTATAACTTTTCTGATTTAATATAAATAAACTAAATAAGAAACACTCTGTGTTCGTTTTGTAAGATGTTTTGCGCATTTTTAAAACAATATAAAATATACATTTTTATATTGTTTTAAAAATGCGCAAAAGCATACCTAAGTGTGGCCGATTTTGTCATTTCCATTTCCCAGTTGAGCTGCTTGGAACATGATTCTTGATTTGGGGAGTCTGGTAATTACAATAAAGCGACTGCCGTGTTACCTTCGCAACCCTTCAACAGGGGAGCCAGACCAACTGAATCATGGTTACATGTTTCATTAACTATCCGAAACGTGCAGGTTTCCACGCGATGAAAATGAAAATAGTTTATTCAATTTAGGTCCATACGGAACACTTATGAATGTCAATATGTTTACCACTGGTTCGAAATGTAGTTTTCTGCCAAGAAGACACCAGCAAGAAACTTAGCAGTTACTCTAAAAAAAATATTTTTGCAAAATGTCACCATTAACTTAAAAATAAAGTACAATTTTTGTGTTACTAATACGTCCCTAAATTATTGTCATTCAAAAAAATCTATTTTATAATAGCCTTTCTTCATTAAATAGTATTTTTATATACAATTTAAATGTATGTGTGGGCAAGTCAATAATAATCTGAGGTAACTTATTAAACATTTTATGCACAATCCTATAAATTAACTGCCGATCTTATTGAGCCTGATATTTGGAATGTCAAGTCTGTGCTTCTTTCTGGTGTTAAAGCTGTGACAGTCAGACTTCTTCGAGAACAGATGGAGATTCTTATGAACGTACATAAGGCAATCAAGGATGTATTGAGAAGCCACGGTAAGTATGTGGATTTCTTTAAACAAATCTAAGGCCATAAATGGCGCGGATGGCTCTCTTCTGTAATACGAAAATAGTCTGTATATCAGCAGCTGATCCCCATAGTAATAGTAGATGATTTCGATCTTCGATAGATATTTTCTCTCACCGCCGAGCTAATCGTGGAATTACGCACATAGATTTGAAAAATCCAGGGCTGCACGCTCGGATTCGAACCCGGTACCCCCCTATGGAAGCGGAACCACAGAGCTACCATCGCTCTTCGTCTGACTACTGGCGTATCCTACAACAACAACAAGTGTTCTAAATTGTTCTACTGCCTGATCTGGTTTAGTTGTTCGCTTCCATTAGCCCCTCCAAAATTCAGCATTAAATAATGAACAAACGCTTCTCTAGGTGTTCACTTCAGAAATATTAAGCTCACTAATTCGATATACCGTCTCAGTTCGCCGGCGAGCGAGAATTATCTCAAATTAGCAGAATTATATTATATGCGGATAAAACGTTTCGGACATTCAAAAGGCTCGCTTAATTAGTACCTAATGGAGCTACACGAAGTACATTACTACGACAGAAACCATAAAAAGTCAGATCATTTTTCTCTTAAGGCAAAAAATCTGTTCCTCACTCAATTATCGACCCTATTAGACTGGGGAGTGGGTGATTTTTTGCGGAACACGACCCGGATGTCTTAAGGGTAACAATTTCTTTCAATAATTCTTTGGTAATGGCCGAAGTAAGCCAGTTAACAAGACACTCCGAGAGGTTCCCGAAAAATAACAATTTTAACTTTCTTCAATTATTCACGACGTTACAAGTTCTGATTTGGGGAATGCGTGCCGTTGTGTCGGCGTGCACGTGTTTGTTGCACCTATTTTTTTATGTGATGTGAGACCAAACAAAACACACAATGAATTGCCTTAGGTATGTCTGCCACTTTAATATAATTCATAGATTTGAATTCTCGAAGGCTCAAAATCTTTTGAGCCGTTGAGGAATGGCTTTGAAAACGCGCGTTTTAACTAGGCTTGGGCAATTTTTTATGACATTGGTGGCAGACGAGGAGATAGATCACCTGATGCTAAGCGATTAGCATCAGGTGCTGCCCATGGACACCCGCGACACCAGTGTAGTCACAAGTGCGCTGCCAACCTTTAAACCCCCCTTTCCCTCGGATTGGCCCTCTGGTACCCTCACTTACGCAGCGAAACGCAGCACAATGCTGCTTCACGCTGGTTGTTTGTGAGGCCGTGGTACACTACGATCGAGAAGGCCCATTCATGCCGAAGCGTGGCTCTCCCACGGTCTATACATATATGAAATATTTTATCATGACTGACGGAAACAAGTATTAATCGTGCTGTCGGCTTATTCCAGTTTCTGTTAAAATATTATTAAGAGCTGTGGATTTTGATTAAACCATAAAATAAAATAAAATAGAGCGGATATTCCGTTCAAATAGGCACTTGTGTTGAGTTGTGCTGAACCATAATAACAAGTGATGAAGAGCAACGATGAGGTCCAGGACAATACGCGTTTGTCTAGAAGATGCCGGTTCACTCTTGCCTTAATCTATAATATTAATTGAATTCGAAAAATAATAAGACGGATGGCAAACCGACGTTTTCCATAGTTGTGTAACGACATGTTTGCTGTTAGGTAAATGGATAAACGGTTATCATGATTGCTTGACTGGCAGGGAAAATATTTGATTGGGCTAATCTGACAGGCATTGCAATTTGCCCATCGCCTGACCATTTCGCGACCGTTTAGAGTTTCAAATAATAATATCCTCTTTAATATTTGGTGCATTACTACCAGATAGCAGATACCGAGTCTCCTCATAACGGAAGAACTATTCCTCTATCGAAGAATAGAAAGATTAGAGCAAAATTAAACAAAGATGAAGTTGATTATATTTCTATCTCTTTTGTTCCCGGGTATTTCTCGAAGTCTAAAGTTCAATGTTACGCGATTGGCTGCTGATTATTTTTCTTTCAAAGACGTTAGGTATATTTGCTACTTTTCCTGCGAGAATCAATACGGTATGTTATTTAAATATCTACTACACATAATTTTAGTACTTTTAGGAAGTATTTGGATGCTTTTTTTTGCATTAAATAGGCAGACGAGCTTACGGCCTATCTGACGGTAAACAATTTTAAAACTAATCGAGCACCTCGAAGAAAAATACTACATCAACTATACAACTATAACTGTAGCTACATCAACATGTATGTAGTTTGTTACTAAAAATGAAGTTTTTAATGAATCTTGAAAAAATTGAGACTGATGAAAAATAATACAAGTTAGGAATCTCATCTATGAGTATGATCTACAATAAGAAAAGATTTTTAAGTATTTTTTTTCATTTATACCGAATAAATTCAAATATTGCCACACCGATATTAATACTCGTTTCGCAAGTGTAAAATTATATCAAACATCCTTTAGTAAAATGCTTTGATTATGGGAAAGCCGCTTTGATTATGGGCCGTGTGGTCCCCGGCAGAGTAGAATAGGCCACCCTTACTCTTACCGAGGTGTCGTAAAAGGCAACTAAGGTAAAGCTGCTGGCATGATCATCGGCACCCAGAGAGGGAAAATTCTGCGAGACGACGATGAAGATGATGGGAGAGCCACGCTTCAGAATGAATGGGCCATGTCGATTGGAGTGATACCACAGCCTCGCAGAAAATCGGCGTGAAGCAGAGCTTGCGCTGTGTTTTTCCGAGTGAGTGAGCCGAACTTATATATAACATATATATACTGAGATAGAGGCATCAGTCGGCTAGCCAGTGCTAGCGCCATCTAGAGGAAAACGACCAATACTCAACGGCTATGTAGTACGGCCACGTTCGAGCATCAATCAGGGAGACGATTAAATAAAATATCAGAAGTAATTTTAATTGTTATATAACAGAGTTCCCAATACTTTCTAGATCTCTGATTTCTTATTTTTTCCTATTCCCATACTTTTATGAAATTGCTAATAATGGCTTGAGGTTATTGTTTCGGAAACACGCCTTGTAAATAATTATACATAGTGACATGTACCGAAACAACGCCAAATCATCTGATTGATTGCAGATGATGATTGATTTGTAATGAAAACCGCCGAACTATTTTTTCCATATTAAGAAAAAAAGTACTAAGTGAAATGAGTCATATCGGAGGCTTAATAGAGAAGTGTAGTTTGCAGGTAGCGCATTTAAGACTACATTGCAGTCCCATGTAGTCAAGGATGGGGGCAATCGCTTACCATTAGGTCATCCATCTCATCAAATCATAGTCATTAGTCTAAAACCAGAATTAAAATAGAACTAAGTTTCTTTTTCAGAGAATAAGCAGGTTGCAGAACGATTCCTGCTGAATAATTTAAGGGTCTCTGTAAGAAGAGTGGAAGAGAGAACCAAACTGGATCAGTTTCTCTATCAGTGGAACGTGGCAGTTGGAGTAATGCTGGATGGACTTTGTGAGGGCTGGGATCTAGTGTTAGAAGAGGTAAATGCATCTACAGCCTGTCTTGTCTTGGCAGTATTGGGTCAAAGCCTTGAGGTACCAAATATGAATTTGAGTATGCATTTCTGACACTCTGTCTAGTGGCGACCTATTGGTCTAGTGGTTTAAGTACGGGGCTGTGATTTTGGGGCTCTGGGTCCGATTCCCGGGTCGAGCAAAAAGTAAGTATCGAATTTTTCGAAAATAGCTCGGGTTTGTGCTCACCAATTCGCATCTGGCAAGCGTGGTGAAAGCCTAGTCCCATCGTAGTAGCGATAACTTGATTTCTATGATGGTGGCCTTTGCCCTGCAGTGAGGCAATATATAGGCTGATACTTTACTTTTTTTTGTGCTCTTCTAGATTTTTCAAATCTTTGATCGTATTTCTATCATTTGCGCGGCGGTGAAGGAAAACATCGTGAGAATACATGCACTAATAACACACGTGTTGAAATAATTATTCTTAACTTATTTAAGTTTTAGTTGGTCTGGTTCTTTAGTCTGCTTGTCTGCCAACTATCGCATAAAAATGGGCCATGTTGCTCATTTTTTTAGGCACTCGACTAACTTCTACAAATTTTGACGCTTTGGTGTAAACCAAAGCATCAAAATTTGTAGAAGTTAGAATTTGTAGAATTTGTAGAAGTTACAGCTGTATACCTAATTATTACTTTTATGAATTATCGTTTCATGCCATTTCTCAGCTCTGAAGTTGGTATAAAGTAACTTAACAGTGATGATTACATTCGGGAATCTGTGTGTGTGTCCGTTGGGTTTGTGTGTTCATATGGTTCGCCTCGAAGAAATCGTAAAACAATTCGGCAGGTGTTCAGTATATCAGCTTTCTGCATTATGATAATAATCATTTAAAGGTTTATCATCATAATCATTTTAGGTAATCTTATGAATTGTTTCAGGCATCAAAATTATTTATGCTTGACGCGTCACACGCATGGCTTATCATTGCCAACGAGACTGGAGTTAAGGAAGATATCGTTTTCCAACAACTTGATTTGAGCGTTGACGCTGACATTGTTGTCGCACACGATGATGGTAAACACGATATTTTTATCACAACAACTAAAGTAATAATAGTAATACTCCAACCGATTACCCAATCTCAACGATCAGCCAAGTTCGCAGGATATATTATAGTGCTCAAGTGTGTGCGCAAACACAAGTCCACTCTCTATTCCCTTTCCCTCATATTCCGATGGGACACTACTGTGAACCGACCAGAGAGGGATCGGTCGCAGGACCAACAGCTTAACTTAACGTGCTTTCCGAGGCATGGGGTTACAAGACGTCATCTTCCAGACCCCGGGCTGCCACTAAGATTTTTTTACCGAAAACTTAAGTACAAATGTCTCTTGCGCAGCCGTCGCTTTAAAGTGCGACCCACTAACCACTACGTCACCGAGGCAGTCAGTGTCACAACAAGTATACAAGTAACGAGCAAGTAACCAAAAGAGTGAGTATGAATGTGAGTGGGTGGAGGACGGCCGAAAAAGAGATGGATGGATTGTGTGAAGAATGACATGATGAGAGGGACGTATAGAAGAGGAAGCATATTGCGCCTAGCCTAGATAACCTGGGAATAGGGCAGGAGGATGATGCTGATGAAGTAAAAAGATCGACCTACTGGCTAAGTTATAAATATTCGTATTCAAAGTCGCTCAGTGGATGAGAACGTACGCTTTCTTAGCGGGAGGTCGTCGGCTTGAATCTATGTGCGTGCGTGCTTCTATTATTAGCTCGTTGGTGAGGGAATACTTCGTGAGGAAACCTCTACGTTTCGGATAGTTTCGGTACGTGTAACCATGATATCTGGCTGGTGTGGCTACCCTGTCTTAAGGGTTGCGAAGGTCAGGTAACAGTTCACGCGTGATATGTCCAAAGAAGGCGAGGATACGGCATTTGATAATGGAAGAATGGCGCTGCGGAGTTTTTGGAGGATGGTAATGGTAAAGCATTCTTCTCCACATTTCTATCACTATATTTTAAAAATATACTTCGCCGTTAAAAGCCAGCAGCGCATTGGGACCACAATCACTTACCGTCAAGTGATCAGTCTGCTTGTTTACCCGCTCATCGTCATCTTAGCGTTAAAACCTGGTTGAGTCTCAAGATGGCGCTTGTTTACCCACTATCATATAAAAAAAACTTCACCAAGAAACAGAAATAACTCCAAATTCTAACTAGCAGCCTAACTTTGTTTTCTCACGTATCGTTTACAAGTGAGTTATTATATGTGTCGCCAAAATCACGAGAAGGCGAGACATCTAACTTGGAGTTTAATCACGCGTACTCACTTGGTGACAATGGGAACTTTTAACAGCAGGTACTTCTTGTTTAGGCGCTGGGATATCAGCTCACTGATGTCTTCAACTTCGGGAGAATTCAAGGAAACCAATTGGAAAAATACGAGCTTGGAACGTGGGGTGCAGACAGTGGCGAGTATATTTTTAATGTTCTGTCATGTTCCATGTTAAATATTGTTTTAAACTTTCGTGGTCGCTAACATTAGAATAGTTATTTACGAGATTTCTACCATATACCTCATTTGTTGCAACCGCCATGGTCACGGAGTAACAGAAGTTTTTGTGGGTAAGATAAGGTCTATGGAGATCTCGCAAATAACTGTTCTTATGTTTTTTTTATTTATATATTTCTTTAAACCTTAAGTTCCTTACTCAATTTACATCGGCTGGTGCTTCCTTTTAAGCGTGACAAAGCCTGTGTCAGGAGGCACCCCTCTTCAATAACTATAACTGTATTATTAAGGTGGCTTAACAGTAGGTAGGTAGTTAATGTACTTACTTATTAATTAAATTAATGCAATTTTAAAAATTATATATACATGTATATTTATGTATATATATAAATATATATATAAAATACAACAATTTCTATATATATATATATATATATATATATATATATATATATATATATATATATATATATATATATATATATATATAGAAATTGTTGTTTTTTAGTATTTTCCTCGCATTTAATTTCATGTTTTACCACCGTTTAATGCTTCTATAGACTTCTACAATTATTTTGAGACTAAATTACTCCAATTCGGTTCAGCCGTTCTCGAGTTTTAGCGAGACTAACGGCTGAACCGAAACAACAATGTTTTTTTTGTAAATTGATTGAACCATTTCTATAAAAATTGTACTGTTTTTAATTACATGTTTAATGTTATAGGGCTGAGTATAAAAGAGTGTGGCTTCAAATACTACCGTCGCTGGGATTTCCACAATTTGACACTACGAGCTGTGACAGTGGTAAGATTTTTAAAGAAAATGATGGTTTAAATTTTTATTTTATTTTACAAGTTTTTGGAAAAAACTTACAGCTAGATTTAGGGATACATTCACAGAAAAAAAATATTGAGGGCCAATTACAAGTTTCCACTGATAGTCACTTGGTTGTTTAACAGAAATTGGGTAATGTTAAGTATTTGCAATTCTTAGAAGAAGAAACATTGAAATTGATCAAGTCATCTGACATTATCAGGAAAAAAGAAATTAAATAACATTACGAGAAAAGGTTATCATTCAGTAAACGTTTCAATTTCGAAACTGAAGTGTTCAACTAAGTCAATGTCGAACATTTACTTTTGCCAAATTATTAAATAGTTGACATTTTCTAATGTAAAATGCGTTCCGTCTATAATTAGTCTTTGCGTGCGGCTAAAAAGAGCAAGCTGGGGTTCGAGTTAGTGCGCAGCCCTATAAGTTCAAGAAGCTCTGGACAGTCTATCTTACCGCTTGCTATGCTCAAAAGATATGAAAGGTTAGAAGTATTTCCTTCTTTCATACAGCGAAAGAAAATGAAATTTTCGACAACGTGAGATGTAGTCCGGGAGATAAATCCCAGCACGATATTGTAGATATTTAAGAAATTTCCCTCTGAATCCTCTCAAGTCTCTGAGCATGGACGTCATAAATGGGGTTCCAGACTTGAGATGCGTACTCCAATTGACTGCGAACGTATGCACAGTATAAGATTTTTAATGTTTTTATACTTGAAAATTCAGAGGACATTCGTAGAACGAAACCAAGAGCACGAAAAGCCTTACTAGTGATGTTATTAATATGAGTATCAAAAATTAGTTTACAATCGAAAGTTACACCCAAGTCCCTTATGGTATCAACTCTCAAAAGTGGTTTGTTGTGTAGAGTGTACGGAAATTGTATTGTGGTCTGTTTACGAGTCCATAAAATGATTCTAGCAAAAAATAATTTATTTTGTTTTGCAGGTTTTAGGCAATCCAAAGTTATTTCATCCAAAGATGCTGCTGGATATGGAATACGACCCTAGAGTGGCTGCCATGACTAAAATTGCCGCTCAGTTGTTGAAAATCCTTAGAGAAAAACACAATTTTAGGTGCGAATCTTTAAAGTAATACTGCGACGATACTAGCGCCGCCAAATGAATTATATAAATATCGATTGTGGCGAATAGGAGATTATTTTTAAAAAATGAGCAAGAAAAACTTTAAGGAAAGTATTAAACATTTTTTGAGACGAACTTATACAATAATTACTAAAAGTGGCCACTTTTAGCAATTATGAAGATTATTCTTACTTGTAGGAATAATTTATTACATCGCAAATACTTGTTGATAGCTGCCTTAAAATATTTGTTGCTCACTTTTTAAAAAATGTTTTGCATTCGCTACAATCAAAATAAATCACTTGGCAGCACCAGTATCGTCGCGGAGTCGACTTAACTGATGAACAATGATTTCACAATGATTTGTTCTGCAACGAAAACTTTTCCTATTTCAAAATGTATTCTATGTTTTTTATGTGATACGTGTCAGGCAAGCACGCGATCTGATGGCAAGCGATTGCCGCCGTCCATGGATACCCGGAGCATGAGAAGTGCCACACAAGTGTGCTGCCAACCTTTAACTCCCCTTGCCCCCGATTGAGCCTCCAATTAAATTCTAGCTAAGCTCAAGGTAAGCTTTTCTACAGTTACTAGAACATCAACCCACACATCTTTAGGACAAGAATGGAGTTATAACAGCAGCCAATAGTTTATCTTATTGCTTAATAAGTAGAGTGTTCCACAATATTCCTCGGGAGCTCTCGAAAAATCGTAGCCTCATCTTGAGAGGAGTGTGTGCAGTTTCCCGAAGCCGTTTCCGGCTGCCAGCGGGATGCCTTTCCTTATAGCCCACTTCCAAGAGGAACAAGGAAATGATATCGCTTGCTAAGTTTTATTTTTGTAGTCCATACTTTATGATTGTTACCAGAGATAAAGAAAATATAACACTTCAGTTAATCATAACTAATTAAAATAAAACATCTTGAAAACATCACTTTTTTGTCAACAATTATAAAGAACCTACATACTTGTAGGTATTACATTTTTAAGAAAACTTTTGTTTCGCTGTTATAATTAGGAATGTTACTTTCGATTAGCATCAAACGTATCCCGGGCTCCGAAGCGACAGCTTGGGATGATGATGATTTCGATTGACAGCAAAAGATGGCGTTGGGTGTAAAACGCACATGTTTTTTTTTTCTGATAACTACAATTTTCCAACCATAATTTATTATTTTTTCATATTATACTAAAATAGTTGTAGTTTATTTCAAAAATTGTAACATTACAGGTTTAATTATACAGTTGCTACTCGTTGGATTGGCGAGCCAGCCAAAAATTCTACTTTGGTAAGTTACCTCTAGGAACATACTTGTAAATAATTTGGGTTAGGTATACATCATCATCATCGTCAGCCCATTTAAGTCCCCACTGCTGGGGCACGGGCCTCCCTCAATCTCGTGAGGGGTAATTGCCATACTCATCACGCTTGGCAGACGGGTTGGCGAGGGTTTAGATATAAATGCAGAGTTTTCCTTCTCTGGGTGCTCATGATCATACCAGCAGCTTTACCTTAGTCGCCTTTTACGACACCTCGGTAAGAGTGAGGGTGGCCTATTCTACTCTGCCAGGGACCACACGGCATCACGGCAGCACGACTGGGCTGATACTGAAAAACTATCAACAGAAAAACTAAGTCAGAAATTTTGACTTAACCCGGGACTTGAGGGTTGAACGTTGGAATTGAGCCTACTCATCGACCACCTATCGACCACTAAGAATAGAGCTACCGAGGCAGTCTATGTCAGGTACCTGACATAGAATGCGAGTACGTACTCGTCAATGTGTAGGGAATTAATATTTTTTCAGACTGTGACCAACTCTCTGTACTGGCGGGAGCAGGATATCTCATGCACCATGGCCCGTATTTTCCCGAAATGGCTGGAATGGGTGGATATATTTTACCCACCAGGATATACCCTGCAGTAAGTTTTCACACTCAGTGAGCTCTTTAGCCGTAGGCCGAGATCGTGGGAGAGCCACGCTTCGGTATGAATGGTCCGGCTCGACCGGAGTGATACCACGGTCTCACAGAAAACTGGCGTGAAGTAGCACTGTGCTGTGTTTCACTGCGTGATTGAGGGTACCGGAGTACCAATTTGGAGGGGAGAGGGGAGTTTAAACGTTAGCAGCGAACTTGTGACTCCACTGGTGTTGCGGGTGTCCATGGGCGGCGGCAATCGCTTACCATCAGGTGATCTATTTGCTCGTCTGCCACCTATGTCAAAAAAAAAGGCCTAAGCCTAGTTAAAACGCGTGTTTTCAGAGACATTCCTCAAAGGCTCAAAAGATTGAATTCTTGAAGGCTAAAAACCTTCAATCTATCAATTTTATTAAAGCGGCAAACATACCTACACTATCTAAGGTCCTTTATCATATGTTTTGTTTGGACTTATGAAATTCCCTTTTCTTTGGCTACCCAGCAATTGTTTTCATACAGCTTACATTAAACTTTATGCAGCATATCCTATGTCACTGTAAATGTTATGACTTTAATGAGAACACCAACGGGTTAATCCGCAGATTATCTGGATTATTTCGCAAAAGCTTATTTGCTTTGTTTTTAGATATTTTTACCTACATAACTTAATGTGCGCACTGACCTACTTTGAACGTATACTAAGTCCAAAAACTTTTTGTCCAGTTCCGTTTTTATAAAGCGGCTATTAAGTGCAATAGCTAGCTTAAACCATCGCCTTGTTTTCATTGTAAGCCTGGTGCAACGCGACTTTTAGTTTCAAGGAAAATCCTACATGCTTTTTAATAGACACTATTATAGTACCCGCATAGACTCGCATAGTAAAGTATTTTATTAATTCATCATCATCATCATCATCAGCCCATTTAAGTCCCCACTGCTTGGGCACGGGCCTCCCTCAATCACATGAGGGGTAATTGCCATACTCACCACGCTTGGCAGACGGGTTGGCGAGGGTTTTGATATAAATGCAGAGTTTTCCTTCTCTGGGTGCTGATGATCATGCCAGCAGCTTTACCTTAGTCGCCTTTTACGACACCTCGGTAAGAGTGAGGCTGGTCTATTCTACTCTGCCGGGGACCACACGGCCTAATTATTATGAACTTTATTAATTATTATGAATGAAATATGACATCGACTACCACGAGTCTTTGGCTCGACTTTCCTTTTTATGTGATAGGTGGCAGACGAGCAGACGGATTCCGCATAGAAACCCGCGACACCAGTGGAGTCACAAGTGAGCTGCCAACCTTTAAAACCCCCTTTTCCTCGGATTGGGCCTCCGGTACCCTCACTCACGCAGGGAAAAACAGCACAGTGCTGCTTCACGCCGGTTTGTTTTCTGTTTGTGTTTGTCTGTGAGGCCGTGGGATCACTTCGGTCGAGCCTGCCCATTCATGCCGAAGCTTGACTCTCCTACGGTCAATCACATTGAGTATAACAGTTACTTCTTATTAAACTTACTGACCTATTTCGAACAACTAAACTGTTAGATATCATTCATTAAAATAAATGAAAGGAAAGCCGTGAGTCTTTGCGGGTAATGTAATTTTAATATTTGTAATTATAATAATGATGAAATAAATAAAAAAATCTAATAAAACAGAACAAAGTTTTACTACTTGATCCCGGATAAGGGAGTCGGCGATTACGAGAACCGCTTCCTGACGCCGATGTCGGAGGGCGTCTGGCAGTGCGCGGGCGCTGCCGGCGTCGTGTGCGCGCTCGTGCTGGCTGCCGCCGCGCGTATGGAGGGCCGCCCGCAACCCTGCTTCTTTGCACTCTTCAGCGTGACAGCAGCCGTGTGTCAGCAAGGTAATAGATCACTCTCATGTCAACGTGCCTTGTGTTGATCATCATCATCATTACAGCCAAAAGACGTCCACTGCTGGACATAGGCCTCCACCAATGTTCTCCACACAGATCGGTCCTGTGCCGCCCGCGTCCAATGGATTCCCGCGAACTTCACCAGATCGTCGGTCCACCTTGTGGGGGCCCTGCCACGACTGCGACTTCCTGTACGTGGCCTCCACTTGAGGACCTCTCCGCCCCAACGGCCGTCTGTTCTCCTCGCTATGTGCCCTGCCCATTGCCACTTGAGGCATGCAATCCTTTGGGCTCTGTCATATGATGTCGCTAATACGTCACCCTGCTATTTAGTGCCACGGTGATAGCAGCCGTGTGCCAGCAAGGTGACAGATCATCATCATGTCAGCATGCCATGTGTTGGTGTCGGAGGATAATACGTTACCCTGCTGCTTAGTTTTCTTCAGTGTGATAGCTGCTATATGCCAGCAAGGTGATAGATCACCATCACGTCAGCGTGCCTTGTGTCGATGTCTAAGGACATGCGGTGCTGCGTGACCCTGGTTCTTTGCGCTCTTCAGCGTGATAGCAACCGTGTGCCAGCAAGGTGACAGATCACCATCATGTTAGCGTGCCATGTGTCCATGTCGAAGCGCATGCGATGCTGTGTGACCCTGCTTCTTTGTGCTCTACAGCGTGATAGCAGCCGTGTGCCAGCAAGGTGAAAGATGACCAACATGTTAGCGTGCTATGTGTTGATGTCGGAGGGTAATACGTCACCCTGCTATTTAGTGCTCTTCAGTTTGATAGCTGCCGTGTGCCAGCAAGGTGACAGATCACCATCATGTCAGCGTGCCTTGTGTTGATGTCAAAGGGCATGCGGTGCTACGTGACCCTGCTTTATTGCGCTCTTCAGCGTGATAGCAGCCGTATGCCAGCAAGGTGACAGATCACCATCATGTCAGCGTGCCATATGTCAATGTCGGAGGGCGTCTGATACTGCGTGAGCCTGCTCCTTTGCGCTCTACAGCGTGATCAGCCTATCGCACTTTACTGTTGGCTATAAGCCTCTCCAATTGGTCACTACTTCGATCGATCTTGGCTTCTTGCATGGAGTTACTGCCAGCATAAATTGTCAAAAGCGTCCTACACTACATTTTCCGAGACGCAATCTCTACTCCAAAACAATATGACCAGCTTGCTAATCTGGTAAGCTTTGTCGATGATTTGGTACTCTGCCGGATCATCTCATTTCGGATTTCTGGAGAAATACGCCAAGCATTTGTTTTTCCATGACTCACTGAGGGATTTTGAACTTGTACCGTAAGTGTCCACGTAGTAGCTCCGTATATCATGACGAGTGGGACCTAGGAGGTAAATGTATGAAAGAGCTGATATTTTTATTTATGTTCCTATATTGATGAAAAACGTATTTGAAAACTAAAACATTGACATACTCACTGATAAAAAAGTTATGTTGTATACCATTTGTTAATTTGTTTGAATAACATTTGTTAGGAACCAGTTGAGTTTGACACAAAAAACAATTGTGTATACTGTGTAATCTCCTTAACGTGCCCTATAAATCTGTTTATTCGAAATAAATTTTATTTCACTTTTTAATCCACCGACGTAATAGCTTTTACGCTAAGACGGTCGAGTCTATAACAGTATTTTAACTTTTAAACAGTTAACAAGACAAAGCACTCGGCAAGATGGTCTATTTTTAAGCGCACGAGATTGCGTTTAGCGCGATAAGTGAGTGCATTTTACTGGCGACATTGTCTTCTGCCTCCTTTGTTTTAAGCTACACTTTATTCTCAATGTTTATCATTGAATATAAAATAATTTATTTCGCTTTTTGGTGAACATTATTGTATAACCATCTCAAACGACAAGTAAGAGTAAGATGATTGAGAATCTTTATTGCTGTAACTGTATGTATTACAATTTGCTGAACAAAAGCAAACAAGGGACAAACAGTTGTTTAAGTGTATTTCCAGGATTCAAGTCGCAGAATTTATTTAACTGAATAGGAGAAAGCCTTCTGTACCTTACTATTGTTACTGCATTTGATTCATTCGGGTACAGTGCTGAAAACACAACAGTAATACCTACATAATAAAAGTTTGAATTTTTCGAAACTATTACTACTAAATAAATCCGGAGTTTTCCGGATATAATATAAATTGATTCAGCCGTTCTGAGTTTCTTTTAGCCAAACGCGTAACATTCTAGGCCGCATACTCGCTTTCCTTTAGCCGCGTATGTGGTCAGCGTGACCATAATTGAAAAAGTAGATATATGACATTCCAAAGAAACATAATGTAGGTTCAAATTGACATTAGTTAAGTATGTTGACTTCTCACAATATATCGATCAGGAGACTTAATAAATTTTCTGTAGAATGTCGACAATTTAAAAAATAGTAATTGTATAGTGCCGCCAACAATTTTCATTGAAAGAAAGAAATTTGTATTTTATGTCATATTTTTAACATTTGGCATTATTTCTCTCCATTATGTATAACTAATTTTTAAGGACTGCCCACTGGGAGTGCTTAAAAATTGATGGAATGTAGTTCTGAGTGCATTTCTGCAGCGAGATGCAGAACTGCACTCAGTTCTGCTCTGTGAATATAATTATACAAAAACATGTTGCTTACTGTTTGCGTGGCACTGTGGACCCGGTGAGCATTCCAGGAAGCGTAACGCAAAGCGCTCTATCTCATTGAACGCTCTGTCTACATTAATCACATTTCTTATGCCGACAGGTCTCATTATGTTACAAGTTATTCTTTCATTTCGCAAAGCATTTGCGCCGGTTTGCGCTTCTATTTATTAAACCTTGTTGTCCAGCTGCACATTTTATAATAAGCTCTTTTTGTTCCTTTTGGGAAAGTGAGGTGCAATGGACCGACCACTTTATGGCATATGGTCGGGGGCGCTATATGGGACTTTCCATCTGGAATGCTAGAAACTAGCCTTAGAAGAAGGTATCTTCCCAGAGGCATACTGACTAAACCTGCAGCTTCCTCATCGCTTGAGCGAAACAAGAGACCTGGTTGAAAATCATGTCTTTAGTGAGAAGAGACCTAGATATTTGTCACCTGGGGAGAGACCCAGGTAAAAGAATTATCCACTGCCTCTCACCATCGTTTCTCAGCACATACAAGTATAAATGCCACAACATATAAGAATACCTTAAGGTACCAGATTCTAATACACCATGTTTTGTTTCTTTTTTAGCATACGATGATGGGGTCCAGTTACTAGAGGAAAAATTATCAGGTCAAGGTATTTAATGCTTTTTACCAACATACTCGTAACTTTCATCAACGAACACCGCTTTATAAGAAAGATCTTATACTTTTTTTACATATTTGCGATTTGTTCACCATAGGAATGTTTGTTCAGAGTGGAAATAGAACCGATAACCATAACAGCGACAGCCATATTGGTCATACATTACCCTTCTAGACTAGTTAATAATATGGAATCCGACGGTACCAAATGGAAAAAACACTTTTATACTAATTCTAAGAGATTTTGTGCCGTTACGTCATGTGTCTTCTCTCTTTATAATAGGACTGACCAATTCGCTCTTATAAAAGTACTCCAGAATACTCTTCACCTAAATCTAGCTTTAAGGCGAAGGTTATGCGGCGGATAAATAATTACTTCTTTGACTTCTTTACTGAATGAATAAGACATTTATTGACAAAACAAATACAAAGGAACTAGATCTATTTTTGAAAATTGCGGGCCATCGAGGACTCGGCAAACATGTATCTTATTTATTTAATATACATAAACAGGTTTTAATGTAGTCATACGCCAAAGGCAGTCTTTGGTGTCAATCTGAATTTCGAGTGCAAAAACAGACCAAAAATTATATGGATAGTATTGGTAATTATAGTGTTGCGGGTACGGGGTACGTAGATTCGAGTAGACTCCAAATTCACAAAAAGACAATTAATTTTATTGACGAGAAACAATTACGCACTAATCTCACTTAATTAACACTATACACGTTATACTATATTATTCGCAGGAGACGAAGTCGTTTCGCTTTCCAAATCGGAACTGACTTGGCGAGCTAACACGACCCTCTTTTATACTCGTGCTGTTCATGAGGGTGAACTTCCCAGAAGGTCCTCGAAATCGAAATTTTTAGGTTCTTGTTACTAGAAATTTCGAGTCAAAGCTTCTCGAACTTTCGACCGCATACTGCGACTAGGGTATGTGGAAATCAGTAGATTTTTCCAGAATGTTCGACATTATTCCATTTCCTTCTACTAAGTTCTAGAAATTTCGAGTCAAAGCTTCTCGAACTTTCGACCGCATACTGCGACTAGGGTATATGGAAATCAGTAGATTTTTCCAGAACGTTCGACATTATTCCATTTCCTTCTACTAAGTTCTATAAATTTCGATTCAAAGCTTCTCGAACTTTTGACCGCATACTGCGACTATGGTATCTGGAGATCAGTATTTTTTTCTAGAACGACATTTTCCATTTCTTTCTACTACGTTCCTATAGGTCGGTCGACTAGGCATATGCGACATGGAATACACGGAACAAGCATGCAGGGGCACATAGTCGTAACAATAGATTGGCGTCCCAAGTGTGCGGTACCCTTCACCTTAGTCTAGTTTACTTCCTACTGTTTCCAACAGCTGTTCTATTGTCAGGTCGTCGTGCCACTCTCCTCGTGATTGGAATAACCAGTTCACTGCTTTACAACTACTACACGAGCAGCGTGGTCTCCTGGCTGCTGAACGCGGCGGCGCCTAACATTGCCTCCATTGATGGCCTGATAGCCAGCGACTTGGAGCTGGTGTTCGAAGACGTGGGCTACGCAAGGGGATGGATTGCAGTGAGTAGCCATGCCACTTGGACTCCCTGCCTAGTAGATAAAAACGTGAACTTTTTGAACAGGAGGCCAACGCTTCGAATCCGAGGATGTACTTATGGAGTTTTTATATTTCCTATTGAAATCTTTGTTCGTATTTTTACCAATGTTTTTTCAGATTTATGGATACTCACAATTTTAAGATAGTGATTTTGAATGTGCAAAAATAATTCAATTGGTCTGGTGCGGCGGCCTCCTCGTGTGACCCTTTTGGTAATATTTTTGCTTTGTTTGGAACTGCTACCGAAGGGGACCTGGCGTCCCTGGCGTCATTTGGCAGCCACCATATTGGTAGCCGACGGCCGACAGCGTGGTGGGGGGTTGTTAGGGTTGTTTTGACGACTCAGCTAACCTACACCGGGCTTAGGACCGGACTCACGTTGCAGATAGACGTGGAAAACCCACCACTCCATTTTTGTCCTGGGTCCAAATCAGGAGTTCCCGAGGTCGTCAAAAGGGTTGCGAAGGGCAGACGGCAGTCGTTTCATTATAATTACCAGACTTTAGATGGATAATGGACCAAGCGTTCCCAACGTTACGAGGCTGGGAATAATAATAAAGATGAGATAAATTAAGTAATTTAAGCGAGTCATGAGCATCCTAAACCTAAATGCCGCCTTACAGCAGGTGTGCCGGCAGGCCTCTGCCGGTGGGATTCGGTAGACGTGGGTTGTGTAAATGACGGACTATGTAAAATTGTAGAAAACGCATTACAACAGTATGCAAACCTAATAAAGCAAGTAGTAAAAAGTAGAAATAGTAAGTAAGTATTGTGCAAAGGTGGGAAAATAAGTGCAATTAGAAAAAAAAATAAGTGGCGATATTTGAAAAAAAAAAAGAATAAAGTTTTCTTCGCCCCATAAAAGTAAACAAAGGTGGCTTCATATATCAAGTTTAGTCCTCGACAGCCAGGTATGAAAAAAATCTATGAGAAAATTACAGTAAGAACATGAAATATGTTATAGATAAGATCGACGTATTTCATGACTAATTTTAGTAAGATAAAAATAAAATTTTATTTTATACAGGGCTTCGTTAACTATTTTTATAGTCTATGAAGTAAGTAATCAGTAAGTAATCATTTATTTACCAATAAACATTTAACAAAGACTTATAACTAACGAACTCTGCACTAAGCTATGCTTGTATCGTTGAGTCCATTCTACAATTACTAGGTACATTAAATGACACAGCTCGAGCGAAATAGGTAGAGGTAACAAACAATAGAGGAACTTATATTCACTAACTTACTTAGTCTTAATATTTTTCTTTATTTAGAATCCCGGCTTCTTCTACTTCAGTGGTTTCAAAAACGCCAAAGAAGATGAGCTCAGGGACAGGAAGGTGACTCGCTCGAAGCGGACGAAGGACTTTGTTCCTGTTGCCCACTGAAGGGATGGATCTCGTGCGCCGTGGGGGTAAGACGTTGGTGCCTTATTAAAGCCAAATAGCAAAAAGTCTAAAAATAATGTGAAATTCGAAAACAAACAGTGAGGTTAGTAATAATGGGTGAAATTGATTAAGAATATTAAAAAAAAACAAGGAATGACTGACTGACTTGACATGATTCAAATACAATTTAAAAATAAACAACCAGCACTATCCCTCTCCAGGCAAAGGGCCTTTAAGCTTTAAGTACCTACTCATAATTTACAAAGTGTCTTGAGGATTATTTGTTTAGTGCTTAACTGTAACATAATTTTAAAATATAATAAAAAACAAAGTCAGTTATTATAGTTTTGATGGAAATGAGAAGTATTTTTCGGAGATTGAAATTATATTTCTCCCTTAAATAAATTTGCTACTTTTGAGCACTTCAATCAATCTTAGGTCATCTGAAGGTACTCATGTAAAAGTGACACTCTTCTGAGCTTTCTGCTAGTCGTTTTACCCGTGCAGACTGTGGTCCAGGTATACAAAGAGAGCTTACAATGCCTTGCGTATTCAATACAATAACGCGTTCAGGATGCTGATCGGGCTGCCGCGCTTCTGCAGTGCGTCAGGGATGTTCCCGGAGGCACGCGTAGACGGCTTTCGCGCAATTGTACGCAAGCGCGTGGTAAGCCTAGTGTGTAGGGTGCGCGGCAGCTCCAACAGCTACCTATCGCTTATTGCTGAGAGGCTGGAAACGGGTTGCCCTCAAATGAGGTATCGGACAGGAGTCCATCTGTTTCCACCACATACCATCTCCTTAAAATAGAAGGCTAATTTGCCTTTTTTTATTATAATTTATTTGTATTATTTATGTGATGATTATGAGTGATTTATATTGTATTGATTGAATTTATTTTATTTGAGTTTAAATCTTATTAATGTATGGAACCCTGATTTCTGAAATAAATGATTATTATTATTATTTTAAACATTTTCAAATGATGTTAATGTAAGTGCTGTGTACAAGCCTATGCAAATAAAGAATCTTTTGATTTTGACTTTAAAAAATAAGTAAAAATTGAGCTAAAAAACTGGAAACCGAATACGAAAGATTGAATATCCAGTTCACTAAAAATATGAAAATTAATTTAATCTTTCTTCGACTTTATTATTATTATCTAAACCAAAAAATAACCCTATATAACTCTGTTTCTTTAGGGTACGCGTACCACACGGAGCCGTACACGGCGGGACAGGTGATTTCACGAGCCTTCGACGACAGCGAGCTTTGCAAGCTGGGCTCTTTGCAGATCATGCCACCGGCTTCCGTCTACATCATGGCGCAGAAGAGAGGGGCTTATGGACAGTTCTTTACTTGGAGGTTAATATTCTTAATTTATTGGTAAAACGAACGAGCGAACGGGTAGCCTACAATGGTGGAGTATGCGCAACCAGACAGCGACGTGGGCAATAAATGTTTGGCCATGCCACCACCGCCAGATCCCGTTAGAAGGGTATGACATTTACATTTCACTCTATGGGCATGGCCCACAAAGATTTGGCTTCACGTCGTAAGGGGTAACAACATGCATGCCAATAACCTCATTGCACTGGATGCGGAAGCCATGCGAAGTGGACGCTAAGATGATGATGATTTTTTTATGCTAGTGGCGACAGGCAAGCGAGTCACCTGATGGAAAGTAACTCTTAATTTACTAACTTTTTGAAGGTAAGCACGAGGAATGGCGACTCAGACACAACACAAAAATAGACTTAAGAAGTGAATAATAAAGTAGCATTTAACAATGTATTAGCACATAAGTTACTATCCACTAGCACTTTTAGGCTTGGTTAAGTGACGGTAACAATAAGTGAGTAGTTATGTAATGTAAAATGAAACAAATCCTAAAACCTAACAACAAAATGTTTTTTTCGCGGAGCGAAAAATATTACTATAAGCAATTATGTAAAACAAGCAAATAAAGGTCTAGAGTCTATCGATTAAAAACTTTTTTTGGAGGTCTTTTTCTCCGTGTCTGGTAAATAGCATCGTGCGCGCCCGTAGTAGGTTTTAATAGATTACAGAGAGCAGAGATCACCTGATGGCTGCAACCTATTGATGGTAAGCGATTGCCTCCGCCCATGGAATCATAAGAGTGCTGCAAACCTTTAAACCCCCGTTCCCTTGGATTGGGATCTGTACCCTTACTCACTCGGCAAAATTTTAAGCTTGTAGTCTAGTCCGTCTTTTGAAGCAGGTCCTCTATAAGGTGTCTATTGTTGCCTTATACATGTTCTTTAATGCTTCTAGTCTACTCCGTCTTTCGGAGCGCGGCCACTACAAGGTGGCCCGCGCGCGGACGGGCGGGGGTATGCCCGCGTGCTCGGGACGCATCCCGCGCGCCCTGGCGCTGGGACAGGCCGCACCTGCATTCCTATTGCTGACGCAACTCATCATACTGTCGATTTGTATTTTGATTGCTGAAATACTGTGGCACAAGTAAGTTTTTGTAACTTTTTTGTTAAAGTCTGAATTCGTCTTTTTTTATAGAGGCTCAGCATATTGGCTCTCCTCAGCCTGATGGTAAGTAAGATAAGAGCCCAAGTTGCAATTACAACGGAAACGATGTCAAGACACCATCCCCGTTGGCACCGCTATACTTACTGGCTCGAGAGATGCTTCTTCACGCTTGGTTTCGATTTGTTTTTTCTAGTCTGCATTGGTCTTTTAATGTGATATGTGGCAGACGAGTAGACTTACCTGGTTACCAGGTGGTAAGAGGCTGCGCCGTCCAGAGACACCTGCAGCACTAGTGGATTCACAGGAGCGGTGCCAACCTTCTACTTACCATTTCCAGGGGGAAATGGTAAGAGGATACATAAAGTCCAAACAGGGGATTGGACCTTATGTATCCTCTCACCTACTCGGCGATACACAGGGCAGACCCTCCTTCACACTGGTTTTTTGTGAGATGGTATCACTCCGGTCGAGACGGCCCATCCATACCGAAGCAAGGACCTGCCATGGTCAAAAAATGTTCTGTACCGACAATATCGCTAATGCCAATTTTTAATGATCATCAACTGATTATAATAATTAAAACCCCGCGACAAGACAGTTACCCGATCTTTGAACGGTTTAACTTTGATTGCAGAATCTTGGCAAATAAACGAGAAGTAAAAAGAAGATGGCGGAATAATCGCGCTCATAACCCGCAGCTCCTGGCGGGAACCGTTCGGGACATAAAAAAACAATAAAGGGATGTTTGACGGCGGCCCTGAGCGATGGCCCTTCCAGGAGTAGGGTGACGCCACGCCGCTGTACAAAATATAACTACACCGTAATTTTTTTAATCCAACTTAAACAAAAAAAACCTCTTTTGCATCAAGTCCAACCATCAACGAATCAACGCGCCAGTGCCAAGTGAATTTCAAAAATGATGAGGTCATTCAAACAGGGAACCTCTGCACTCAGACTCGCTTCCACTATGCCTCATTATCTTACAATAACGGTTTGTCCGGGTTGCGTCCATAGCTGTCACTTTGGGGCCCAAGATCCGCTTCCACTGAGCCTATCTTATTTTATTATATTTTTATATTATTACACATATGTTGTACTATTACCGGAGCCCCGTTCCAATAAAAATTGTAGCAACTCACCAAATACAGAGACTAATTCCATTTTTTCATTTCATTTATTGCCATAAATCACATGTACATATTACCGGTTACAAATAAAGAAAGAAAGAAAGAAAATACATTTATTGGCCACAAACAATATACAATAATACAGAATGACATACAACAGCGGAAACATTGGATGGTGGATATTACATTTTATAAGGAATAAGTGAAGGGAGTGGCCAATCAGGTCCCAGCCTCAGCATTTGCTGCTACGGCATTATCTGCGATGCCGCAGCAGCGCTGGTATTCTGGTGGGACCTGGTTGCGAGTGAGTTAGGTAGGATCTAAAAGAAGGAATACAATATTTAATGCAGGTGGGAATAGACATATTATACACGTATACAACATACTAAAAGAAGTGTACAATGTGGCAGATATATATTGAAATACATAAATAAATATTAATACAGAAAGTCAACATTCTAGACCGAGACACAACAGGTACAATACAAAGCATACAACAAAAAGAGCACAACAAACACAATACAATTTCTGGGTCTGATGTACAAGTGCGACACAGTGACGCCAAAACCGAGACATCAAAATGCGGCATCATCCCATACTTCACGGGATTTACGTTGGTTCCTCAAAAATCCGTTGCCACGACTTTCTTGGCGCAGTGTATTGCACATCATCACACAACATGACTATGTACCAAGGCCAATAAATAATTAAAAAAAGAAAAAAAGTGACATTTGTGACGCTTGTCTATGCTACAAAAACAAAATATAATGTCAGTATGACAATCACTCACAACTGTCACATCACAGTGAACTAATTTACATTCGGACACAACAATTCAATCAAAAATTAAATAAATATAAGTTTCAATGCGATTTTACTCTCATGAGAGTGTAGCAAAATAACGATTGGAAATTAAATATGTTAAAAATTAATTAAACATTTCAAATCAATTAAAAATATAAAAAATAGATATTAATTCGCCATTATTCATACAATTTCAGTAAATGTCAACGTATACTTAAAATACAATAGATATTTATAATAAAATAATTATAGGCAGGTCAATAGCAACTTTAGAACAGTAGACTGAACTTTACTGTCGCGTGTTTGTCATAAATTCCGTTAAAGTATATGGACATTGATCAACTAAAAGTTGTTTCAATCCTCTGACAAAATCTACTGTCGTCAAGCGATTTAAACGGAACTGGTAGTTTATTGTAGACCTTGACCGCATTATATACGTAGCTGTTCGCTGGAAGGATGCCGTTCTGCAGTTCGGCACCATCAATACCCCACAATAGGCCCCTGGTTTGTTGGTATCATATTAAAGTAAATAAAATAAATTAGGTTAAAAAAGTAATCTGCACTATCGCATTGGGGAAACCTGTGATGTTAGTTGTAAGATTTTGAATAAATAAATATTGAGGCAATTGATTTTATAAATTGGCTTACTTGGAAATTTATTTGGATACCGTCTCACTAATTTACACAGCTCCATTATATACAACGCTGTTACTGTCAGTAATTGGTGCTGTATGAACAGAGGCCTACACGACTCCCTGATAGTTCGTCTACTCAACATTTGTACACAACGCTTTTGTAGTATGAATATTTTATGATAGTATGAAGAATGACCAGCTCTGATTTGCTGAGATTGGTAGCTACTGCCAACCGACCACATACTTTTATTATTTCCTCTTACCCACGCTAAGACCTGTTTAGTTTGTCTTTTTATTTTGTTTTTGATCATGGAATGTATTGTAATTTTAAATTAATTTAAGTTAAAGCAAAAATATTTTTCAATTTCAAATCCTAAGAAACTTCTCGAGGGCATTATTCTAATGCAAACAAACATTTTTACTCTAGGAACATAGGGTCTAATCTCAAAAATTAAAATCACCATCATATACCAAAATTATCAGCTAATTGATGCAAATATAATGGAGAGGCGAATTTTCTTTTTGAGATTAGACTAGATTTAGATAAACATGATTGTTTCTTTTAGTCCCTCGAGAAGTTTCTCAGGTATTCCAAAAATAACGGTGAATAATTGAAATAAATAAATAAATATTTTACAACAGCACATACA
The DNA here is from genome assembly GCA_019059595.1 of Marasmia exigua. Lineage (NCBI taxonomy): Eukaryota > Metazoa > Arthropoda > Insecta > Lepidoptera > Crambidae > Marasmia > Marasmia exigua. The sequence goes on from CM032466.1 coordinate 18,459,021, forward strand.
TTGATCTGACTCCGAGATAGGTAGCTCAAGCATCTGTGTTACGGATATCAGAACTAACAGCGGAATTACAAATGAAGGGTACAGGGGAAGAAAGATCATAGTCCATTTTTGTAAATTTAACACATTGTTTGGATAAAAAAATCTTACATATTTTTTTCTAATTTAGGAAAAATCTGAATTAATGTTATTCGATTTTATAACACATAATATCATGGCACAAAAATTCTTTACAACGTTTTTAAATAATGACTTTGAGAAAATTAAATAAACATTAACAGTTTTCTCAAAAAACCTTAAGTGACAATGATCTTTCTTTTCCTGTACCCTTCAAATACATACACATAATACTTTTCTTTTGTAAATACATACTTATAATACATAGAAAACACCCAGACCAATACAAACAAACATGTTCATGCACATAAATGTTTGTACTGTGCGGGGATCGAAACCGCAACCCTTGGACCAAAGGCAGCATTCACTACCACTGTTCCATTCGGGTCGTCGAACTCTAAATGTATAATCTAAATATTTAGTATTGCTATATTTGAATGTTATTCAGATATTATGTTCATCATCGTCATCGTCAGCCCATTTAAGTCCCCACAGCTGGGTAATTGCCATACTCACCACGCTTGGCAGACGGGTTGGCGAGGGTTTTGATATAAATGCAGAGTTTTCCTTCTCTGGGTGCTGATGCTCATGCCAGCAGCTTTACCTTAGTCGCCTTTTACGACACCTCGGTAAGAGTGAGGGTGGCCTATTCTACTCTGCCGGGGACCACACGGCTTATGTTATGATTACTCATTGACACATCCGAAATGTGGTGTTGGGATTCCTGCCCCATTCAAACACGGCTAGTTTTGATGCAACAAGTATATTGCACCACAACATATTGTAAAAGCTAGCCTTTGTCCTAGCGAGATGAGCCCGGTTGGTGCGCCTACCCGCGGCGATCAAATCGCGGCCTTATAAATGACGTCATCAATCGCTCCGGAGCCCCTACTGCACTATTACACGTTTGTTCCTCCTAATAAATTACCTGAGCATTGGCTAAGCGTTTTATTTCACTTCATGTGACCTATTGATGGTGACTGATTGTAACTACTTATAGAAAAACCCGTGAAAAGTTTCGCTATGAGTGTAGAACAATTTGCAGGAATTCTTTAGTGACAAAAACAATTAAAATGTTGTAAATTCTTTTTAAAAAATATATTTTTATTATAATGAATAAATTGATTGTTCGGTTTGTTCAAATATTATTGGGTATTATTGATGTTATTGGTTTTAGAACATTTAAATAATAATATTAATGTTAAAAAAATTATAAATAATTGAATCCAATGAATTTTACCAATAAAATAGCTGTGTACTCCTAAAATTTTCAGGGATTCAGGAAGTCTAGTAATTACAGTGAAGAGCGTTCGCAACCCTGAAACAGGGGAACCAGACCAAATGGAACACGGTTATCCACCCACTACTACTGGGTTACGGAACCATTTTCTCAAATATAGTAGGTCTCCACAATTTTGAGAAACTATCAAAGACGTGCAGATATCCTCAGGATGTTTTCCCTCACCGCCGAGCTAATACGGTATTTGACTATTTTCTTTATAATCAAAAGATCTCTCAATGAGAGAAACATCGTTGAAAGAATTACTTTATTCCTCCACGCTCCATACAAATGGCTACAGAGATGTGACGTCACAAACAAGTATTTTGTATGCATTTCATTTGAATTTTGTATGGTAGCTATATCAAATGTTTCGATTATGTCAATGATTCTATTATAATAGTTGGTGCAAATTGTAAAACATTTTTTTTAATATTTTCATACTTTTAAAATGGACTTGCCCATGAATTTTTGAATGACTATAAAACCGGCTAGACGTTATATTTTTAATAGAGAATTTTTGCTATTGGCACATATTTACCTATATTGTACCTATATTGTTGTATGTACTTTAAAGCGATGGCTGCGCTTGGGGTCCCGTCGTGGGACGGGCCTGAGTATTTCTGTTGAGAAATTCTGTGCTTGCCTGAAGTCTGGAGAGCAAGTTTAGTCTTTGATTCTGCGCCTGATCACTCATCGGCGCCGGCACTTTGGTGTCCTATCGAAAATGGAGGGTGAGGGAATAGAGCGTGCACTTCGCTCATTAAATTAAATGCAAAAGGGACGCAAAACAAAAAATCTGCAAATCTGTTTTATTAAAAAAATGAGCTGTAAACAATCGATATTTTATAGTGTGAAAAAGAATCCCGCCAATTTAGCTTTTATTGGTGAAAACAGAGAGGGCGCCTCTTTTGCGTTCATACGGTTTGGTGACTAACTTCAGAGCAAAACCGCCATTTTGTCAGTTGCGACCCGACCGGCCAAGAGAACTTCTATATAAAAGGGCCAGATTTTGGATTACAGCTGCTGTGCATAAAAAACACGTAATAACTTACGTGTTTTTTATGTGTATCGTTGTGTAAATAAAGCAAGGTAGCCGTATTTTGTTTTACTTTTTTTTTGTATTGAACTACGCACGGATATGCCTAATACTGTTTTAAGCAAAAGTGTTATTCTTGTAATACGTCTGTTTTCTATTGAATACCGCTCGGATATGCCTAATCTTGTTTTATGCGAAAGAGTTACTTTTGGAATACGTCTGTTTTGTTAAGAATAAGCACGTGTGTGTTGTTTATAATTTATGAAATTATTATTATTATTGAAAATGAGTCTGTTGTAGTTTTACGTACTTCTTGTTCATCATAGCGAGTATTCCGATCGTATATCAAAGCTTTCACTTTTGGGAATCCAGATTTCACTGACCATTGATGAGTCTGATAATCAAAGTGGAGCGATTGCTGTCTGATCTTCGTAACGAGAAGGGGAACCAGACTTATTTTTAGTATCTAATATGTACCTATTTTGACATTCATAAGTGTTCTGTGTGGACCTAAATTGAATAAAGATTTTTTTATCTTTATTTTTTATCATGGATACACATCCAGACTACCGAATGTGTAGGTTTTCGGTCACCAAAGAGCGAGCTGTAGTTTTACGTACGGTCAGCATCAAAAGTAACCGAACACTTTAGAACTTTGTCACACTTACTATTGCGCAGCTTTAGTAAGTGTTTAACTTACTCAAGCTGCGCAAAAGTTAGTGTGACAAAGTTCTTCAATGAAGACGTAGCTGAACTTCTAATGCTGATATGTTGCTGCGTTCATTTAATTAAAATCACTTACCTAAATATTTTTTTCTTCAGATTGTAACTTGTCGCTTTGTTATAAAAGGATACACTTTCGACAAGTATAAATATTTAGCGGCATTTATTGAAATTTTAAAGATCCCTGTACAGATTATTATAATAACATGTTTAAAAAAAAGTTATCACATTAAAATATTTTATTTCATCTACAGAATGACTAGCAGATCAAAAAGAATTCTTAAAATGGTGATAGCCTCTTCAAACAAGGAATTTGATCATGAAAATCCAGACTTGTGTAAGAATATTCAACAATATAAACAAGAATGTAAAACGTTATCACCGGCTACGGAACCAAAAACTTTATCGAATCATAGCTCAGATACAGACTGTATTCCGGAGTCAGCAACTTTATCAAGTTTTACTATAAGTATTCTTATGAAAATGACGAATTTACTTCAGTCTCTACACTAATTAAAAAAAAGATGAATTCTATTGCTATAATAAAGCAGTTATATCACCAGAAACCAAAAGTTACAGATACAAAAAAGCAAGGTTTTTTTTTTGGTCAATAAACCAACGCTTGACCACAATCGCACCTGATGGAAAGCGACGATGAGGTCTAGGATGATACGCGTTTGCTTAAAGATAAAAAGATTCCTGTTCACTTTTGCCTTAAAGATAAAAACAGATCTCGGCAGAGAGTATACTTAAGCTAATTGAGAAGAATATCATTCCAAAATATTACCAAAGTTATTATGCAATTTTCTTAATTTGATTGATTTTAAGATTGATCTCAATAAAGAAGTAATTAAAAATGTTCTAGCTTTTCTCATATTTTAGAACATTGTAAGCATTCATTAATATCTTAGATACTTTATTGAAGTGTTATTAAGTAAACTGATAGTTATAAGTTAATGAAAAACTGTGATTGACAAGTGATTAAATTAGTAATAGGTAGTTATTTAAAGTTATCCTAAGGATTGAGCTACATCTGGTATACATTGATTTACTATATCAGTAAACGCATTGAATTAAGTACATGCAAATCAAACTTATCGTATATAGTAGGGTTGAGTTTCATCTGGCTTCTATAGATAGATAGATACATACTCTTTATTGCACAACATACAAAACTTAAAAGCTAGGTATACAGAGATACAATGTACAATTTAGGCGGTCTTATCGCTGGGAGCGATCTCTACCAGACAACCTTCAGGTAAAGGACATTAGATCATTCTATCTTATTCTTGATCTCGTAAATAAGAGTATTTTAGGATACAATCATAAGAAAGTACGTCTGGTAGCATGGTATTACACCATGCTACCAGACGTAACGCAACCTTACTATGTACGATACATTTTATTTAAACGTACTAACTTCAATGCGTATTCTGATATTTAGAATACTAATAAAAAAGTTTTGGTTCAAAGCCTATTTTTTTTTATTTGTTTTACAGATTTTTTTAGAGGTTTCATTTTGCTTTTGTTTTTTTTTATAAAAAATTAATAAAATATGATTAAAACAGAAAATGTGTATTTTTTTTTAGAAAAGTAGTAGTCATTGTAATTTTTTTATGCAAAACAGACTTATGTACTATTTTCTCAAAGTAGATTAAAGCTACAAAAAAATTAACATTTGGAAAAAAACAATTAAATTTAGACGCATCCAATGATTTATAATACAAATATATAATCTTTATAAAAATTAAAAAAAATATCGTTTTAATTTTTTTGTTTTCGTCGTCCTGTAAAAACATAATATTTGGAATTGCGTCTGTTTTGCATTTAATGAGCGTTGTGTTTGAGCACACTCTGATTATTAAGATAGGCCGCAGTCGCCGAATCAGTTGGAGGATATTTTTATATCTAAGACTGTTTTATGAACGTTCACGTGTATTGGAAATTGTGTCAAACTGTGTCTTTTATAACAAAAAATCTAAAGCAGCAATTTTGCTAAGCAAATGCTTCAACACTATGATAGAGGTGTTATTTAAAGACATGTTCATTTAGCGAAGTCGCGTCCATTTGCATACAGATGGAAAGTGTCACGCGGATATTATATAACTAACGCGAAAACTAAGAAGCTCTTACATCGAAGAAACAAGGTTTAGATTTGTCTGGCAAGTTTGACAGAGGGGATAGGGTTGTGCGTATCGTTATTTATCACTCGGTAGACCGTTTCAGTTGGGATACTCATAAGTTTAAATATGTTTTTTCTAAGGTTAAGAGGGGTTTAAGCCGTGTGGTCCCCGGCAGAGTAGAATAGGCCACCCTCACTCTTACCGAGGTGTCGTAAAAGGCGACTAAGGTAAAGCTGCTGGCATGATCATCAGCACCAGAGAAGGAAAACTCTGCATTTATATCAAAACCCTCGCCAAACCGTCTGCCAAGCGTGGTGAGTATGGCAATTACCCCTCATGTGATTGAGGGAGACCCGTCCCCAGTAGTGGAGATTTAAATGGGCTGATGATAATGATGATGATGAAGAGGGTTTTTACAGTTTAGTGGCGCCGACAACATACTTTAATTAATTGTAATAAACTTTAGTCAATAATTGATAAACTGTTAGACATTTACGGTATTTGCACCCGAATTAAGACAGCTGTTGGTCTTTCGAATAAGACAAAAAAAATATATAAAGAGATGGCGTGATGATTTTGCACACTTTCCGGCAATTGGCTAACCATCTCTACAAATAGAGCGCAATGGCGCTTTCGCCCAGCAACAGCAAAATAAAATTTGTGATCGAAAAGCTTAAAAAAATAAGCATTTTGCACTCGCTTTTCATAGCTCTCGGGCAATCACTAGGGTTGCAACTCTAGGTCAAAACCTTTAATTGTATTTTTAACCAAGTAATATTTTCTTTTTTACAAATACTGAAGGCGGGCAGCCCCACCCAAGTGTTTATGTTGGCATTTTTTTTTCAAAAATAGGGCCAGTAAAATACTGCTAGAGACACCATTACCGTGCCAAGAGCTTCTAACTAGTATTTTTCTTCAAGTAAAATAAGTAGTACAGTGGCGGACAGTGCAAACTATACAAAACTGTCAAATTTCCTCAATCGATTTCGAACTCAATGTGTAACAATATAAGGTATATAATCGAATGAAAGAAATTTGACAGTTTTGTATAGCTTGATGTGTCCGCCACTGTACATTAGGATTCACCTCCTATACTACTGTTTTGTGACCTGCCTTCTTCGTGGTGCTTAATTCTATTTTTATGCGGGAATGCTTGGTTCATGATCCAGAATTTTCCTTGTCCTTTGTCCTTTTATGTAATACCATTGTATTTAGTTAGCACGGGACTAGATACGATTGTTACTTTCCGAGGCATGGGGGTACAAGACCGCTAACTTCCATACTCCGGGCAGCAACTAATAATTTCTGACCAAAAATTTAGATGCAAATATTTGGCCCGACCCGGGGATCGAACCCGGGACCTCTTGCGCAGCCGTCGCTTTAAAGTGCAACCCACTAACCACTGCGCCACCGAGGTAGTCATACTATTATTGGAGTACATCTAAACCCGATGAATGTGCTGTGACCTTTAGGACTGAACGAGTTTAGGAAGATGCCTGGATTAAGTTTGATGCTTTGCGCGCAAAATCGCAATAGTCGGTTTTTTAGGGGAAGACCTACGTACAGTTGACGGGCGATATGGGCTGCTTAAATAATTACTCATAAACGTATTATACAAAAGTTGTCATAATAGTTTTTATGCCATTACACTAACAGCTTTTGTGTCCTAACACAGCAGCCAGGGCACACCGCTGACACAACAAGAGAATTGCTCATTAAAATTAATAGCGTTATGGAATATTCGCACACACCGACCGCACTGTGATTTCCGGCTCACCACCGCTTCACATAATTAACTGACTGATGTAATTACTCCAAGATAACAACCTAATCAAGGCTGGAAAGCGATTCGATATTTTTTCGCCAGCCCTATATCACATTTCTAGCACGTTCGAGATTTGAACAAAAAGTGCTTATTCACGTAGAAACGGGCCCGCTGCTTGGACCGCACTATTTCGTACGTGATTTTACGTCACTTAAATTATTATTATGTTTGGCTATGATGGCGTAGCTCACTGCGCCACTACTCATAAACTACTCATAATGGGTCGCATTTTGAAACTACTGCTGCGCTTGGGGTCCCGGGTCGGGTCCTTGTACCTAAGTGTTTTCTGTAAAGGGTTCTCAGCGTCAATCCAAAGTCTAGAAGTTGGCGGTTTTTTACCCCCGTGCCTCGCCTTTGGTCCTGCGTCTGATCTCTCTTCGGTCTAATCACTTAGGTGTCCCATCGAAATTAGGTAAAGGAATAAAGCGTGCACTTCTCTTTGCGCACACACTTAAGCAATATAGTGTATATACGCGGGCGTACGGACCTGATCGTTTAGATCTTCATGGAGGATATTATTATTTTTTGATATTTTATGACCTTCGCGCCAGCGAGTCGAAATGTTTGGTCACTTAAAGTCCTCCAGCAGATTTTCTACTCCATATCTATCTACTCCAGACTGTAGGCCTCCTTCATGATAAGCCGCAGGTTTCCTTCCCCATCCAGACACTGCCAGCTGTCAATCGTGCCACAAGTGGCAGGGCGTGTCTAGGCATGTTCGTTGTCCGCCTTACTTTTGTGAAATACTTCACTGCTAACTTAGAAGAAGATTGGCTTATTTTTTTGCCATTACTTTTTATTTGAAAAGTGGCAAACGAGCAAATGGATCACTTGAAGGTAAGCGATTGCAGTCACCAACGAGTGTCCATCACCAGTGGAGTCACAAGTGCGTTAACAATCTTTGAGCCCCCTCTCTCCCGGATCCTTATGTTGTCTTATCGACAAGATAAAAACATTTATTTGTTCAACACACACGACACATAATAATACAAATAAAATAATTGGGCCTCCGGTACACTGACTCACTCAGCGAACACAGACGCTGGTTCACTTCGGTTTTCTGTTGGACCGGTCGGGCCAGCCCACAGAGCCAGCCCTTTTATGCCAATATAAAACGAGATTTAATTAAACGTGAAAAATATATATTAAATCTATTTAACAGCTTATTTTTTTATTGAGTGAAAGTTACAACCACAGCGTCTGGGTGCGTGCCTTTTTTTCATTGTCTTATAATAAGAGTAAGATCAAACTATAATTGCTCCGCCTATGTTAAAGTAGGTAGGTATGTGCTCTCAAAAATATATGTATATTTCTAAATTTAAATATCAACTCATTTTCAAGTGTTTCTAAGCCCTAAAAGGATATCTTTTGTTTTTGGTCCAAGTGGTGGCCAGTATTCTTTTTGCTGTATTCTTTAGAACTAGTTCAGGACTAAACTCGTCTCCCTGAGTATTTGTTACTATGGCACTAAAGCTGTGGAGTCAATATAATTGTTTTATTGGAGTTCAAAAATAAACATTTTCAGTGAATCAATGAACAGCAACATTTTATTGACACTTTCATACTTGGACCAAAAATATATGATCTCCTTTCCCAACGAGAAATCACAGATATTAATTACATCGAAAGAAATACTCGCGAAATTAATTGGGTGTTAGCGTAATTTGTAATTGGCGTGTCTGTGACTGGTATATTGAATTCCTCTGTTTGCACAGTATATTGGAGGTTTTCGGAAATATGACGTCGCTGTTAATTAGAAATTGATCGAAATCACACAGAACCTTGCGTTACAGATGGCTATGGCACGTTTGAACTTGAACACAGTATACATATTCCAGTAGAAAGAGACAGAAAAAATTAAAGCCAGAATCCAAAACGGCATGCAGTACGAGGATTGGCGCAGCGCGAACGATCGGTCACAGATTGTGGTTTTATTAGATTGGTAGATATTTTATTTTTGTGATAGCATGTTTTCGAAGATCGAAGTGACAAAAATTTGGACATTTGGAGAGGCATAGGTCTGATATGTTCATAGAGTCAACTGCTGAACATAGGTCCAGTAGTAGACTGCAACAGGCTGATGGTGATGATGATAGCATTTTTCAGCAGCTCAAGCACCCATGTTACGATATCAGAACTAACAGCGGAATTACAAATACAATATATACATTTAATACTTATCTATCGTAAATACATACCTATTTTACATAAAAAACATCAAGACCAATACAAAAGAGACATCATCATTTACATAAATGTTTATACTGTGCGAGGTTCGAACCCGCAACCCTTGCACCAGAGGCAGCGTTCACTACCACTAATCCAAACAGGTTAAATTGGATTTGTCGATGTTAGAGCACTATACAACTGACAATCACCCAATACTTTTTAACACCTTTAGCTATACCTTGTCTGGCTTTTTGCCTTAGCTATGATCTTTGCTAGTACGCAGTAGTGCCTCTGGCAAAATGAATACTGTACTTGTGTTCAGATATTGGGATATGAGAATGTAACTGTATTTAGAATGGATACATATAACCTAGCTACTCCATTGTATAATAGATTTTGCGACCCAATTTGGTACAGTCGTTCAATAAGGAATGAAATATTTTAATCGTGATAGTTTTTTTACTCAGTAAAATAAAAACTTAATGTTTAAGCTAAATGTTATTTAATTTTCATACTGCGATTTGTCTTTAATTTGTATATTTTATTTGTAAATATTAAATTAGTAATCCCTAATTTTAGAGCCTTTTTATTACTCAGATATTCATTTATTACTAAGTTGGTTTTTTTTTTCTATAATTCTCTATTTCTATAATTTTAATTATTTTTTATAGGAAAATAATGACCGAATAGACCGAATTGTCTCATTGTTAGTATATTTATATTCTCGAAAATATAGTTAACATAATATGATTTTTTTTCAATCCCCGAATCGTTAAAAAAGCGCATAAAAATTAAACACGAGCGCTGATTTTTTTACGAACCGGTGACAATTCGTCAACAATAAATTGGTCCTACGGTGGGAGTCAATATCAGCAGGGCTTTATGGCGCCAATAAAACTTTTATGCCACCGTTATAAAGCGCATGTCCCGTGAATAATAGATATTTAAACTTAATACGGAGTATCCGGTGTCCGAGGCTTTTTAGGAATCCGTACCTTAAAGAATGGAACCATCTTAGTGAAATAAAAAAAATTAAAATGAAAAACACTTTTCACTGACTCCACTGGTGTCGCGGGTGTCCATGGGCGGCGGCTATCGCTTACCATCAGGTGATCCATCTGCTCGTCTGCCACCTATCACATAACAATCCATAAAAAACTGATACATTACATTAGGATTGGAGCACCTTTTAAGCTATTGAACTTGTGTCTGGATACTCTGCTATTCAGTCCCTTTAACTTATTTTTACTTCTATCTAGTATTTATCTTAGTAAAAAAGGAAAGTATAGTATCAGCCCATAAACTGTCCCACTGCAGGGCAAAGGCCTCCATATATAATAGATATGTAAACTTTATTTATATATTTATGCTTTATTTATATAGATAAATAAAGTAGAAATAAAGAAAAAAAGTTATCGCTACTATGATGGTTTAATCACTACGCTTGCTAAATGCGTTTGGTTATCACAAATACGGGCTATATCGCGAGTATTTTCCCGGGACCCAGAACCTGGGAATCAAACATAGGACCCCGAGATCACGGCCCGGTACTTAAGCTACTAGACCAACATTGCTTTACTGCATTTATTTATTTTAGTATTATTACATCTAAGTATCATATTTTGTAATTGAGCCTTTTTCTCGGGAACTCGTACAGGCACAAAAATACTGTATTAAATTTTAATCCATGTGGAATACTTAGTAGGAATATAAAATGTGAAAAACCAGCAAGAAATTCTTTTCAAATATAATCATTAAAATGTTCATTTTGATAGCAAGTTTTTTTTTATCAAGATAGCTCAGGTGTTTCGCTTTCCATAGAGGGGTTGTGGTTCGAATCCGAGCATGCACCCCTAGATTTTTCAAATCTATGTGCGTATTTCTACCATTAGCTCGGCGATGAGGTGAAATATCGTGACGAAACCTGCATGTTTCGGCTAGTTTCTGAAACGTGTAACCATGATTTCGTTTGTCTGCTTCCGCTGTTAAAGGGTTGCGAAGGTCAGACGGCAGTCGCTTCATTGTAATGAGCTTTGAACGAAACCGGGAATTATACGTTAGATGAGGCAATATTCTTTATAAAAATATTAAAATTATAGTGACGGTTTGACAGTAAGATAAAAAAATAATCTCCACATTTTTATTTACATTATATACAAGTTGACACGGGACCCTTAGTCTACAAGTCTAGCTCGCACTTAACCAGATTTATCCTGGGTAGTTTTTATGGGGCGTTATGATGGGACAAAGAGCAGTATTTGAAGGGTTAATTTAGTTCCCTCTTTTCTACTCCCGAGAGGAATCGTCAAGTGAGCCTTTTCGCCTGATTCCACATCGCTACTCAAAGATACCTAAACAAATGTATCGTCAATAAAACTCAAAGGTTTGGTATAATTTACCTACTTTGTTTTTGAGTGGTTTACGATTACAGTGCTGACTATTTTCAGCATAGACTTTAATGTTGTCTTGTTTCCATGTGATCTTCTAGGAGAACGCGTATCATCTAACACCTCATCGTCACTTCCATAGGTCCGCATTGTCATTCAAAGATTCATGGGCAAGTCCATTTTAAAAGTATGAAATTATTAAAAAATTATTATACCGTTGAATAACCCATACAATTTGCACCAACTATTATGATAGAATCATTGACATAAACGAAACATTTGATATAGCTACCATACAAAATTCAAATAAAATGCATACCAAATACTTGTTTGTGACGTCACATCTTAGTAGCCATTTGTATGGAGCGTTTTGGGTTTGCCCAAAATAATGTAATAATCATAATCATAATAATGTGATTTTAAAGTTCTGATATCTCATGTAGTTTAAATGAGAATCAGGTAATTCTTTCAACGATGTTTTTATCATTGAGAGGTCTTTTGATTACAAAAATAAATAAAAAAAGTCAAATACCGTATGGTTAGCCTTCAGTCCAATAAAAAAATACCATAATTAATCAAGACGAAAATCAACACAATATTTATTATGTGATACAAACATTGTCATCGTCGCTTTCCATCAGGTGCGATTGTGGTCAAGCGTTGGCTTATTGACCAAAAAAAAAAAAAAAAAAAAAAAAAAAAAAACATATTTTGCTCGACGCTTCGGCTACGTTACAGCATTATAATGCAACGCGAAAATCTAAAAAAAAACCGGCCAAGTGCGAGGCTGACTGTTCCGCCGTACAAACGTAGCGGTTTACAATTTATGATGTATTAAATCAAATTAACTCTGTATCAACTGTGTATTATGCAAATAAATAATGTTTCTGTTTCAGTTAGGACGCATTTAGGTTATATACAGAATTACATTCACCAAAATTTTAGATTGAATGACGATTGTGGTGGTCTTTGTTTTGGTTTAACTAGTTACTGCGCCTAGAAAATTTTAAAAGGTTTCGGGTTTTTCTGATAGGTTATTTCATACCGAAATTCAAGATTCAATGTCAGCGGGACGAAGTCTTTAAGTTTTGATTCCGTTGCGAGTAGTGTCGAGTTTCAAAATATGCGGTATGATTATAGGTAGGTACCTACCTCAGCATTTTGAATTTTTGAGTTGATTTAGAATTTTTCACAGTTTAGAGGCAATTACACTTAAGAAGTGCTTGATATGAATTTCAACTTTAATATCTCTACGCGCTCATGTGGAAAAGGGTAGGTGGTAAGTTTATAATAATTAAAATATATATATATATATATATATATGTCATGTAAGCAAAATTAATATTTTATGTAACTTAAAATTTATCATTATCGCAATTTTTCCTTTATTTGTACTATTTAACGTTGCTTGTTGCCGAATTTCAAGATTCTGAGTTCACGGGAAGTACCCTGTAGGTTTTGATTCCCTAGTGTGTGACGGAAATTCGTCTAAGGTGTCGGTATAAACAGCTGTATCTTTTGATGACGTTAACTTGATTTTTTCGCAGCTTAAAGGGAAAGTAGACCTAGGTATTTGGAATAAATTTCAATTTGATACCTTTATTCGTTCGTTAGAAATAAGGTAGTAAGTTTCATTTTATTAAAATATTTTTATTATTAATATAATAAATATTAATATAAAATAGTTATATAATTATAACTAAAAAAATTTGATTTTCGCAATTTTTACTATATTTGCATTATATGACAATGCTTCATGCCAAATTTCAAGATTCTGAGTTTGCGGGAAGTAGCCCTGTAGGTTTTAATTCCTTTGCGAGTGCCGAAAATTTGTTGAAAATATCGACATAATCGGCTGTATCTTTTGATAGGCTTGGCTTAGAAGTTTGATTTTTCACAGCTTGAAGGGAAAATCGACCTGAGTATTTCATGAGAATTTCAGCTTGATACGTCCACGTGTTCTTGAGATAAAGGGTGTTGACAGACAGACAGACAGACAGATGGACAACAAAGTGATCCTATAAGGGTTCTGTTTTTTCCTTTTGAGGTACGGAACCCTAAAAACTATTTAAAAAACTACCAAATCTGTATTTTGTTTCTGTATAATAAAGATCTTATCCATCCATATATTCCTTCTATGTGGATGGATAAGATATTTATTGCACCCACTTTATAATTTTATTATCAAATGGTAGCCAGTGGAAGGTACGACCTGGACTAACATTCCCAAAACTCTAACCCCTTTATTACGAATCGCGAACTAAGGATAGTCCCGGAACAAGGTTCTTGCCAGCGTCTTTTAACTTTTTTTTGTTATAATAATTCTCACAACATCTCATACGTTGACCTGATTCCGTACTAAGTAGCTTAAGCACTTGTGTTACAGATATCAGGCAACAGAGGAACACAAATATATACTTAAATACATATATTACACCCAGACACCGAACAAACACAAATGTTCATCGCACGAATGTTTGTCCAGGGTGGGGATCGAACCCACGACCTTTGGCGTAAGAGGCAGGGTCACTACCAATTGCGCCATCCGGTCAGTCGACATTGTGTGTTGGAATGGGATGACATGAACTTTAGTGCGGTGATAACTTTAAATCGCGATTTAAAATAAGGTGGTAGAAGAATAGTGAGCAGTAGAACTGGCGCTGTATTTCGCTGAGTGAGTAATGTTGTCAAAGACCTGATTTGGTAGGAAAAGGAAAAAGTTGGTAGCTCCACACTAGTGGAGTTGCAAGTAGATTCCATTGTTGTTGCAAAAGACGCGGCGATTGCCACATGTGATCAGTCTGCTCGTCTCTCAACTACCTATTACATGAAAAACGTGATAAAGGGAGATTTTTTCCAGCAATGGGCCAAATCGAACTTAAACATTATATATTAATATTTATTTTACTTTGTAAATAAAACTTACTACCAATGTTCAACCCATACAGATGTATCCTTGTGAAATGAAACAGCATTTTACAAAATAAAATCAAACCAAAAGCACGCCAGCGCAGGTAATCTATACAAAATTAATATCACTAAGTGCAAAGAACTAAAAAAAATTGTCTATCAATACTCTTCACTAAGAAACGTTATCTCCTATACTGAAGTAATGCAATAAGCATGCTCCAAAATTGCACGACTGTTGATTTTTGAGCATGTTACGCACGTATGTGAACTGTCCATAGATGCTCTATTAAGTATTTCATGCTAAAATGAACATGCTTGCTTAATATGACCTGTTTACATTTGCTATCAACAAACATGCTACTAACAATCCTGTTTACAGGGCTAAAACACGTCCTCTACCACCCGCACCGTAGGAAGTATGCCCAACGATCGACAGTCATGCAATTTTTGGCATGCTTAAAATTTGCATGCCTATTAACAGCTTGTTTGGACGCACATGCTCCTAAGTAGCAATTGCTCAAAAGTAGCATGCCATATGCTTGAAATCAGCACGTGTAACAGAACCTTTAATCCAAGTTTCGATGTCCAATCAAATTGCGAAGCAATATCATCAGCCGAACTGCCCCTTTGCATTAAAAAATCCATAAAAGAGTCCGATGATTAAATTGATAACGTAGCTTTTTGTAGAGAGATTGGCTCAAGCGAGTGTTATCTGACAAAGCCTTTCGGGTCTGCGGAGCGAACCCTTTCAGGAACACAGATCAATGCGTGTGCGCGGCCCACGTGCGAGCGCTCGCGGGCATGTGATACCACGGCCTTACAGAAAACCTCTGTTTCGCCCAATCTGGAGAAAAAAGAGTTTAAAGTTGGCAGCAACCGTCAAATAAGATAGGTAGATAAATACATAAACTTTAGTGCACAAAACATTAAACTTAAGAACTAACGTACGTATTACAAAACATCCTATAAGGAATACAGAGATGAGGGACAGGGATGAGGTGAGAGTAGGGATTTTTTTACTAGACAGATGGCCAACCTAGACGCACTGGAATCACAAAAAAGGATGAATATTCTCAAAGTAAAAAAAACTTTATTTGCAGAGGCCTGTACACAGCACTTACAAAACTTCATACATTAACATACTTTGAAATTGTTTATAAGCATAATAATAATTTACATGTAGTTACATATATAGTATGCCGATACTAAGAAATAAATAAACATAATGCGATTCTACCACACCGGCTCGGAAAGTTGTTTCTGGTCGAGAAGATCCGGCAAGAAACTCGCCAGTTACTCTTTTTAATAGCCAACTTTTTACACAATGGTTTATTATCCTCTTACCAAGTCACACAGTCTAATGCAACACAAAATAGAATGCAGCAAATTAAAAGCGAAATATGAGGAAAACCGAAGCAGACCAGTTCCCAAAGGCACCTGTTCACAAGTATTACGTATGTGTCACAATTAGAGGAGTAATGACCCCTCACAAAGCGCCACCAACTCGCGCCACCTGATTCCTTTAACGTAGGAAAGCCATGCATAGGCATAAATGGGACATCTCGGTTGGGGCAATACGACGACCGCGCAGAAAACTAGCAAGAAGTAGCACCTGTGCCGTGTCACAGACTGTATTTCGCCGCGGGAGTGAGTACCGAAGTTCCTGTACGAGAAGAGAAGGAGCAGGTTGGCAGCCCATGACTCTGATGATGTTTCCCATGAACACCGATGGGCGGCAGCAATCGTTAACAGGATAACCTGTTAACGTCTGTCAGTCTACTATTTATTACAGAAAATAACCCTACCTTTGACTGTCTCGACTGGCACAGTAGGTAGTGCGTCACACTTTAAAGCGACATCTGTGCTTGGGGTCCTGGGTTCGATCCCCGAGTCGGGCCAAAATTTGAATCTCAGTTTTTCTGTCACAAAATTCTCAGTGTCTGCCCGGAGTCTGGAAGTTGGCGGTCTTGTACCCCCGTGCCTAGAGCACGTTAAGCCGTTGGTCATGCGCCCGATCCCTCACCGGTCGTGTCACACTGGTTTCCCATCGGAATATGAGGCAAGAGAATAGAGAGTGCATTTGTGTTTGCGGCCACACTTGAGCACTATAATATATCTTGCGTAAGTGGCTGATAGATATGAGATTGACTACCTTAGCCAAAATCGGTTGGATATTATTATTACAGAAAGTAAATATGTATGATCCTCCCGCTCGTCGCCCACAACACGGTTCCCTTCGACAGATCAGATACGGTCTCAAGTCTGGAACAAAATCCCAACAAAGTGAAAGCTGAGGCGAGCTCATCCGCGTTCCGCTCGCTAATGTCGCGGTCGCATACTTCGTCTGTTTGTTTTGCTAATTCGCTCTCGCTGACCTCGCGGTTGCCTCAATTTTTCGAGTGTGTTCATAGGGAAAGTAAAAAGGCATGTATTATCATCCTCCTTCCCTTTTATGAGGTTATGTGGGTTCGGCGCAGCATGTCTTTCATGCGTCTCGGTCATTCGATATCGAATCATCTACCCCTTTTTCCATCATGCCATTCTTCACACAATCCAACCATCTTATTTTCGGCCATCCTCTGTTCTTCCACCACTCTTACATTTACACTCATCACTCTTTTGGTTACATGTTCTTCCCCTCTTCTCATTACATGGCCATGCTAAGAATGGCGATTTGCCTTCAATTTATCAATGATGGGAGCCACTTCAAAAAAGGTGGGTGGGGGGGGGGGGGGAGGCAAGTATATAGGATTTTTTATGTGATATGCAGCAGACGAGCGGATGTATCACTTGATTGATGTAAGCGATTGCCGCCGCTTTATCCACAGAGCTACAATTGCTCGTAAAAAGCTTACTTATGATAAAGTAAAAAAAAACTGCGAAAACAAACCACCCTCAAAAAACCACGAACTAAAAAGTGTAAAATAATATTTTGAACACTTCATACACTTCAAATAACATTTTGTAAAAGTACAGCAGAGCCATAAAATTAATACAATCAGGTGTAATACTGGTGCAGTTTTGAAAAAAGATACAAAAACATTACGTGTGCCTTTAAAATTTGAAGATCCCCTCAATTTTTCCAGGATCATATCATGGTACCATTCCGGGACTATATACTTTCCAAATAAAAGAAATAATCTAAATCGATTCATAAATGGCAAAGTAATCGGCAAACCAAAATAAAAAAAAGAATATACATGTCGATTGAGAACCTCGTCTTGCCATGCCACGTCACGGCAGGCACGGGCAACGCCCATCCGGTGGCCTATCTGCGATGTCGTCACGGCGGTTGAGGCGAGGGAAATCCATGACAGACTTCTTTATTCACCCCCTTTTTCTTTTTCATATACCGACAAAATATTCAAAAAAAAAAAATTCAAAATGTTTATTTCATGAAAGCACTTACAATTATCGAGTTACATTAGTTATTGCACTAGGCTCGCAGACCTGTATCGCACTAACTATGAGTGAATATAATAAGTTGTGCTTATGATTAATTTGCTCCGGTTCGGCTAAAAGGAATGAGAGGAAAAATAATAAAAAAAAACTAGTTACAATAATATAAGCAGCATTGGGGTACATGATTGAGTGAGTGGGTTCTATGTGTGTGCGCGTGCGCACACACATAGAACCCACGTTAAAAGTTATTTTGTGTTGGGCACATATTACCCGCCAAATATATAATTGGCGAACTCGGAGAACTTTCGCTTCTTCATATAAAGAGTCTGTAGGAAATCGAAAGGGTTTATTGAGCATGACTTTCAGAACAGCGCGCTGAGCTCTTTCTATTTCGATGAAGCTGGTTTTGATTGCTCCGCCCCAGACACCCACGCAATATATCAAGATAGCTTGGCATAGTGATGTGTATACCAAGAGAAGAACGTCGCGAGGGGCTGATCGTCGGAGAGTCTTTAAAATGTATAAGAGTTTCCTAAGACGGGCTGAAACGTACGAAATATGTTTTTTAAATGATAGGTTTTCGTCTATCTGTATTCCCAGGTATTTAATCTCATTCGTTCTTTCTATTTGTTCACGTTTGCAATTTGGAGATGTTAATGTCGTATTTCTGGGTGTACATTTGTGAATAGTTAGAGACGTTGGAAACGTAGGCGAGCTCGCTCTAGTTAAGAGTTAACAGATTCTGGTCAAGCCAGTTAGCTATGAGGAACATACCATGTTCTGCAGTTCTAAAAGTGTTCCCCCGAGATTTGTCCCGAAACAAAACTACCGTGTCATCAGCGTAACATATTATTTTCGCGCCGCTTATGTGCATGTTAAGAAGATCATTGACATAAATTGTAAAAAGAGTGGGTCCAAGAATACTGCCTTGAGGAACCCCAAAGTCAACAAATAACGCCACCACCACCAAAGATCACCAAAGATTCACCAGCTAAGATGTGCATATTCATAATTCATTGCAAATTGCACTTTTGCACTTCACCCATTGTCAAATAAAACCATAGATTGGATCAAACTGTCAATTTTTTTCCCTAATTTTTTTTTAATACTTTCGTCAACATGTCGTCATTGACGATATGAAATAATCGATGGCGCCACTGTAGCTTTTATAAATAAATTAATTATAATTGTATCTTCTTCCGTTGTATCTAGTAATTCCATCTCAGATTATCATTTATTTATGCACATTAGTATTTATTTATTTATGGTTATTCATTAACACTGCGTCACTCACAACAGGTCCTGCCAGACTACCAGCGCTGCCGCGGCATTTCTGTCGGTGTCGCGGCAGCACCATGCTGAGGCCATGACCTGATTGACCTCACACTTCACACACGCCTATTTATTTAGAATATTTTCATTATATAACTGTGTATTTACCTACCTATCGTCTGTCCTCGTACTCACCTTTGTCTGTAGTTTTAATGTGTCAATGTTACCTATGTTTTCTAATGAGTGTTCATTGTTAAATTATTTATTGTGATGGTCAATGAAATGTTTCTTTCTTTCTTATTTTTTAAAGTCGGTTAAAAAAAGCAGTACTTTTTTGTAATATTTCCATATAATCAAGATAGACAGCATCAAACACCTCGTCCAGGTGGTATTAATTATGTAAGTACATTGCACACAGAACTGCACCTCGTTCCGTCCGCAGCCCCCGTGCGCGCCGGAACGTGCAGTGGGATGAGTGCACGAATGCATACTAAATGCAAATCGCTTTGCTGCAAATAAGGAGTACATAGGTATAGTAAGCTATACTACGCGCTAAGACCCGCGGCGCTCATTCATTATGAATGATGGATGTGGAAAAATTATTTTTATTAATTCACATATTTTTTTAGTGATAAATGGCAGACGAGCAGACGGATCACCGAATGCGATTGCCACCGCCCATGGACACCACCAACACCAGTGGAGTCAAAAGTGCGCTGCCAATCATTAGACCCCCTATTCCCCCGGATTCGGCCACGATTCACGCCGGTTATCTGTGAGGTCGTGGTATCCCTCCGGTCGAGCCGGCCCATTCATGCCAAATCATGGCTCTCGCGGAACTGTATATTACCATGTTTTATGAACTGTATATTATCATGTTTTATGCAAATAAAGTATTCTATTTTATTCTATTCTATACTATTCTATTCTATTCTATTCTATTCTATTCTATTCTATTCTATTCTCCCATTTTAGATCACAAAAATTAAGGTTCCATACAATAATACATGACATGAATAATATTATAACACTTAAGTTGTTCAAAATGGTCCGCAGGTTTAAATGGAAGTCCTCATCTTAGCGTGTGATTCCCGGTTGCGTTCTCTGGAGCCCGGGATACGCTTTTCTATGATTCAGGATTTGGGGAGTCTGGTAATTACAATGAAGCGACTGCCATCTGACCTTTTTTTTTTGTCACCTTGGGAAAATGCCTTACGCATACCCGTCCACCGGGGGGTGGACGGGTTATGTCGGACTCACTCCTAACAAGAAGCCGGCCAGAGGTATACCGACTAAAAACCCAGGGGTGCTCCCGTCTTCGCCAGAGTGGGGAGGGGACATGAGAATCTGACTAAAAAGTCTCCCTTCATGTCCCTCCCAGGCGTGAAACTCCCATCTGACCTTCGCAACCCTTTCCAGGGGAACCAGACCAGCTGAATCATGGTTACACGTTTCAGAAGCTATCCGAATCGTGCAGGTTTCCTAACGATATTTTTCCTCACCGCCGAGCTGATGGTAGAAATATGCATGCTTAGATTCAAACCTCGACCCTCGTATGGGGAGCGCTGAGCTACGATCGCTAAAATCGGTTTGAAGGGAATTAACTGTTATATTCGACTGACCGGATGGCGCAATTGGTAGTGACCCTGTCTCTTACGCCAAAGGTCGTGGGTTCGATCCCCACGCTGGACAAATATTCGTGCTATGAACACTTGTGTTTGTTCGGTGTCTGGGTGTAATATATGTATTTAGGTATATATTTGTGTTCCTCTGTTGTCTGATATCTGTAACACAAGTGCTTAAGCTACTTAGTACGGAATCAGGTCAATGTATGAGATGTTATGAGAATTATTATTACTATTCGAGCCAAATACTCGTGGTTGATATTTTATAGCAATCTTTTGCGATTTATTCTTAAGTAAATAACACACTTAAACATTTCATCTCGTGTTCAGGCCTGTCAGGCCTGAAGACGAGATGAAATTTTCAAGTGTGTTATTTACTTACAAATATTCGTGGCACTCAGAGTCATATTTTTATAATCATAATCATAGTTCTTTATTTGCTTAAAACTTTATACCATATAAAGTTGTTACATAAAATATAGCGTGCAAATATTTAGGTTTCTTTATGTAATGTCTCCATAAGTGTTTGAAATAAATTTCATTATATTTTTACTATACATTGCTAGTTTTATTATAGTTATTTTATTCAATATTAAGTATATTGATACGCATTAAAATATTAAAATAAATAATTTAGAAATGTCAGAAAAGATAAATATAAACATGTCATGTAAATCGTTAATCTGAATATCTTAAGTCAAGAAATCTTTTATGTCATAAATTCTTTGGTCAGTAAGCCATTTGTGAAGTATGGATTTAAATATATGAATTTTATGACTCTTTATATCCTTAGGAACTTTATTGTAAATTTTGATACACATTGACACACAGCATAATATTCATAATTGTATAAACTAAAAGTGTTTCGTATACTATACCCTTAGACAATTTAACACGGGACGTGGTATAGCGCAGATCTAGTTTTAAACATTCTGCCAAAATCCGCGGGGGGAGGGAAGTTAGTGATGGTCTAGATATGAATAAATGAGTGACATTCTAGGTATGAGTTAGTTGCATACAAAAATGTTGTTATTAGGTTACATGTACAAAAGCATGAAAAATTGCTTATTTATAAGTAATGAAATAAAATGATGATTTTTGTTTACGAACATAGGTTAATCACTTGCTCACGGCAGCGAAAATACAGATAAGTTCTAGAAAAATTATACCTAATTTAATACCTCGGTGGCCTAGTGGTCTAGGCGGTCACCAGGATGGTGACAGTGTTGGATTTTTGAAATAGTCATATAGTGTTAGATGTTAATTCTAGTAAGAATGTAATATGTATCTAAAGGCTGTGCGTAGAAAATTTGCAAAATATTTCAGGATCTGATAATGGAATCTTAGAGAAACCGAAGTCTTCAATAACTGATAGCAATAGTAAGACATTTATTATTCATTCTTTCTATTATTGTCACAACACTAATCGACATCGTGCACCATCGTTTATTCGTACCACGATATCGCCTATTGTTTTTTGGGGTTATTTCTGTCGTAAAATATGTAGATGAAAAAGGTTATTATTCCGTGAAATAACGTTTATTTTATTAAAAATGTTACTTATGAATCATAAGAAAGAAAAATTGGATTTTCCTGATCGTCGCTCGCAAGTAAAAACTTCACAACAACCATTTTGACGAGTTCCGCTCAGCAGCCAGATACGTATTCGAAATGGCGATTGATCGTGCCGAACTATTTTAAATAAACGTACAGGAACGTTTGTTCATGTTCTTTGGCAGAAGGGAACGCGTCCACATGCCACGTCCCGTGTTAAATTTTCTAAGACTTATACCATACTACCATGGTAGTAGTCGATCTCAGCCGACAAACGAATACGTTATGTACGGTCTACGAACGCTACGATACAATCGTAGCATACTACGAGCTACGATTAACTCGTAGCACACTACGCGCTATGATACAACCCTCAGCCCGTGCGGCAACCACATCGCCATAACAACAATGTATAAAATACACTTCACCCATTGAATATTGCCTTAGTTGACGAGTAGGGCGCACTAGCGACGCCAATTGATTTAAATTGTTAGCAACTACACCGGATATTTCAAAGCAATTTCAAAGGTGCAGCCACTCGGAAAACACTTATACTATTTATTTAATACTTATACTTAACTTTTGGGTCCGCTTTGGTACTCGAAATTGAATTACCGCCAAAAACAGCCACTTATGGCGTTAATCCAAATTTCCGGTGCAAAAACAGATCAAAAAGTAGTGCACAATTATTAAATAAATAGGATAAATGTTTGCTTAGGGACTGCCGCTCCGAAATTGTTTAAAATAGATTCGGTTTAGTAGCTAACAATTTAAATCGTTTGTTGTCGCTAGTTAGGGGTACCCGTCGCCTTAAATTGCTTACTTAGCACGACTTTTTTCGTGGGTGTGTCAGAGTCTAATGACGTATGCGACTGAGACTTAACTTCAAAAGCACTGCAGAATGCTTGTGTCGTAATGGTGTAGTCATAACTTACAGGCGTCAACGTCGTACTTTTTAATCCTCAATGCTGACGCCAATCTGATATGGACCGTAGTGTGTCAGCTTAGAGTCCGATTTCAGGTACAATGCCAGGCTGTAGTCCGGAACAGTGACTTATGGCAGCGACCGCGGTGGCTTATCACGTGTGACGAATGAGTACTGGCCGGACAACTTCGGGAAGTATTCCTTTTTTGGAGGGAGTACTCAAGTCACGACTAGTAGGGATTTTGATTACTGACCTCTTTGGTATTTGAGAGTATTTTAAAAGAGCATAATTCTATGGTAGTGGCCGGACACTTCGGGAAGTATTTCCTTTTGGGAGGGATACCAAGTCACGACTAGTAGGTTTTGATTACTGACATCTTTGGTATTGAGAGGATTTTTTAAAAGAGCATAATTCTATGGAAAACACCAGTACGGCCATAAAAGTGAAAATTCGAAAGAAATAATAGACATTTTACGTAGATGAAGATATTCCTATGTGTACCTAACCTTTTGACATTCATAAGTGTTCTTTATGGACCTAATTGGAATTTTTTTATCTTTCATATTTCATGCTTTCGTCCTCTCGTCTCTCCGTCTCTCGTCTCTCGTCGCTCGTCTCTCGTCTCTCGTCTCTCGTCTCTCGTCTCTCGTCTCTCGGTCTCATCGTCTCTCGTCTCTCGTCTCTACTCGTCTCTCGTCTCTCGTCTCATCGTCCTCTCGTCCTCGTCTCTACGTCTCTCGTCTCCTCGTCTCTCGTCTCTCGTCTCCGTCTCTCGTCTCTCGTCCTCGTCTCTCGTCTCTCGTCTCTCGTCTCTCGTCCTCCGTCTCTCGTCTCTCGTCCTCTCGTCTCTCGCTCACGTCTCTCGTCTCTCCGGTCTCTCGTCTCTCGTCTCTCGTCTCTCGTCTCTCGTCTCTCGGCTCTCGTCTCTCGTCTCTCGTCTCTCAGTCTCTCGTCCTCGTCTCTCGTCTCTCGTCTCTCGTCTCTCGTCTCTCGGCTCTCGTCCTCTCTTCCTCGTCTCTCGTCTCTCGTCTCTCGTCTCTCGTCTCTCGTTCCTCGTCCTCGTCTCTCGTTCTCTCGTCTCTCGTCTCTCGTCTCTCGTCTCTTCTCGTCTCTCGTCTCTCGTCTCTCGTCTCTCGTCTCTCGTCTCTCGTCTCTCGTCTCATCGTCTCTCGTCTCTCGTCTCTCGTCTCTCGTCCTCGTCTCTCGTCATCTCGTCTATCGTCTCTCGTCTCTCTCTCTCGTCTCTCGTCTCTCTGTCTCTCGGCTCTCGTTCTCTCGTCTCCTCGTCCTTCTCTCGTCTCTCGTCTCTCGTCTCTCGTCTCTCGTCTCTCGTCTCTCGTCTCTCGTCTCTCGTCTCTCGTCTCTCGTCTCTCGTCTCTCGTCTCTCGTCTCTCGTCTCTCGTCTCTCGTCTCTCGTCTCTCGTCTCTCTCGTCTCTCGTCCTCTCGTCTCTCGTCTCTCGTCTCTCGTCTCTCGTCTCTCGTCTCTCGTCTCTCGTCTTCGTCTCTCGTCTCTCGTCTGCTCATCGTCTCTCGTCTCTCGTCTCTCGTCTCTCGTCCTCCGTCTCTCGTCTCTCGTCCTCTCGTCTCTCGCTCACGTCTCTCGTCTCTCCGGTCTCTCGTCTCTCGTCTCTCGTCTCTCGTCTCTCGTCTCTCGGCTCTCGTCTCTCGTCTCTCGTCTCTCAGTCTCTCGTCCTCGTCTCTCGTCTCTCGTCTCTCGTCTCTCGTCTCTCGGCTCTCGTCCTCTCTTCCTCGTCTCTCGTCTCTCGTCTCTCGTCTCTCGTCTCTCGTTCCTCGTCCTCGTCTCTCGTTCTCTCGTCTCTCGTCTCTCGTCTCTCGTCTCTTCTCGTCTCTCGTCTCTCGTCTCTCGTCTCTCGTCTCTCGTCTCTCGTCTCTCGTCTCATCGTCTCTCGTCTCTCGTCTCTCGTCTCTCGTCCTCGTCTCTCGTCATCTCGTCTATCGTCTCTCGTCTCTCTCTCTCGTCTCTCGTCTCTCTGTCTCTCGGCTCTCGTTCTCTCGTCTCCTCTCTCTCGTCTTTCGTCTTTCGTCTTTCGTCTTCGTCTTTCATCTTTCATCTTTTATCTTTATCTTTTTATAATATTTGGTTACCGCTTGACCACATTTTTTTACGTCATAGGTGGCACACAAGCAGACGGATCACCTGATGGTAAGCAATTGCCGCCGCCCATGGACACCCACGACACCAGCGCGTTAATTTCACTTCGATTGCTGATTGGAGAGTGCCGATGAGGTTTATGATGTAACGCGATTGCTTGGAAGAAGCCTGTTTACTCTTGCTATAAAGGTGTGCAGATTATAGTGATCGATTCCTTAGCTGTCCGCGTTAGCAATTGTACGTTTGTTGCATATTAAATTAAAAAAAACGTTAGCTATCACATCTTAAACATGTAAGATGTCATTTTAGCTAAGTACACCAGTTATAACCATAAAACTCCTGGAAAAACATTTACCTCTAACCGTGGGAGAGCCACGCTTCGGCATGATACCACAGCCTCACAGAAAACTGGCGTAAATTAACACTGTGCTATGTTTCGCTGAGTGAGGGTACCGGAGGCCCAATCCGGGGAAAAACGGGGGTTTAAAGGTAGGCGGTAATCGCTTACCACTCACGCTGTTAAACACAGCACAGTGCTGCTTCACGCCGGTTTTCTGTGAGGCCGTGGTCACTCCGGTCGAACCGCCCCGAGGCTTGGCTCTCCCACGGTCGGTTATTTAGTCAAACACGTTCGGTTCAATATCAATTGAGGAATTTTAACTGATTGTAGAAACCTGATGTGTGTCTGTACTTATTTTTACATCCAAACCTTGCTGCCAAAAACTGCGATAATTGGGCGACATGAAGCAGACAATTTTACGCAGCACTGCATTCGGCGGCGATGCAGGCGTCTGATTACTGCACGGGCCTAAATTCGGCCGTAAATCCGGACGGGCAACCCGCCCGCCGGGCCCCGGACGAATTATGCCCGGAATGTCCTGGAATGGAATGTACAGTCTTGCCGTTTAAACCTTTTAACTGGCAGTGCCGAAATAAGAGCTACCAAAATTTCAGCTTTGCTGTTTTACAAAAGAAGTCCTTATGAGTGCACACTTCATCATTATGACCTTAGCGTTTTATAATGGTTGCATCCCAAGCTGTCGTTTCGAAACCCAGGGTCCGTTATCTACTACCGTCAACTAATATAGTTTTTAAAAAAATCTTTAATTAAATTCTTACAGAGATTTCTTAAACTACTTAATTTAGCTAAGGCCAGACAGTGAGTGAGAGTCAATCGTCATCCAGTCCATATATACCATGCGACGGCTAATTACTCTATTGTGTTTACTCGGCTCTGGTGGTCCACGGTGTTATAGAAATTCTCGAGTTGACAATGGTGGAATCACCTATTGTCTGAATGTTGTTTGGGTTTACCAAGGTGAACTCCTTCGTGTTTTTAGTTACGTTATTAATACAGCCTTGTTTATTTTTATTTTATTTATTATATACAATCAAAAGAACATATGCGCCTTGGTAGGCATCGCCAATTGGCATAGAGAGGAGCAAACATTTCTTATTTTATTGACGACCCGTTTGGAACAGTGGAAGTGAAATCCCCGCACAGTACAAACATTTGTGTGCATGAACATGTCTGTTTGTATTGGTCTGGGTGTTTGTATGTATTATAAGTATGTATTTACAAAAGAAAAGTATTACATGTACATTGTATTTACAAAAGGAAAGTATTACACTTATTGTCTTTTTATAATTTTAGGATTAGGGATTACAAATTGTAATCCCTCTGTTGATTCTGATATCCGTAACACAGGTGCTTGAGCTACCTATCTCGGAGTCAGACCAATGTATGTGATGTTGTGAAATATTTATTTATTTATATTTACTTGGTTAACTCGTGTACGAGTATAAATAGTAGGAGTTAAAATATGCCGAGAAGATACCCATTATGTTTTTAAAGAGAACTCTTTATAATTACACTGTATTATAAAAAGACAATAAGTTAAAAGTAATATTTTAAATTGTCTAAGTATTTTTATTATCACGTTTTATTGATTAAGCACGCTTCGGTATGAATGGGTCGGTCTGACCCAAGTGAAACCACGGCCTCAGAAGCATCCGGAGTGAAACAGCTTGCGGTTTGTTTCACCGAATAAGTGAGACTAGCGGAGGCCCAATTTGGGGAGAAATGGGAAACGGTTAAACTTGTGACTTCACTAGTATCTATGAGTGATAGCAATCACTTACCTCAGATGATCCGTCTGCACGACTTCCGCATCACATAAAAAATAGAACTCGAAAAGAATCTGACATGCACAATCTTTTTAGAAAGGTGAAAGTTATTCACTTTTTTTTATGTCATAGGTGGCAGACGAGCAGACGGATCACCGTTGGTAAGCGGTTGCCGCCGGTCATGGACATCCGCGACACCAGTGGAGTCACAAGTGCATTGCCAACCTTTAAGCCCCCTTCACCCGGATTGGGCCTCCGGTACCCTCATTCACTCAGCGAAACACAGCACAGTGCTGCTTCACGCCGGTTTTCTCTGAGGCCGAGGTATCACTCTTGTCGAGCCACCCCATTCATGCCGAAGCATGGCTCTCCTACGGTTACTTCTGCTATCATGTAAAAAACCGTTAGTTCAAACATTCAGTAAGTTCCGACTAAATTAATTGGTCTTTAAGACCACAAGTACATTATGGTAGTTGTGTGCATCGCAGGGTTAGACAAACGACGCTGCAGCGCGCCGGCGCAGTATCCAGGTGCGGACAAATACAGAGCCAAATTCGGGTTTAATTACCGCTGCTAAGCCTGAATAGACCACTTTTGAGGGTTCCTCAGCAAATGGCAATGACTGAACCAGTATATTCGTATTTTTTGTCCATTCGCATCCAATTCATTCTGATGCAATTACAACTAAACCTCGGTTAGTTAGTGTATTTTGTAAACCGATTTACCTACGATTTCTTTACAATAATAAACTTATGTACAAATTATGGGGGAACATATTGCTTCTCACACATGAATCTGAAACTGTTAAATGTTTAATGTAACATTTTTTTCTGATAGGATTGGAGTTGGTTGTGGACCTCTTCTAAATGAGAAATGTAAATGTATGGTAACAAATTATTGTATGCCTAACGCTTCATTAGAGCAAATTATTGACAAGATAAGTAAGTGTACATTTAGTAAGGATTCAATAATCATACTAATGATTGGGAATTCCTTAGAAATAAGGAAAAGAGATTTTCTTCAGAGATTCTCAACCCTTTGTGAGCTCCATGTAAAAAAAATATTTTTGTGTGCCTTCCCTTTTTCTAGGTGTGTAGTAACCTAGCCAAAATAACAGTATTCATTTATTGAATACATTATTATACAACCTGACCTTTAGTCATAGTGACAAATTTGTGTTTTTTGACACAAATAAATTTATAGATAATAAGTTTTTGTTGACTGGCAAATTTTATTCCAAATGATTTAAATTACAATGTGAGACAATAGAAGAATCCTCTTGCAAACCAATGACAAAAAGAAACCCTAAAAATCTAAACCTTATTCATCAGAATATACAGGGTTTGTCTGGCAAATTACTTGAATTGGAATTATTTTTAAATAAAATGAATGTCCATGTATTATGTATTACGGAACACTGGTTAAGACAGTATGAATTGATTATTAATATTGACAACTATAGCGTCGGTAGTTCGTTCACGAGAAAGTCTGCAATCAGAGGCGGGTCACTAATTTTATTAAATAATTCCAATAAATATAAAGAACGCAAAGATGTCGTTTCACTTTCACTTGAGCGAACTATTGAGCTAGCATGTGCGGAGCTTGAACGACATGTCATTGTTTGTGTGTACAGGCCTCCATCTGGGAATTTTACTTCATTTGAATCCATTATGGAAGAAGTATTAAGAAAAATATGTTCATCTAATAAAAAAGTGGTTGTGTGCGGGGATTTTAACATCAATATATTAGATAAATCTCAGAACTCAGTGCGGTTTCTGAATCTTTTCAGATCATTCAATTTATATCATCTTTTTAACGAACCCACACGAGTAACCCCCACCACAGCTACTTGCTTAGATAACATATTTTGTAACTGTGATGTATTAGACAAGTCCATAATAAACTTTATAAACTCAGATCATAGTGGACAGCTAGCAATGTTTGAATACAGTCATGCACCCTCTTCATGTAGCTTTGTGTGCAGGCCAATAACTGCAAACCGTAAAGAAAAATTTCAAGATATTATTTCTAGAAAGGTACCTGCATTATCATGTCACGATGGAAATGCTAATCAGCTTTATAATATGCTTTTTAATGTAGTTGAAAAAGAATATAATCAGATTTTTACTAAAAAAACAATTAAATTAGATACTTCTAAAATTAAATTCAGTGACTGGGCCACTACAGGCATCTATAAAAGCAGAAAGAGGCTGTTTGAATTATATGATATCAAAGCCAATTCTGAAAACGCTAATTTAATTGAATACGTCAGAACATACTCTAAATTATTCAAAAAAGTATGTGCAATGGCAAAATCAAATTATTTAAAGACAAAATAATAAAAGCCCCTAATAAAAGTAAAATCTCATGGAAGATAATAAATAAAGAGACTTGTAAAAATAAAACAAAAGACAACAAGCTCACTCTTAAAATTGATGGCAAATCACTTGTTTCTGACTCTGAAGTAGCAGAAACATTTCAGTCTTTCTTTTCTAATATACCAGTCACAACAACCAATCAATTGAATTCCAGTCCACATCTCGCTGCTTCTCTCCTCAGGTCTCATGTTGATAAGTGCAACACGCCTTTTAGATTCAATCATGTCAATTCTAATATAATTTTAAAAACATTCAAAAAATTAAATATGAATCCGACTGAGGATTTATGGGGCATCTCGGTAGATATAATCAAAAATATAATACATTCTATCGCACTCCACTTAGCAATAATATTTAATAAATGTGTTGACGACGGTCAATTTCCCGATATGATGAAATACAGTAAAATAATACCGTTATTCAAGTCGGGTGAGAAAAGTGACCCGTCTAACTTCAGACCTATTTCTATACTGCCTGCTCTCAGCAAAATTTTTGAAAAAGTAATATTCACTCAGTTATTGTCTCATTTAAACCTGAATAAAATATTGCACAGTAAGCAATTTGGATTCACAAAAGGGAAATCCACTACTGATGCTGGAGTGGCGCTTATCAAACATGTATTTGATGCGTGGGGGAAAAAGCGAGATGCTATTGGAATATTCTGTGATTTGTCTAAAGCATTCGATTGCGTCAATCATGAAACATTGCTAATGAAGTTACAGCATTACGGTGTCATAGACACCTCACTAAGTCTAATCAAATCTTACTTATCAGATAGGATTCAGAAGGTCAATGTCAATGGAACTAACTCTTCTGGCGCCCCTCTAACCATGGGTGTGCCCCAGGGCTCTATATTGGGGCCCTTGCTCTTTTTAATCTATATAAATGACCTTCCTTACTATACCAATGATCTATGTGAGATAGTGTTATTTGCTGACGATACATCCTTGATTTTTGAGGTTGATAGGCAAAAGAAAAATGTTGACGAAGTAAATAACACACTCTCTCAAGTACTACAGTGGTTTACTTATAATAACTTGGTTCTTAATTCAAATAAAACAAAATGTGTTAAGTTTACAATGCCAAATGTAAGGCAGGTCAAAATGAATATTGTCATGAATAACGAACCTATCGAAGTCATAAACTCCACAGTTTTTCTAGGTATCACTCTGGATACAAAATTGCAATGGAGCCCTCATATTGCTGTCTTGGCAGGAAGACTTAGTTCAGCTGCATATGCAGTTAGAAAGATAAGGAATCTGACTGATATCGGGACAGCGAGACTGGTTTATTTTAGCTATTTTCATAGTCTGATGTCATATGGTCTATTACTGTGGGGATCCGGTGCTGACTTACAAGCCATCTTCATTTTGCAGAAGAGGGCCATCCGTGCCATCTACGGTCTTAGATCACGTGACTCACTCAGAGAAGTATTCAAGGAAATCAATATTTTAACCGTATCATCTCAATACATTTTTGATTGTATTATGTTTGTACGCAAGAACTTGCATTTTCATAGATTTAACACGCGAAATAAACATAGGCTTGCTGTCCCAAATCTAAGACTTCATAAAATTGGAAGTTCATTTGTAGGATTGAGCATTAGAATGTTTAATAAGTTACCTCAAAATATTAATGATTTACCGGTACATAAGTTTAAGTTGCATGTAAAAAACTGCCTAATGCAGAAAGGCTACTATAAAGTAGAGGATTATTTGAATGATAAGGATTCCTGGACAATTTGATCTCTTCGCCTGTCCTCTAATGTATAATTCATTTCATAATTTTTCATTGACGATTTATCTAAACGATATTGATTATAAGCATTGTATATCATACTGTCACTGTAATCATAATTTGTATAAGAATGAAAATTGTAATTACCATAATATTTGACATTCATAAATGTTCTTTATTGAATAAAGACATTTTTGATTTTGAATGTATAAAAATTGATTTATATTGATTATTCAATAATTGACAAGATGCTAACCACCTACTATTGTACACCTCGTCCTGCAGTTTATTAGTCTGGATTAAGTAACTACTACTCTTTGTGACCTATGAGGGGAACCTAAGTAGTCATGCTCACTCAAATGTCTCTGAGGTGATGGCGCTATGTGGCGGGTCATTACATTCCCTCTAATATGGTTGAGTGAAATGATGGCTGACACGTACGTCATACTTGTGAACAGGTGCCACCTTTGGGGACTGGTCTGCTTCGGTTTACCTCATAATATTTATTTTATTATTATTTCCTTTATTTTATTTTGTGTAACAATTAAACTGTATGGCTTGGTATGATGATGACACAACATTGTATGAAAGTTTGGCGATTAAAAAGAGTAACTGGCGAGTTTCTTGCCGGATCTTCTCGACCAGAAACAACTTTCCGAGCCGGTGGTAGAATCGCATTATGTTTATTTATTTCTTTAGTATATTTTATGTATCAACATATATATGTATTAACATGTAAATTATACATAAGTACTTATAAATAGTTTTAAGTCATTAAAATGTATGACGATTTGTAAGTGCTGTATACAAGCCTATGCAAATAAAGAATTATTTGATTGATTGATTGATTGTTTGTCTAAAGCAAATTTGCCGAGAGGTTGTAACCTCGAAATTGTTTTAAATAGATCCGGTTCAGTAGCTAAAAATTAAAATCGATTAGCGTCGCTAGTGTGCCCTACTCGTCACCTTAAGTCTCATCCCGTCATTGTAGCGATGACTTGATTTCTATGATGGAGGCCTCTGCCCTGCTCTGGGAGAGTGCAATGGCTGACTATTAGAGTGATGTGAATTCCAATCTGGCAACTTCAGAAAATTATGTGGAAATTGAGAAAACTCGAGACAAAGTGTATTATTTACTTATACAACTATTGTTTCTTTAAATTAATCTCAGAAAAATCAATACTTTTATAGTTAGAAAAGTAAAATAAAGTCATAAATCTTAATCAATACTTTCAACATTCTTCTTTATATACCATTATAATGTAAAAGCTAGGAATGGACTGAGTAAAGATTTTAATTTACAGCAGGCTGTAAAAACGTCAGGTCAATAAATAAATAACGTCGTGTTAACTCCCTTTCTTATAAATCATAGTTATAATGCAACGCGAAAATCTAAAGAACTATTTGGTTACAAACAGAAAGACATTAAAAACTGATCCACAGAGTTCCATTTGCGATACGGAACTATAAAACTGCAGAAGTTGTTTACTCCGGTCCCCGCAACAAATCATCCCAATTTCTATCCAGTATAAGTTTTAAGTGCCCGCGTTTAAAAATATCACAAGATTGATAAACTTGTTCGGAACTGCGACTCAACTTGCGAACTTAGTTCCTACGTAATAAATATAGGAGCGTCTCAAGGGAGTCGCTTTCGCCCTCCGCGCCATCTTTATAAAATATTTATACAATTTATTGCAGAAAGCACTGAGTCCCACTTTTATGGCTTGCTACAGAGATAAAAAATGATTTACACGAACTGAGTGGCTCGGTTTATTTTTAATTAAGTCCCCATAAAAGTTGGGATTCCGGAATTAATCGAGTCTCGACTCGCGAAAGGATTCGATTCGTTTTGCTATGAATGGAGTTGGGTCTTAAAAAGTTGGAGTTTGTTGCGGCAAAAAATACAACGAATAGCTATAAAAGAAGCCTCGAGAGCATGTGCGGGGTTGTGAAGTCGTGTAGGGAGGTAGAGCATACGACAATGGCAGAAAAGAGGTGTTGTTCACAATCAATATTAATACAACTTTCTGTAATCAATCAGCACGTGACCTAATTTACTCTCAATGCACTATTCTTTTTTACTTTTGATTCTAAAGCGAAATTAAATGATTCAAAAACCGAAATTAATTTAGACCTTATATTGATGTCCAATCCTTTATATCGTCCGCTATTCGTCGTCTCTCTCACTCTCGCACGTTATTCTAATTCAAATACCGATCACCAATCCCACATATATAAAATACACATATTAATCAGACACACAAAGAAATTAATATGAGCAAAAAACAACACATAAAATATCGCATGCAAAAATATTCACAACGAAAAATCGCAAACATGTCATCTGCCATTGACCAGACAGTGCCGAGTGTTTGCATATTGTGTTGCTATAGAATTGACATGCAAAGACTAGAACAATATTTTGTGTGATAACTTTTTTTATGAGAAAGGGAGGCAAAAGATCAAGCGAGTCACCTGATGGTAAGCGATCACCGCCGCCCATGGAAATCAGCCTCACCAGAGGGAGTGGAAATGCGTTGCCGGCCTTTTAGGATTAGTAATTAAAATTACATTTAGAATAAAACAGTCAAATCGTAACTGTAAAAAAGAATGTTATGATGAGATAATTTAAATCTACATAATTTTAATGAAATTTGACAAATGTTAAGCAACACATCTATACAAATAACTGCAGTTAGCATAGAGTGTGTACTGTGGAAAATAAAGTACTCGTATAGTATATGATAAGCCTTTGTTAGCCATGGGCGACCGATGGCTACTAATAGATGAAGCGAGACTTATTTAAAAAGCAATATCTGTCGGTTGGGGGCGGACTATTTGTAGATTTGTCAACGTTGTCAGAGCCTAACCAAACAAAACAAAAAGCCAAGCAATAACGCGGCCGGTGCGGCATACTCCAAGTTGTTTAATTAAAAAACCGCGCCCTGTCACAAATATTTACGCACACGACAATCGGGGCTTGAAAAAATTATTATAGCACCTCATTAAAATACAAAAGGCGGAGCGCGCTCAAATGAATGTAGAAAAAAGTCGTCCATGTTTTATGCATCAGTCTCAGGTGCCTAAATTAAATTTGGAAATGCAAATGTCAGTCAAAAGTCGGTGGTGGAATTACGGCAGTTCCTCAGCGTCTTCATATCACGTTTTGGTCTCCCCCCGCACATGCCCCTTTGAATTTTTATGTGCGTCATCGCCGAATTATGGAAGCCATTTATTCGGTTTAGTTGGAACGGTAAAATGAAGAATTTCAGGTATTCACGTTTAGTTAATATATTCTAATAAGTTTTGATATTTTTCATAGCTGTAAGACAAATGAAATATTTTATTTTATTTTAAAATTAATAAATTAGATAACATCACCATCAGGTGAGATTGTGACTAAATGTGAACCGACCTGAAGCAGTATGCTGTGTTTCGCTCCGTGAGTGAGGGTATCGGAGGCCCAATCCGGGATAAGGGGGTTTAGAGGTTGGCAGCGCACTTGTGACTCCACTGGTGTCGCGGGTACCATCACGTGATCTGTCTGCTCTTGTCTGCAACCTATGACATAAAAAAAGATGTGGCTATTCTAATTTAAAAAAAAACTCACATTTTTCATAGTTTTATACTTCATGAAATTCGTAGAATTATCTAGCATTTACTCTTAATTTCATTTTCATATTTTTTTTAGATCATATTCGTAGTCAAAGTGTGAAAAACTTATCGATACAATTTAGTCTTTATACTTAGTTTCCGGACAAAACACTGAAGAGGAAAAAAAATAGTCTATCCTTACAAAATGTTTTAGTTTCAGTTTTGGAATTAAATGGAAGTAAGCTGTTTCACAAGCAGATTTCGGGAAAATCACTATGCACGTCGCTTTTCTCCCCAATCAGAGTTTCCACTGAGATCTATTGTTTTCCCCGATGTTGCATCAATGAAAACATCCCAACGTAATTTGAAGCATGCGCAACCACTAACAAGACCGCGTCGCTTTCGTGTTTAAACACGCTAACACCAACGAGCTCCAAACAATAGTTAATGGAAGCGGCGCAATTAGTTCCCGCGTCCAAGTCTGCCGGACAGCCGCTGTCCGGCAACTGTTTACATCGGATACTATTCAAGTATTACCTAATGCAGATGCAGCCTCACTAACAGCGGCAGCATACCATTTATGGCATTCGTAGTATTTAAAATACTGGTCTCAGAATTGACCCTTGTGGAACTTTATTTAAACACTAATTATTTTATTTCATGGGTGGCGTTGATTACTTTCCATCAGGTGACTCGCTTGCTCGTTTGTCCGCCTCTAGCGCTTGACAAGTTAATCTTTGTCAAATTAAAAATCAACTCTGAAAATATAGATGGACATTTTGCACCATTTACGTGTATTCTAAGAGATTCACAGTATTAAATGACTGACCGGATTGCGCAATTGGTAGTGACCCTGCCTCTTACGCCACAGGTCGTGGGTTCGATCCCCACCCTGGACAAACATTCGTGCGATGAACACTTGTGTTTGTTCAGTGTCTGGGTGTAATGTATGTATTTAAGTATATATTTGTGTTCCTCTGTTGTCTGATATCTGTAACACAAGTGCTTAAGCTACTTAGTAAGGAATCAGGTCAACGTATGAGATGTTGTGAGAATTATTATTATTATTATTAAATGCTTTTGTATGATCTGATGATCAATATCACGCAGTAATTAAAATAAAGGAAATGATTATAGCTAAATACTTTCAAGTTTGATTAAACAAGGACATGGTTTTTCCTTGAATATTTATGAACATATTATTATGCATCCATAACTCTCACTTAAAAGTCAGTTTCGCTTCGATTTTTTTTTGTAAAGACTAACCCAAAAAGTCACTTTTTATCTCAATTATTTTTTAAAACGCGGAAAGTACGTATACTCGCTATCGCCTGTTAAGCGAAACCCCGGCCCAGGATCTTAGCCACGCTGCCAACTAGTACAAACTTGTAAACTGGAAGGCGCTTCACTATTCATGATAAGATTACTTGTGAGAACAGGTGCGGAGTGCACGCCGCAGACCGCGCTCATTGTATCCTAACGCTAAGTAAACCTAGTCATCAGAGACATTGAAACACTTGTGAAGACACAAGTTTTGACTACGTCAGAATTCAGTTTTGCTCCAATCGCGACTGTAAATAAAGCCGGAATAATAAGACGTCTTACTTAATTTTAATATGTACTAAAGTACTCGCTATACTTATAGTTACCTATCAAAAGATCTCGATGAATTGAGAATCTGCTCCTTTTTTTGAAGTCGGTCAAATGTCCTGTAAATCTAAAAAAAAGAGCGTAGGTATTCATTTTTAACAGGTCGACAGCGCACTTGTGACTCCTCTAAAAGTAATCCTTCTAACTTTAGGCCTATTTCTATATTACCAGCACTGAGTAAGATTTTTGAAAAAGTCATATTCGTTCAGTTGCTGTCTCATTTTAAAGTTAACGACCTGCTTCATAATAAACAATTTGGGTTCACTAAAGGTAAGTCAACAACTGATGCAGGAGTTGCACTTATCAAGCATATTTTTGATGCATGGGAAAACAAGCAGGATGCTGTTGGAGTATTTTGTGACCTATCGAAAGCATTTGATTGCGTTACGCACCAAACATTATTGTTAAAATTAGCTCATTATGGTGTGTCCAAGATTTCACTAAGTTTGATAAATTCTTACTTGTCTGATAGAATTCAGAAAGTAAACATTAATGGGACATATTCTTCAGGCACTCCTCTATTGATGGGAGTGCCCCAAGGATCGATATTGGGGCCTCTGCTTTTCCTGATATATATAAATGACCTTCCTTACTTTACACAAGACCTTTGTGAGGTAGTGCTATTTGCTGATGACACTTCGTTGATCTTTAATGTTGACCGAAGAAAAAGTACGTTTGCCGATGTAAATGACACTCTGTCACAAGTTCTCCATTGGTTTACCACTAACAACTTACTTCTTAATGCTAAGAAAACTAAATGTGTAAAATTCCCAATGCCCAATGTAAGACAGGTCAATACTAACATCACTATGAATAATGAACGTATTGAAGTCATTGATTCAACAGTTTTCCTTGGCATTACCATGGATGCCAAATTACAATGGGGACCCCACGTCGCAGCCTTGGCGGGAAGACTTAGTTCCGCCGCGTATGCGGTTAGGAAGATTAGACATCTGACCGATATTGAAACCGCGAGATTGGTTTATTTTAGTTATTTTCTGTTGTAATGTAGCCTCTATGTTAAATAGGTACTGGCTATATTTCTATTAGTTTAATTGATATTCCATTTACTATTTTGTATCTAGACTTTTACTTTTCTATTGTCATTTCTTCCTTCCTTTCATCTTGTTTGACAAGTAAACATTTCAATCTTCAACAGTGTTTTTCTCTAATTTTATCACGTTATCAGCACGAAGCTTTACAAGCGAGCTAGCTGATAAATATAATATTAGTTGTGTTGTTGTACTATGATTTTCACGAAAATATAGTTCGTCGAATCTCGAAAAAAAATTGTGCTACGTCATTGTGCAAAATGCAAGGTAGCGGGGATAGAGTGTCCCCAGGCACAAGCAGCAATGCAATGGGAATGGGAGCGATCCGTATGCTTTCCGGACGGGAAGGCTACAGTGCATGGAAGTTTAAGATGCGATTTTACTTACTGCATGAGCAGCTGTGGGAAGCTGTTGTGGGTTATCCTGATGGAGATGAAACCCCAGAGTCAACGAGAAAGCGTAAGGATGAATTAGCACTAGCCAAAAATCTGCATGACTTTAGATGGAGGAGCCATCACTCATGTGAGGAGTGCGGAGAGTGCTAAGGCCGCTTGGACGTCGTTGCAAAACGCCTATGAAGATAAGGGCATGGGCAGAAGGTTAGCTTTAGAACGTAAGCTTTACCGATATTGTCTTGAAGAGTTTAATACTATCGAAGAGTATATAAATGCCGTTATAAGTACCGCTCAAGATCTCGCTGATATTGGTAAGAAAATCGAGGATTCTTCTTTGGCTGCGATACTATTGGGAGGTCTAACGCATAACTTCGATCCCTTGGTCATGGCTTTAGAAAATTGTAATGTTGAGGTTACCACGGTCATGGTAAAGGCAAAACTGTTGAATGAGATGTCGAAAACCAAGCCTTATGATTGTGAGTCTGCGTTGCGTTCGAAGAAAGGTCAAATTATTCAACATAGTACCAAGACGAAGAAGAAGAAGGAGGTTGTATGTTTTGATTGTCACGTACGAGGTCATACTAAATACAATTGCCCCAATAAGTTGAAGAATAAGCATGATTCAACATCAATAACTGCCTTGGGAGTAAATGGTAATAAAGATACGTGGTACATCGACTCTGGAGCTACTTCTCATATGACTTCAAGGTCTGATTGGCTGACAGAACTCAAACCGCTGCATTCTGGCAAGGTGACCGTCGCTAGCGGAGAAGCGATAGATTCCGTGGGAATCGGAACAGTTTCAATCAGTACTAATAGTAGTATCGACAAGATTAGTGAAGTTGTACTTGTACCTAAATTGAACACTAATTTAATTTCGGTTAAGAAAGCAGTCGATAAAGGTTTATGTGTACTTTTTGATAATACTGGCTGTAATTTTTTTGATAGAGATTATTTCTCTTATAAAGGTAATCCTGTTTTACACGGTTCAGTACATGGCGGGCTTTATACATTAGATGTTAATATTAACAAAAATGTAGCTCTTGATGTGAATTCTGACTGTCATTCTGCAGATTCTCAAGTTCAGGCTGTTGATGTACGCACTAACCGTCCGTCTCAATTTCAGCTGTGGCACAAGCGGTTAGGTCATCTTTGCAGGTTTGACATGAATCTCCTAAGGAATGGACGTGCAGTTGGAATGGATTACTCAGCAGTGGATAAGGAGCCATGTATACCATGTGTTGAAGGGAAACAAGCAAGAAAACCCTTCACGGTAAGTGTGGATAAGCCTAAGAGTACAAATTCGTTATTGGAATTGATCCACAGCGATATTTGTGGACCTATGTCGGAAAATTCATTTCAAGGTAAGAAATATGCGTTATTCTTCATTGATGACTTTTCTCGACTTACTTTTGTTTATTTCTTGGCTTCTAAGACGGAAGTAAAAGCAAAATTTATCGCTTTTCAGTCTTTAGTCGAGCGCCAAACAGGAGCTAAAATTAAGGCATTAAGAACAGACTGCGGAACAGAGTATGTTAATGAACAGTTCTCTAGTTATTTACGTTCTAATGGTATTGTGCATCAAACCACAGTTCCACACAGTCCGCAACAAAATGGAGTATCGGAGCGTTCAAATAGAACGATTGTGGAAAAAGCGCGGTGTATGTTAGCTGGTGGTTTTCTTAGCAAAGCCTATTGGCAGGATGCTATAGAAGTGGCAACGTACCTGAAGAATCGATCCCCGCATAGAGCTCTAGATCGCCTTACTCCTTATGAGATATGGTTCGGCTCAAAACCCGATTTGAGTCACTTACGAGTGTTTGGCTGTAGAGCACTAGTACACATTCCAGATTGTCAAAGGAAAAAGTTGGATGTGAAGGCTAAACAGTACACTTTTGTTGGATATTCGGAAGATCCAGGTAATTATTACTTCCGAGATGCGAGCTATCCGAGAAGACTCTTAAAAGCTAGGGATGTTGTGTTCTTCGAAGATGCTTTCTCTGATTTGAAAGGTGATAATCCTGCAGGCCAGTTTCCTGTTGATCCCCCTGCAGTGATGGTATTCTCAAACAGGAATGAAGCGGAAGTTCAAAATCCCATTGCTGGTAGCTCTGGCACTTCTACTAAGGTGAACGTAGAAGTTGCACAAATCGATCCTGATCCAGAAGACCCTATTTCTGATGAAGAAATTCCCCACGATGAGGAGGATATTCTCGAAGAACAGGTTTCTACTGATGAACCTACTTTCCAAGGAAGGTATCCCTTAAGGAATCGATTAGCGAAAGATAAAGGTTTTGTGTCAGCAAGCTATAGTTTTGATGAGCCTGAAACCTTCAATCAAGCTATTCAATCAGAAGATAGAGACAAATGGATGGGTGCTATGAGAGATGAATATAGATCCCTCATTAATAATAAAACATGGATTTTGGTTGATAAACCTGATGGTCAAAAGATAATACCATGCAAGTGGGTATATAAGGTAAAGAAGGATGCAGAAGGTGCAGTTGCGAAATATAAAGCCCGGCTAGTAGCCAAAGGCTATAGCCAAACCGCTGGTGTGGATTATACAGAAACCTTTGCGCCAGTAATTCGCAATTCTTCGTTACGTATGATGTTTGCACTTGCAGCAAAATTAGGCCTCAAGATGCGACATTTAGACGTGGACACAGCGTTCCTAAACGGAGAATTGGAGGAGGATGTATATATGGTACAACCGCAAGGTTTTGAGAAACCAAGCCAACAGAATAAAGTTTGCCTACTCAAGAAAGCTTTGTACGGGCTGAAACAAGCGCCTCGTGCTTGGAACACAAAGCTAAATGAAACTCTTTCTGCGTTAGGTTTTAAACGGGCTCCTTCAGAACCGTGTATTTATACCAAACTATTTGGAAAGGAACTTGTCATACTGGCAGTTTATGTTGACGACATAATTGTTTGTCATAAAGATGACAAATTGGCAGACGCTGTCAAATGTGATTTGCAAAAATATTTTGGTATTAAGGATTTGGGACTTTTAAACTATTATCTTGGTTTAAATGTTTCCCAAACAAAGAACTGTGTAAAAATTAATCAAAAAACGTTAATTTTAAATGTTCTTAAGAAGTTTAATATGGCAGACTGTAAATCTGCCCCTACTCCCTTACAAAAGGTGAAGTTGGAACCAAATAAGAGCGGTGAGTTGCATCCGTATCCATATCAATCACTCATTGGTAGTTTAATGTTTATATCTGTGAATACTCGCCCTGACATTGCCTATGCAACTAGCTATCTTAGCCAATTTCTTGCAAAGTTTGATAAACAACACTGGTTGGCTGCAAAAAGGGTGTTGCAGTACCTGAAAGGAACAGTAGATTACTGCATAACTTACAAGAGGGTTCCAGATTTCAGTCTGACTGGGTATGCAGACAGTGATTGGGCAAATGATCCCACTGACAGAAAGTCCTATACGGGTTTCTATTTCAGCTTATCCGGTGGAGCAATTAGCTGGGAATCGAAAAGTAAAAGTCTAGATACAAAATAGTAAATGGAATATCAATTAAACTAATAGAAATATAGCCAGTACCTATTTAACATAGAGGCTACATTACAACACCAGCCCTTAATTGAGATTCCATAGTTGACTAAATAACCCTGGGAATCGAAAAAACAGCCCACCGTTGCACTGTCATCAACGGAAGCAGAGTATATGGCCCTAACTTCAGCGGCTAAGGAAGCCACCTTCTTACAGAGGTTGATTCAGGAGGTAAGTGGCACCTCTCTGACTCCGGTTACCGTGCACAATGACAGTCAGAGTGCACATAAGATTGTACTTAATCCTATTCATCACAACAGGACTAAGCATATCGATACCCGTTTTCACTTCATAAGGGAAAAAGTCGCTGAAGGCACTATTTTAATTGAATATGTACCAACTAGTGACATGTGTGCCGATATGCTGACAAAGCCGTTAGGTAGGGTTGCGCATTCCAAATGTACTGTCGGTTTAGGGTTGTGCACTTGACATAGTTAGGTTATTTAGTCAACTATGGAATCTCAATTAAGGGCTGGTGTTGTAATGTAGCCTCTATGTTAAATAGGTACTGGCTATATTTCTATTAGTTTAATTGATATTCCATTTACTATTTTGTATCTAGACTTTTACTTTTCTATTGTCATTTCTTCCTTCCTTTCATCTTGTTTGACAAGTAAACATTTCAATCTTCAACAGTGTTTTTCTCTAATTTTATCATTTTCACAGTGTAATGTCTTATGGTCTCTTGTTGTGGGGGTCTGCTG
Organism: Marasmia exigua; assembly: GCA_019059595.1. Classification (NCBI taxonomy): domain Eukaryota; kingdom Metazoa; phylum Arthropoda; class Insecta; order Lepidoptera; family Crambidae; genus Marasmia; species Marasmia exigua. The sequence continues at coordinate 18,501,688 of CM032466.1, forward strand.
CTGATATACAGACTATATTTGTATTGCAGAAGAGGGCCATCCGCTCCATATACAACCTTAGACCTCGCGATTCGCTAAAAGAATTATTTAAGAGCATTAACATCTTAACCGTAGCTTCTCAATACATTTTAGACTGTATTTTGTACGTGCGAAAGAACATGGATATTTTTTCGAAAAAATCTGATTGTCATGGTTTTAACACTAGAAATAAACACAAGCTCGCGATTCCAAATCTGAAACTTCAAAAAATTAATAATTCATTTGTTGGTCTAAGTATTAAAATGTACAATAAGTTGCCACAAAATGTTATTGAGTTACCAACGCATAAATTTAAATCTCACGTGAAAGCCTGTTTAATGAGTAAAGGATACTATAAAATTGTAGACTACTTAAATGATAAGGATTCATGGACATAATGACCTCCATGCTTGCACACTTGTAACATTTTCATATATATTAACAAAAATAATATTATATAATTACTGAATTTTAATAAATTAGGCTTAGCAGCATTTATTACTGTATAAAATTGATTTATATTGATTATTCAATAATTGACAAGATGCTAACCACCTACTATTGTACACCTCGTCCTGCAGTTTATTAGTATTAGATTAAGTAACTACTACTCTTTGTGACCTATGAGGAGAACCTAAGTAGTCATGCTCACTCAAATGTCTCTGAGGTGGTGGCGTTATGTGGCGGGTCATTACATTCCCTCTAATATGGTTGAGTGAAATGATGGCTGACACATACGTCATACTTGTGAACAGGTGCCACCTTTGGGGACTGGTCCGCTTCGGTTTACCTCATATTTAGCTTTTAATTTGCTTCATTCTATTTTGTGTTGCATTAGACTGTATGACTTGGTATGAGGATAATAAACCATTGTAAAAAAGTTGGCGATTAAAAAGAGTAACTGGCGAGTTTCTTGCCGGATCTTCCTCGACCAGAAACAACTTTCCGAGCCGGTGGTAGAATCGCATTATGTTTATTTATTTCTTTAGTATATTTTATGTATCAACATATATATGTATTAACATGTAAATTATACATAAGTACTTATAAATAGTTTTAAGTCATTCAAATGTATGACGATTTGTAAGTGCTGTGTACAAGCCTATGCAAATAAAGAATTATTTGATTTTGATTTTTTTGATTTTTTGGATCTGGTCTTGCAGTTGTCCATGGGCGGCGGTAATCGCTTACCATCAGGTGATCCGTCTGCTCGTCTGCCCCCTATCCCATAAAAAAATGTACGGTTAGTTTAGTAATAATAAATTATTAAATAAAAATCAACCGTTGCAACGGAGTAAATTTTACCAAAATGACAGATACCAGATAAATATTTAGCATACAGTAATGATGATGAAAGGGCGATATTTAACATTAATCATTATGAATCCTTTGTTGTGGTTAGCCAAAGACAGGTAATTATTTGTGTGTGATATTTAGTTTATATGGTCAATGAAAATTTGCAGTGCCAACTCATATTTCACAAACACGCAAGAGTCTTTGTGAAAAATAATTGTTGCAGATTGAAATGGCTTTGTTAAAATGCCATAACAATCAAAATAGAAAGCCAGAGCCACTGTGGCGAGCTAGTAAATAAATAATATGCCAATCGCGCGTCCGTCAAACAACCACAGCGTTACGTTGCGGATAAAACTGCGAACTTGCAAAATTTAGACATTTAGAATTTCCTCATTTTAATAGCACCCCGTAATAAAAATAACAGGATTGGATATTTGGTGAAAAGCTATATGAAAATACGTGAAAACGCCAATGACTCCATAGTTCACTTACTCGCTAGAAGGTGTCACCGTTAAGATTGCAAATGTAACATGAGTGAAATTTAATAATAAATAAATCTCAAGGGCTTCATATACAGTAAGATTCATCTTAACGATCGATTTGATGAGAAATCGTTAACGAGGGATCGCATCGTAGAGAGAACACCGATACATAAAAATATAATAACTTGATCATTTATATTTACTTATATGCATCAAAATATGACAAAAATCGATTCATTGGTCGTAAATAGATTGTTATCGATCTTAAATATACTATTGATTCGTCATTTTGATTCGGCGACGGATTGTACAGACGAATCGTTTCCTCGGTATTTTGGCTTCCTAGTTCATTTTGTTTAGGGATAATCAAGTGACAAGTTCAATATCTGTATTAACATGAACTTTTACTGAAAAAATGTTGTGTAAGATTTGGTACATATATCAGAGATTTTGGAAGTTTACATAGGCGTTTATGTTTGGATTGATTTCTAATTATTATTTCTTTATAGTGACACAGTATATTGGCTCACCTCAGCCTGAAGGCTAGCAAATAGAGAGCAAATTGCAGTTACAACAGACGCGATAATGATGAGGATACGATTTTATAATATGAAAGCAAACACACATGCGTGCCACACCAAAATATAGAACACTCAAGTTCCTGCCATATTTTTGCGGTCAAAATGTGGCATCCGATGCCTAAGTCCAAACATTTATTTGCTAGTTGTGTGCCGCGACGTGACAGCGCAACCCACGAATCAATTCCATTATTTGCGCGCGTCAACTGTTCACGCCGCGAATAATTATTGCCGGGATACCTGCGGTTCTCCACTTTTACTGTTTTCATAATAAATTGCGCGAGCTGGCTTATTTGCGGCTATTTGTAACTCGCTGTTTGTTCAGTTACCGGAGTTAGATGGATGTTTGTCACGCTAATTCTGATGTTACATCGAATTTATGAATAGAGAATAGGCTATCATTGTTGTTTAAAACAACCTATTGTACCTATGTTGTGATTTATTTACAGACCATTTAATCACACTCAATGAATCATCATATCAGCCCACTTCCACCCACTGCTGAGTATAGGCCTCTTCTTTGTCACGCCACTCCCTTCTGTCCTCTGGCAGCCTTATCCATTGCTTCCCCACTGCCGTTACAATATCGTCATTTTATTGTCCACCTATCATCTTTATGCCTTATTCTTTACTCAATGATTAGAAAAATATAAAAAATTTAACAAATAATTAATAAATTATGTAAAAAAATGTTAAACACAAAATGATCTTAAGAAAAATATCATTATCTTCTTTCTTCTTCTATAAATTTTTCACAAGATATCAGTCCATCTTATCAAGTGAGTATCTTTGTTTCCACCAAAAACTGAAGCAAAAACAAAATAATTCAAAATATTTATAGAACTTCGACACACAATCATAATCTTGATTTTATCCTAAGTTCTTTTCCCCTTAATTTCCTGTTACAACATTTTTCTGCCCAAATAAGGAAACAAAATGGTTGTTCAAACAAAAAAGTCCATAATAAATTCATCGGATTGATTCGAAACATTAAATTTGAAATGAAAATTGCGTTGACGCCCGGGCGACCGCGACCAGGCACCAAGGAGATACAGAGGTCTTACTCACTAGTAATTGCCTACCTAGGATCTTGCCAAAGAAACTCGTTAAAATATTTATTCATCATCATCATTGGCGTATTGTTCACTGCTTTTTATTTTGTGATAGGTGGCAGACGAGCAGACGGATCACCTGTTGGTAAGCGATCTCTCAGTCGGTTGTCGACCGCCACCGTAACATACTAATAAGAATACTAGACAGACATGATGCATCCTCGGCCACATCATCACTTACCATCAGGTAAGATTGTAGCCAAATGTCTGGATATTCTAAAAATAAAAAAAAAACGTTTGCAGCTAGAAACGTGTAACTGCGCGGTTTGGTCGGCGGGGAAATTGGTCAAGCATACTCCGTCCCCGTGTAGCGGTAAAGTTTGAGCCTTCTGCACTTCGGTGTTGTTTGGCCCAACGTAGATTTAGTGGGTCGCGCACTGGAAGTGACACGAAGCCGCGAAACGTCCGCGCTTTTTGCTCGCTACCGTAAAAACTGTTGTATTCCATTTTCAGCAGAGAGTCGACTCCGTTCATTCAGCAACGGGTTCATATTTGCGCATATTTTGCAAAACAAATGTAAACGTTCTTTATGGCGTAGCTGAACAAGCTATATGTGTTATATAGCTAATAATAAACCTTACTTAAGAGGTTTATTGCTAGTTTCCAGTTTCCGCACTGAGTTTTGTTCTTTATTTTCCATCTTATCCTGAGCAACGTCCTTAGACGTCGCTATGGAGTCCGATATCCTGGATCATAGTCCGTACGCTTTGGTAAGTTTGATAATTATAATGCACGGACGTGACGGCTAACTGGATCACAGTTACACGTTCAAATTAGATATAATATTTTAGTAGCACAATTCGCTTGTGCCGAAACCGAAAATATGATATCGCACATCCAGAACAATACTATTTATTTCGGAATATTTCAAATTCGTATTTTTTATAATTTTGTGCTCACTATCAACACTCGACACAAAATACGATCTTCTACATCATTCGCATTAAAATTTTATAAAAATAATATGTCTTATTAGAATACATTAGTTAGAATATGTAGGACTTAGAACGAGATAACGTGTGGTAGCAAAGACACATTTTCGTCGTATAAAAGAACAGCTCTTTTATACGACGAACTTAGGAAGGTAACTTATACCCTTTCTTTATTAGTTTTTTTTTGGTTAAATATAAATGACATCACAGAGGTCACAGACGTAGCCCAAAGGATCGCATGCCTCAAGTGGCAATGGGCAGGGCACATAGCGAGGAGAACAGACGGCCGTTGGGGGCGGAAAAGTCCTCGAGTGGAGGCCACGTACAGGAAGTGGCAGCCGTGGCCGGCCTCCTACAAGGTGGACCGACGATCTTGTGAAGATCGCGGGAATCCATTGGATGCGGGCGGCACAGGACCGATCTGTGTGGAGAACATTGGGGGAGGCCTATGTCCAGCAGTGGACGTCTATTGGCTGATATGATGAAGTGACATCGAATTCGATCTAATTCTAATTTTAACCCTATTAATCCAATATTTTAATTCTATTACATACTAATACAATTTCTTATTTAATTTAATTTTAATTTTTACATGTTGTGTCTAGCCTTATTATTGATTGTTTTTACAGTAGTCAAGTTACGACTGTGATCTGTCAGTGTACCATATTAAATAAATAAAGTACATTGCGTACAGTATATGCATCCCGTCAAATATATATGTGTATAAAAGTGGTATTCCGTTTGATTGCAGGTAGCTGGATAACAAGCGTCATGAATCATGCGAAATTGCAATTTGCGCATCAGATGTACAGTAAATTAAACATCAGTAAATTATCTCGCATCATGCATCATTTACATGCACAAGTGCAGGCTAGCTAGGTGCCTGTAGTTATAATAATAAGTCCTTTATAGTTCCTTAAATTAAAAAAAACATAAATATAATATCCTCCAATCCGATTACGTCTACGGCGGCCAATCTCAACAATCAGCCACGTACTCAGGATATAGTATAATGCTCAAGTGTGTGCGCAAACACTAGTGCACTCGATATTCCCTTACCCTCATATTCCGTTGGGACACTAGGATGACACGACTGGAGAGGGATTGGGCGCAGGACCAACGGCTTAACGTGCTTCCCCAAGAACGGGGGTATAATACCGCCAACTTCCAGACTTTTTGGCGGACACTAAGAATTTCTTAACGAAAACTTAGGTACAATTTCTTGGCCCGAAACGGGGATCGAACCCCGTCTCCCTAAAGCCGTCGTTTTATAGTGCGACCCACTAACCACTACGCCATCGAGGCAGTACATAAGGGACAAATTATCAAATATTAGTTAAGGCCCTGCATTAAGGATGCAGGGCCTTACATATTCGTTTCGGTATTAAACAATACTTTCGCGATAGATAAGTAAGACCTATGATTTCTTAGAGCAATATTATCGTTAGTAATGACTCTATCTATTGATAGGATAAAAAGCAATTTTTTTCTGTTCCATTCCTGTGCAAGATAAACAAGATCCAAACAAACGTAGAATTCAGTGTTATCTTTTTAAAAATAAAGCGATGTTTCCTTCAAGTAAAAGAATGCTTACTAAGAATAAGAATTTATTTATTTATTTTATTTATTTATTTATTTATTTTTACTAGACTGTGGGAGAGCCACGCTACGCCATGAATGGGCCGGCTTGACTGGAGTGATACCACGGCCTCACGGAAAACCGGTGTGAAGCAGCACTGTGCTGTGTTTCGCTGCGTAAGTGAGGGTATCGGAGGCCCAATCCGGGGGAAAGGGGGGTTTAAATTTTGACAGCACACTTGTGACTCTACTGATGACGGCAATGCCGGCAATAGCTTATCATCAGGCGATCCGTCTGCTCGTCTGCCACCTATTACATAAAAAAACTTAAGGATTTAAGGTACTTTCCCTTCATATTCCATAGTCCTGAGACGCCCTCTAAATTAAATCAATACCAGAGACAGAAAAGTTATTTCATACGAATTTCATACATAGAAATCTTAGAAATGTATGAAAATGTTTATTGGATTTTGTACCTTGTTCCAGATTTTCAGGAATAATTTTGCGAATTAAATACTTAATTTTTTTTTATATGAGAGGTGGCAGACGAGCTGACGAATCACCTGATGGTAAGCGATTCCGCCGCCCATGGACACCCGCAACACCAGTGGAGTCACAAGAATCAACTGAATGTTTTATACCAATTCAGAAACCTTATTAGGTAGATACATGTTTTTGTGGCCGTTAGGGCGGAAAGGTTCTCAAGTCGAGGCCACGTACAGGCAGTCGCAGCCGTGGCAGGCCCCCCACAGGGTGGACCGACGGTCTGGTGAAGATCGCGGGAATCCATTGGATGCGGGCGGCACAGGACTGATCTGTGTGGAGAACATTGAGGAAGGCCTATGTCCAGCAGTGGACGTCTATTGGCTGAAATTATGATTATGACATGTTACTAAAATGATGTTACACTTCCGTGTCATATTTTTTTTTCAATCGATATTTTAAACGTAGATACCCAAATACATAGAATCCAAGTAAAATAAGATAATTTTTGAACTTTATCGATTTTCAAAAAAAAAAAACATAAGGATTTACTGGCCATTCATTCAGAAATAAGAATAAATTTAAAAATGCCATTTGGAACCACGACATCAAAAAATCTATTTTAAGGCATAAAATTTGAAAAAAAAAAGAAATGTAGGTATATTTTAATCTTGGGCTAAGGTTTTTCGAAAAACGGTTTTAGCTGTAGGTCTCCATGTCTGTCTACCATTATTGACGGGAAACAATGTATAACCACATGTTCCAGATTTTCAGGAATAATTTTGCGAATTAAATACTTAATTTTTTTTTATATGAGAGGTGGCAGACGAGCTGACGAATCACCTGATGGTAAGCGATTCCGCCGCCCATGGACACCCGCAACACCAGTGGAGTCACAAGAATCAACTGAATGTTTTATACCAATTCAGAAACCTTATTAGGTAGATACATGTTTTTGTGGCCGTTAGGGCGGAAAGGTTCTCAAGTCGAGGCCACGTACAGGCAGTCGCAGCCGTGGCAGGCCCCCCACAGGGTGGACCGACGGTCTGGTGAAGATCGCGGGAATCCATTGGATGCGGGCGGCACAGGACCGATCTGTGTGGAGAACATTGAGGGAGGCCTATGTCCAGCAGTGGACGTCTATTGGCTGAAATGATGATTATGACATGTTACTAAAATGATGTTACACTTCCGTGTCATATTTTTTTTTCAATCGATATTTTAAACGTAGATACCCAAATACATAGAATCCAAGTAAAATAAGATAATTATTGAACTTTATCGATTTTCAAAAAAAAAAAACATAAGGATTTACTGGCCATTCATTCAGAAATAAGAATAAATTTAAAAATGCCATCAAAATCAAAATGGTCATTTGGAACCACGACATCAAAAAATCTATTTTAAGGCAGAAAATTTGAAAAAAAAAAGAAATGTATATTTTTATCTTGGCAGGGCTAAGGTTTTTCGAAAAACGGTTTTAGCTGTAGGTCTCCAAGCGATCTGTCTACCATTATTGACGGGAAACAATGTATAACCACATGAGATAGTTCACTGCGCTCGCGCGCAGTGTGCCGGCGCGGACGGGGACGTCGAGTGGCGTGATTTATTCGGCAATCGATGCGCTTGCGGTTTTGCTCGTGCATCTATTTCATCCTTAACGCGATGTACCAGCAACACTCCGGACTCATAAATGTGTCAGAGATCACGCGATAGATACCTGCTTCAATCTGCTACTGGAGTTCCACACTTTCACATTTCGTAAAGAAATAAAAAGCCTAAGAGCCCTTTTTTATTGACGCACAGTATATTGGCTCTCCTCTCCCTGATGGTAAACAAGAGAAGAGTTGCAATTGTAACGAAAACGATGTCAAGGCATCACCTCCGATGGCGCCGCCTAACTGGCCCGCTAGATCCTTTATGATGCTTATGGTTCAGTGGCGCTACCAACAGATTTTTACTTCTTTTTAATCTTATTATGTCGACGGCAAAAAAAAAAAATTTTCCCTGCCTAATACTCCGCCACACGGCCTGCGCAATCGGTAAATTGGATTAGTTTGCCATAATATGCAGCTGTCCAGGCACAAAGAGCATACAAGGATATAGGACATGATCTGGGGGGCGGCACAGCACTCGCATATATTGTAATGAAATTAAGACAATCAATGAAAAAAATATGACGATCTTTAAAATAAAAAAGGATTTGTGTTACACATTACAAACTTAAACAATACATTGTACAATTACATGATAATTAAATGTATAACCAACAGCGTTATCCACATGTTAAGTATAAACGAATATAAACGAATATTGGAGTGTTCCAGTTAGTTAGCAAAGCCATGTTAACAAAAGAGTTTACAAATACTAATTGAAAATAAAACCACAATATTTAAAAGCAGTAACACAGTGAAGAAATTTTAAGGTTAGAGTGCATCTATGGCTAGTTTTTTGAAAATGCCAGGGCTCATAGAAAAATCCAGGTTATTAAAATGTGTGTTGAATATACATAGCAAACGTGTAAGAGGAGCTCGTGCGCCGGCGCACGTTCTGCACTTTTCGGTGAAGAACGTGCGGCAGACTCGCCTATGTGAATTTAATTCGGTTACAAATGTCAATACAATCAATCCTTCCATAAAGCACATCATACAAAAACATAACCGAGAGAAGAAGACGCCGAGACTCAAGGTTCAGTAGGTTATATTGCACTAACAAGTGATTTTTCAAGCTTATTTGCACACGCCATGCATGTCTAGTAAGATTTAAAAAAGAGGCCACTAAAAATTTTGATCTTACTACAGATGATTGTGACATGAATGAACAACATGACATGAGTGAAGTCAATAAATGTTTTTTCGTTCTTTAATTGATGCTAGCATCGCAACGTCTCTTTGACTTACATTTTGCGTTTTTATACATCTCTTTTGCTTGAATCCTGCGCCATAATGTAAAATATCGCCACGTAGTTACATAAGTACGCAAAAATATCTATAGATACCTAGATGTAGTTTCTGTTACATACTAATATTTATGAATATTTATGTTATACGAACATGAGTATGAATGTCAGTGGGCGGAGGAACAGAATACGGTCGAAAAAGAGATGGAAGAAAAAGAGATAGGTATTGCGTCGACCTCTGATAACCTGAGTATAGGGCAGGAAGATGATGATACTATGTTACATGTTTACAACTATATGTGTAATAAAGCACTTAGGCAAACTTTATAAACACAGTAAATGATAACTAGGATCAACTGTCCAACTTACCTCCCGAAGCACGGAGTTCGGAGACGCGTTTGATAAATGACTGCAGCTGATGCGGTTCGGTCAGTTTTCCAATATCCGACGGCGAGTTCATCTGTTGCACTAATGAACCATGCAGCCCTGGTGCCAGCACACCTTAACAAAAACTAAATGAAAAGTTAATTTGCTTTTCAAACCATCGAAAAAGGATATCTTTACTATTCATAAAGAAGCTAATCGAAAGGCAACACTAAAGATAAACCAAAAAGGCAAAACGCTTGCGCGATGTAATTGGCTCCCAGAGCCATCTATTGCTACTGGTCTAAGTTAAATCTCGAAACGAAGGGAATGCAGGCCACTTTATAAATAAAACTCCTTCCTGTTATTTATAAAGTACTTAGTCGTCTAAATCATTAAAAAAGATTTAAGAAACTTTACGATCCAAACAAAGTGCAACTAATTCGTAGCTAAAACCGATCGTGTAAAGTACATTGTAGATAGGCGAAGCTCTCGAAGTCGCCGTCAACTACGGAGGCTTTTAGGCGATAAAAATACTCCGTTATACCGGTCACTCCGCCAGCGACATCGCTCGACATAAGGCCGATATTCTAAAATCCATCTTAATATGTCACTCCGGTGCATTTCCATCACGTTTGCAAATAATTTTTCAGGGAAACCTTTTGAAGCTTTGGAAAGTTTGTACTGATTCGCGTCAATACCAAATAGTAAATTAACTCACAACGAAACTATCAGGATCAGTTGGTGGTTAGATAACTGACTGTGTATATCGTTTTCATCTTTTTTTAGGATTGCACGCAAGCAGACGAATTATCTGAAGGTAATTTTATTATGCCGGGGACCGTAAGATATAGTTGGTAGGCCACCAGTCCGCCGGGAGGCAGCTGGTGGCCCGGAAGAAATAATGCACCAGGTCTTGTATACGTAACTGATTTATTATTGATAATGCAAATGACATGATGTGAGAACATCTCCAAGGCTTATATACTAAGATGACTGACGTCATATCGTATCACATACGTGATCAGATCTGCTGACATAGCGTACGTGACAGAGATAACAGTAGGTCTTGGAGATAATCCTTATCGTGCCGAGCTGCTACAGTTATAATCCGCCGCCCATGGATACGCGCAAGTGCGCTGCCAACTTTTTTTAAATTTTACTCGATTTCAGAAAAACCGACAATAATTTTGGCTACCACCACAAGTAAGGTGACATACGTCATGCTGTAGCCTGTAAATAAATAAATATATTTTCACAATATTTCACAACGTCACATACATTGATCTGACTCCGAGATAGGTAGCTCAAGCACCTGTGTTACGGATATCATAATCAACAGTTGGATTACAAGTATATACATATAATACTTTTCTTTTGTAAATACATACTTATAATACATAGCAAACACCCAGACCAATACAAACAAACATGTTCATGCACACAAATGTTTGTACTGTGCGGGGATCGAACCCGCAACCCTTGTATCAGAGGTAGCGTTCACTACCACTGTTCCAATCGGGTCGTCATAATGTGGATGAAATAAGCCGATTTTTTTCAGGTCGAACAATTTTTTTTTGTAAGACAGCCTAAAATCTGGCGTTAATTGCAGAATAACCCCCACGCAGTGCATGTGACGGGCGCCTTAAGGACTTAGAGCGAGTCCGATGCGCGGTTGTTTATTGCAACAAACCTCCCACGCGACAAGTGCATCGCTCACTGCCAGCCCGTGCTGCTCACTGTGACAGGGGATTACCAGTGAGGACACTACCTAGACTTCATCACCGTGATCTCTCATCAGCGTGGCATATGTGATTATGTGCAAAGCTTAACCTAATCCCCCCACGCGACAAGTGCATCGCTCACTGCCCTCCCCGTTCTGCTCACTGTGTCCAATTCACTTCTTGGAAAATTCTCGTATAATAAAAACGTCTGTTCGATGTCGTATTTTTGTTGATTTGGATTTATGTTTGATTTGCTAAGGTTTGCTAACTTCTGTGTTAGTACATGTGTACCTAATATTTATTTTATTTTATGGCTCTATTATGTATTTTTAATTTGCTTCGCTTGACTCGGATATTATCTGATGTGCTTATTTTGTTGTATTTAACTTGAAAAGGATTATATTCTTCTTCCTTTTTTATTGTATCCGTGAGTGACTAATGAACCTGAATGTATCCTAATCTTATACTGCGCTTTGGATTAATTTCTGTCAGTTGGAAGGTATACAAAACAATAGTTCAGTTGTCATACGAGTAAACTGCATTTATGTTGATATGAGCGTCGTCTCTAAAACCCGGAGGTCGGGACTCGTGCAGCCGACTCCCGTGAGGGATAATATATCAATTTGTGTGAGTGATCTCAGTTTGGCTACGTATGTTTGGGACGAAATATGATTCCATGTTTCAGCAGACTTCGGTCGTAAACTTGAAAGATTAGTAATACATACTTTCTTGATTCTATAATATAGTGTTTCATTTGTACCAATGCTTTATTCTTTACAATTTTTAAGGTTGCTATGAAATTTGAACCAGAAATACCCAGAAACCAATTTCACAAAATTGCGGTATAATATAAGAAACTACTTTTGAAAAGTATTTTAGTTATATTCATAGTCATTTTTCACCCAATTTGTGACAATGGTACATATTATCATACATTTTTAGAGCAGTTGTTTAAGTTAGGTTACAAACTAACCTTTTCAAGGCATTTAGAAAGACTAGCTCTGCAACAGTGTGTGCAGACTGTACGTGAACGTAAATAGAAGCTGTGTATCTGTAGTTACGGTTTTCTATTTTCAAGAAGTCACGTTCATGCAATAACATTTTTATAGATATTATTATTAAACTAATAGCTGTTCAACATAACTCAAGACTTCATTATGAGTAAAATGTTCCTTTCAGTGGCAGGTGATAAATCACATAATATAAATGATGACAAATATTTTTCACTACAATATGATCAAAGGAGCAGTATCGAGATATACACTCCATTTAAATACAACAATAGGGCTGCTCGGGGTTCCGAATAATGTAGTAACAACCAGCTGAATAATCATAAACCATCCAATCCCCGAACTCGTTTCCAATAATTTGCAGCGGTCATCTGGCGTACTCTAAAATCCGTCGAAAAAGGGCTCAGCTCTGCCCGCTAATATGCATAACGTAACTCAATCCGCTGAGTATTTGCTCAGAGTCCGTCGATAATTGAAACTCAAATAACTGGGATCCGCGGCCGTCTTCGTAGGCACGTTCCAATTGGAAAGTAATCCCACTCCAAACATTTGTACGTCTCAATCGTGGCTCCTGTACTCAGGCTATTTGGACGACATCATAGTCTCTAGCAGATCATTTGTCCAACACTACCTTGCTCGCTCAATGAGTACGTTATGCTTCTTCATACATACCAATGGAGTAATGTATTCAATCTAGTCTTGTTTTAAAATAGTCGTTTAAATAGTAGGGTCCAGGAAAGCGGTTATGAAAGGAAACAGAGGGCGGACCGTTCTATATCATTATATGGCGACGTAAATATTTGCTGGGCCACATTAAATGAGAATTGAAATTTCGCTATAATTTTTTGTATTGTTTAATTTTTATAAATTTAAATTGAGGCTGAAATATGTAATGAAATTTCCAGTACTAAAGTACAACTTTGTAGATCAATGGTGGAGTTTGAAAACGAGGAAGTTGCTCTTATGGGAGGGTATCTTTGAAAACCATTTTTGCGTTAAAAAAAGAAAAACTTCACAAAAGCGTGATTTTCTTAAAAACGTTATTTAGGATGCTCAGACGTGTTAGACCCGACCTGACCTACGAACGTGTTTGGCAGTGATCCTGTCTAGTGCGCTATGGGTCGCGGGTTCGATTCCCGATCAGGCCAAAATTCATAGAATAACAGCACCTGGACATTCTGGTGTAAGTATCTTGATTCTTATTTTAAAGTGTTTACGAACCCTTTAGAGCAGCGGTTTAAGGTGGCTTGTAGGTGATACTACCGACGTCAATTTAATTAAATTCTTTCCAAATAAATCTTTTTAACAATTTTGATTTCCAGCCTCTCGGAAAGCACTTATACTCGTACTATACTTAACTTTTGCTTCTACTTTTTAACTCGAATTTCAAATTACCACCAAAACGGCTACAAATTTCGAGTGTCAAAACGGATCAATATACAGTGCACAATTATTAAATAAATAGTACAAATGTTTGCTTAGAACATGGAGCTCCGAAATTGTTTGAAATAGATGCGCTAACAATGCAAATCGATTGGCGTCGCTAGTTAGGGGTACCCGTGGGCTTAAGCACCAGCTGAGACTCAAGGGTTTTGCGGGTTTGATCCCGCACTAACACACATTTGTTAATGATTATTTTTAACCCCCGACGCAAAAACGTCGGGGTGTTATAAGTTTGACGTGTCTGTGTGTGTGTGTCTTTGTGTCTGTCTATGGCATCGTAGCTCCCGAACAAATGAACCGATTTTGATTTTGTTTTTTTTGTTTGAATGATGAGTAAGGACGGAGTGTTCTTAGCTATGTTGGATAAAAATCGATCCAAGATGGCCGCTGTCACAAAGATTTGGATTATATATTTTAACACAACTCCCACAATATTGGTATCATATAATTTGTATATATTAATATAGAATATATTCATTGTGAAAAATTTAAAATCCAAGATGGCCGCCGTCAGAAAATGACGAATAACCTATTTGTTGTTCCAACTGCCTTAATATAGGTATCAAATGAAAGAGCTTTAGTTGTGTCGGGGGTTTTTTTAAATTTTCAATTTTATAGTGACACAGTATAATGGCTTTCCTCAGCCTGATGGTAAGCAATAGAAGAGCCCACGTTGCAATTACAACGGATACGATGTCAAGGCATGCGGCGGGTGAAAATGCTTCTCACGCTTCCTTTGAAGGAACCCATATTGTATGAAGGAGGAAATACATGCACCGGCAACGAGTTCCATTTCTTGATGGTTTATTATCTCTCACAAAAAGGTTAAATTTTGTGTAAGTCTAGGTGTTAAGTCCATATAACCAGATTAAAGAAAACCTTAGTTTGTGTCCAGAATATTATATGTGATGTTATCTCAATTTATTTATTCAAAGAAGCGTGAAGAAGCATCTCGCGGGCCAGTATAATAATTCTTTTTTTTTATAATAATTCTTACAACATCTCATACGTTGACCTGATTCCATACTAAGTAGCTTAAGTACTTGTGTTACAGATATCAGACAACAGAGGAACACAAATATATACTTAAATACATATATTACACCCAGACACTGAACAAACACAAGAGTTCATCGCACGAATGTTTGTCCAGGGTGGGGATCGAACCCACGACCTTTGGCGCAAGAGGCAGGGTCACTACCAATTGCGCCATCCGGTCAGTATGGCGGTGCCAACAGAGGTGATGCCTTGACATTGCTTCGTAATTGCAACGTGGGCTCTTCTCTAGCTTACCATCAGGCTGAGGAGAGCCAATATATTGAGCCACTATAAAAAAATGCAATTTATTTGTGTTACCTCTGTCGTCTGATAGCCGCAACACAGCACGGAATCAAGTCAATGTATAGCAATCATCATCATCATCATTTCAGCTCATAGACATCCACTGCTGGACAAAGGCTTTCCGCAATGTTCTCCACACAGATCGGTCCTGTACCGCCCGCATCCAATGGTTTCCCGCGACCTTCACCAGATCGTCGGTCCACCTTGTGGGGGGCCTGCCACGGCTACGAATTCCTGTACGTGGAATTGCTCGAGGACCTCTCCGCCCCAACGGCCGTCTGTTCTCCTCGCTATGTGTCCTGCCCATTGTCACTTGAGGCATGCTATCATTTGTCTGTGACCATAGCTCTCCTGCGGATCTCATCATTTCTGATACGATCACGCAGGGAGACTCCGAGCATAGCCCTTTCCATTGCTATTTGGGTGACTTTAAGCCTTATTAATCGGCATATTGCAAGCGGCCATGTTTCGGCTCCGTATGTCATCACTGGCAACACACACACACACACATTAAAGACTTTCGTCTTGAGACACTGCGGTAGATGGGCCAAAAATATGCTGCGTAGCTACGCAGTACTACTCGGCTGCCCAGCCGAGTTGGATTCGTCGATCGACCTCTTTCTGGAAGTTGGACTTAACAAGCTGGACTTTTTGTCCGAAGTAGACGTAGGTACTGGTTCACAACTTCCAGTGTAGAGCTTCCAACCTATACAAGAGAGGGTACGACATGGGATTTCGACATAATTTTCGTGTTGTCCAAGAGGTTTCTTTAATTTAATAATTTATTCAGAAGGTTAATCTCAAAAGCGGTTTAAAATGTAAAGTGCTTATTATTCAATACAAATACGTTGTACTTGTATTATTTTAGTAAATAAATTAACATAATATTTAAATTACCTTATTAGAATAGACCTAACTTTTTCACTCGAAAATTAGCATTGAAATATGAATACTTATGTATTTACTTTGAACGTTTTCTACTTAACAATTTTTGTTAGTAGATGGAGGGTTTAAGGTGAGCAGAATTTAAACTATACAGGTAATTAGCAGGTCTGTTCCCGCCGTCGGTGATGAACGAGCGCGCGCGAGCATTCCGGGCACGTGCCGGTGACTAATACCGCTAGGGCGGTCACGAGTAGCTGTGACAGTAATAGTTACAAGTATCTGCGACAATAATAGTAACAAGTATCTGCGACAGAAATAGTTACAAGTATTAGTAACAAATAATATTATAAGTGTCTGTGACAAATCACTGCACCGTCAGTTATTACTGACCTTATCTTCTTGGCTATCTCTATAATACTATTTATATTAAGCCGATAATCCTAAGTTTTAAGTAAATTACCTATAAAGTTAAAAAAAGGCGTCACCGAAGTATATAAAAATGGTGACTTTTAAAAATAAGAAAAAAATCTGAATGGCTTTTACTGCCAAGGTTTGACAATTTTTTTAAATGCCCAAATAAAACGAGGTATGAGCGGCATTATTTTGGAGTATAATCCAAGTTAACTTTAAAATAAAGCTGTTCTTCTTATCTGGCACACGCTTGGCAGAGTGGTCGTGATCATTATGTACTCATAGTCTGGGTAGGGGAAGTTGTAATACGCTTCTTCACCAGGTTTCGCCACCGCTGCCTGCTCGAGATCAGCCTTAATGCGTAAGTGACCCCCCACTACTAAAGATCTTACAGCATTAATATTATATGAAGTAAATATTCGATAAAAAGCATGTTATTTAAATGAAAAAGATATATTTAATTATTATGTTTCAAAATCGTTTTTTCTAAATGCCAGTTTTGGAAGCCATCGAAGAGCAGTCCTGAAGATTTAAAAATACTTTTATTACTTCATGACTGCTCCTTTATCCCAACCCTAAACGATACATCGCACTGTTAACTTAACCCAACGAAAACACATAAAGTTGACTCTTACTCTTGTATACATAAGGTCTTGGTTGGCTCACCGCCCAGTGCCGCGGGCAAAACAGTACCGTATGCTAACTTAGCAATATGGGTCACAATTACTTTAACGACTTGCAAAGTACAGGACATGGAAGAGAAAACTATAAAGTCTTCATTCATTAGGAAAGCGTTTTTCGTATCCACTAGGAGCATATGCTCACTTACTAGTTTACCTTTCATTGCTAAACTGGCTTTTTACAACGCTTTTGTCTGCGTTAAAGTTTTAAGTTTAGGTGCAATTTTTTTGTTTACAATATTTTTTCTACAAATTTTATTAAGCTTCGCGCTTTTTTCTTTAATAAATGTACAAACAGCTACACATGTACTAATTTTTCAAATGGACTCTCTATGAATGAATTAATGGAGGTTGTCTGGAAGAGATCGATATTAGTGATAATACTGCCTACATGAAAAATGATGAGAAATGATGAGATCCGCAGGAGAACTAAGGTCACAGACGTAGCCCAAAGGATTGCATGCCTCAAGTGGCAATGGGCAGGACACATAGCGAGGAGAACAGAAGGCCGTTGGGGCGGAAAGGTCGTCGAGTGGAGGCCACGTACAGGAAGTCGCAGCCGTGGCAGGCCTCCTAAAAGGTGGACCGACGATCTGGTAAAGATCGCGGGAATCCATTGGATGCGGGAGGCACAGGACCGATCTGTGTGGAGAACATTGGGGGAGGCCTATGGCCAGCAGTGGCCGTCTATTGGCTGAAATGATGATGATGTTGATGATGATGACTGCCTAAATTGTAGTAGGATAATATTATAAGACTAGGACTGGATTCGACGAATCTTTATCCGTAGATAAATTTATGGTATAACGTTAGATTTGTTTAAAATGCCAGCGCTATACCATACATTTATTATCGCATTATCCTTGGTCGAATTAGCCCTAAGATCTATAAACTTTGTTCAGTAAATTGTATCTATCTAGGTAGGTATTTCTTAGGGTGAGAATTCATTAGTGCGTCTCACAGCGTTGCGTTGCGTACCTGCCTAAATAATAAAATCTATCGTACGCGTATGCGTCGGACTCATGTAATTAGAAAACGCGCGCATTAAAAGAGTATGCCATTTTCGCCAAAAACTTCACAGAGCGTGAAAGAGATATAAACGGCCCTATCGTAGCATTAATGCATTATTATACGGGCGCAGTTGAGAAATAACGTTGCCAGGCACGTCACCCGATACTCCTTTCGCTTATCATGATATCGGTGACAGCAGCACACGTTACAAAGAGCTAACGTGAAAAATTTATAGATTTTGACATCTGTCACCCATATCATGCTAAAGCGAAAGGAGTATAGGAGGTTTTTTAAATGTGGCTTCCTATAAAAACGGCTCAGTCTGGTTAGAGTGCGTCTCAGATCATACTACGCATCTTTGACATTGCGACGCGCGACGCAACGAACTATAACGAGCCTCACTCCAAATGTGATATAGGTTTATAGATATAGGTTAATCTCAAAGGCGGTTTAAAATGTAAAGAGCTTGTTATTAAATACAAATACGTTGTACTTGTATTATTTTAGTAAATAAATTAACATAATATTTAAATTACCTTATTAGGTAGGTCTATTCTAATAAGGTAATTTAAATATTATGTTAATTTATTTACTAAAATAATACAAGTACAACGTATTTGTATTTAATAACAAGCTCTTTACATTTTAAACCGCCTTTATATCACATTTGGAGTGAGGCTCCTTCTCTCGAAAATTACCGAACGTGTGACTCTATGTACCTATAACATATTCCCGAGCGTGACTTTGTTTGTTCACTATTGGTACAATTTGGAACTAATAAAGACCCAAAACAAAGTAAGGTACCGATAATAATAACACAAAGTATTCCATTCAATTCCTTTTATCTTATAATCTTTAACCGCAAAAAATAACGCTTAAAACCACAGTTCCCCATAAGATCAGAGAATAAACCGTGAGCACATAGCTACGAGGGATGCGCGTCAGTTTTGATCAGTGCCTATTAGCCTTTATATTGTTTTTATTTTTTCTTGGTCGCGGTAAAAGGAAAAAGTGTGCGGCGGAAACATTTAAACATGAAATATAAACCAAAAAGGCCTACGTTATTCTTTAAAGTGCTGCCAAATAATCGACTATCGATTAATCGATCATTTTCATCCTTAATAATCTAATAATCGATTGTACTATCGATTACATCGATTTTCATTTTTAATCGATCTAATCCATTATAATTGATTATAATCGTTTAAATTGACGATACTATCGATTAAATCGATACTGGAATTAAGCCGATACTATTGATTATAATCGATTAATTCGATTAATTTTCTAGATATTTTATCAATGTTATTGCACTTGGCTGAGATTTATTATATATATAGATTATTGCACAACATACTAAAATTAAAAGCTAGGTATACAAAGATACAATGTACAATTTGTTCTTGAGTAGTTTTTTTAGATGGCTCACAATGAGGCTCATCTGAATAGGACTCATGTAAGATGTTCCGCGACTTTTCGTAGCTTTCGAGTAAAAAATATTATAGGGTACCTATCTACTTAAAAATTTACAGCGAATCTATTTTTCTTTATTTAAATACATATTTTTTATAAGCAAGAAATAAACATAAAAAAGATATTTTCGATACTGTCCGTTATCTGCCTCACGCTATGGACTACGTCACTCGTCACTGCACGCGCGCGTGTTTATGTAGGTACGTAGCATAGAGTAACTTGTATAATACTGAGATAGAGGAATCAGCCGGCTAGCCAATGCTAGCGCCATCTCGACGAAAACGACCAATACTCAACGGCTATGTAGTACGGCCACCTTCGAGAAACAGTCAGGGAGACGATTGAATAAAACATCAGAAATAATTATATTTCCTATATTATAACAGAATTCCTTCTAGTTCTCTCTTTTGTTTCTTATAGGTACTTTTTTGAAATTGCTATTGTAAGCAGGCGGCTTGAGGTCATTGTTTCGGAAACACGCTTTTATAGCGGGATGTAAAATGACATCTACCGAAACAGCGCCGAACGATCTTCTTGATTGCTTTTTAAAGGAACATCTGCTTTTTACAAGCTCCATTTAACAAAAACCACTGAACTATTTTTCCTGTCCTAAGGAAAAAAATACTAAGTAAAATGACCCTGGTACGTAGCCTGTTTAGCACGCGATGTAGGCAGCCGGCGTACTGTGTCTATTTTTGTGGCCTAAATAACTCTATCAATGACGCATTTGTATATTAGTTTTAAAAATCGTTTATATTTTCTCGCTTCCGCGCCCACCTTGCGCCGCCCGCACTCCGTTCGCGCCAAATATCTCGCAGCCGTGAAGTGGGTCTCAAATTGACGTCCATCGCTCTATTAAACGTGAAGCCTCGCTTTTAATGTTTCACAGACGTCCCTCCGAGTTACGCCGGGATATTGCCTCGTCCTCGCAGTTGTTTATTCATAGTGAGCGGAACAATTTGTAGCGAAGAACGGACGTTTGATGTCACTCGTAGTTTTTTGTTTTTGTGTGAAGTGACGAGTACGGTATTGCGTGATTTGTTCGCGGCGAATTGCACTTCGGCGAATGGGGAGACGGGTTTTTTGGTTTGCCTCTGATAGGTAGTTGTTTACGTGACTCCCCAAATAAAGAATCATGGTCCAAGCGTACACCAGGCTCCAGAGCGACTGCTTTAGGCGCAACTGGGAAATACACGCTAAGATGAAGAAGAAACAAGGTCCCGTTAATATTTTCGGGTAAAGAGAAAATATTAGGGAATAAGATGTAAAGTTAATTTTTCTATAAATTGTTTTACTTCTTTTTTACCCCGTTCCTGAGATTAGCATAATGGATCATTAAAGAAAATAATTTGTTTCTTAAATGGTCCCTGTGTGGCTAAAACTTAACGCTAATACTTAGAAATATTTGTTACTACACTTTTATCTACCTAAGATTTCAAGTCGGTACCAACGTGACTCAGGCAAGACAAAACTGTGGAATGAACTATTGCCTGCGGTGTTTCCGGACCGATGGACCGAGGACGACCTGCAAACCTTCAAGAAAAGAGCCTACTCTTTTTCAAAAAGGCCGATTGCGCACCTGTGACTCCTTTGACGTGGCAGGTGTACATGGGCGGCGGTAATCGCATACCATCAGGTGATACGTCTTCCCGTCTGCTATCATAAAGAAAAAAGTGGGTTTTCCTTGGGGCTGTCTTTTTGCCATTTGTCTCTGACCCTCATTGGGGTCATTCGTCATCGAATCATGCTTTTCCATTTGTTGGCGACAGACCTCTTTTATATTATCCTTGCTTTTATAAGAATTTCATATTTGAATTTGTTCCTTTACAATATTTTTTTTGATATTCATATTTTTATTATTGTGTTTATTAACTGTCTGTGTAGGCAGGAAAAGGTTGTTTTTTTCTGTAATATAAAGTTTTGTGTACAACTATGCTTTTTACTGCTGCTGCCTTCCCCTGGGTAAGTCCCCATCTTCATCGTAGTGCCGCTGCCACGGGCATTAGGTAGGCGCCTCATATTTCCAACGTTGTCACCTTTTGAACCACACCAAATATCGATTAAATAATTATACCATATTTGAAAACTGCTTTTTAGAAATTGTGAATACGAATTTATGAGCCAGGTGTTATTTCATACATGCCCTTTGATTTCTAATGAAATATACCTAACCTTTCGCAAGGTATTACAGAAAAGTGAATTATCTAAATCTACATAGATATCACTGACTGATCTATCAACGGAGGACCTAAACTACAATTAGATACATAGAAACTGCCAAACCCGTCTGCCAAGCGTGGTGAGTATGACAATTACCCCTCATGTGATGGAGGGAGGCCCGTGCCTCAGCAGTGGGGACTTAAATGGGCTGACGACGACGACGACATAGAAACTTGAAATTTTGTACAGGGGTTCCTTTTATAGCGTAGGATTTTTAGTGAATTTACACCATTGAGGTAAATTACCTCAATGATTCACACCCTAATTTCCCCGGATTGGGCCTCCGGTACCCTCACTCACGCAGCGAAACACAGCACAATGCTGCTTTACGCCGGTTTTCTGTGAGGCCGTGGTTGGTACCACAGCCTCACAGAAAACCAGCGTGAAGTGAGTCCGGTCGAGCAGGCCCATTCATGCCGAAGCGTAGCTCTCCCACGGTCAAGAGATTGCAAAATGTGTAAGTTAAAAAAACGTAGATATTTATTATTGTTTATATTATGATGATGATAGTGATGATATTATATTTAACCGACTTCATAAAAGGAGGCGGTTATCATTTCGTCGGGATCATTTTTTATGCACGTTACCCGACTAGGTAGTGGAAGATGCCTGGATAATTTTAGAAAAAAAATAATATAGAAAAATATTATGGTTCCCAAGTGGTCTTATACTTAGTATGTCATGATCTGACGATGGGATCCCATAATGATCAAGAGCAACACTCAGATTATATAGACACAAGTGAAACAAACTTTCCCAGTTCTGTGAAACGGTTAGGGACCTTCAAGAGAAGAGCGTACTCTTTTTTAAAAATGCCGGAAACATTTGCGATATCTCTGATTTCGCGGATGTTCATGGCCGGGTTGATTACTTTCCAACAGGTGACTTGCTTGCTCATTTGTCCGCCTCTAGCATAAAAAAATCGAAGAAAAGTCAACGTTGTGTATAACATTCCATAATTGTTTATTATAGTACCAACAATACATTTATGATAATTTCGACTGTTATAAAAATAAATGATTGGACATGACGCGAAGTGCATGCGCGTAGCACGTTTGATGACTCCCTCAAGCATATGTCAAAACAAATAGGTGCGTTTTCAGTTATCTAATTGAAGGGACGTGCCGTAGATTCCACTATTTTGATTTAATCAAAGCAAATAGACCAACACAGTTGTTCTGACTATTACCTGCATACATTTATCACTGCCCTGTCCCGTCTGTCCCAACACTTCGTATTTATTACCGCACTCAACAGATTAACAGGCGTAAGATAACGCTGCAACTTAATCCTGCCATATTTCCTCAGCAATATCGCTGGCGGGACGGAGGGTCATGCTCGAAACGCTCGACAACACTTTAACTATCTTTTGCATAGACATGCAGGTACCCTAAACAGACTGTGCCTTTTTTGTTTTACCCTGATAAAGGGTTGCGAAGGTCAGACGTTTCATGTCATTACTAGACTCTCCAAATTCGATATATATGTTGGACCGATTTATTACGCAAGAAGGACCGCGAGATATTATGATTGAAAAATCGAAGTGTCAAAATAGATAATGTATATTGAAATTTGTAGTTCAGTTTTTGTGTGACGCGGATTTCAGCCTGCCTGCCAATTATCGGCGGCCATGTTTTTCAATAACCCAAATTATTTATATAAAGTACGAGTTTTTATAAATTAAAGTAATAGAAATCAAGATAAGACCTACGCTTGCCTGGCAAAATCGAAATATACTTTTAGATCGACTTGAGAATCAAGCACTTAAACCGGTACTTAAACCGCTAGACCAACAGGGCATTTAATAAAACAAGCTACAAAAAATATTACAGATACAAAAATATAACATTACACCAAAAGATTCAATCGTCTCAAAGACACGAGTAGTTCCGGCATAGTTCCCCAGGCCGGCCGATCGCCGGAGACCGATCGCCGGATATCTTCATTTTATTACGTGTTAACCGCTCGCTTAATTGGGGTATTTGCCCCGGGGAAAAATGCCTCGCTCATTTAGACGCGCCACGCATTTGTTTGGGATAAACGAAAATGACAATCCATTTGTTTTATGGGGGCCAGTTTTTTTGATGGTTTTTTTTTTTAATTTTAGAACTGCGTATTTTTTTCTGTGATGGTAGACGAGCAGGCGCATCAGCTGATAGTAATCGATGGTAACGATAGTAAAGTTACAGGTGCACCGGCAACTTTGAAACTCCCCTTCTCCTTGGATTAATTTGGAGATTCCTCTTTCTTGGTACGAACTGCTAAGGAATGGAACAACTTGCCGGCTTCTGTATTCCCAGAGAGCTACAATTTGGGTGTCTTTAAGTCGAGAGTGAATAGGCTTCTTCTGGGTAAGCACGCTACATCTTAGACCTTATTATCACTTTCCATCAGGTGAAATGAGGTCAACTGCAAACCCATTTAATATATAAAAAAAAAATTAGGCCTTCACTTTGACGTGATGCGGTTTTATGCCAAAGCGTGGGTCTCCTACGCTCAAAATACATAAAAAAAATAACATCTTAAAAAGCTTTGTCCTGAATTTTTAACGACGCTTCGACCCGTTGGAAATCAAATAATCAAACGCAAAACACTCATACAGAAGGGAGCAAAGAAAAAATATTATTCGATAATTCGGGAAAAACAGGGAAAAGAAGAAAAACTTGGGCACAATAAACAGGGTGTATTCAAATGAAGGGAGATCCCTGAGGAGCGCGCTGGCGGGGGCGAGAAAACAATGATAATATTACAAAACTTATTTAGGATGCGGCCAGGAGGTTCGCGTCATGCCACTTTGACAACTTTTTTTCGATCGTTGGAGAACTACACCTCATATTTCTTGCATTAGCTTGGCGGGTGAGGGAAAACATATGGTTTAAGACATTTATTCCTCCAAAAGAATACAGATTCACTTTCAAGAGAAATACAAAAGTAAACGTAATTTATAGGTTGATAGTTTACGGTAATATTCTTACCTACTTAATAATAGAATTGGTTATTAATAATAAAATCAGTATTTTTTTTATGTGATAGGTGGCAGACGATGACGAGCAGACGGACCACCTGATGGTAAGCGATTGCCGCCGCCCATGGACACTCGCGTCGCTAGTGGAGTCACAAGTGCGCTGCCAACCTTTTAACCCCCCTTCCCCCGGATTGGGTCTCCGGTACCTTCATTCACGCAGCGAAACACAGCACTGTGCTGCTTCAAGCCGGTTTTATGTGAGGTCGTGGTATGACCCCATCCATGCCGAAGCGCGGCTCTCCCCCGGTCAATTCAGGTCACGGTCGATTCTTAAAGTGTAACCGTGATTCAGTTGGGTCTGATTCCTCTGTGTAATAGCGCACTCGTAACTCCACTGGTGTCACGGATGTCCATGCATGTCTGCCACGTGGAAGAGCTTTCTAACTAAAGCAACAATATAGCCAATGGCTCATACATGGCTCTAGTGTCAAAGTGGAACGTAGGAATTGGAGTAAAGGACGCAATGTCGAACCCAGCGGTCACTATGCAGCAGTGAGGGCTGCCAGCGCTTCCCCCCATGACATGTTTGCAAATACAAACAAAGTTTCGACGAAACATCGTTTTGACAACCATTAGACAGGGCTAAGTGTTACAAAAATACGACAATTGCTTCAATCAAGCAATTTATTCGCATAGGCTTACGTACAAGCCTATGCGAATAAATTGTTTGTACACGGCACTTACAAATGATCATAAATAGAATTCCATTCATCGACTTATAAGTATGTACAATTTACTATTAAATTAGACTTGTCAAGCCCTGGATTTTTTTTATTATTTTTTATTTAGTACAAAAAACTACAGCTGTTTTTGATATCGTACAAAAACTCTTATATACTAATCTTAAAGCTTATAACCGACTTTTCTTATGTTTCTTAAATAAGACCAAAAAAAATCAACAAAAAAACGACACACGCACAACGACATTCTCGGACAGCAACCAACACACGTCCGATCGCCTCGATGTCTCAATACAGATTGATTTGCAGAATTTAAAACTAATCTAGTTCTGGAACGGGATTCATCATCAGCCCATTTTAGTCCTCACTGCTGGGGTACGGGCCTCCCTCAATCATATGAGGGGTAATTGCCATACTCACCACGCTTGGCAGACGGGTTGGCGAGGGTTTTGATATAAATGCAGAGTTTTCCTTCTCTGGGTGCTGATGATCATGCAAGCAGCTTTACCTTAGTCGCCTTTTACGACACCTCGGTAAGAGTGAGGGTTGCCTATTCTACTCTGCCGGGGACCACACGGCACTGAACGGGACTAACTGAAGAGAACGAGCAGATGAGATATATAATCGAATATCCCAACGCACATTTGATTATATATCTCAAATATCTTCTTAGATATTTCGGCTATAGCGGTCAATCTTAACGGTCAGCCATCGAGGCTGGCTGGACATATTATAGTGCACAAGTGTGTTAGCAGATACAAATGAACTCTCTATTCCTATACCTTACACCAGTGTGACATCGTAATAGTATATGTATTCTATGAGTGTGACACGTCAGACCCTTTTTTGTCGTTTCACACTGGTGTCCCATTCCATCAGGCGTAAGACCTAGATATAAGGTGATTTCCGAGGCACGAAACTTTCAGACTGACACTGACACTGAGAATTTATTGACAGAATGATTCAGGCATACATTTTCAAATGACTGAATAATCATACTCGGTACCTTTCGCTTCAAGGTACTTAACTAGCCACCGAATCAGCCAGATAAATCTGTTTTTTTTTCACCTTCAAATAATTCTTTATTAGCATAGGATTATACACAAATCGTCATACATTTGAGTATTTTAAAACTATTTATAAGCACTTATGTATACAAAAGAAAACATATAATATATAATATAATATAATTCTCACAACATCTCATACCTTGACCTGATTCCATACTAAGAAGCTTAAGCACTTGTGTTACAGATATCAGACAACAGAGGAACACAAATATATACTTAAATACATATATTACACCCAGACACTGAACAAACACAAGTGTTCATCGCACGAATGTTTATCCAGGGTGGGGATCGAACCCACGACCTTTGGCAAACAATGTATAATTTACATGTTAATACATATACATACATACCGCAAACGCTCCAGCTGTGGAATGAACTGCCATCAGAGGTTTTCCCGGAAGAATACAGCATGAGGTTCTTCAAAAAAGGAGTGTTAAGGTTTTTAAGGGGTCGGCAGCGAGTATGCAGGTCCACTAGAGTTTCAAACGTCCATAGGCAGCGGTAATCGTTTACCATCAGGCAAGCCGAACGCTTGTTTGCCACCGACGTAGTCTAAAATAAAACATGTTGATACATAAAATACTCTAAAAAAAATGCAATTCTACCACCGGCTCGGAAAGTTGTTTAACCATATGATAAAGTGCTAAGACAAAGTACGGGCAAAATACAAGATACCGCCGACGCAATGGCCCGTTCTGCTCGACAAGTAAATTCAGAAAAAAATTGTTCGCTCGAATGTAACCTTGAATATTTACGAGAGCGCCCCCGGAAGGGTTGTCGTATAGGTGAGGCGACGCGGTGTCACCCATGGGATTGTCTCACCAACTATACTACAACTATTTATAAAGAGGTTGAATCTAAATACAACAGATAAAAAAATTAAAAGAATCAATCGCGCGATGTAATCGACGCCCAGCGCCATCTATGGGTACATGTTGGAACTAATGTCCCGAAAGGAATTAGTATGGCCCTTTCGCTCAAAGAGAATATAATCACTATGCTTTCGCTCAAAGTATTAGATCAATAATAAATTCATACAAATCATCGTCATCGTCATCGTCAGCCCATTTAAGTCCCCACTGCTGGGGCACGGACCTCCTTCAATCACATGTGGGGTAATTGCCATACTCACCACGCCTTGGCAGACTGGGTTGGCGAGGGTTTTGATATAAATGCAGAGTTTTCCTTCTCTGGATGCTGATGATCATGCCAGCAGGTTTACCTTAGTCGCCTTTTACGACACCTCGGTAAGAGTGAGGGTGGCCTATTCTACTCTGACGGGGACCACACGGCAAACATGTGGCATTGGGGGCCTATGTCCAGCAGTGGACGGCTGAAATGATGATGCTTGATGATGAATCATGTGGGTACTTTTAAGGTTTTTTTTTAGTTATTATTCATACAAAAATATATTATAATCATTTTTATTGATGATGGGCTTGCTCTTGGTTTTACAATAAACTCTGTGAGTTGAGAAATCGAGCTTACTCAGAAGTAGCCTATTTATTCTTAAATTTGAGGAATTATTAAGCGTTAGAAAAGAAAAATGTAATTTAAAGCGAAAGGACCATAGTGTATTTTAAAACCACCCTGCTATGTAGTCTTCTTTTGAATCTGTGCTTTAGTCTTGACCCAGTAAAGAAAATTGTAAGTGGATACTTGGAGTGTTTCATTGTCAGCTAATAGGTCATAGTAAGGGACCTGCATCAGTTGCACCAGAACTGTTTTTAATATTTTTATTAACTTTGCCAAACAAGCAGTCATTTATAAATACAGTAAAATAATGTTTTAGACATTGTTTAAAAGACCTTAACAGTGCCAAATCATACTTAATTTAAATATAAAATTTTACAATGAGTTCCGTTCTCGAATGGAGTGATACTGCGGCCTCATAGACTGTCTTCAAGCAGTCTCTGCCGTCATCTCATCACCGTTTGAATGACGGAACGGAGAACCAATCCAGAGGAAATGTAGGTTTAAAGGTTTGCACCGCACTTGTGACTCCACAGTGTTGCGGGTGACCATGAGCGGCGGCAATCGCTTACCATCAGGTGATCCTACTGCTCGGTCGGAAAAAGATAAAGAAAACCTCCGACACAGCCCTGAGTCCTCAGCGGGCTCAGCCGACCAGTAAAGCGCTATTAGCATATGCACTCGCCAGAAACGGTTAATATTTCATGAGCGCCTCACGCGCTTCACGCACAAGCAGTCGCTTCACGACCGAAGCTTTATACCCGTCTCATCCACACATGCTTTGCGTCTCTTTTGTTTACATACGACAGTTATTCTCGTTATTCTTATTCTAGTTCGTTACGGTATGGTCTCGTTTGGATCTCGTGTCATAATGGTTCAGTGGAAAACAAACTGTCAGTGAAACTGGAATATTTATTTTCATTTAATCTACATGTCTGCAGAGATAATTTGAGGTATTTTCCAAAGTTATAAGATGAAGTTTTAAAACTTGGTAGTACTGACCTCATAGATTTAGTAGAAAAAAAAACACTTTCTACGAAAAGCAGATCCAAAATAAGTAGCTTTTCGTATAAAGTGGTATCCCTAACTCAATGAGCTAAGTAGACATTCAGTGGCCGCCCAGGCCAGGCCATAGTTGAAAGTTGAAGGTTACGAATAAGTCAGACTGAACTATGAAGATTATTAATGACTGTGTCAGTCAACATTTACATCATTTAAACCACTATACATTTTTATAAACCCTATTTGTTCTCGATATTTGTTCTATGACTTTTGGGAATTTGGCGAATTTTTTTTGACTTACAAAATGACCAGATCTTTTTGACCGCATACAACGTAGGGTGGCTCAAATTGTCGGCGACTTGATTCTGTCTTGTCGGCTTGATTCTCTAGCACTGCGGCGGGCATGCTCTAGCATAGCTGCCCTGAGCATTCTACACCGCATTTTTCACAGGGAGTGCTCTGAGAAACTGTTTGATCTCTGTCTCTGCAGTTGAATTCTTCATTCCTTATCACCTCCATCGATGGCGGTCTAGTACTGTGAGTTTCTCGCGGAACTTTTTACCACTGTTCCTCAGTTCTGTAGAACAGTATTTCCCGACGGCTACGACTTAGCGTTCTCTGTCTTAAAAGGGCGGCAACGCATTAGCGATCTTTCTGATTTCGCAGATATTCATAGACTCTGATGATTACTTACCATTAGGTGACCCACTTGTTTGTTCGTCGCCTCT
This sequence comes from Marasmia exigua, assembly GCA_019059595.1. Taxonomy (NCBI): domain Eukaryota; kingdom Metazoa; phylum Arthropoda; class Insecta; order Lepidoptera; family Crambidae; genus Marasmia; species Marasmia exigua. Next base: position 18,531,608 of record CM032466.1, read on the forward strand.
ATCATAAAAAAAGTTAAAAAAGCTTTGTATGAAAGGTTGAATCTCATTACCTTTGATATTTTGAGGTAGAACCACCGCCAAATGCACAAGTATCTGGTACTTACATTGAATGCCATTCTTAGTTTCAGTTCGAGCAAGCAAGATTTTCAAAATGGGCGCCTTCTTTGTGTGCTTATTTGCTCCGACCCCATCCCCATATTATTCAGATCTTCAAGCAAACTCCGTCAAAGGCTATGAACCGGCTGCATTTGTCCGGCGCAGGCAATGTGGAACAAATTGCATCCGAGCACGCATTGTAAATAGCGAGCGGAGTCTTTGATAGAAATCCTATTGGATGGCCGTCTTTATAAGGCTGCCTGGCTGCTTGGCTTGTCAATGCCTATGTCCGACCGTTCGTCCCGGTCCTTCTGGGCGGTTCGCAAGGTAATGTTATTTTCTTAAAAGGGCTGGTTACCACATATATTAAGAACTAATTCAAGTATGTATAAGGACTGCCTTACATCAATGTTTACAAGATTTGTAATCATTGATGTAAGGCATTTTTTTATTTTGTATTTTTTTTCTAATTTATTGTCACTTAAACAAAGAAACACCTTTTTTAATATGGCTCAACCAGCAGATAATTCGCCAATGTCAAGTAACTTATTGAGAATAAGTAGTAGGTAGTCAACAGTCGAAGTCAGTCAAAGTCACAGTCACTCAATAAAACGCCGGTGTTTCACGTTTTATCGACCTACGGATTCAGCGGATACCAATCTGAACACAATCGCGGGTTTTAAGACTCTATTAGGTCTAAGCAAATTGTCCGTGATAGCTCACTCGACACACAATAGCAGTGTTAAAATTGATACAATCCAACGATTCTTATTATAAGGATCACTTTGAGGCAAATCCCCGCACAAACAAACACCAAATTTGTACACTAAAAACCACTAGACACTAATTTAAAACCTTTGAATTGCATCATGCCCACACGGCTTGTTTTAGCCCTACCCGCCGAATCCTCTAACAAACACATTTGGTTCAATATCAATTAAGAAAATTTTACAGATTTTACAACTCCTACTTTCTTTAACATGTTTGTAAATATTTATTTTATAGTAAATAGTTCTTAGATGTAAAATAACTGTATTTTTCTAATAAACTTTACTTATTTTTTATACTTAAATAGCATACAAAATAATAACGTATTCGTTTTTAGTTTGAGGCCACTCGGAAGTGAAATTGTCTTCATTGCTAGTAAACAAATAAAGGAACCGTTTGTCAATACTTGAATCACCAAAGTGACGTTCCCGCGATGCGGAGGCGGTCGAAAAGCCCGTCAATAAAGCGAAGCGACGAATCAGAGCAGCAAAGAGAAGATAGGTTTTCAAATCCGCTTCGGTATCGCTTGCTTTAAGTATTTGATTGCCAGTTTCTTTGTTCATCAGTAAACTTTTAAATTTAAATTGCATTTTAACTTTTAAAAGGCATCAGCGACTGCCGTGTTCTTGCAAAATTTCATGGGCGATGATCACTTAATTATCATTAGCCCTTGCTTGTTTGTCGCCTGTAGTAAATAAAAACAGTACATTATTTTCAGGTTTGAAAATATTTTGTAACTGTCAAATAAATCCTATTACATTCTAATCACGGGGTTTATTATTACACTGTAACAAGTACACTTATCTCTACATACTTGAATCCAGCTGCCAGCTCAAGAAATATCCTCATAATTTCAAATTGATAGGTGATTTGCCCGGGAAAGGTAATTCACGGCGTGCAAATAATTTCGCTTTGCCGGAAACACGCCTAGACCTATTTAGAAACGGACCATACTATATGACAATAAAAAATTACAACTACCTCCGAAACTACATCAAAGCTCTCCAAGGTAATAAATTTGATCAGGAACTAAAATAATTGTTAATACGTAAGGCATATAACTGGATTAAAGAGTACTTTGATGACACACTTTGATGTAATAAAAAAAACAGACGGTAGACATGTGCAATAATTTTGTAATTTTCTAATAGACATTGTAATTTTAATTTAATTTTATATAAGGTGGATTTATAACCTAGCATTACCAGCTGCTAAAAAATGTATTTGATATGTACCTCTGTTATAAATTAAGTGAATAAATAAATATGAATGAATATTGTTATAATTAACTAAAAGTTGTTGCATGGCAAAAAATTAACTTCTTAATTTTAAAATGGTATTTTAAATGAGAACTTTTCAACCAACTCGTTCGATGGCTAAAAAACCTATCGCACAGACCCCTTTCTATCGTGAGAGCAGGCGAACTGGAGGATATCATCCCTCCTTGCTGAATATTCCTCGATTGCGTACAAAGCGCTTTTCATCCTCCTTCGTGATGCGCACAGCCAGTGAGTGAATAGAGCGCCAGTGAGTGACTTTTGGCTAAGTTCGCTCCATCGTAAGTTTCTTATCAACTCTAGAGTTCAGTGTGAAGCCAAGAGCAAACCTATTATCAATAATTATTTAAAAAAAACCTAAAAAGTATCCACATGTTCATCATAAACATCATCATTTCTGCCGTCCACTGCTGGACATAGGCCCCCAATGTTCTCCACATGTTTGCTGTGTGGTCCCAGGCAGAGTAGAATAGGCCACCCTCACTCTTACCGAGGTGTCGTAAAAGGCGACTAAGGTAAAGCTGCTGGCATGATCATCAGCACCAAGAGAAGGAAAACTCTGCTTTTATATCTAAACCCTCGCCAACCCGTCTGCCAAGCGTGGTGAGTATGGCAATTACCCCTGATGTGATTGAGAGAGGCCCGTGCCCCAGCAGTGGGGACTTAAATGGGCTGATGATGATGATGATGATGATGATTGAGGGAGGCCCGTGCCCCAGCAGTGGGGACTTCAATGGGCTGATGATGATGATGATGATGTTCTCCACATATATCGGTCCTGTGCTGCCCGCATCCAATGGGTTCCCGCAATCTTCAACAGATCGTCGGTCACCAGACATTACATAATTTTCTAATTTCCAAAATGTATTATACAATTAATGAATTTCTGGATGATAGGATTTGAAATTTCTTGACATTTAATTTAATTATGAAATTGACCATAATTTCATACTTACATATATTTTGACACATAATTTAATTTTGACATTGACCATAATTTCATACTTAGATATATATTTTCACTTGGTGAATTATATGTATTTGCCAATTTAATAAAAAAGAAAATGTAATGATCCGTCTTGCTAAATAATGATGTAAAAATAAAACTAATCAAAATAATTATGAATTGTAAAATTAAATTTTTTAATGACATTTGCACATCGACTCATCGATAGAATATGTTGGAATTTGTTTATTTAAGATCATTTGTAACCATATTCTGGCAAATAAACAATTACTTACTACTTACTTACCTTGTGGGGGGCCTGCCATTGCTGCGACTTCCTGTACGTGGCCTCCACTCGAGGACCTTTCCGCCCCATCGGCCATCTTTTCTCCTCGCTATGTGCCCTGCCTATTGCCACTTGAGACATGCAATCCTTAGGGCTATGTCCGTGACCTTAGTTCTCCTGCGGATCTAACCATTTCTGATACGATGACGCAAAGAGACTCCAAGCATAGCCCTCTCTATTGCTCTTTGAGCCTCCTTAATCGGCATATTGTAAGCGGCATCTACATATTCAGTTAATTACTAAACATGTGGATTCGTTCAGTGTGTTTGTGCTCTTAGAAATGCGACCAGGCGTCTGAAAACAGCCGGACGCGGACCAACGTCCCAGCTCTGTTTGTGGACGCCGCGCAAGTTTATCTAAGTGTCATCTGTGTTGAGAAACTACATTGGTGCTACGTGTACATACTAAGTTTGTGGGAGAAGACAAGTGCGCTCTTTATTCCCTTGCCCTCATATTACGATGGAACACAAGTGTGACACGGCTGGAGAGGGATAGGGCGCAGGACCTACGGCTTAACGTGCTTACCGAGGCACGCGTGTACAAGACCGACAACTTCCAGACTCTGGGCTGACAACGAGAATTTCTTAACAGAAAAACTTATGTAAAAATTTTGGCCTGAACCGGGGAAGAACCCCAAGCACAGCCGTCACTTTAAAGTGCAACCCACTACCTACTGCTCCTGATACAAGATATCGAAAAAAAAATACAAATGTGAATGGATAGCAAGACAAGAAAATACCTTGTTACCAAACAAAATTTTAACGATAGCAATCGTAGTTATGTCGATAAGCCCTTCCAAGCAGGGGATCGTGGTTAGAATCTAATCATATATCTCTGGAATTTTTAAAATCTCTGGGCTCGAATGTGACAGCTTTGGATGCATCCGGGAACAACACGCTAAAAGGAGGAGTTTAACGAAGGCCTTTCTAACCGATGTTACTTTTGAGCAGGCAGTGTAGATGCATTCAACGCGCGATCACTGTCACGAGTCGGCTCACACGCAGATACTTCCATGCGTACCCATTAAACACGCTCCACACTTATCCTGCGAAAGTCGCAGCGAAGCCGCCAACAATTGTGGAGTCCATTCGCATATTTTTCGCGGCTATCATTATCTAGTGCTTGGCTTCGCGAGCGATTCGCGGGTTAAGCGTGGAGTGTGCTTTATGTTAGGCTAGTGTGCGTGGCAGAGCAGCGCGTGCGATCTCGTCTAAACCGCCAGCGGCACATTTAATGTTGATAACTACTTGATATTGGCATAATCTACTACGAAGTGAGCCAAGTCGAACGACGACTATCTCTACTAGGGCTTCATCTAGTATCATAGATCAGAGCAGAACTTAATTTGCTGCTTAATAGAGCGGGATAGACTAACAATGACCGAACTGAAACCCTTCAGGCAGTTTCCAGCGGGTCAACGGTTTTGGCTGTTTGTATTGACGCAGCTAGTCGACACCACGTTGTCTCTCACTTCGACTAGATATATATAATACATCGCATGCAATCCGTCATATCCTTGGACCCATGGTAAGACCGACAAATAGGGGAAGACTTCTGTACTTTTATAATTTGGATGACCTTCTTAAACAGAGTCTAATAAAATTATTGTAAATTAATCTATCTGTACTATTTACAATGAGGTACCCACAGATAGTGGTATCGCATATAGGAAACGTTTGTGCGATGCAATCGACACCTAGTGCCATCTATTGGTAGAAAGTGGAACTAATGTCAACGAAACGAAGAAAGGGCGGGCCACTAGTACCTAATAAACTGAAAGTAAAACACAAGCCATCGTTCTCAAATAGTCAGTCCATCGCGCCGCAGGGCGTCTAACACAACGTTTTCCCACGTGGCGACCACTCCACTCCAGTTATAACGTGTTGACTCTATTGTCCGTCCACCAAGAGACATGACCGGCACACCTTCACTTCAGACGTTGAAGGTCATATGTTGAAAGACGTTCTATCCAGTTTTGTCGTGCGAGACAAAAAAATGTTTTAAAAAGATCCAACAGCAATGAGGTTAGACCACCACCAACCACACCGTTTACAGGCCTAGCAGCTGTCTTATCATGGTTTTGTGAAGTTTATTTGCCGCTGTCAGAGCGGGAAAGACCAACAATGAGCCAAAGTGCGGGCAAACGTTACACGCCGGCCGTTTCGGCTGTTTGTGTTCACGGCCGGCGCGTGTCTTGCGAGCTTCGGCCCTTTGGGGTGACGCAGACAAACAATGGGAGTTTGACTCTGCTTACTAAAACGCTAAAACCCGGATTTGTAGATGCAAATTCAAGTATCATTTGTTAGAAGTATATACTTTATGAAGCGTCATAGATACATAATGTCCCAGCACACGAGTCTATTAAGAAAAGTTCGTTTCCTATATTGACCCGTGGAGTCCAACTAAGAACTTTCCGCGCTTGGTTACAATGCCGCTGTACCATCGAGGTCATCTTATAGCATTATCTCACAACAAAATCAATCCTCAGGTAAACTGAACTGTATTGCCAAATTCGTATAAGTGCCAGCCATCTCACGAGTGAATTGTTTCGCGTAACAGAACCCCTCAGGGTCACGGGAATGCAGTCCCATGTACAGCGTTCCGCGGATCGGCGGCTGCATTTGCATGCAAGATGCATATTGATAGAGTCACATCAGGTCACATCGCATAACTGCTCTGTTACTTTGTCAAACATTAAATGAATAGACATGAGTATGAAATCAAAGACCTTGAAGAAAAGAGGAAACTTAGCACTTATTTATATCTAACTTATTTTGTATAGACAAAAATCTAGGCATATAATATAATAATTTAACTAAGTTCTCATTACACATTTATGATTTAGATGCTTTGTACATAAGTTATTAGTCATAACTAAAAATTAAAAACTTTTTCCATAGAATCAATGAACTGAAATGAAATACAAGTAAATAAGGAAATTAAATTGTTACTAAACTAAACTTCAACTTTTGAGGTTATCTGGAACTAAGAATTCGTTTCAAATAATTTAGAGGCTATGTATTTAGAGGCTGTTAATAATATTATTATTTTTGTTGTATTTAGCGGCTTCGGCTTCGGTCGCTGCAGCAAATGCTGAGGTTGGGCCTTGTTGGCTACAAAATTTGTCCTATATATTTGTGTACCTACTAATTTCATTTGTGTTTAAATTTGTGTTCTGTGGCCCATAAAGAAATCTTTATCTTTATTTTTTATCTAAATTTAAAGCATAAATTATTATCTCGAAAATCTCAATAGACAAAAACACAATAATTTTTGAGTTGTGAGGTGCCAAAAGTGGCTTCGAATGGTTTGTGTTATATAATAACTCACGGTGTTGTTGGTGTTGAACACCTGTTCGCCCAATTCGAACTTGGCGGACTGTAGCGTTATTGTGCATGTCAGTGCTGACAAAATATATTGATGGTCTAAAATGCGTATCTGCATTCTAACAGTTGGACATCTCTGTTCTAGCCAGCTTTCCATATCATTTATCTCTCAAAAGCTTCCCATTCTAAATAAACTGTCAGTGGTACGTGAGGAGATTATAGCATAATTTTAAATGCGCCACAAAACAGATGTCGGGCGCTTAAAATGCTCGGGATTAAGGGTTTGCCCCGCGTGACGCGGCTTTGCGTTGACAGCCAACCTGTGTGTTTGTTTGTTTGTTTAAAGGGAATGTGCACATCGACGGTTATGCCAACTGGTGCTATCAATTTGAAATTCAATTGTTCTTTTAAACATTATTAGTGTTGCAGTGAAGACCATGGGAAGGAAACAAGCCTTACGGAAGGGCACAAATGTGATGACGAGACCAAATTTCAAAAAAATATACTCATTGGTACAAATGAATTACCAATCTTACGAAGTCTGAGATGTGGAACAGCAAGCTTGTGTTTATTTCTAGTATTTAGGTTATGGTTGTCGGATTTTTGAGGGTAGTTTTCTAATTTTTTATAAACATACATAATACAGTCAAAGATGTACTGTGATGTTAATGTTAAAATGTTAATTTCTTTGAACAAGTTTCTGAGCGAGTCTCGTGGCCTAAGTCCGTGTATGGACCTGACAGCTCGTTTCTGTAGCACAAAAATAGCTTGAATATCAGCCGCAGAGCCCCATAACAGCAAATCATAAGACATAACGCTATGGAAATAACTGAAATACACAAGTCTGGCTGCTTCAATATCGGTCAGCTGTCTTATTTTTTTGACTGCATATGCAGCCGAACTAAGTCCCTGCTGCAATATGAGAACCCCACTGTAATTTTGAGTCTAACGTGATGCCCAGAAAAGCTGTAGAATTAATTACTTCAACATTTTGACTATTCATATTAATCCTAGTGCCGACCTGTCTTACGTTGGGCAATGTAGATTTGACACATTTAGTTATTTTAGCATTATTTTTTTTATAATTCTCACAACATCTCATTGTGTTACAGATATCAGACAACAGAGGAACACAAATATAGTTATCTTTATGTCTATTAGTTTTAAAATTAAAGAAGTATCTATCTAAGTATCTAAATACTATGTCACACAAGTTTTTAGTAAAGTAAGGTAGGTCATTAAATATAAAATAAACAGTAAGAGTCCCCAATATCGAGCCCTGGGGCACTCCCATCTGTAAAAGGGCACCAGAAGAGTTAGTTCCATTAAAATTGACTTTTTGAATTCTATCACTTAGGTATGACCGTACTAAGCTCAGAGAGCTATCTGTGAGGCCGTGATGCTGTAGCTTCATTAATAATTTTTGGTGAATAATGCAGTCGAATGCTTTCGGATAGGTCACAAAATATACTTACAGCATCTTGCTTATTTTGCCATGCATCAAAAATGTGCTTGATGAGTGCAACTCCCACATCAGTAAGTAGTAGATTTGCCTTTAGTAAATCCAAATTCTTTATTATGCAATAATTTGTTAAGATTAAAATGACCCAAAAATTGATGGATTATAACTTTTTCATATATTTTACTAAAGGCAGGTAAAATGGATATTGATCTGTAATTATATGGGTCACTTCTATCACCTGATTTGAAAAGTCGTAGAACTTTGCTATATTTCATCAGATTTGGAAATTGACCAATATCTACGCATTCATTAAATATTACAGCTAAATATGGGGCACTGATTTTTATTATATTTTTAATATTTCTACTGATATTTCCCGCAAATCTTTTGTTTTCTTTAAGTTGATGTCTTTAAAAGTTTTAAGTATAGTTTCCGGGTTGATGTAATGGAAACTAAAAGAAGTCAGGCACTCGTGTGTCGTGTTATAAATATTCAAAGCAAAACTGGACTTCTCATCTTAGCTTGTAATTCCTGGATGCGTCCAAAGCTATCACATTGGAGCGCGGGTACGCTTAGACTATGATTCAGGATTTGGGGAGTCTGGTAAATATAATGAAATTTTTTGACTTTTCAGAAACTATCCGAAACGTGCAGATTGCCTCACAATGTTTTCCTTTACCGCCGAGCTAATGGTAGAAATACGCACATAGACTTGAAACGGGACTCTTTAACTGCCAAAAATATAATCCTACACAAAATTAGTTGAAAGAAGCTTAAGGTGACGCACTGACGTAACTAGCGCCGCCAGTAAATTTGCATTATTTTATTGTTATCACATAGGTGGCAGACAAGCAGACGAGATCGCCTGATGGTAAGCGGTTGCCGCCGACACCCACGGACACCCGTAACATTAGTGGAGTCACTCAAGCTATTGTAGCTTTTTTTATGGGATAGGGGACAGACGAGCAGACGGATCACTTGGTGGTAAGGGATTACCGCCGCCCATGGACATCTGCAACACCAGAGGAGTCACAAGTGTTTTTTACTGTATGTGTGTGTGTGTGTGTGTTTTTTTATTGTGACAAATTCTTAATACTTTCCCTTATGGATACCACTCTTGTACTTTTTTTTTATAAATGTCTCATAATTGTGTCATAGATCTGTGCGTATGGGCATCTAGTTGTGCGTCAAGCCCGTGTCCAGTTGTCTTATTGAAGAGACGTGCCATATCTTCCGCTATTTTGTATTAATGTATGTTTCAAAATCAACCGTGTAGTTTTAAAATTTTAAGCATCCAAAGGGATAGATAGCAAAAGCGACATTGTTTTATGCTATGTTGTGATGTCTCCTCAAATTACGAACATTACTTATCTACCTTTTTTTTATATATGATTTTTTTTATATACAAGCAGACGGATCACCTGTTGGTAAGCAATTCCGCCGACCATGGATACTCGCAACACCAGTGGAGTCACAAGTGCGCTGCCAACCATTTCCCCTCCCCCCCATTGGGCTTCCGGTAACCTCACTCACACTGCGAAACACAGCGCAGGCGCTGCTTCACGCCGGTCTTCTGTGAGGCCGTGGTATCACTCCGGTCGAGCCGGCCCATTCATGCCTAAGCGTGGCTCTCCCACATTTAACCTAAATATGTTATTCGCAGCCATATCACTTATTATCAGGTTATTATGTTTTGTTTGAGGAATCTCCACCCGAGCCGCTACGGACAGCGAGAAGCCCATAAAGAGACGAGCCGATCGAACAGCAGCCCATTTGATTGTCGGCGCTCAGAGTGCACGGGTCTAGGAATCGGTCATGTGAGACATTATTTCAGTCAGTCATTGTTGGATGAGTCGTTCATTGTTATAAGTTATTGTCTAAGCTATGTTCAGATTATTGTTTAGTCCATTATTAACAATACTTATGTAAAATTCATAGAAAGTGTGCAGTTTCAGTGGTTTTAAAAAAAATATTTGTTGGAATTGTAATTGTTTTCTCATACTTTGATGTTTTTGAAAAATGTTTAAATTAAAATTATAACCGGTCGCTAAAATTGTCTTTTTTAATCATTTCCACTTCTTAACCTAAAAGTATATCTAACATAAAAAATACATTATCCTACCAACAATGTGTCTTTACTTGAGAAAAATAAAGCTCTTTATGATTGTATCACCGTTTGAATACTCATGATACACTTAAAATGCGCGATCTAAGCCGGAGGTACGCCTCCCATATATAAAGAACCGACTTTAGAATCACTTGGAATTCTGAAAGAAAATCGTCAAAGCTTTATATTGCCTCGGCGAACTTGGGGCCCCTAAATTCGTGATTCAAGGACTATCTTTGTTTTTATAAATAAACAATAGAGGTAAATCCAGTACAGACAGCGGCGGTTATATACCGACTGACAACTTGACGTCGCGTAAGGGATGATATGATGCGTACCAATAACCTCACTACGCTGAATGCGAAATACTGTGCGAAGTGGAGGAGATATAGTAAAAAAGCGAACCGGGCTCCGAAGCGCCCGCTTGGGACGCAACCGGGATTTAATGCTAAGATAAGGATGATGATGAACCTAAAATACTATCCTTCCTTAACTTATTTTATATGTACCTACTGGACAATTTATTGTACCCACGATTATTGTTTTCTCATTGTGACTGTCAAGGAATATTCTATTCTCCATATTTTTTTTAATGAGAATAATTAATAGTCCTTGAACCTTTGATTGTATGCATGTATACTATAATCAAAGCTTTGAAAGGTTGACAGCGCATTTGTAACTCCAATAGTGTTCCGGTTGTTTATGGAAGTTGACAATAACTTATCACATCAGAATCAACAGTGGGATATATTATTAAGTATTATTATTTTTATTTATGCTATGTAATAGGTATTTCTAATATATAAGTATGTATATTTCGGCCATTTTCAATTTCATTTGTTAAACTGCTTTGCACTACCTTCCTCTACGAATACGTTATCCTCTACCCAAAGGTTGTCTGGAAGAAATCACTACAACCAATAAGACCGCCTTATTGTACTATCTGTTGTTGTTGTATCATACTTTTATTTTGTTTTTGTGCAGTAAAGAATATCCACCTATCTATCTAACTCGGCCCCTTAAGGGGTGATATTATAAAACATATTTCTTAGTGTTGCCGTACGCTATAAAAAGAAACCCATGTTTCTAACCCTCTAAGTTTAGGCCCTGCGTTAATAGACCAATCAGTCGGTCAGTCAGCTTACGCTATAGAAATGTAGGTTTCCGCTTAACCCTATCATTCTCCTGGCCCCGTCAGAAAGGCTAGGAGCGACGTATGAGTGAGACATGTATTATTCATCTTCCACCTACTGTTTGCGTCTAAACGACGGCAAAAGTATTCCAAATTAAATTTGGCATGCAAACATCATTCGGCGAGTGACTGCTCAGCTCACTGCAGTTAGCTCCTCTTTATTACCCAGTGTGATACACTGTGTGTTTTTCCTGTTGTCCTTTTTTTTGGAATATTTTAAGAGCCCCGACCGGGTGGCGTATTTTCACCGAAAGAATAACTTTGGTGGTACAATAACAAAGGGACACCTACGATCTGTTTTTGAACTCGGTCGTGTGTTTCTATTCGCAGGTATTTTGTTTTGATTGGTGATGCCAGATGATTTAATGATAAAATTTTGATATTAAAAAAATACTATAATTCAGAATAACAAACAGGAAAATTTTAAAGACACTAAAACTAAGGCGAAATGCTTGCGCGATGTAATCGACACTTAGAGCCATCTATTGCTACAATTTCGAACTAATACAGACCAGGAATTGGGTTCGGAAAATTAAGTAAGGATGGTTCACTAGACTATTAATGTATAGATATATTATATTGGTAGATACTCTTGAATTGCACAACATTAAAAATTAATAAATCCACAATTTTGAAAAATTATCCGAGACTTGCAGGTTTCCTGACATTATTTTCCCTCACTGCCGAACTATAGAATTATCATATATTTAATTATCATTTGTTATTCATTATTTTGTATTAATTAATGTATGTATCGCCGTGTGGTCCCGGCAGAGTAGAATATGCCACCCTCACTCTTACCGAGGTGTCGTAAAAGGCGACTAAGGTAAAGCTGCTGGCATGATCAGCACCCAGAGAAGGAAAACTCTGCAAAACTCTTTTATTTTATTTTATAATGAATCAGTTTTGTTATTCAGTTGGTGGCATAATTTCAGCAGACACCATTCTCTTGTTTCGTACTTTTCAGAGCTTGTTTTTAGTTAGTAGGGAAATTTTGTGGTCTTCCGATGGGTCTTTTTCAACCCCATGGTCTCCATTCCAGAAGCGTTCTGGACCAAAAGTCATACTTTCTGGCTATATGTCCTGACCACTGCCACTACAGTATTAATATGTTTGTTTTTATATCTTGCAATGTCACCCCCACCATTCGTCTTTCCATGCGATGGATGTGATAGAAGGACGATGTGGCAAGGCTTGACCATCACCGTCGGTCCGCCTTGTAGGGGGCTACAGCTGCGACTTCTTGATCGTGGCCTCCACTCGAGGACTTTTCCGCCCCAACGGCTGAGAGGATTAATCTTAGCTTTGTAAAAAAAGTACCAAACATCCGTAATGATTCGAAAAGTGGATGCCAATTCCACAAACTACGTCAGTGCGAAACTGATCGGCCACTAGTCGATCGGAAATCGCCGCTCCTCGCCTAATATCCGCCTATTATCTGTTGTCCGTACAATTCGCTATTTGTTTAGGATGTAGGGAGTGTAATGTTATAAGCTCAGCGATAAAGTGTGTTCTAATTTATTTTTTTTGGTAACTCACGAGCAATTTGGTCACCTGATGTTAGTATTCACCGTCAGTCATGAGCACTCGAGAGATCAGAAGATTCCCTGATGCGTTTCCGGTCTTTCAGAAAGGTTTATGCTCGTCTCTTGAAGGTCCCTAAGTCATAACCGTCATTTGGCGCGCGCAAACCATTCCACAAAGTTGAGTTCCTGTTTATGAAAAATAGTTTCATACATGCTATGCAAAATCTCATACATTGGCAGCTTAAGGTGACGGGTAGGGCACACCAGCGACGCCAATCGATTTTAATTTGTAGCTAATAAACCGGATCTATTTTAAACGATTTCGGGGTTACAACCTCTCGGTAAGCACTTATATTATTTATTAAATAACCATGCACAAATGGTGGGTCAAACGCTTACGTGAAAAATTGATTCATGCCAAAATCGGCCACTTTTGGCGTGAATAAATTTTTAGCGCACAAAAACGGACCTAATATTTGTGTATGGTTATTCAATAAATAGTATAAGTGTTTGCCAAGAGAAGATGATAGATCAGTAGATAAGAACCTAACAGTGGGAGAGCCACGCTTCGGCTTAAATGGGCCAGCTCGAGTAATAACCACGTCCTCACAGAAAACCGGCGTGAAGCAGTGCATGCGCTGTTTCGCTGCGTGAGTGAGGGTACCGGAGGCCCAATCCAGGGGAAGGGAGGTAAAAAGGTAAGCAGCGCACTTGTGACACCACTAGTATTGCAGGTGTCCATAGGCGGCGGGAATCGCTTACCATCAGGTGATCCATCGGCTCGTCTGCCACCTATATCTTAAAAAAAAATCCTGCGCCTTCTTAACGGGAGGTCGTAGGTTTGAATCCGAGTATGCACTTCAGTCTGTTCTCCTCGCTATGTGCCCCGCCAATTGCCACTTGAGGCATGCAATTCTTTGGGCTAAGTCTGTGAAATTAGTTCATTTTAATTAAGACTTTCGTCTTGAGACACTGTGGTAGATGGGCCGAAAATATACTGCGTAGTTTCCTAAACGCTGCCCAGACGAATTGGATTCGTCGATCGACCTCTTTCTGAAAGTTGGACTTACCAAGCTGCACTTTTGTCCGAGGTATTTAAACTCGTCCACAGCTTCCAGTGTAGAGCTTCCAACCTTTACAAGAGTAGGTACGACATGAGAATTATCCATAATTTTCGTTTTGTCCATGTTCATTTTCAGACCCACTTGTTGGGAAACTCTACTTAGGTACTTCAGGCTTTTCAATTCTATGTAAGTATATTTACCGTTCACTCGGAGGCGAGGGAAATCATCGTGAGGAAGCCTGCACATTTAAAGTAGTTTTTCAATTGTTCAATTGTTCATGCAAATAGCGCGTACGACAATCCGTTGCGTTTGGCTACCGTTAACTTATTGGAATTAGCTAACCTTTCTTCTTTTTTCATGAGAAGATTTCACTTCATCATCATCATCATCATTTCAGCCAATAGACGTCCACTGCTGGACATAGGCCTCCCCCAATGTTCTCCACACAGATCGGTCCTATGCCGCCCGCATCCAATGGATTCCCGCGATCTTCACCAGATCGTCGGTCTACCTTATGCAAGTAAAAAAGGAGCAATTAAGTAAAAAAGGAGCTTTAGTTGTGTCGGGGGTTTTTTAAATTTTTAATTTAATTTTTATTACTTAATGTTTTTACCTATAAGAGACCACAGCTAAAGGTGGAATGACAGTGGACACGGCGCTGTTTTGCATGAATGATGCATAATGCAAATGGTGCGTACCGCGCCCCGCGTTCGGTTATCGCTAACGTATTGCTCGGCGCCGCTGATTTATTTATACTGCGGTGCGTCAGTTTGCGCGATGCGTTGATACAATTTATTTTTAGATTGCAAAGTTAAATTTTTATGTAACGGAAAAGCCTTCATTCTGTAGAAATATAGGAGAGGAACAGAGAGTGCACATGGGTCTCTGTTTTAGACGCAGGTCACATTTTAGATATTGTGCGGATTTAAAGGAAGGATACTGTTGAAGTATGAAACTTAATACATTTATCCCCTATCAATATTATTAGCATTTTAAACGCATACATTCTTAAGACTTAATCAACAAAGACAAGATTTATAAATAAACTGAAGAAAACGAAACAGTTGCGCGATGTAATCGACGCCCAGCGCCATCTATTGGTGTACAGTTTGGTAGTAATATCCCGAAACGAAGTGAAAGCGGGCTACTAGTACCTAATAATTGCACTTATACTTTGTTCTATTGCTCAAACGGTATATATATTTTACAATTAAGTGACAACAGAAGTAAACAAAGCATACAACAACTTTTTCTAACAATACGGTTCATTTCACTCAAAATTACTTCAGAAGACCAATGTCAAATTGGGATGAACTCGCAATGAGTAATTTGGCAACAAACGATACAGCATCAGCGGTTCCAAGCCATCAGCGGGCAAATCAGCCACTAACTTATATTGAAAAACTTCCGACCGCTACGTACTATCGAGGAATTCCACGCCTGATCACTTCCCTAAAATATTCTTGTACAAGCGCGTCGAGACAACTCTAGCGGGCGGAGTGTAGTCGCACCCTGATTGGACGTAATATTTTTTGTTAGGAGTTTTTTTACATTTTGTTTGGTTTGAACACAAACACAAAGAAGAAAGTTGCAGCCATGGCAGGCCCCCCCAATGTGGATCGACGATCTGGTGAAGGTTGCGGGAATCTATTGTATGCAGGGGGCACATGACCGATCTGTGTAGAGAATATGGTGGAGGGCTATGTCCAGCAGTGGACGTCTATTAACTGAAATGATGATAATGATGAACTTAAAGCAGAAAGTGTTGAGAGACACATGATGAGTCGAGGATTCCGACCAGAGTTGCTAACACGAACATTAAAGGAATTTGTGACGTAATCGTAACGTGCCCACGCCATACTTTATCACCTTGTGGTGGTGCAAACCATTAGTAAACATATAAATAAGTCCCTTATGTATTATAACATAGACATAAATCTAAAAATCAACACGCAAAACCAATTATTACATTGTGATCCTGATGTTGCATGTGTCTATGGAAGGCGGTAACCACTTACAATCAGGTAATATTTCTGCTTAACCTATCTCCCCCTACACAAATCAGACATCAGAGGAATTACAAATCATGATCATCATCATTTCAGCCAATAGACGTCTACTGCTGGGCATAGGACTCCCCCAACATTCTCCACAAAGATCAGTCCTGTGCCGCTCGCATGCAATAGATTCCCGCGACCTTCACCAGATCGGCGCTCCACCTTTTGGGGTGAATTCCACGACTGCGATTTCCTGTACGTGGCCTCCACTCGAGGACCTTTCCGTCCCAACGGCCGTCTGTTCTCCTCGCTATGAGCCCTGCGGATTGCCACTTGAGGCATGCAATCCTTTCAATCAATCAATCAATCAATCAAATAATTCTTTGACTTTGACGACCCGATTGGAACAGTGGTAGTGAACGCTGCCTCTGATACAAGGGTTGCGGGTTCGATCCCCGCACAGTACAAACATTTGTGTACATGAACATGTTTGTTTGTATTGGTCTGGGTGTTTGCTATGTATTATAAGTATATATTTACAAAAGAAAAGTATTATATGTATATATTTGTAATCCCACTGTTGATTCTGATATCCGTAACACAGGTGCTCGAGCTACCTATCTCGGAGTCAGATCAATGTATGTGATGTTGTGAAATATTTATTTATTTATTTATTTTATTTAATTCTTTATTTGCATAGGCTTGTACACAGCACTTACAAATCGTCATACATTAGAATGATTTAAAACTATTTCTAAGTACTTATGTAATAATTTACATGTTAATACATATATATGTTGATACATAAAATATACTAAAAAAAAGTAAATAAACATAATGCGATTCTTTCTCTTCGAGATCGAGAGCGAGATCTTTGTTCTATGTCTGTGACCTTAGTTCGCCTGCGGATCTCCTCATGTCTGATGATTTGCGTGATCGTTTCAGAATTACAAATACTCAAATACATATTACACTCAGACACTAAGCAAAAAAAAAGAGTTCATCTCACGAATGTTTGTCCACATTGAGCATCGAACCTTTTATGTGTGAGGCCGGGTCACTGCGGTGCGTTATACGGTAATACGCCATTGGGCCGATCAAAGAGTTCGTTCATTTTTCCCTATTTCAATTGGGACAGTACATACATGATTGGGATGGGTTTTCCAGTTATTTTATCGAGTATTATACAGGGATGGATTTAGTATTCAATTTGTTAAGGGTTCTTGTTTGATCCTCCCGCGCTCCTATTTGTTTTAAATGCTTACAATTTTTAGTTCATATTTTTGGTTATTGTTTTCAATGTTGAACTTTTTAGTTCTTAATTTTGGTTTCTGCATTTGAAATAAGTTTTGGCGATCTTTTTTTCTGTATACAAGATTAGGCATCTAAACTTTAACCCCCCTTTCCCCCGATAGGGCTTCCGGTACCTTCACTCACGCAGCGAAACACAGCATAGTGCTGCTTCACGCCGGTTTTATGAGGCGGTATCACTCCGGTCGAAACGGGCCCATTCGTACCGAGGTTTGTTCAGTTCCCAAGGTTTGTTCAGCCCCTGGCTCTTCCTGCGTTCCCATAGAAATAACAGCCCGCTCATACACAAACATATGCATAGATATCAATAGTCACTCAATTTGCAAAACTAGTCCCTAGAACGGATGTTCGGACGTTCATATTCATAAATGCATCTGAACGGTACAACCCCTAATAATGTCCCTCAAACAGCCGTCGACACAGGCCGTATTAATATGATTATAGTGCACAAGTGTTTGCGCAGACACAAGTGTAATCTACAGAGAGCACTCTATACCCTTTTAATTCGATGGTACACCAAAGTGATACGACCGAAGACGGATCAGGTGCAAGACCACCGGCTTTAACGTGCTTTCTCAGGCACGGGGGCACAAAACCGCTAAATTTCAGACTTCGACACTGAGGATTTCTCAACAGAAAAACTCAAACACAAATTTTGGCCCAACCCAGGGATCAATGACCAACGCCTAGTTGGTCTAGTGGTATAAGTACCAGGCCGTGATCTCGGGGTCCTGGTTTCAATTCCCGAGTCAAGCAAGAAGTACGTTTCAAATTTTTCAAACTTAGCTCGGGTTTGTGATCACCAATCCGCATTTGGCAAGCGTGGAGATTAAGACTAATCCCATCATAGTAGCGATGACTGGATTTCTATGATGCCTTTGGCATGCAATGGTACAGTTAATAGTCTGATACTTAAGAGGGATCAAACTCAAGACCCCAAGCCGTTGCTTCAAAGTGTAACGCACTATCCACTGCGCCATCGAGGTAGTCAAATGGGGATGACCGATAATTTATTATGTATGCCGAAGGCGTCATCCGTTGTCCTGTCTGTTATCAGCATACTATCTACTACAGCATACTAGATTGTTGTATCCAGACTTTACGTTTGCCTTAAGCCCATACTTCGACCAAGTGATTTATATTGGTTCTGGTAAATAAGAGACGAGACATTTTTTTTTTAAAGTGAGCAATTAATACTTTATGAATAGTAAGTATTGTGCTTGTGCTCGCCGTCCCGGTCCTCAGACTTCATAAAATCGATAATTCATTTGTTGACTTAAGTATTAAGATATTTAATAAGCTACCACATAATGTCATTAACCTATCACTGGATAAGTCTAAGTCTCATATTAAAACCTGCCTAATGAAGAAAGGTTACTATAGTGTAAAATACTATTTAAATAATAAGGATTCTTGGTCGTGTTAATTGATTAATCTTTTGAGTTGTTATTCATAGTAGTCTATTAACTTTCTGATTGTATTTTTCTCTTCTCAATTGAAACTTTGTAACATCATCAATATTTGAAAAGAGTAACTACTGAGTTTCTTGCTGGTGTCTTCTCAGTAGAAATCGACATTCCGAACCAGCGGTAGATATTATGTACCTATTTTGACATTCATAAGTGTTCTGTGTGGACCTAAATTGAATAAAGAATTTTTTATCTTTAACATTTTTTTTGAGACAAATTTATGTACGTTGAGAAATCGGGTCGCTTAGTGTCTTTTACCGTATATACCACGGTGAATGCTCTGAAGAGCTATTCTCCCTCATCCCACCTGCCTTATTCCGTAACAGAACTACACGCGCCGGACAACGTTGTCACCGCTTCACAGTGGAAAACATCCAATCACGGACTAAAAAATTTGGCAGTTCTTATTTCTGTCACACCATTAAGAAATAGAACTCGTTGCCAACGCATGTATTTCCCCCTTTCTACAATATGGATTCCTTCAAACGAAGCGTGAAGAAGCATCTCGCGGGCCAGTATAGCGGTGACAACGGAGAGGATGCCTGAACATCGCTTCTGTTGTAATTGCGACTTGGGCTCTTCTCTTGCTTACCATCAGGCTGAGGAGAGCCAATATACTGTACCACTATAAAACAAATCTTCCTGTAAGTAATATTAATCTTGATAATTGCTAAATACTGATTTGATTGTTGATAAATTATTCTGCAGCGCACCTCTGCAAGCGAACACACTAACCTCGTAAAACAGTGCTGCCACAAGACTAAATTTCGGCAGAAACAATGCCTAATTTGAAACGAAGCAAGATAATAGTGAAGTGCAGCCTTAATAGCGTTAAGTATGTCTGATGCGCTGCATAGTGTTGGTTGACATTTATCGATAGATGAATTAAATTATTTACACTCAGGCAACAAACGAACATAGTTTCGTTAAAAACGTTCCAATAAATAAATAGTACCATACAATATTAGATACATTATACTCAGCTGAACCCGTGTCTAAAAAAGCATTTATATTGGGTATTAAAAATCAAAATCGACGTATGTTACACAAATTAATGTTGTTTTACTCAGATATAACATTAAACAAACAAGTGTTCAGACGATTTTTTTAAATGTTTAAACGGATTATCACACGCACTAGTGTATTTTCCCTGGCTTGGGCCTCGGGTAATCTCACTCACTCAACGAAACACAGTATTGACGCTGTTTCACGCCGGTCTGTGAGGTCCTGGTATCATACAGGTCTAGCCGACCAATTCACGCCGAAGCGTGGTTCTCCCACGGTCAGCTAAGCATTTCTAGAGTGGAAATTGAGCGTACGACCCTTGGAGTATGAGAGAGCGTTTCCACACAAGGGGCGATGCGGCGATATCTTCCGCACTCGGCTGGGCTACTACTATATCACCAGTTTGACAGTATGGGGCCTGCAGTGTAAGCGGGCCCTCCACCTGGGGAGGGACGTGAAGCAAGCTTCTTCAACTAGTACTCATGTCCCCTCCCTACTCTTTCGATGAGGGTGCGTCGCTGGAGCTTAGTTGGTATGCCTACGGTAGCTGGCGGAGAAGAGCCCACCATAGCCCGTCTACCCCCAGGCGGAAGGGTATCGTAACGATGCAGAACTCCTTCGGTGCTGGCTGTCGGTTTAATGTCAGTCATTTAGAAGAAAAACCCCCGCACGTTTCGCGTAACCATATATTGTATATTTTGTAGGTTACGAAAGTGAAAATAAAAAACACGTACATAAAACACTTCCGGTATTTTATTAACGATAAAATGGTCGGTAAACCTACACTGCGGGCATCCCTAGCGGCTCCAAACTTAGAGACTACGCCCGGCGCTAAAGTTATTGGAACTAATTAGTGTCATGCAGACTGGTTTGCCTGTTCTATTCCTGAACTTTAACTCCCGAGATTAATAACTCGCGCTAAGAACGCTAATGATTCGATTGTGGCTGACTAACTTGCGAATAAACTGAGCGGAATCGTAGGAAAGAGCGATTAAATAATACTTTAACCACCATTGAGAAATGGGAATGCTGCTTTGGTTTGAAATGTACAGACACACAGATAAAAGGGTTTATATTCACTCACTAAGAAGGGGGCGTCACATTTATATACAAAACTACTAAAATGGTTTGTAATTATGTTATGGAGAGCCATGTTTCGGCATGAATGCTGGCTGACTCGACCGCGACCGGAGTGATACCACAGCCTCACAGCAAAACCAGCGTTATGCAGCGTCTATGATGTGTTTCGCTGCGTGAGTGAGGGGCCCAGTCTGGGGAAAGGGGGGTTCAATACTTAATATTATATTTGCTTTTCATAGTGTACATTATAATATCTCAAGACGAAAGTCTTCAATGCGTGTGTGTTGCCAGTGATGACTTACGGAACCGAAATGTGGCCGCTTACAATGCGCCGATTAAGGAGGCTCAAAGTCACCCAGAGAGCAATGGAGAGGGCTATGTTCGGAGTCTCCCTGCGTGATCGTATCAGAAATGATGAGATCCTCAGGAGAACTAAGGTCACAGACACAGCTCAAAGGATTGCATGCCTCAAGTGGCAATGGGCAGGGCACATAGCGAGGAGAACAGACGGCCGTTGGGGCGGAAAGGTCCTCGAGTGGAGGCCAAGTACAGGAAGTCGCAGCCGTGGCAGGCCCCCACAAGGTGGACCGACGAACTGGTGAAGATCACGGGAATCCATTGGATGCAGGCGGCACAGGACTGATCTGTGTGGAGAACATTGGGGGAGGCCTATGTCCAGCAGTGGACGTGTATTGGCTGAAATGATGATTATGATATCTTACATAGTATACACATATAATATATCATCGTGAACCCTGTCAGGTACAACAAAAAAAGGGGGAATACCATTTTTCAAACAAAATACTAAAATATAATTATTATGTATTAAATAGTTTGCTAATATTATTTCAAAGGGTTCTTAGGTTGGCAGCGCACTTGTGACTCCACTGGTGTTGCGTAGACACCCGTCTATGGGCGGTGGAAATCGCTCACCACCAGGTAATCCGTCTGCTCGTCTGACACTTATCACAACAAAAAAATACCAGCATACAGTAATTGTAATTTTGAAATCTTTTTCCAAAGTTATTGGTATTTTTTTAGAATTTAACCAAAATTATGTATCACTACATAAGTCAAGGCCCTAAATAAAAACTAAGACTACCTTATTATAAATCACGGTCTAAAGTTATTACCGTAGGTACTTTGTTCCGGGACGAATTTTAGCACGAATTTTGTTCCGGGACTATCCTTGGTTCGTGATCTATACTAATATTATAAAGAGGAAAGATTTGTTTGTTTGTTTGTAATGAATAGACTTCGAAAGTCAATTCAATAAAATAATGTGCCGCGCGTGAAATGGAATATGAATAGAAAAAAATCATAAAAAAAAAATTCAAACATCCTCTATAATTTTCCTTTTTTTTTTAAACCCGTCGCAAAAAAGAAGGGTGTATGTGTGTGTGTATGTACCCGTGCAAAGCCGGGGCGGGCCGCTAGTTTGTTATAAGGGGGAAATAGTTAACCATAAGCTAGTATTGGGGGTTAAAATTTACCCAAATATGCCACAAGATTTACCGTGGGCGAGCCTATCTTCGTCATGAATAGGCCTCACAGAAAACGGGACATGTTTCGCCGAGTATCAGGGTATCAGAGGCCCAATTCAGGGGATGAGCAAAAGATAGCAGTTGGATTCCACTAATGTTACGGGTATCTATGGGAGATGGCAATCACATACTATTAGGTGATCCGTCTACTTGTCTGCCGCATTTTACAGACAAAAAAATTTTTTTGGCTTCACTTTCAACTCAATTAAAGGTAGTCGTTATCGTCAGTTGTCTATCTACATTCAGATATATACTCAGCATTATTGCGCAACACACAAAACTTAAAAACCAGTATACACAGATTCAGTCATATAAATTACTCTATGGATATTGTACAGTGCAATTTAGCCCGTGTATAGCTGAGTGCGACCTCTACCAGACAACATTCCGGTAAAGAAAATTAAATATAAAGAAGGGAGGGTCATCTTCATTCTGATTTATTAATTTTAAGGGACAATAGAAACGCAATTTTGCATTTTTACAACGTGCGTTCTAAGGCACGAGCTTCTAAAATTGTCCACAAGCTGACACTTAAATTTTCTTTACAAAGAAACTGATACTTTTGGCTCAATCTCGGAATAGACAATACGACAAAAAAATACCATGTTATACGCTTTTCAAATATAGAAAGAAAAAAAAAGATGATCCATATTTTTCAGTTTTTATGAAATGTGTGTTTTTATTAAAATATAACTTTTTTTTAAATATTTATTAATATGCCGGAAGTGACGTGAGTATCAAAGTATTGTGATCGGTGATATATATTCAATAAAAAAGTTTAGGCGGCTGGTCATGTCATTGTTAGTCGTTTGGTTTTTTGGATTACCTTTTTTTTAAATCAACGTGAGCAAAAGCGTTATTGATTTGTCATGCCGAGTGGTAACGTCACAGGAGGATTTTTACATTTTATTTTTTCATATCGATTTCAAAATTTTGAAATTATTTTCCTAAATTTCTATGAGTCTAATCTAGAAATGGTATAATATTATTTCTAGATTAGACTTATAGAAATTTCGGAAAATAAATTTTTTGTCGTATTGTTCAGTGAACGCGTCAAACTGCGAGCCACTGCGCCACCAGAGCAGTGAATAAGACCTAAGATGTAATGAGGTGTAATAAGGCCTCACATTCATACAATATTTTATTAGGGTTGACAGAAGTGAGAAGGGATGTCGGCGCAATGGGCAGTCCGTCCATTCCCTTTACGGTATTTTGAACGCGCCCCTTGCCTAAGCGTTATCGTAAATCAGCATTTTTATTTTTTCCCATACACTCCAACCTGAGTGTTTTGCAATATTTGGTCGGAACAGGTCAGGTTTTGTGACGGAAGTTTCCTTTTTGCGCAATATCGTTTTCCGCTTAGCTTCTTGTAAAAGTCCACGTTTTTTTATTAGGGCGCGATTTAGATTACAGTCTTATTATTGTTCGTTCGCAAAACAGTTACACAAAGTGAATGGACACTGTTTATTAATTATACTTGGGGTTCCTATTTTTAATGAATTAATGAATGATCAGTTTATTCTCTCTCACAAAAGGGTTACATTTTTAGGTATATAGATTACATTGTATCTTCAAGTTTGGCACCAACCCGTGTGTGAGAGACTGGAACCTATGATAGGTTTCGAAGAGAAACTCGTGATACAGGTCTCCAGGCTCCACCCCCGAGTGAATTGCATATTGGAATGGATATAACTATATAAAAAAGAAGTGAATACAAATAATCTATATGTTATTTAATAGTACAGTAAATAATAATTAAATTAAATGTAGATTCATCATCATCAGCCCATTTAAGTCCCCACTGCTGGGGCACGGGCCTCCCTCAATCACATGAGGGGTAATTGCCATACTCACCACGCTTGGCAGACGGGTTGGCGAGGGTTTTGATATAAATGCAGAGTTTTCCTTCTCTGGGTGCTGATGATCATGCCAGCAGCTTTACCTTAGTCGCCTTTTACGACACCTCGGTAAGAGTGAGGGTGGCCTATTCTACTCTGCCGGGGACCACACGGCTAGTGTTTAATTTTGAATTAAGCTACTAATTACGGTGAATTTAAAGTTAGTATTTATTATTCACAATACTTACTGAGGCTATGGGCAATTATCTTCTATATACTGTTTAAAAGAAAATCGTGTTAGTTTTAACTCAAAAATGGCTTAACCGATTTTCGTCAAAGTTGGTGAAGCAAATTTTTTATTGCTTGAAATAGACAGAGGAGCTTGCTGACTTGCTTACTTGTTTTCTTTTATCTCGAAAATTACAGGTTGTATGATAGACAAAAACTGTGACGTAGACAAAATCTGTGAGATGACAAAAACTAATAGCAGACAACGCCGCAGGAAAAAGCTAGTTGACAATAAAAACTACATGTATGTATATACTCATCTCTCTTCGGCCTGTACAGATATAGGTAGGCACCCGATCTGATATTGGGTTAATGACGACCCGTTTGGAACAGTGGTACTGAACGCTGCCTTTGGTCCAAGGGTTGCGGGTTCGATCCCCGCACAGTACAAACATTTATGTGCATGAACATATCTGTTTGTATTGGTCTGGGCGTTATCTATGTATTATAAGTATGTATTTACAAAAGAAAAATATTATATGTATATATTTGTAATCCCACTGTTGATTCTGATATCCGTAACACAGGTGCTTGAGCTACCTATCTCGGAGTCAGATCAATGTATGTGATTTTGTGAAATATTTATTTATTCACTTACCCTCAAATTCCGATAGCACACCAGCGTGACACGACCGGAGAGGGATCTGGCGCAGGACTAACAGCTTAAGAGCGCCAACTTTCAGACTCTGGGCTGACATTGAGAATTTGTTGACAGTAAAACTCAGGTACAATTTTTGGCCTACCCGGGGACCTCTTGCGCAGTCATCGCTTCAAAGTGCGACCCACTAACCACTGCGCCACCGAGGCAGTCAATCGAGGTTAATGGTTACAAACTTAACAAAACACATTAACTTCCCCATTCTTAGACGCTTAAAACTATCCTTAAAGGCCTTGGTTTTATCCGGTAATTGTGCTAAAGAGGTTCAGAGGGTAATCGGGAGGGAGTTAATAAACAGGATAGCTGTGTTCGAGCATATAAAATAACAGCAATTAGGCTTAATACAACCGAGGGGTACTCTGCTACAACCCGTCGCCGGGGGGATCACGGAAAGTGCGGACTTGGGGCATTTTAAATTGTTGAAATCTATACTATTAATAAAGAGGTAACGCCTCGGCGGGTGACTGACTGATCTATCAACGCACAGATGAAACTACTGGACTGAAAATCATGAAAATTTGAACATTGGTAGTTTTTATTATGTAGACGCTCAATAAGAATGGGTTTTTAAATATACAACCCCTAAAAGGGTAAAATGGGGGGTTAACGTTAGTATGAAAGTCTGTCATTTTTGATGTTAGAGTTTTGGAAAGTCGGATTATGTTTATGAATAAAAAAATCGTATGGGTCGTATGGGAGATTCGTCATATTTAATGCTAGAGTCATGAAAATTAGTATTTGCACTATTGATACAAAACTAATATCAGTGCTTTCAGCATATTTTATATTCAACCCCCTAAAAAGGGTGAAAGGGGGTTAAAACGTCGTAAGGAAGTTTGGTCATTTTTAAAGCTAGAGTCTGAAAATTAGTATTTGGACTGTTCATACAAAATTGATACCAGTACTTTCAGCATATTCTATATTCAACCCCCTAAAAGGGATGAATGATCATTTTTAAAGAGTCATGAAAATTAGTATTTTGGCTTTTTATATAAATTAAAATGTTTAATATTTTTATTCGACTCATAAAGGAATGAAATGCGGTTTGAACGTTGTATGGGAGATTTGATGATTGAGATGGACGCCATATTTGATGCTCGAGTTTATGAAAATTAGAATTTGAACATTCATACAGGAAATGTTTAACACCTTTTTTAATCAACCCCTAAAAGAGTGAACGGGGCTTAAAAAGCCGTATAGAAGTGTCGTTATTTTTAAAGATACAGTCAAGAAAAATTGTATTGATTTTTTTATAAAAAATATTAGCATTTTTTATATAACTCCTAAAAGAGTGAAATGGAGTTAAAACTTTGTATGGAAGATTCGCAATATTTAGTGCTCATCAGTCATGAAAATATATGCAAAATGAATGTAAGGCATTTCAGTATTTTAAGACTCATTTTAAGTCTCCGTTTAGTACCTAACTACTTAATCCCATAATCATAATCATACCCATAATCTCAGAATTGGTTAACTACAAATAAAGTTCGTATAGAAAAATACAATTTCTAAATCTTTTGTTTTAAAATTAAATTACCGTAGCGAAGCGAGGGCAGGCCACTAGTATTGTATAAAACTTTAATCTGATCGGGAAAAAAACTAATGATACCTAATCTACCTATATTTTATCTAAATATAGGTCGGGCAAGATATAGTGTAAAACTTATTTTTTTAACACCTGTATCATGCTACCTATGTTTGACAAATAAAATATTTTTATTTAAAAGAACATAAAGAGGTTTAAATTCACTGTCAAACTCCAAACCATTCTCAACTTCATCAAAGAAAGAAAGAATAAAGAAAATAATCTGGACACCACAACCCAATTGATACTAAATAATTACAAAAATGATATTTTTTATATAATAGGTGGCAGACGAGCAGTTGGATCACCTGATGGTAAGCGATTACCACTGCCCATGGACACCCGCGACACCAGTGGAGTCACAAGTGCGCTGTCAACCTTTAAACCCTCCTTTCCCCCGGATTAGGCCTCCGGTGCCATCACTCACGCAGTGAAACACAGCACAGTGCTGCTTCACGCCGGTTTTCTGTGAGGCCGTGGTTAAATAACCTTGGTCGAGCTAGCCCATTCATGCTGAAGCGTGGCTCTCCCACACTCAAAAAGAAAAGAAAACAAATGAAAATCCACACAAAATAATAAAACATGAAAAAAAAGTGGCGCAAATAGTGTCATACTCCATTGAACCAAACAGGGCCAAGTGTAGGTTCTACTAGATAATAGGCGAAGCTCTGGCGACTGAAAATGGCGGAATAACCATCTAAAACAGCAGCACGCAAACGCACACGCACACGTACACACAAACTTTTTATTTATTTTACTTCTTTTCTTTTGATTGCCGAAAAATAAAATACAACAAATAAAATGTAAAACCATTATTGGCTTTAAGTTTAGTTTTATTAAGCTCATACAATGTGTAACTACAATAAGAGACTTATGCTGAGTGAGTGTCTTTTTGCTGCCTAAGTAGCCAAATGAGTTCCTGCCCATTTTAGCTTGTGATACCCGGTTGCATCTCATGCTGTTACTCTGGATCCAAAGTACGTTTAGACCATGATTTAGGAGTATCGTAATAACAATGAAACCACTATCGTCGGCGCGCCATGACAATTAAGCAGACCAACTGAATCATGCTTACACAAACTATCCTAAACGTGCAGATTTCCTCACGATGTTTTTTCTCCCCACCGAGCTTTTCTTAGAAATACGCACATAAATTTGTTTTCAATGTTTGGCTTTTTAGCCAGAAATTCTTGCACGGGTCTTGAACCACGACCCCCCGCATGGACGACGCGTTCTTTTCCATCTAGCTACCATCAGGGATCGCACTCGTATTAGCGAATTTCAACCTGTTTAAACTTTATCTCTTATTGTTTGAGCCAAGTAAAAAATGATACGTTACTGAATTCTAGTAATAAAATGTTTAAAATTCTCTTAATCTCGTACCACATAATTTGTCCAAGTTTGTAGCATCAGCAGCCGCCCGCTAGGTATGTGTTATACGCAAAGTTTGCGCGGCTCCGGCACCTGGTATTAATTTCCCGGCGGAGGGCTAAACGGGAAAATTCCCGCTAACCGGCTACACGGAAGACGGACAAATTAACAAGAACAATGTTAAATTGGGCAAAAAATGGCCTTTGTGCGACTGCGGGGTTGGATGTTGCGGCGCTGACTGTGATATGAGGGGTCACAGAGGACTAGAAGCCCCATTGTTGTATGACCAGTTTTTTAATGTTCCATACTGGTCGTGGTTGAAATCTGAGCGTGTAATGTTGGTTACATAAACTTAACGTAAATAAACATGGTGAAGAGAAACATCATTATAGATAGAAAGGGGCCTATTATACTCTGCCGGGGACCAAAGTAATCAACGCCGCCTATGAATATCCGCGAAATCAGTGAGATCGTTGATGTGTTTCCGGCGGTTAAAAAAGATTACGCTCTTCTCCTGAAGGTCCCTAAGTTGTAGCCGTCGGGAAATACTCCTGCAGCCAAACCGTTGCACAGAACTGAGGTACTTGCTACAAAGTTCCGTGAGAAACTCACAGTATTAGAACTGAAATGACATAGGTGGTGACAATTATGTGACAATACCTCCTATGTAACAAGATTTTTCGAGAAAATTACTTTCTTAAGTCATTGGTGCTAAGGTTGATTATTAATGTCTGTTATTTTGTTAGGTATTGCTACATCATCGTCGTAGAGTGAAAATACTAGATACTTCTATAGTTAAAACTACGTCATTAAACATTTAATATTTTAATTTCTAAAAAAAAAGTCTTTCGCAATTCGCAGTTATACGCGAAATTTCTTTTCCCCTAGCTTTCAATATCATCTAGCACAGACTAATTAAGCCTCGACTTCACGTCACATTTTTCTGGAAATATCTAATTTAGTCATCGGAAGCCGTAGGTGATTAGGGCGAACTAATAACTCCTGGAAGAGCGCACAGTGGGCCCGCCCGCTAGTTCTGCACCTGATATTAATTTCCCTAAGGGCATATAAATTTTGTCCCGAGATCGCGGCGACACACTGGGCGCCTTCATGAGTGGGGCGGCGATGACTCAGGCCTCCGGAGAGACAATTGCTTAAAATTTTATTATAACTATTATATTTTTCCCTACTAATTCGTACAAACTTAGTCTATATTTTATTTATATCCTCATCTTAGCGTGAAATTTCCGGTTTCGTAAAAGCTTTCGCTCTGGACCTTGGGTTCGCTTGGAGCATGATTCAGAATTTGGGGCGTCTGGCAAATTGCAATGAAGCAACTGACCTCTGACTTTTCCAACCCTTTTTTAACAGACCAATCATGGTTACACGATTCAGAAACTATCCGAAACATGCAGGTGTGGTATAATATTTTTTATTGGAAAAAAAAGCACAAGAATAATATCAATACTTATAATCTACTTATACTAAGGGAACTAATTTTAAGTTTGTTGCCTGAACTAGGAATATTCTGTATCTCAGGCAAAAAAGAAAAAAGAAGGAGGACAAAATGAGCTTATCATATTTAACAATAAACTAATGAAGGAGGAATGGAAAGCGAGTTCTCATCCAAATAACAAAATTTTGGACTATGTATTTAATGTGCGTGACCCGCGATTGAGTATTTCCTACATTTTGTATAATAAATAAAGCATGTGAGTAATTTATTATGAGGAAACGAGAAACGAAAAAGAGATATTTTTGGTACTTACTCAGTATATTCCCAAGATAGAAGTGACAAAATATAAATTTTCCTTAAATTAGCAGGTACAACCAACGCCATCCAGTTTATGTAGGCTGAACCACATGCAATAACTTCCAATGTATAGATAAATTACAACCAATTGCTAGTAGTTTAAAGGTTTTGGAATAGATGGCGTTGCTGGCCACTTTTTGACATATGAGTACAGCTCCACCTACAACAATCAGGTGAATTTACGTATGAAAGTGTCTAGAAAATAAGATCATCATCATCATCATCATCAGCCCATTTAAGTCCCCACTGCTGGGGCACGGGCCTCCCTTAATCCCATGAGGGGTAATTGCCATACTCACCACGCTTGGCAGACGGGTTGGCGAGGGTTTTGATATAAATGCAGAGTTTTCCTTCTCTGTCGCCTTTTACGACACCCCGGTAAGAGTGAGGGTGGCCTATTCCACTTTGCCGGAGACCACACGGCGAAAGAAAATAAGATACAAGGTAACAAATGTTGTTAGAAGTTCAGATTTGAACTAGATGGAGCTACTCATACATACGTTTCCAAAATATTCATTCCATCCTCAAAGTACTCAAAGTGGTGGCACCTCAAAAGACTTCGGAGCTCCCGGATACAGGCGCTACCTACCATTGTGTATTATATAGTATTAATAAAGCATGCGCGTTTCCGAAATATTCCTTCTATCCTCAAAGTGCTGGATGCGGTGGCACCTCATAAGACTCCGCAGTGCTCGATGCGGACGTGACCCGCAGGCAAAGCGGGAGGTTATTGCAGGCGATTTTTTCACAGTTACGTGTGTAATCTCCAGTGTTGATTGTCTTGGGCACATGCGGAGTTACGCGCGGGCCCAGAGGACTCTTTGGGACTTTTGAATTTGGAATTCATTTTTAAAAACTGGAATGCTGACGACTTTGTATTACTAAAATTTTCGTTTGCTCGTCTCTCAAAGGTCCTCAGGTCAACAGTCAGGAAATATTGCCGCGCCTTATCTATTCCACATAACGAAGGTATAGGGTAGAGTCCCGAGAGAAACGTACAGTACTGGACCGCCATCTATCGAGATGATGAGGATGGAACTCTAATCGTTTGCGTGTTATTTGAAGTAAGAATTTCTTAAACATAATATAACATTACTAAAATAAAAAGCATAAACAAGCATATTTTTTCTAAAGGCCTGCAATAGATCATCAATCAATAAAACGTTGATGATTATTATTTTCAAATATTGATGATGTTACAGAGTTTCAATTGAGAAGAGAAAAAAAATACAACTATCAAAACTAACAGACTACTATGAATAACAACTCACAAGACTTATCGATTTACCAAGAGTCCTTATCATTTAAATAGTCTTGTACACTATATGTAGTTACCAAAATCTAACAGAAGTCACCCATTTTTATAAACGTACATCATATACTGCAAGAGTAATAATATTTATTTGTATTACCGTGTGTTGTCAGCCAAACTACTCAACAAATTGTACTTTGCAGGGGCCTCCAAGATACAGGCTTAGCCTAGTTTGGGGCCCACCGACATAGATTTTACTTTACCTTTGGCTTAAACTATAAAACTTACAATAATGTTATGTAAATGTAACTGTGTGTGTTAAATAAATGATTTTACTTTTTACTATTTTTAATTTTTAATCTTCATTAGGCAGGTTTTGATATTAGACTTAAACTTATCCAGTGATAACATTTTGTGGGAGCTTATTGAATATCTTAATACTTAAGCCAACAAAGGAGTTACCGGTTTTATGAAGTATGAAAATAATCAGATTACCAACAAAGGTACATTCGAGCAACTTAAGTGAATAGTTGTATTATAAAAAAGACCGATCTAGCTATCGAGCTATCGTATCATCTCGAGCACGGGTAAGCTCTTTACAACTGTGACGGTCTATAAAAGTGCTGTAAATTCTGGCACTAAAATGCTTGATAAGTCTAGACCGTAAAATGATCGTCAAGTGTTCTTGGGACCGGACTTTGAGGTTCTGTCCTTAAATACTTTGGGCTATAAAGCTGATGATTAAATATCTTTGACCGTGGGAGAGTCACGATTTGGCATAAATGAGCCGGCTCGACCAGATAGCTAAGGTTTAAAGGTTGGCAGCGGACTTGTGATTCAATACTTGTAATGTAATGTAAAGTGGACTCCTTTTTCCGCACTTAGGCTCCCATTTGGTTCATTGTGAGTGGTGAGCTCTGGCTGTTCTAGCCAGGGCCCTGGCTGTACACTCAGCCCAGAAAAGCGGAGGATATAATCTACTTTTTTAAACAGTAATTTAAACAATATTAGTTTAGTTAGTTTTATAATTCTTTTATTATAGAAGTTAGGGGAGGGGGTGGGGGGGGGGGGCACTTTAGGAGCGACTCTTGCGCAAATTATTAAGTTTAGAAAAAGAAAATATTCGAAACCTCAACACAATTTTTAAGACCTATCCATAGATCAGCCACACGTATGGGTTTAATGGTTTTAAAAAAAAAAGTTTCAAGTTTATGGGGACCTCCCAAAACTTTTATTGTTCTTATAGTTTCGGAATAAAATGGCTGTGACATACGGACGGACGGACAGATGGACAGACAGACAGCCAGACAGCCATGACGAATCTATAAGAGTTCCGGTTTTTGCCGTTTGGCTACGGAACCCTAAAATGTCTTTAATTATAATTTGTGTATAGTGTAAATGTTAATTTGACCGAGTAACGACGACCCAGTTGTCTAAGAGTTGCGGTGGTCAGAGGCCAGTCATTTTATTTAATTACATACTAGACATCAAAAATCTCGGATCATGTTCCAACACGATCTTCAAAATGATAGTTTTGGATGCAACCGCAAAAAACATTTTAGTATCTATTTTTTGAAAATTGTTTTGATGTCCAGAATAGTCAATGTTTCTATTCTATTTTTAATATGAAGACAAATAAATTAAGACATATAAATCTTTCTCTCTATTATAATCAACTGATGATTGACTGCCTTGTTGACGCAGTGGGCTGTGCGTCGTATTTTAAAGCGACGGCTACGCTTAAGGGTCCCGGGCTCGATCCCCGGGTCGGGCTGAAATTCGTGCCTGAGTTTTTCTGTTAAGGAATTCTCATAGTTTGGAGTCTGGAAGATGGCAGTCTGTACCCCCATGCCTCGGAAATCACGTTAAGAAGTTGGTCCTGCGCCCGATCCCTCTCCGGTCGTGACGCACTGGTGTCTCATCGGAATATGAGGGCAAGAGAATAGACAGTGCATTTGTGTTTACGGACACATTTGAGCAATATCCTGCGTGAGTAACTGATCGTCAAGATTGACCACCTTAGCCGAAATCGGTTGTAGGATATTATTATAATGAAGGGAACCCTGAAAGAATACACCATACCTACTATTTATTCAAGTAGCGCTCACGTCAGTTTATATTTTAACCCTCCTTTAATACATATTTTACTGGTAGAAAATACGGCTTTAAGTATTCACAGACTATGACGAGACAGTAATAATGTTTATGTTAACATTTTTGTGTATTTTGTTTTAGAGCGCCGTAGATATCGAAGCTTTCTGAGGAATAATAAACGAATTCAACTGTGAATGCAGACTGGAGAGTAAATCAATACTTCAATATGAAAGGGTTAACATTTACATCATCTAAAATGAAGAAAGTTCGAAGAAGCTCTTCGGCATTATCCCTGCTGCAAATTTTCACCATTGTATACGCGTATGCGTATGCGTATCACACTAGAACTCAAAATTCCATCCACATCACCTGGATGGATTTTATTCCACCACAGTGCGTTTTTCACGCCCCTTGTAACCTCGTATAGAAAAACTGTGGAATCAGGTGATCTTCATGAAAAGAGCTTTTACCTCATGTGTTTCAGATGTCCATGGACGGTGGTAATCACTTACCATCAGGTGAGCCGTCTGCTTGTTTGACCTTCATAATGTAAAAATAAAATCTCAAAATATTATTCCCGGTTGCATCCAAAACCATCGGTTCTGGGCCTGGAGTACGTTTGGACCATGATCGAGAATTTAACAAGTCTGTTAATAACAATTACATGAGTGCCGTATGATCTTCGCGACCCGTAGACAAAGCGAACCATATCAGCTAGCTCAAAGATACAATTTCGGACCATTATCAAAATATCATCATCATCATCATCAGCAGCAACCCACACTCGTCCACTGCTGGACATAGGTCTCCCCTAATGCACGCCACTGCTCCCGATTTTCGGCCACTCTCATCCAGCCCACACCAGCCAGCCTTCGAATGTCATCATCCATTCTTGTCGCAGGGCGTCCTACACTACGCTTACCGAGTCGCGGTCTCCACTCAAGGACTTTACGGCTCCAACGGCTGTCAATTCTGCAGCTAATATGACCAGCCCACTACCACTTCAGTTTGCTAATTCGGTGGGCTAAGTCGGTGACTCTGGTTCTCTGTCGGATTACATCATTTCTGATGCGGTCCTTCAGAGATACTCCGAGCATAGCCCTTTCCATAGCTCTTCGAGCGACTTTGAACCGGTGGACTAGTCCAGCTGTGAGTGTCAAAATATACTTAATTTAATATGTAAGCAGTGCGAGTAATATGTTTCCGAATAACCATTTCAAAGTGCCGAAACAGCTAGTGTAGGCCAATTTCGGTCTAACACTAAACTTTAAAGTGCCATTTAAAATGGCAGCTCTAAAAGCTAACTTGACGTAGGTAGATTAAGTATGTAGCCTATTAATGGAAATTATGATTTTAGCTTATCTATTACTCGAATAAAATACAGCTAATATCGCAATGGTATTAATTTGAGCATGAACAGGAAAGCACACGTCGGTTAGGGATGCTGCCGCCACCCATCCCAATTTATCCTCGACTGTATCATGTATGTATGTTTTGAAAAAGTCCGATAGTCATAGTACACCAGAAATAAACATAGACTTGTCGTTCCAATCTTCAGACTTCGTAAAATGGGAATTAAAAACCTGCTTCATGAAAAAAAATACTGCAGTGTACACACATTATGGTTTCTTACTCACGCAGCGCTCAAACATAGCTGAAATACTGCCCCATGTCGGTTTTCTATGAGGCCGTGGTATCACTGCAAAGTTTACGTGGTTACGTTGAAAGCCATTGTTTTGGGGTTCAGGGAAAACTTGGGAAGTCTGTCTTTTTTAAGGTGCACGCTTTTTCTCGCCAAATAGTATAAAATTACCCAAATAGTGTTCCACCCTCACTTGGTTATGCGAAATTTAGTTCCTAATAGTCCCAATAGAAAGCGCCGTGTGGCGATGGATTCACGCTAGTGTTTTTTCCCTTTTCGGTTTACCTATAAGTAAACCGTGTTGCTGTAATAGATTTACTTCCTAGTTTAATATGTTTATTTCCACAGATTGGTCCTGTGCCCGGATCCAATGGGTTCCCGCGACCTTTACCAGATCGTCGGTCCACCTTGTAGGGGGTCTGGCACGACTGCGACTTCCTGTACGCGGCCTCCAATCGAAGACATTTCCGCCCCAATGGCCGTCTATTCTCCTCGCTGGGGAGTCTGTTATCTGTTCTGGGAGAGGCCAATGTTCAGCAGTAGACGTTCATTGGCTGAAAGGATGATAATGATGATGATAATGTGTTTGAAAAAGATTAACAGATTCATATAATTTAAAGTGCAGCTGGCATGTCGGTATTAATTAATGAAATATAGTAATCTTTAAATTTCTTTTAACATAGTCTTAAACCGGTACGACCGGGTATGAACGTGAACCGGACGTTATGACTCAATTGAAGTCCCCCTCCCTTTTATACGAGATGTGTTTTTCCTTTTTTTGGATGCAACAGCTATATTCGGTAGTTACGGTACGGTGCGGTTCTTCGCGGTAAGGTCCCTGTAAGAAAAAGTAAAGTAAAGTGGTAAAGTATCAGTCTACATACTGTCTCACTGCAAGGCATAGGCCTCCATCATAGAAATCAAGTCATCGCTATTATGATGGGATTAGGCGTAATCACCACGCTTGCCTAATGCGGATTGGTGATAACAATCTCGAGCTATATTCGAAAATACAAAACAAACTTTTGCTCGACCCGGGAAAAGAACCCAGGACCCTGAGCTCACGGCCTGGTACTTAAACCACTAGACCGACGGGGCGATCAATGTCCAACTAACTTATGGCCGACAGGCAAGATTATATAAGTAATCAAAGATCGAAAGTGTCCACAACTTTAGTTTGCAACTTGGCGAATTTGGCTGTGTCAAAACTAATTGAACAAGTTGGCGAGTTGCGCATAATGCGATAGTGGCGCCGTGGTAATTAAGAAACGGATACTTTATTAAACCACTTCATAGGCGAAGTTCTTCGACCGCCAGTCTTTGGCGGCAACAGTTTTAAATTAAATGTGTGGATTTCGAGATAAAGTGGAAAGAACGAAGAATGCAGTCGCGGAGTTTTTTATCAGTTGAGAAGTTGAAGCGGCGAACACTTTGGTTGATTAAAAATTAATTAGTCTAAGGACGTGCATATTTCTACTATTAGCTTCGCGAGAAAAAAACAACGTATAAAAACCAGCACGTCTGGGATCATCATCATCATAATTTCACCAAATAGACGTCCACAGCTAGACATAGGCCTCTCACAATGTTCTCCACACAGATCTCCTGTGCCGACTGCATCTTGAATGGATTCCTGCGACCTTCACAAGATCGTCGGTCCACCTTGTGGGGACCTGCCACGACTGTGACTTCCTGTACGCTGCCTCCACTCGAGGATTTTTCCGCCCCCACGGCCGTCTGTTCTCCTCGCTTTGTGCCACTTGAGGCATGCAATCCTTTGGGCTATATCTGTGACCTTAGTTCTCCTGCGTCTCGGATAGTTTCTCAAAGTTGTGGATATCTACAATATTTGAGACTAAGATTCTGAACGTGTAACTGTAATCCAGTCGGTCTGGTTATATTTTCCGCTTGGCTTTAGAAACATTTTTTTCATATATTCCTTCTAAATAGGCAATATCAATGGCAATATGAAGTATTTTAAATTTAATGGTTGATGTACACTCGTCCTAATGTTGATATGTATTTTTAATATTATTTGTAAACTGTTTTCTCAGTAAGTGAATTTGTAATTCTTATGAGAAATTAAATGTCTTTAACCACTGGTTACCTGTCTAAAGGTTGCAAAGGTCAGACGGCAGTCGCTTCATTGTAATCACCACACTTCTAGCACTCTAGGTCATGATCTAAGCGTACCCCGGGCTCCGAAGTGACAACTATGGACGCAACTAGTAATTATATGCTAAGATGAGGAGGGGGGGGGACCAGTAACGCAAAAACTTTCTGGTACAATATGCAACTGATTTTATGACTCCTTTCATACTTTGGAAAGAAAAGGATTCGGGTCATTAAAAAAACAAGGTTCTGGCAATTGAAGACACTACCCAAAAGATCCTTCAGATCTAAGCTGTCGGCCTCGGTAGCGCAAGCTAGCGGGTTATGGCCGCTGGGTTAGTTTATTACCAACTATTTAGATAAGGTAAGTATTGAAATTGTGTATTTTCTGCTAGTCACAGTTTTCTGTTTTGTATCAATTCTGCCAACAGTAGTTCCCGAACTACGCACTAGACGTGACACTTTACCGTGGGGGAGCCACGTCTTCAGGCATATAGATAGATTGATAGTACTTTATTCATTGATACTATTTTTACGTAGTAGTAATAACTCACTGACCTTATTGCACAAAATACACAACTTAAAAAACTACGGCATAATGAGCAGCATAAAGCAATACCTCAACTAGCCGCAAACAAAGGGCAAACAAGGGGCCGCGTAAGTGAGGGCAATAGGCCCATCAAATGTTGAGCAAGTCGCCGGGCAGTCGGGGGCAAACGGGCCGCGATACGCGCTCCCTCGAGACGGCCGGAGCAGTGCGCCCGCTTGGTGACGAAGATGTAGCGGGGAAGATGGCCAGGCGGACATCTGGTACCATCTAGACCATGGTCTGGCCGGTTGGGTTCACCTAAGTACGATTTGTCGTCCACAGGGACGCCGGTGTTTTACGTTTTATCAACCTACGAATTCTGCCGACACCACTCTAAACACAATCGCGGGTTTTAATACTCTATTAGGTCCAAGCAAGTTGTCCGTAACAGTGAGGGCTATCGCGTGTGAAATAGCCGCTAGATGGCGTGATTCGTGAAACGAGGTCCAACTTCAACATTATTGTCTGATTTATTCGTTAAATTGACAATTTGACATATTACACCTTAATATAATTCGCGGACTAAGGATAGTCCCGGAACAAAACACATGCCAGCCCTTTTTAACATTTCATGTAGGAACGGGAATACATGAGCTTTAGTACGGTAATAACTTTAGATCGCGATTTATAATAAGGTGGATTACGTCTAAAAATACCCAATCACCTTGTAGATGGACCTCAGTCCTATAGTATGTCATCTTGTGGATTTTTCGCACCCGATAGCCCCCATTCACTCGACACACAATAGCAGTGTTAAAAACGATACAATTCAACGATTCTTATTGTCAGGATCATTTTGCGAGGTTTATTCCCGCTGTCCACCCTCTGCTTGTCCACCCCGGGTGGACAGTGAAACAATTGTTAAAAAAGTTCCCGCTGTCCACCCCTTCTTGGTTGAAAGAGGGGGTGGACAGCGGGAATTTATTTAACAATTGTTTCACTGAACACCCGGGGTGGACAAGTAAGAGGGTGGACAGCGGGAATAATCAATTTTGCGGCACTTCACTGAGCAAGTTTACACCAAATTTATTTACTAAAAACCACTAGATACTAATTTAAAACCTCTGAATGGCATCACGCAGAGTGTTTGGATCCTACCAGCTTTTGACGCAACCGAGAATGACGTGCTGAGAATGTGATGAGGGCCAAGTGGAGATTTAAACTATAAACCAACTAGACTGCAAGGCGTTATTCACGCAGTTTTAATACAAAAGTCTTCATTTAAACTTCATACCTGCGCAACTACCCTTTAGGGGTTGAAAGTTCAAGTCATTTTTTTATTCAATATCCAAGCCCAAACATCAATTTTATGTTTCTTACTTTACTAATTTAGTAAACTACCATACTGCATTTCACCCCCTATTTCACCACTTCAAAGGGTGATTTCCTAAAAACGTTGAATTGAATTTCTATTTATTTAAAACTATACGTATACGTACAAATTTTCGCATTCCTAACATTAAAGCCTACATAGCCGTGTGGTCCCCGGCAGAGTAGAATAGGCCACTTACCGAGGTGTCGTAAAAGGCGACTAAGGTTAAGCTGCTGTCATGATCATTAGCACCCAGAGAAGGAAAACTCTGCATTTATATCTAAACCCTCGCCAACCCGTCTGCCAAGCGTGGTGAGTATGGCAATTACCCCTCATGTGATTGAGGGAGGCCCGTGCCCCAGCAGTGGGGACTTAAATGGGCTGATGATGATGATGATAACATCAAAGACGACGGACTTCAATCCCTTTTTTCACCCCCTTAAGGGCGGAATTTAAAAAAATGTTAAATTGAATTGTTTTTGATTTAATATTAGGAGCCCAAATAATGATTTTCAACCCCCATACCGCGACAGTTCACTAAAATCGAAATAACAGAGGATAATTGGCAATGGAATTAACCAATAAGTATGCCACCATCGCGTATTGACTCCACCCAGGTAAGTCCCTTGATGTTACCAACATTTAAGAGGGCGCCAATGTCCTGACTCTCTGACATAAAAATATACTCGTATATTTATTATCTTTCGTAAAAATCTATAGTAAATCATTCTTGATCGCTTCCGCCGACTCTCACCAGCCAGTCAGCATCCCGACCACAGACAATAAATGAATGGCAATCGCGAAGAGATTATAGCAATTGAGAAGGGCCGAAGTTCGGGCGCTTAGCGCGGCGAGAGGAGTCGTGCGTGTGGGTGATGAAGCGATGGAGACTTATTGAGGGCATCCAAGTTTTGCCACCTTAGTCTAGAGTTCTACGAACATTAAATCGAGTGTGTCATGCAAAGTATCTATTCTGTCTTATCGTGTGGAATGTTAGGCCTTTTGTTAGAATTTCCAAACCACCTTAAGGGCCTTTGGCGTAGTTTTTTTTATGTAATAGGTGGCAGACGAGCAGACATATCACCGAATAGTCAGCGATTGCCGCTGCCCATGGATATTCGCGACACCAGTGGAGTCATAAGTGCGCTGCCTACCTTTTAACCCTCTTTCCCCGAATCGGGCCTCTGGTACCCTCACTCACGCAGCTAAACAGCACAGTGCTGCTTCACGCGGGTTCTCTGTTGGCGTAGTTATGTTTGTTTTTAGAGCAATGGTAGCTCAGTGGTTCAGAACGCGCCCTCTATACAGGTGGTCGTGATTAGAGTTCAAAATCCTCTGGATTTTTCAAATCTACATACATATTTCTACCATTAGCTGTTAGGGATAATTAAGGAAAACTTAGTGTGGAAAATTACACGTTTCGCATATTGAAACGAGTAACTATGATTAAGTTGATCTGATTCCCTTGTAAAGGGTTGCGAACGTAAGATGGCAGTCATCATCCTCATCATATCAGCCGATAGACGTCCACTACTGGACATAGGCTGCCCCCGAATTTCTCTACACAGATCGGTCCTGTACCGCCCGCTCTAATGGATTCCCGCGATCTTCACCAGATCGTCGGTCCACTTTGTGGGGTGCCTGCCACGGTTTGAATTCATGTACGTGGCCTCGAGGACCTTTTTTTTATGTGATAGGTGGCAGACGGGTAGACGGATCACCTAATGGTAAGCGATTGCCGCCGCCCATGGACACGCGCGACACCAGTGATGAACATGGGTATATCAGGGCTGCATGCTTTTAGGTAATACTCGTAGTTCTGTATTAAGCTTCTTATACAAATGTCTTCAAATTTATCTTTTATTAACTGTTATCTGTAATGAATCCTTATATCAATAAAATAAAATAAAAAATAAAAGAGCGACAATTTAAATCAGTAGGTTGGCCACCTTTAAACCCTCCTTTCCGCTGGATTGGGCCTCCGGTACCCTCACTCACGCAGCGAAACACAGCACAGTGCTGCTTCACGCCAGTTTTCTGTAAGGCCGTGGTATCACTCCGGTTGAGCCGTCCCATTCATGCCGAAGCGAGGCTCTCCCATCTTTCCGCCCCAACGGCCGTCTGTTCTCCTCGCTCTCCTCGATGGCAGTCGTTTCAATATAATTACCGGACTCCCAAAATTCGGAATTGTACCCGGAGCTCCAGATCGACAGCTAAGGATGCAACCGGGATTTACTTGATGAGATGAGGAGGATTTTCTTTGGGTTCCATAGTGAAATGGCAAAAAACGGGAACCCTATAGATTCGTCATGTTGTCTGTTCTCGGAACTCGGTGATCGTCCGTATATCACAGCCACTTTTCTCCAAAACCTTAAGAACTATATTGATGATTGTTGATGATGATGATTGATTAGCTTGGTAAGAGGATGTATTCTGAAAATAGAAAAACAAACAATCAATTTGTTGGGGTTCACCGTACTCCGAACTAAAACCATATTACCCTTGTATCTTCTTAAAGAAGAAAATATTATAAAGGAAAATGAAAAAAAAAATTGCTATTCCAACTTCCACCGAAAAGTTTCAACAAGACCTAGTAAAATAGTTTTTTTTAATACCTACGTTATAAATCGTAAACCGCAATTTACGTTTCATACAATCAACTCTATGTACTACAGCAAACGGACTTATGGTCATTTTTCACCCCCGAAACCAGTGACAAGAAACAACATGACAAGAAAACTAAAAATAACCCAAAATGTGTCCCTTCCATTTTCATATCCCCCATTTCCCGTCTCAACACATAATCGGAATTCCATCATCAGCACGCAATCAAAGTCTTGATTACGCAATCAAACTAATTTGCACCTAATAACACGAGTCGTATAAACCGGAATGGAGTTAAATAATTAGCTGAGGGAGGGGGAGGGGGAGAGGGCTGCATGATTGACAAACTGAGCAACCGAGTAATTAGTTCACTGAGTACACTCAGGCCTTAGATTACACCAGTGCGAATATTCACATAAAATACTCGTTTATTAATTCCACAATAAAAGCATTTGTTTTTGAAATTATTATGAGTAATCTTGGTTCAGATGGTTTGGTTCCCCTCCTTAAGGTGAGACGGCAGACTTTCTTTGTAATTATCAGACTTCCCTCATACATCCTGGATCCTTTTTTTTCCCAGGGGAAACCGTCATGGTAGTCACCTTGCTATGTGTAGGAAAAAAGGTGGTGTGTGGGAATCTAACCCAAACGAAAACCCCTGAGGTGTCCATCTCTGCGCAATAGCGGTCGGACCGTACCGCTATTCACGCTCTCTGCAATAGCCCTTTCCGGGCCCAATTCACCCCTTCATTGCTGTACGACCTACCAGGACACCCGCTAACGTCGTCCCCCGCGAAATCGTATGCTGAGCTATCCACTCCCCAGCAGTGGGTAAGCTCTTACGACAGGCCGGGAATACCTTCAATACAGGCTGTGATTCGCTGCGTGAGTGAGGGTCAATCCGGGGGAAAGGGGGGTTTAAAGGTGCGCTGCCAGCGCACTTAATAAGTCCACTGGTGTCATGGGCGTCCATAGGCGATGGCAATCGATCAGATGATCCGTCTGTCGGCTCGTCTACCACCTATCGTATAAAAAAAAAGAACATACACTTTGGGCAACTAGAAATATAAATAATCCTGTTAAAAATACATGTTGCGTGCGACACAAATAGGTCTCTTCATAATATCGCCGCGTTCAATGTCGTGCAACGCGAATAGTCGACGCCGAGAATTAGACAATCTGGCCCTGCGGAGAGAAGTCACCTCTCTATGTGTCTTTAACCGCCTTTACCATGCTGAGTGCTCTGAGGAGTTGTTTGAGTTAATACCCGCTTCTGAATTTCACCACCGTACTACACGCCGTAAACTAGGATTCCACCCGTACCATCTGGATGGGTGAAAGTCCACCACCGTGCGCTTTACACGTCATTTTTTGCCACATACCTCCTCATTGTGGATTCAACTTCCCGCAGCGGTATTTCCGAACCGGTACGACATTGTGAGCTTCAAGAAACGAGCCCTTACCTTCCTAAAAGGCCGGCAACGCATCTCCACTCCCTTTGGTGTGGCTGATGTCCATGGGCTGCGAGGATCACTTAACATCAGGTGACTTGCTTGCTCGTTTGCCTCCCTTTCTCATAAAAAAAATATATACACTGATGCGTTCACTCTTTATTTATTTATCATTCAGACATCTTGGATGCTAACAAAAATAAATAAAAGGCACAGTATAAGATTATGATTCATTGTTAAGTTAATGTCCATAGGGAAGTACAAATTACAAATTAATATTAAGTTTTAGAGTACAATTTTTTTTGCAATTCTTATTCTTATTCTTAAGTAAATAATGCACTGCAATATCCAGTGAAAAGACTCCCGAAGACTGTAAAAAAAAAAAAATTGCAAAAATTGCTATACCCAAAAAAACGATAACTAAGCAGTTTCATCATAACTAATGGTAAAATATTTGTAACAACATTTCTACTGGATATTTGTAAACATATATTGATGAAACTGTCGTCGGTCCAAGGCAAAGCAAAAAGCACTTTATTAAATTCGTCGACATACCCAAGGTCTCCGGACGGCAAGGCTGGTATCGACGGTAAGGCTGGTATATTTCAGCTATTTCCACAGTGTGATGTCATATGGTCTATTGTTGTGGGGGTCTGCTGCTGACATACAAACTATTTTTGTATTACAGAAAAGGGCCATCCGCGCTTTATTTAGCATTAGATCACGTGACTCACTTAGAGAAATATTTAAAGAAATTAATATTTTAACCGTGGCT
Organism: Marasmia exigua; assembly: GCA_019059595.1. NCBI lineage: Eukaryota > Metazoa > Arthropoda > Insecta > Lepidoptera > Crambidae > Marasmia > Marasmia exigua. The sequence goes on from CM032466.1 coordinate 18,575,508, forward strand.
TCCCAATTTATCCTCGACTGCATTATGTATGTACGTAAGAACTTGCACACTTTTCCAAAAAAGTCCGATAGTCATAGTCTTAACACTAGAAATAAACATAGGCTTGCCGTCCCGGTTCTCAGACTACATAAAATCGGTAATTCATTTGTTGGCTTAAGTATTAAGATATTTAATAAGATACCACAAAATGTCATTAACCTATCACTGGATAAGTTTAAGTCTCATATCAAAACCTGCCTAATGAAGAAAGGTTACTATAGTGTACAAGACTATTTAAATGATAAGGATTCTTGGTCATGTTAATTGATTAATATTTTGAGTTGTTATTCATAGTAGTCTATTAACCTTCATAATTGTATTTTTTTCTCTTCTCAATTGAAACTCTGTAACAACATCAATATTTGAAAAGAGTAACTACTGAGTTTCTTGCTGGTGTCTTCTCAGTAGAAATCGACATTCCGAACCAGCGGTAGATATTATGTACCTATTTTGACATTCATAAGTGTTCTGTGTGGACCTAAATTGAATAAAGATTTTTTTTATTTTATTTATTTATGTAGCTTAGTTGGTAAAACAGTTGCAAAAGATGGTGTATTCAAGTCCCACCCGAAGACTTTCGAATTTTTTTAAGTGCATTATTTACTTAAGATGACAGATGACGGGTATGACAAACTAGTGACGCTTGATTTAAATAGTTAGCAACTATACCAGATATCTTTTTAACAATTTTGATGCTGCAGCCTGTCGGAAAACACTTATACTATTTATTTAATACTTATACTTAACTTTTGGGTCTGCTTTTGTACTCGAAATTTGAATTACCGTCAAAAACGGCCACTTGTCGCGTTAATCAAAATTTAGAGTGCAAAAACAGATAAAAAAGATCAAAAGAGACTCCCGCTCCGATATTGTTTAAAATAGATCCGGTTTAGTAGCTAACAATTTAAATCAGTGGTGTCGCTAGTTAGGGCTACCCGTTGTTTAAATTACAAATAATATCCTATTAGTTTTACTTGCTCCGGTGTGACTGCGTGTCCTAGAATGCATTATACATACACGTTGCGGCACAAATCGCTCGCTTTGCATACATCGCGCGGATGCAAGGGGCTTCTTCAAACGCAAGTCTGGATTATTGCATGATCGCTAATTTATTTACATAACCGCGGTTGGCTTAGAAGCAAATGAATAATGGAATCTATTATTGCAGAGTTCGATTTTGCAATTGTGGGATATCTGAAGATTTCCTATTTTATGTTAAATATGGTAATGAATTAACGCCTTGTCGGTCTAGTGGTCTAAGATCACGGTCGATTTGATCCCCGGTCGAGCAATAATTATGTTCCATTTTTTTCATACACAACTCGGGTTTATGATCGGTAATCACTAACCCGTTTTAGGCTAGCGTGGTGATTACATTTAACCCCATAATAGTACCGATGACTTGATTATCTGAGACATTTAACCTGCATTGGGACAAGTAATTAGGCTGATACTTTAATATATTAAAGTCTAGAAGATTACATTAATTTTCGACATGAATGAGCCGACTCGACCGGAGAAATACCACGGCCTCACAGAAAACCGACGTAAAGCAGCACTGTGCTGTGTTTCGCTGCGTGAGTGAGGATACCTGAAGGCCCAATCCAGGGGAAAGAGGGGTTTAAACGTTGGCAGCGCACTTTTATTTTTATTTTATTTTATTGATGTAAGGATAGATTACAGATAACAGTTAATAAAAGATCAAGACATTTGTATAAAAAGCTTAATACAGAACAATTACCTAAAAGCATGCATCCCTGACACACCCATGTTTATCGAAGTTTTTACTTAAAAGAAAAAATAGGATCGCTATTAAATGACTAACGGCCGCACTCAGAGACGTCATTTAAGCTAATGTTCATTAACCTTTAGTATCGGTAGTCTTTATGCGTATAAAAATAAGTGTCAATATTTTTTCTTAAGTAGCCAAATAAATTAATCAACGACTCTGAGTGTGGCAGTAAGTGGCTGCTATTGTATAGGTATTTTATTTCGTAAAAACCTTTTCTACTCGTAATCTTTTCCCGGTTGCGTCCAAAGCTGTCTTTTTGGAACCCTGGGTACGCTTGGTCTTGAGCTACAGGATTGGGGGAGTCTGGTAATTATAATAAAGCGACTGCCTTCTGCCCTGCGACAAGATAGGATGATGACATTCGAAGGCTGGCTGGTGTGGGCTGGATGAGAGTGGCCGAAAATCGGGAGCAGTGGCGTGCATTAGGGGAGACCTATGTCCAGCAGTTGACGAGTGTGGGTTGCTGATGATGATGATAATGACTGCCTTCTGACCTTCATAACCCTTTTAAGGGGAACCAGAGCAACTGAATCATGGCTATACGTTTCAGAAACTATCCGAAACGTGCAGGTTTCCTTACAATGAATTCCTCACAATCGAGCTACTGGTAGAAATATACACATAGATTTGAAACATCCACAGGTGCATGCTCGGATTCGAACCAATACCCCTCGTATTCTCTGTGTTCTTTGTAAGTATTTGTATATCATCTATACCTCATTCTACAAACAAAAGATCTAATAGGCCTGTTTTTGTGTAAATAAAAATGTTATTGCATATTTTTGGCAGCTATCGACTCTTATGCTCGTCGCAATAAGTATCACAATAAGGAAATTGTGCGCAGTTACTTCTGCTGTCGACTGTATATCTTCACCCCGGAGCGAACTCCACCTGTCATGTGTATCCGCAGCTTAAGTAGGTAATCCCCGGGGAAAGGCTCGACTTTTCTTTGAAAATGTTATTTGTCGCTTGCATTATCTTTTCTTTCGTAAACATCGTATTGTCTCTTCTAATTTGGGGAAAATTAGAGTTTAATTAGATGGGGAAAATCTTTTAGCAAACATAAAAATCTCGTATTGTCCTTTCAAGTTTTTTTTTTCAATTTAAGTACCTATATCGATTAGTTTTTAATATACATACAGAGGGATTATTCTCGTCGACGGGACATTAGAGTCGAATTTACAGATTTCCTACATTCGTCCATACGAATTTTTAATTCGACTTCGATTTGTACGAGAATAGGCCCTCAGGAACGGATTTAAAATGGAACTTTAAATAAAGAATATATATTTTTTTCGTTCGATTTAACTCTCTATCAACCAAGAAATTAGCAATTTAGTCCTGTGCCTAGATAAGAACGTTACTTAGCCATTTTACTTGCGCCTTATTATTCTCTGATTGTGTGTCACTTTGGTAAGTCCTGGTAGGCTTGGTAAGTCCAATTTCCAGAAAAAGGTCGATCGACGAAGCCAACTCTGCTGGGCAGCGTTGGGGAAACTACGCAGAATAAAATATTTTCAGCCAGTCTACCGCAGTGTCTTTAATGCGTGTTTGTTGCCGGTGATGACATACGGAACCTAAAGGGTGGCCGCTTACAATGTGCTGACTAAGGAGGCTCAAAGTAGTCCAGAGAGTAATGGAGAGGGCTATGCTCGCTATCTGCTTGCGTGATAGTATCAGAAACGATGAGATCTGCAGGAAGAACTAAGGTCACAGACATAGCCCAAAGGATTGCATGTCTCAAGTGGCAATGGGCAGGGCACATAGCAAGGAGAACAGAAAGCCGTTATGGTGGATAGGTCCTCGATTGGAGGCCATGTACCGGAAGTCGCAGCCGTGGCAGGCCCCCCACAAGGTGGACTGACGATATGGTGAGGTCGCGGGAATCCATTGGATGCGGGCGGCGCAGGGCCGATCTGTTTGGAGAATATTGGGGGAGGCCTATGTCCAGCAGTGGGCGTCTATTGGCTGAAATGATGATAAAGATGATGTTGGTATTATTTTGATAACTTATTGGTGTGTTTGCGCAAACACTTGTACACTTCAATACTTATATCCTGCGTGCGTAGATTTTGCTTTGCCACCGTAGCCGAATCAGCTAGAGAATATTATAACAGAGTCACATCGTTATTAGGTACTAAGATTTTTTTTAAATAGTAGAGAACCAAACAGAATTATTTATCTACAATCCTGTTAATGGAACATATTGCACATGCTAAATACTAAGCAATGGCTTTTAATTTGGACCAGTATCGCAGTTCCGTAATCGGATGCTCGCATCGACCTGGTTGTTATCACATTCCCTCACCAATAACACATAAAACAACACATAAACCAGAATTGCTAGTACTGCAGTGGCTTGTTCCGAAGCGGGCTATCGCCGTTCCGCGAGCATAATCAATATTTATCGTTATTGGAGCTTGTTTATTGTTATTTGCCCGATAATTTCACCCGTATGTTAATAAGCCCGTATTGAGGTCAATTTCTCGTGTGTATAATTAAGGTGGATTTTGGAGCTTCCTCTCCCACGAAATTGCAACGGGCCTTGGGGACTTTTCCTAGGGGAGGCCATGTCTTCCAGCGGCTCATCAATTGCTACGAAGGAATCCCCGAATGGTCTTCGTCGGCTATGGGGGCTCGGCGGCCCATCATTTGCTACGGCGGGACCCGCAGCGGTTCATCTTTTGCTACAAAAAGGAAGGATTCTACGGTGGACCATCATTTGCTGGGGGACACCTCCGACAGCTCTTCATTTACTAGGATAAGTATTTCCAACTACTTTGGCTCCACCCATGCCTTTGAGTTGTCTGGAAACAACTCGCTAAGAATCTCAAAGCACTAAACGTGGGCGCACACGATTGGGCATATTGGCATAGGACAGAATAAAATGGCGAACTTTGACGTCAAAGCCTATTTTGGACGTCCGTTCATACATGCTAGCATTTGCTCAAAGTGTGTAACAGTAGCTTAATGTCTAGCCATTCAATTTTTATTTTTATTATCGGCGAACAATGGATAGATATTATTTATTGCACAAAAACACGATATAGGTACATAAGTAACAATCATAAAGACACAACAACAAGGCGGTCTTATCACTTGCAGCGTCGTCAGTAAGTGAGTTTGGAGCTGAGTTTTTGAGAATGGAGTCGTCTCTTTCTCGTAGCAGAAATGTAACTTGTTTCGTTAAATAACTTCTCGTTTTCAAATTACTCAGACGAGGCGGTGATACAAACGAGACATTAAGGAACCAAGATAGGATATCCGCGCTCACCGGCAAAGTCACGGTTGTCAGACCAGATCAAGTGGATCTTGGGTTCAAAACAAGAAGAGATTCACAAGAAAAAATCAAAATCAAAAATGTCTTTATTCAATTTAAGTTCATCATCGTCATCGTCATCATCGTCAGCCCATTTAAGTCCCCACTGCTGGGGCACGGGCCTCCCTCAATCACATGAGGGGTAATTGCCATACTCACCACGCTTGGCAGACGGGTTGGCGAGGGTTTTGATATAAATGCAGAGTTTTCCTTCTCTGGGTGCTGATTTAAATAAATAAATAATAAATAAATATTTCACAACATCACATACATTGATCTGACTCCGAGATAGGTAGCTCAAGCACCTGTGTTACGGATATCAGAATCAACAGTGGGATTACAAATATTACATATAATACTTTTCTTTTGTAAATACATACTTATATATAGAAAACACCCAGACCAATACAAACAGACATGTTCATGCACACGAATGTTTGTACTGTGCGGGGATCGAACCCGCAACCCTTGGACCAATGGCAGCGTTCGCTACCACTGCTCGCTTCCAAACGGGTCGTCAAAGCTGATTTAAGTTCATACCGAACATTTATGAATGTCAAATATTATGTAATCTACCGCTGATTCGGAATGTCAATTTCTACCGAGAAGAATCAGCAAGAAACTCAGTAGTTACTCTTTTCAAATAATATGGTAATTACAATTTTCATTCTTATACAAATTATGATTACAGTGGAAGTATGACATACAATGCTTATAATCAATGTCGTTTAGATAAATAGTCAAAGATAAACTATGAAATGAATTACACATTAGAGGACAGGCGAGGAGATCAACATGTCCAGGAATCCTTAACATTCAAATAATCATCTACTTTATAGTAGCATTTCCACAATAGGCTGTTTTTTACATGCAAATTAAACATATGTACCGGTAAATCAATAATATTTTGAGGAATGATGATGATGATGACGACATTGAGATCTTCAAGAAACGAGCCTAAAAGCCTCCCTAAAGCTCCCTAAAAGGCCGGCAACCGGCTAATGATGATAAAGGTGAACGGTATGTACGTTTCGGTTAGTTCTCCGAGTAAACGGCATCGCGTAAATAGTACACGTTTGACGAATGCGTCGCGGCGTGGGCGCAGTTGACTTGCTGCAAGTTGCAATAAAACTTGTCTACGGGGAAAAGCGGCAGATGGCGAGTGGTACAAGTTCTAAGATATCGATGATAATATGTTTGTATAGTAAAAACTTCTCAACTTTTTTACATCTTATCAATCATCAATCAAATAATTCTTATTTGCATACGCTTGTACACAGCTCATTCAATTCGTTATCATCATCGTCATCATCGTCAGCCACCCACTTAAGTCCCCACTGCTGGGGCACGGGCCTCCCTCAATCACATGAGGGGTAATTGCCATACTCACCACGCTTGGCGAGGGTTGGCGAGGGTTTTGATATAAATGCAGAGTTTTCCTTCTCTGGATGCTGATGATCATGCCAGCAGCTTTACCTTAGTCGCCTTTTACGACACCTCGGTAAGAGTGAGGGTGGCCTATTCTACTCTGCCGGGGACCACACGGCGTTCGATGTATTCTAGAGTAATTTAATCGTATAGTGTGGAAGTATGCAGCGATTGTCTTTTTATGGGATATATGGCAAACGAGCAGACGATTCACTTAATGGTAAGCGATTGCCGCCGCCCATAGATATCCGTGGAGACACAAGTGCGCTGCCAAAATTTAAAGTTTAGTCGCCTTTAACGACACCTCGGTAAGAGTGAGGGTGGCCTATTCTACTCTGCCGGGGACCACACGGCGGAGTTGAGTAAGAATACTTGAATAAAATATTACATAATACCAAACAAATGCTGCTGTAGCGGCGATTATATTTTATTTGGTATAACAAATGGCTTAATCTTGAGATTACCCAAAGACCTATGGAGCGGAGCTTCTGGGTTTTAAACTCATAGACAGAGTGAAAAATACCACAATTTGCTCATAAACCGGTATTATGAACGTCGGTGATAAAACCGCCAAGGTGAAATGGAAATGGGCTGCGCAAGCTGTGAGAATGCACTAGGAGAGATGAACCCAGGTTATCAAGAAATGGCACCCGTAGGCCGTCGTCGTCCAAGAGGCTGCAGAATAGATGGCGTGACGATCTGGACCAATACTCCCATAACTGGAAAACGCTGGCAATGAATAGGGAATGTTGGTGGTTATTAGGGGGCCATGCCTAGCAGTGGGACAATTGGAGCTAATAAAAAAAAAACTATAAATTGCAGGTTATACAGCTTAGATTTTTTTTATAGAAAAGCCAATCAGGATGACCTCACTCCGCCTGATGGTAAGCGGCCGTGAAATCCAAATATGAGGTTGACAGGCACAAAAGATCTGACAAAGTACCCATTGAGTCTGCCATCCTCACCCCGATGGCCTGCTGAGATGCCGCTTCACGCCCCACCTAAAAGACCCCGGATTGTATGAAGGACGAAACACATGAGCTTGTAGGCTCGTTTCAAAAATCGACTAGAGGTTACTTAAATTTAGGTGTTTCCAACTGAACCAAACCGTTATCCTCTCGTGGCTTGATGACGTAACAGCAGCGAACTCAAAGCAGGCTGTACCGGGGCAAGTTCGCAGAACTTTCCAGTCGCAGGCACACCTCCCTAATTGGGTAAATATAGGAGCGAGTAAAGTGCCCAATTCATAGCAAAATTAACTTGTCTGATATGGACGCCTTTTCCATTCAAATACGTATAATTACTCAGTTGGCTCAATGAATTGTTAGATCTTGTCTTCCGATATAACAAGACTCCATTACTTCCTGTTTTTGTCGATCTGCAGCCCAAGCAAGTTTTTCTCACTTCAACCTTTAAGCGATACCTAAGCTAAGACGTCTACATAGGCAACGCTTTTTTACCGTGGGAGAGCCAAGTTTTGGCAAGAATGGGCCGGCTCGACCGGAATGATACCACAGAAAACCGGCGTGAAGCAGCACTGTGCTGTGTTTCGCTGCGTGAGATAGGTTAATGGAGGCCCAATCCGGGAGATTAAAAAGAGTAACTGTCGAGTTTCTTGCTGGATCTTCTCGACCAGAAACAACTTTCTGAGCCGGTGGTAGAATCGCATTATGTTTATTTATTTCTCCACTGGTGTCGCGGGTGTCCATGGGCGGCGGCAATAGCTTACCATCAGGTGATCCGTCTGTTTGTCTGAAAAAATACTCTCCCGCTGAACTTCGTGCATTATCTTCAGATGAGCAAGTCAATGTAGTCTTTTAGATTAGATTTATATTTGATTTTGGATCTTTGGCTTTCTTCTTTGGTTGGTCAGAGAATCTTTGCAGGAGAAAGACCCCCATGCTGGTCAGTTATGGTATATCTCCTTTACGCATTGGGAGATAGGCCCCATGAGAGCCACGCTTCGGGATGAATGGGCCGGGCCGGCTTGACTGGAGTGATACCACGGCGTCACAGAAAACCGGCGTAAAGCAGCACTGTGCTGTGGAGGACACCGGAGGGTCAATTCGGGGAAAAGGGGTTAACCTTAAGCCATCGCACTTGTGACTCCTCTGGTATCGCAGGGGTCTATGGGCGGTGGCAATCGCTTACCATCAGGTGATCCGTTTGCTCGTCTGTAATCCATAAAAATGATTGGATTGAAAAATAATATAAAACTTTACAATGAAAACGAAAAACCTATCAGACAAATGTTATTTTCGCAGCCCACAAGTTCTCCTCTCACCTGAGCCCCAAAGCCCAATTTAATCCCTCTCAAAGGGCAATATCACAATACAGAGTTGGGCAGTAGATGTACTTTTTATGAAATAGTGCTGAGACAAGCAGACGTATTACCTGATGGCAAGTGATTATCGCCGCCCATGGACACCTGCATCATCATAAAAGTCACAACTGTGCTGCCGACCTTTTTCTAAAAATTGTTACGCTCTTTTCTTGAAGGTTCGCAGGTCGTATCGGCCCGGAAACACCACAGGCTTCGATTATTCGATGACAGTAGGCGATAGATTATTCCATAGTTTTGTCGTACGAGTTTCTCGATCGCATATTTGAAGACTGCCAAACAATACATAGACCGTTTTGATAATCACGACTGTGCCTGCGCGATTTATTACCGAAATGAAACGCTAGAATATGGCATCTTCTTTTAACGTGCATTTACTGATGGGCATCTTGCGTTGCTTTAGATCTCTTTGGCTGCCAAAAGTAATATTAATACTATAAATATCAAATGGCCATAGTCACCGTTTGACCAAAATTACTATTTAATATATTTCTAATTCTGTTTATTTCTTTGTTCACGCGTTTAGCTTTACGTAGGTATTTAGTTTAACACGACTTGTCGTTTTTGTAGAATCGATAATTTTTGGGTTTTAAATGACATGACTCGAGAGTGCGGCGGAGCGTCGCTCAAGTTTAATTCGTGGCGAGCTATGCCGTTCTTCGGACATCTCGCTATTTCTGTCTGACTCTTCCGAGTAGAGTGCGAGTAGAAACATCAAGATTATATTTTGATTTTCTTTAAGACATTGTATGACTAGATAATACAAGCAGTGTCACTCTTAAATTTTCATTATGAATAAATCGAGTTATTATTATAAAACAGATAAGCATCAAGCAAACAAGCAGCAAGTCATTAACGTCGAAAAATTTGCGCATATATTTTTAGCTGGGTAAATATTTTTAAGAGCAGGTGTTAACCGAGACATAGATAAATACTTCCTTAATCCGAGTAACAGCAATGAAATGTCGAGATATCTTTATACCTTTAGCCTAAAGGCTAAAGGCTTTAGGGACTGGTCTGCTTCGGTTTACCTCATAATATTCATTTAATTATTATTTCCTTTATTTTATTTTGTGTTACAATTAAACTGTATGGTTTGGTATGATGATCACACAACATTGTATGAAAGTTTGGCGATTAAAAAGAGTAACTGGCGAGTTTCTTGCCGGATCTTCTCGACTAGAAACAATTTCCGAGCCGGTGGTAGAATCGCATTATGTTTATTTATTTCTTTAGTATATTTTATCTGTAAGTATTAAGATGTAAATTATACATAAAGTACTTATAAATAGTTTTAAGGTCATTCAAATGTATGACGATTTGTAAGTGCTGTGTACAAGCCTATGCAAATAAAAAAATATTTGAGTTTTAGATCTTCAAATTGCAAATTATTTTGATATTACGTTTGTGTGGGAAATACGTTGTTCGCCGGCTCCTTGAGGCCAAATAGTTTACAAATATTACTTGAATTTTGAATACCATACTAAAATGTTAAAGAACTCAAAATAAATATTTGTCAGAATACTGGTAATATGTTTTTTTTTCGGTTAGAGAACCGAGAGTTATCAGAGGATAACTGCCGATTTGATGATTATTCTATTTGAGATTTGAGTTATCGTTATGTCCACCCACTGCCTACATTGACACTGTGACAATATAGTTGCGGCTACTCCAGCCATCATACGGGCGCATTGTCCGGCCGTTAATCTGTCCGGCTGTCCCCGCTAACACGGGTCCGGCCACTCTATGAAATTGCCTATTTTTTGCCTGACATTATTCCTGTTGTCGTGTTTAGCGGAGGTGACGCACGTTTGTTCTCATCTCTATGTTTTGGGCCGCTATTTGTTGATTAAACTCGTGTGTCTATTACGAAGAAGAACTGGAACTTAATTTTGTTTATGTGGGGTAAGTTAGTTTTTCTGTTTGACCGCAATATCAATGATGTTACTTACTCCGCCGCGCTAGCTCAGCGATATGACCCGAGTCTTGGCCTTTAAACAAGAGATCGCCACTTTTGTAATTCCGCACTATTTCTTAGCAGTCATTGAAGTTCTCGCAGATCAGTTGGCGTTGACACGCTGGCCTTCAGTGAGACCTAAGCGCGCCTTCTTCGCTGGCGTATCCAAGCCAGCGAAGACGGCGCGCGTAGGTTTTAGAGTTTTCAAGTAGATCGTCTCGTGCATAACGCAAAGACTATGGACTATACCTAATACTTGTATGTATCTCTAACTTGCGACATAAATATGAGACAGCCGCACTTACATCAACCTGGTCCCAAATAAGTACTTAGTTTAACTTAAGCTTAAACTTAGCACTTGTGATGTGGTTAGCAGACTCAAGGTAGGAACCAATAAAATATATCCAGACACTCAATGAACACAAGTGATCATCATCTGTGATGCCTCATGTGTTAAACAGATGTCCATGAGTGGCGATAATAATAACTCACTATGGATAAGACAAACATCCAGAATGTGAACGATCAACCGTCAAAATCTACGCAGGATTATTATAGATAGTGCAATGCAAGTATATGTCCAAACACAGATGGACTCCCTACTCCCTTTTCCTGATATCCCGATAAGACACTGGCTGAAACAACACAGAGGCTTATGAGCACAAGACCACCCACTTACACATTCCGAGATGACACAAAGAATTTCTGAAAATAAAGTTCTGATGTAAATATTGGACCCACCTGAGACCGTAAAAGTTGGCTTTACATTACCTATTGCGCCACTGAGGCAGTCAAGTTGGAAACAGAAGCCAAATACGAGTATTTAAGTATGAAATCGCAATACCATGCAATTAATATACATGCAGGTGAAACAAGAACCCAAACAGCGAGCATTTCGCATTCAGACTTAGCCCAACAAGTCTCTTTATCTACCACACAAAACTAGTCTTTATTGTTGTTGAAATAAGATGTGGATTGCAGCAAATACCGGGGCTTTTTAGCTTTTACAAGCGTTTTTAATAATGTGCGGGACATGTAAATTCGGGTGAAGTTTTCCAATAAAAGTTGCAACGCAGTTCGAGTGCGCTCGCGAGGCCGGGGGGGAACTACAGGGCGTAAATAGCGGCTGCCGCTGGCTTCCAGAGAAACTGGGGCCCCTGACTTGAGAGTCAAAATAATGCCGCAAGCTTTCATAGTAACAGGGCCCTCTCAGAGACAGTTATGTGGTGATGACGGGCGATATCCATTTTTGATGAGTTGTAAAGAATAAATTAAAAAACTACTAGACTACGTTTTTTTTAATTCTATGATAATAATATGGTGTGGTATCATATGGTATGTATGGTACCATGAGTTGATAATGACTGCAATAATTTATTTCAGTCGTTATAAATTCGGCTTTATATTTTTTATAAGAAGAACTATGCAAGCACGTTATTCCTAAGAAACACCCTCTACATATGTGACGCCTTACCACTGCCAAAAGGTAAATAGTACCTATTTTTTTTATTTATTTCATCATCTTAATCTGTAATAAAAGGTGTCGCTGTTTGTTATTCCAAATAAATAAAAAATAAAAACATTAATAGTAACATTCATAATGTATCCCAACGTAGCCTTATTGTTAATTTGGAAAAAATACAATGTATATTTCAAAATTGTAGCTTGTGTATTATTCTGATATGTATACTGTATAATTGTGACGTTTCATCAAAATCCATTTAGTAGTTATTGCGTAAAAGAGCAACCAACATTCACATACATTCATACATCATCACAAAGCGTTTATAATATTAGTAAGAAGTAACTGTTCTATTTTTTAGTATTCATTTAATATTTCACAACATCACATACTTTCATCTGACTCCGAGATAGGTAGCTCAAGCACTTGTGTTACGGACATCAGAATCACACACTGTTGATTGAGCTATCACAAATATATACATATAATACTTTTCTTTTGTAAATACATACCTACTCATAATTCACAGAAACATCCAGACCGATACAAACAGACATGTTCATGCACACGAATGTTTGTACTGTACGGGGATCGACCCTGCATTGCTTGGACCAAAAGTAGCGATCACTACTACTGTTTCAAACGGGTCTTCAAGTAGTACATAGTTAGACTACTGATAGTTTACAATACACATTATTATTTTATATTAGGAATTATTAAAAAAAAATAAATTCAAAACTCTAATATTTATTCATCATCATCATCAGCCCATTTAAGTCCCCACTGCTGGGGCACGGGCCTCAATCACATGAGGGGTATTGCCATACTCACCACGCTTGGCAGACGGGTTGGCGAGGGTTTTGATATACTTAAATGCAGAGTTTTCCTTCTCTGGGTGCTGATGATCTTGCCAGCAGCTTTACCTTAGTCGCCTTTTACGACACCTCGGTAAGAGTAAGGGTGGCCTATTCTACTCTGCCGGGGACCACACGGCGTCTAATATTTATTGCAAAAGGCGAAATAAGTGAAGTCCCCTTCACGTCCCCCACGGGAACTAAAGGTGAAGTTACGCCCCTGTCACGAGCTGCGGCTACACTCTGCGTAGTTAGGCTGTTCTTCCGAGTAAACTGTTATCATTGGGGTGAGGGAATGTGAGGAAAATATTTTGAATGCACGTCATAGAATTTGAATGAGGAGGGAGCAAAATGGGGGATCGGATCTTGAATCTGATTATGAATGAAAAAAGAACCTACATTTTGCAACGTCATTTTATACACTACAATGTATCAATACGGGGATTAACACGATATTTATTATGTGAACTCACATATTTGGCTCGACGTTTCGGCTACGTTACAGCAGCCGTGGTCACGAGCGGACTGGCGGAGCACGGCGTCGTCTGCTGGGGCCGGGCTGTGAATCTTCGGACACCCTCACATTTTTTGATATTAATTCGCCACTAGATGAATTGTCAGTGAAGCTACTCCGACACACTACACTAACAGTATCGGTGTTTGTTTGCGTTAGTAACGGCCTAGCACGGGGTTTGCACTTGTTAATTACTGGATTCCATGTCGATGATATTTTAAATCCATCCTCCCGATTGAAAGTCTTATACTTCTTGATCTCAATTACATTGTAGTTATAATGCAACGCGAAAATCTAAAAAAGTCATTTTATACAGTTTTCTAGTGTACATTTTTGTGGTTACTTGTGATTTTTTTTTATATGAGAGGTGGCAGACGAGCAGACGGATCATCTGATGGTAAGCAATTCCGCCGCCCATGGACACGGGCAACACCAGTGGAGTCACAAGTGCGCTGCCAACCTTTTCCCCTTCCCCCCCATTGGGCCTCCGGTAACCTCACTCACACGGCGATACACAGCGCAGGCGCTGCTTCACGCCGGTCTCCTGTGAGGCTGTGGTATCACTCCGGTCGAGCCGGCCCATTCATGCCTAAGTGTGGCTCTCCCACATCTGGAAAAAATGTGATGTTTTACTACCAGGATGTTTTTTTTATTTCAATTCACTTACTATCATTTGCATGGTCAGGTTCGAGTTAAAAGAATGGGAGCATAAGCAAAGCACTGAATTTTGGAAAAGATTACCTCGACCAGAACAGTCTAGGCTGATACAGGCGTTCGATCAGAAACGAGCTGTAGAAATAATAAAACTGAGTAGAGGACATGTTAGGGCACTCACTCGGAACCTCACGGGGTACTGCAAATTAAATAAGCGCCTGCACAACATGGGCCTTTCAGATACCAAAATCTGCAGGTTCTGTCGCCAGGACGAGGAAACGATTATCCACGTCCTCGGCAAGTGCATACCGCTGCACCGCTGCAGAAGCTGGCACCTAGGAGCACACATGATCTCGGCAGACGATATCAAAAGCTCCCCTATCAGCTCCATTCTCGGGTTTTTCCTGGAACTGGAGCTACATGAGGTGCTGTAATAGGTTATGGGGCTGCCACAATGATCATCTACTGGTCGCAGTGGCTATGAGACGCAAGGCTCACCCCATTTCTATCAAATAATAATAATAAATACTGTCATTTCCCCTTTGTGAAATAAAGAAAATAATGTGTCTTTCTACAAAAGTAGAAAGAAAAAGTTTTTTTAGAACAGTATCTTTAATGACAAAGTGCGTAACGAACATGTGAGGGGGATCTTCAAAGTAACACCTATCCTGCGCAAACCCGATAACCATATTGTTAAAAAGTACCTTTCCATGGCTACGAAAAAGAGAGGGAGAGGTAGACCCCAAACTACCTGGATGACAAATGTCCGGAAGGACATGCAAGAGCTCGGCCTTAAAGAATACGATGCTTACCAGCGAAATGAATGGCGCCGAATGATTAGGAAAGCCGACCCTGTGTAACGGGAAGAGGCGAGGCCAAAAAAGAAGAAGAAGTATCTTTCTACCACGTACCTCAGTAAGGTTCTGTGGAATGGTTTGGCTGCGGGAGTATTTCACGACGGCTACAACTTAGGGACCTTCAAGAGAAGAGGGTACTCCTTTTTAAAAAAGACCAACAACACATTAGCGATCTCTCTGATTTCGCGGATGTTCATGGGCGTCGTTGATTACTCATACTTTCCATCAGGTCACTCGCTTGATCGTTTGTCGCCTCTAGCATTTATAAAAAGTGTGGTGAAAGAAATCATTCAGCATTGGTATATTACTATGGTGCTTAGGACATGTTCTATATAGGACAAAACTCAGTCTAGTAATTACACAAAGACGATTACCTTAGACAGGAAAACCAGACCTTAGTTGATCATAGTCACACGTTAAAAATAATTATATGCTTAAAAATTGTGGGTCCCCAAAAATTTGAGAAACAATCCAAAACGTTTAATTTTTTTACATTATAACGACCAAGCGAGTAGACGACTTACGGTTGGTAAGTGATTATCGCCCCCCGAGGACATCTGCTACACATGAGGGATCACAGATGAGTTGCCGTATCTTAAGGAAGGAATGAGTTCTTTTCTTGAAGATCATCAGAGTAGGTTGGAGAAATTCAGAGTTCCGTGCTTGGATTCAAACATATGACCTCCCAATAAGAATGTAATCGCCCTTACTCACTGAGTTGAGATGGTCGCTTTGTAGCAAACCAATATTGGTACTAAACTAGTACTGTTAAATAACTTATCAAATAATCCTTTACCATTAATTTTGTGCATTACTTCAAAACCTCATGCGAAACTCCTTTAAAGTTACTCCCGTTAAAATTACCTGTATTCTAATACTTATCGAGTCTTCGAAAAGTTCCAAACATTTCGTTCCGTGCGCAATCGAATTTGTAGATAGTTCAATAAAACCAGTCAAAGAGCTGCATCGATCTAATAAAAAGCGTCTAGTACACAAACAGAGAGAAACATTACATCGTGTAGCGCAGCTCTGTAATGTCAAAGCAATACTTACGAGCGCTGGTCACGCACCCGTCGCGTTGTCTCCGCCCGCTGCCGGGAGCTTCGTTGGGACTGCACCTGCGGGAGAGTGTACTGGCTCTCTGGAGTGTATTTTTATATCTGATAGGCGGTGATCAGATCTTTGGCGTATTAGGGCAGGGTCACTACAAAATGCACCGTTCGGTCAGTCAACAGCGGTTGCATTTGCATTATGACAATAAGCTCGAAGTAGTTGAGCGCTGGCTATGCACTCATCGCGTTGTCTCCGCCCGCTGCCGGGAGGCTCGTTGGGACTGCGTCTACGGGAGAGTGTTCTGGCTCATCGTCATCGTCAGCCCATTTAAGTCCCCACTGCTGGGGCACGGGCCTCCCTCAATCACATGAGGGGTAATTGCCATACTCACCACGCTAGGCAGACGGGTTGGCGAGGGTTTTGGTATAAATGCAGAGTTTTCCTTCTCTGGGTGCTGATGATCATGCCAGCAGCTTTACCTTAGTCGCCTTTTACGACACCTCGGTAAGAGTGAGGGTGGCCTATTCTACTCTGCCGGGGACCACACGCCGTCCGGTGAGTCAACAGCGGTTGCTCTTGCATTAGGTCTTTAAGCTAGAAGTACTTGAGCGCTGGCCCTACACCCATTGCGTTGTATCCGCTCGCTATCAGGAGTCTTGTTGGGACTACACCTGTGGACCTGTGGGAGAGTGTGGTGACCTGTGGGAGAGTGTGGTGGCCTGTGGGAGAGTGTACTGGCTGGATTATATTTTTTTCTAATTGGTGGGGGGTGAGCCATCTGGTCAGCCTAAAGCGGTTGTACTGGTATTAGGTCTTTAAGCTAGAACAACTTGAGCGCTGGCCATGTACACATCGCGTTGCCTCTGCCCGCTGCCGGGAGCCTTGTTGGGACTATACCTGTGGGAGTGCTGACTCTCTGGAGTAACTATATATTTTTATCTAATTGGTGGGAGATGAGCAGACCTTTGGCGTCTGAGGCAGGGTCACTTTCACTGCAAAAACCAAATATAAAAATATTCCTCGTGCCGCAGTGCAGCAGTCAAGTCGTTCCCAACGCTCCTCGGACATGACACGTGCGGTGCAAACGGGAACTTGCTTCTTTACCCACTGCAATGTGTCTTACACGGAATGAAATTTTATTCCCATTGTTACGGTAGCTGCCGAGTTTACGGGGCACAACGGAATAAGTGACAGTAGAACGTCTGAGACTTGACCTTGTACGACTTAGAGGTGTAAAGTTATGCCAAAATATAAGCTAGGAAAAAACATTTCGGTGATTGCCTTTTGGTGATGGATGGAGTTTTGCTATCATCACCAGACGTCACAATTGTTGGGGTACAACCGCACCAACCTTATTAACAGGAACATATCCTTATTAACTGGACCATCGCCCTGTATTTTTTATGTGATGGATAAAGACTAGGAAGTGGGTCACCTGATGGGAAGCAATAACCACTGCTCATGGACACTCTGCAAGACCAATAGAGTCAGAAGTGCAGTCCTGTCCATTTAACTCCCCTAGCCCTAATTAAGTATGAATGAATGAATGAGACATTTATTGACACAACAAATACATAACAGATATCACACAAAGGAAGATATGGAAACAATAATTATAATATAAAAACAATAATAATAACAAATATAAATAAGTGTTGTGCCAAATAGGCGCCCGATCAGCATAAGTCGTGCCGGGTGATTGCTGACACTTCAAGACTGCTGGTATTCTTCGCGTGACCCTGTAGCATATTGTGTGTCTAGTTCAAGATAAAAAAGGAGTGTTATGAAAATAGAAGAGAAGAAATAAAAATATAGATTGTCCGGAACAGACGTACAACATGCACTGGGGCTGTTACAGAGAAAAATTTAATTGAACAAGGATTGACATGAACAAAGTAATCGTAGTATACAAAAATCAAAAAATTAAAAAAAAAACAAGGTGAAGGTGAAGACCTACAAAGTGAAGACAAACACAACCAACATGCTTTATAACGAAACAACCTAATATTAATCGTAAACGTATTTAAGCTAATTGTATTATTTTAATATCTTTTGTAGACACCATTTAACATTCAAGAAACGTGTATGATTTTAATGATTTTAAACATAACCCCCCTTATTACAAATCGTGAACTAAGGATAGTCCTGGAACAAAATTCGTGCCAGCCCTTTTTAACATTGCGTGTTGAAACGGGATGACATGAGCTTTGGCACGGTAATAACTTTAGATCGCGATTTATAATAAGAACTAGTTACTCCGTCAATTAAATAGTGAAAATTATTATTGAGGAGCTAAACAGAATTCCTTTGATTTAGTTAACCAAATATTGTAAGAATATTTGGTAATTAAATTAGGGTTACCATGCGCTATAACGTACGTATCAGCAGAAGTACGAAATTGAGAATATACAAGACCGTATTACTGTCTTGTATATTCTCAATTTCGATGTTTCCTATATTGATGTACGGCTGTGAGGCTTGGACGCTAACTTTAAAAGAAAAGCAAAAACTACTCGTTGCGGAAAGAAAGGTACTCCGCAAAATTCTGGGCCCAGTAATATTACAAGACGATGGCTGGCGGATACGCACAAATGTCGAAATAGAGGAAGATTGTGGATACGCCTAACATCATTGGCGAGACCAAACCGCATCGTCTTCGCTGGCTTGGCCACCTCGAGAGAGTGGACGAGCATCGTCTCGTGAAGAAAGCATCGCTGGAAAGTACGTCGTCGAAAATGATCTGCGAGAACTTCAGGCCGGTGACTGGCGACAAGTAGTGCAGGATCGACCAAAGTGGCGTTCTCTTGTTTTGGAGGCCAAGACTCGTTTCGGGTCACTGAGCCAGTGGAGTTAGTAAGTAAGTATGCGCTATAACATAAGCGGCAGTGGCGCCATCATTTATTTTCACGACTTCACCGGGAGAGCACAATCGATTCCCACCACAACTACTGTCAGAGTGACAGTAGTTAATGAGGGTACCTGATAGTCCAGATACTCAGAGTATCTGGTACCCTCATTGAGTGCTGGCAGTTTCACGTCAGTTTTCTTTAAAAGGGGGATTTTGCTCCGGTCGAGCCGTCTATTTCAAGGATAAGAGAATTCTTGAAACTTAACTTGAAAGGCTCTAATTTTTAGAAAAGCAATGGCTTTCCAAAAATATTTCCAATAATTATACAATTTTAATATTAAAAAATCTCACGTTTTGTATACTGTGGCCATTTGACGGGCGCCGACTAAACGGCACACTGCTTACCAATGCACTTCAGAATTGTATAAATTACTTGCTTGAGTTTAATTATGAAAGTTGCCTCTTCGTTGGGTTAGGCGCAGCTCGTCAGAGTCGCAGTTGTGTATATGTTTGCTAGTTGGGAATCTGGCGTATTACTATGTTACTTGTAAGTTTAAGTGAGAGCTATATCTTTACTTCTACGAGTTTTTTTAAAATTGTCCTCCAGGCAAGTCCAATTTAAACAGGATATAAACAGTAAAATGTATGTGCAAATAAAGTGCACTGTAATCCCTTAGACCCGGGTGGGTGAGCCTAATACCATTGGCGAGACTAGCGCATCGACGCCGCTGGCTTGGCCACCTCGAGAGAATGAGAGTTAGTGCGGTTGACAAATGATTAATGATGATGATGCCTTCCCAGCCGATTTTGGCTACAGCGGCCACTTTGTCGAAATTTTTAATTAGGACTAAGGTATTCCTGACCTCTGGTGTGCTTTCCAGTGACTAGCGTAACCAATCTTAGCACTGAACCTGCGCCCGCCCGCACATAACTAATGTAGTTATGGCTCCGGTCATGCCTTAAGGTCATCTCGCCTTTTGTCCAAGTTTGACCTTCTCGCTTCTTCAAAGTTTTGCACCTTTAAACGAGGTGCCTCCACTCAGGTCGTTGGGCTGCCTGTTTTTCCCACTGAGCAAGCTCTGTACCGCATCTTTTTAAGTGTCCTTTCAGAATATCCTTGTATCTGAGGTACTGACCACCGCATTTCCGCTTACCGTACTGGAGCTCTAAATGCAAGACACGCTTTGCCACTCGCTCTTCTGGCATTCGCGACACTTGTCCACTCCACTGAAGTGGAACATGAGATATCACCGACATTGGCTCTGCGCAACACTTCGGTATTCCGCAAACAGTCAGACTAGCGATTTTTTATAATGTTACATGTTGTCAAATGGAATTGTTCCAACGTGTGTATTGTGGCGGTGTAACGACCATGTCTCTGCAGAATAAAGCAGGTTTGGCAACACAGTAGTATAAAAGGAAATTATTAAAACAAACCTCACAGAGTATCGGTCTGAAGTGGGTGAGCATCTTGTGGGCTTGTAGGTTCTATATCAAATTTAATTAGAATTTGCGTCTGAACTAGACTAATAAATAATCTGTTTCTGCGAAGCGTAGCGCTTGTTTAATAATCTTGTGTTTTTTCAGTAGCTGGGCGTGTTTTACATTTTAATTTGTGATAAAGTTACCATTATGAAGCCTGTAGGGATTTGGAATGATTCCCATGAAAAGGGTAGATCTTTCGCCGAGCCGGGTGTTATTGGCTCGGGGACCATCGGGGAGCATCTTGATTTGTCGTATATTATCTCAAGTCGGTCTGGGAACTTTGCTTTCGCGATGTAGGAATGTATAAGAATTCCAATCTTGTATGAACTGGCAGATTAGCGTCATCTGCTGCTAGCAGGATGGTACTAGTGTGCGAACTTCTTTCTTCGGGCGATGGTAGGTGTCGCCACAAGCCGAAGTGTGTCGGGCAGAGTTGCCACTTGATACTCAGAGTATACACCATGATTTTGGAATACTCACGAAACTTGAGGTATTGCACGATGCGTGATATGATGAGGCCATCAGTACAATCTTATAAGAAAAATTCGCCTTTCCATTACACATTACATCAATCAGCTGATCACTTTAGTATGGGGAGGTGTTTTTTGTTCGTGGGGAAAAATGTTCGTTTGAATAAGTACAATGCCTTTGACAAGTTTCTCGGGCTTTCTAATAGTCAGTATAGATACTCCCTGAACACCAGCTGAGGGGAACAATACCTTTGGGAACCCGGGTAGTCTCCAGGAAGTCTACAGCAGCGTTAAGGCGCTGTCAAGATTCCTGGAGGTACTTCGATGGTTGGAGTGACAATCGATTAACTTCACCAACCTCGCACAAAATGCGTACACCTGAAGAAAACCGCCCGTACAGAAGATGCTAATAAAGTGCAATAGTTTAACTTCTGGTTGAGACGCAAGGGTCTAGTTCGATTCCGGATGAGCCAAAACAATATTGTTTGTCGATGAAATTGTGTATTTTGGTACCTTCGTTGTTCCTACTTTTCATAATTTATACCATTTAAATAGAGGTAAATCCTACAGACAGCGGCAACGCTTATAGGTAATCTGAAAACACGAAACGCATACGCGATGTAATCTACACCTAGCTCCATCTATTGGTATAAAGTGGAACTAACGTCCCGAAACAAAGTGAGGGCTGGCCACTAGTACAACATAAAAACTTAGTTTGGGACTTGTACGATGTACCTATGTTGTCTCAATGTGTTTATTTATTGTCTACTAGTGCCTATTTTATCTACTAGCTCCTATCCTCAGAATCCCCTGGTAATATTACAACATATTGGCATTCATACGGCATCTCAGCAGGCCATCAGGGTGAGGATGGCAGAGTCAATGGGTACTTTGTTAGTTCTTTTATGCCTGTCAACCTCATATTTGGATTTCACGGCCGCTTACCATCAGGCGGAGTGAGGTCATCCTGATTGACTTTCTATAAAAAAAAAATTAACTCATCAAAAAAAATATATATCTTTATTGATTACTACAGATAGTTGATACAATGTGTGGGCCCCTTCTTCTAAGTTTGGCAAACCTGTATTAGAAGAGACCTCTCTCTTTATTATACATTAATAAAACTCATAATTTGCTGTTGTTCAACTTTTTCTCGGAGATAAGCGTACGCGCAGATATCTCCCCGAAGATCTCTCGGTGAAAGCGACGTAATTCCACGGTTCCAAAGACAATTTAGAAGGATAATTGTATCTCTTTGTGGCATATTATTTCTGTTTCCCGAAATAAAGATAAGCGCGGTTCTGTGTGGTGCGTAAGAATAATTTGGGTCTCACAGGATTTGGTTTGATTGTTATAGAAATCGGAGTTTCAGCTGTTGGTGGCAATTTTAGAGGCTACTCGTAGAATGATGGACCTAATTAGTAGATTAGATCATTATTGTGATCGTTTAAAACTTGTAAATGATAACGTATTAAAAGTATTATGACTTTCATAATAACCTTGAATAAAAACGCATGATAAATATTACAGATTATTTAATCTCAAATCAGTGCATTCAAATTAATCCTCCTTTAAAATGATCCTGTCCTGTCATTTGTCAAATCAAGAACTTATTTTAATGATATTAGTAATTCACCTCATGGAGGATGTGACCTCTTGACAAAGTTGGCTTTAAGGGTAGTCAATCAACAAAGCTGAAAGTCTACCAATGCAAACTTTCATACACGTTTGCAATGTAGAAGTTACGATTGTCCGGTTATTATAGTTAACATGCGAATTTTTACTACTGCCTATAAAGGGAATACAGTTTTATAGTAATTTAGCAGCAAGATGTATTTCCATATGCTACATAGTAGATAATTCAGCCCTATCATCTAGTCTCAAAATATGTAGAGGACTTAGAACCGTTGTTATGTCTGAGAAATTAGTTCAACTTCTGCACTGAGTGGGAGTTACTTGATCTGATGCCGTCTGATGTCTTACACAATACTTACCTGTGACTGACGTCATTACGCCTGAGTACGCGAAGAAACGTTTCAGAAACTGCTTATATGCTGTATGTCTGTGCTCAGTTAGTAGTGTAACTACACTGTCACACATCCATTCATACGCCAAGATGTCCCACCATCCTGAACTGAAATTACATCGAACAATGGCTCGCAAGTGCTCGCGCAACTCCGAAGTTGCGAAGTAGACGCAACTCGCCCGCTCATAATTGGCTATTAGATACTGCAAGTTGGCTCGCAACTTTTAATCGACTTCACACGAAGGAGAAAGGCCTGACATTGCATACTCAGATTTAATAATAATAATAATAACTATCCCATTTATTTCCGACAACCTCAAATGCCTTTTTATCTTATAAACTATTTAGATATTGATATGTGTTTATAAATACATAGTGTTAATTAAATATAATTATGTAATAGGGTTAATCCTGTATAATTATATTAATTAAATAAATAAATAAAATAAATTAGTTTAAAAACTATGTTATTGGAACCCCATGTAGGGTAAAGGCCTCCTTCTAGTTTACTCCATGATTTTCTATTTTTAGCTTTTGTCCTCCAATCTTTACCGGCTACTTGAATTATTTCGTCAATCCATCTGTTCCTCGGGTGGCCTCTATTTCATTTTCCCGTAGGTCCTTTCCATGTTGTGGTTTCTAGTGTCCATCTGTTGTCTGTGTATCTCGCTAGGTGTCCTGCCCATCACCATTTTTGTACGTGCATGAAGTAAATCTATTAATTTAGTTTTGGCTTTTATATCCTTACTTCTAATTTTTTGCATTCTTCTTATTTTCAGTATGCTCCTTTCCATCGCTTTCTGAAAGTTAGCTAGTTTTTTTTTATTTTATTATTATGTCAATGTTTGGAAGCCATACGTCAGAGTTGGTAGAATACATGTATCCATTACAGTCTTTTCGAGGTGCAGAGGGAAAGTGCCTTTTAGAATTTCCTTAAGACTCCAGTACCTCTTCATCCAATGTTTTAGTACTCTCAGATTTAGAAGACTCCAAATAAACTTAGCCTATGATAACACAAAAGATAAAGAACTTTTTTCAATTATTCCTCCAGTGACGTTGAACGATAACTTAGGGTGCTCAAAAAGTGTGTTGAATATATCCGATCGCCGCGCGCGCAACGGTGTTCTGCGTACTGACAGCTCTCCCGATCAATTTGTACCTAAATATTGGAATACCGTGTACTTCAGGGCTCTTTTTGTTTTAACATGTCTATCCGATAATCTTTACCTAAGAAAAGTTTGATAGAAGGTAAGGTAGTTCAATATTTTTTTTTAGATTACACAATGAAAGGGGCTTTATTTATAAACGTTCAATAAACATGTATTACCTAAAATGGTATTATAGATCAGTTTTGAGGTTTGAAACACAGAAAACCGGCGTAAAGCAGCAGTGTGCTGTGTTTCGCTGCGTGAGTGAGGGTACCGGAGGCCCAATCCCGGGGAAAAAGGGGTTTAAAGGTTGCCAGCGCACTTGTGACTCCACTAGTTGTGTCCATGGGTGGCGGCAATCGCTTACCATCAGGTGATCTGTCTGGTCGTCCGCCACATATCACAATTAAACACATACATTGCTTAAGCACCTGTGTTACGGATATCAAAACCAACAGCGAAATTACGAATAAATACATTTAATACTTTTCTTTTTTAAATACGTACTTATAATACATACAAAATCACCCAACCACCCACCCATTCATGCACACAAATGTTTGTACTGTGCAGGGATTAAACAAAGGTTTCAAATAAACATTTATGAATTAGACCCAAAGATTTTTTTATTAATTTCTTGTACACGAAAGTTGTCTAACAAGTCACTGATAGCCCAAAGAATCACTAGCCTCAATTGGCAATGAGTAGTGTACATAGCGAGAACAGACGACCGTTGGGCCTGAGAAGGTCCTTGAGTGGATACCGTGTACAGGAAGTCGCAGTTGAGGCATCTCCCTCACAAGCTGAACCTACGATCTGATGAAGATCGCGGGCGGCACCGAGCCGATCTATGTGGAGCAGTATTGTGGAGAAACTTTGGAGTGGCCTATGTCCAGTTTATTGTCTAATGAGCTATTGCAAAACATTCGAAAAGGTAAACAAGCGCATTACTTTTAAAAACTAAAAGTGTCATTGAAATGGGACAGTTGCCAATAAAAAGGCTCGCAACCCCAGCTGGCCGGACCCGTGTCAACCGACCGCGGATTACGCTGTTGGGCTGCCAGGCCCGGCTTACGGACCGAAACAACGATTCAAACACTCGTCATTCGTATCTTAACTTGTATTTACTAAATAATATGCCTAAGAAAATAACACAGTTGAGCTCAATCGACATCAATTATTTTTTTTATGTGTAAGGACGCAGACGAGCAGAGTCATCTACTGATATTAAGGGCACACTAACGACGACAATCGATTTTAATTCTTAGCTACTAAACCGGATCTCTTTAAAACAATTTCGGGATAACAACCTCTCGGCAAACACTTATACTATTTATTAAATAACCATGCACAAATGTTGGGTCCGTTTTTGTACGCGAAAAAATTAAATTACCGCCAAAAGCGGCCATTTTTAACGTGAATAAATTTTTCGCGTACAAATGTTGGGTCCGCATTTGTGGTTTATTTAATAAATAGTATAAGTGTTTGCCGAGAGGTTGTAATCCCGAAATTGTTTGAAATAGATACGGTTTAGTAGCTAAAAATTAAAATCGATTGGCGTCGCTAGTGTGCCCTACCCGTCACCCTAAGCGATTATCACCGCCCATGAACACCCGCAACACCAGTGGAGTCACAAGTGCGCTGTCAACCTTTTAACCCCTCTTGCCCCCGGATAAGGCTTCCGGTTCTCTACTTACTCACGCAGCGAAACACAGGATAGATGCTGTTTCACGCCAGTTTTCTGTGAGGGCGTGGTATCCGGTCAAGCCGGCCTATTCATGCCTAAGCGTGTTTCTATTCACCGATCTAAAATCAATATTGCACTTTACTAGCTCCGCCTCTTTACGTAAGTGGCTTATGCTTGTTTTTGTAATGCTTATGGTAAGCATTTGCCTCCGCCCATGGACACCCGTTTCTCCTCATCTTCTTCTTCATCTTAGCGTGTGTTTCCCGGTTACGGCCAAAGCTGTCGCTCTGGAGCCCATGGTACGCTTGGACCGTGATTCAGGATTTGGAGAGTCTGATAATAAATTACAATGAAGCGACTGCTGTCTGACCTTCGCTTAAACAGGGGAACCAGATCTATTGAATCATGGTTACACGTTTCAGAAACTATCCGAAACGTGCAGGTTCCCTCACAATGCTTTCCCTCATCGCCGGGCTAGTGGTAAAAATGTCTACATAAATTTGAAAAATCCAGAAGTGCATGCTGGGGTTTGAACCACGAACCCCGTATGGATGGCGCATGCTTAAAATGAGGAGGAGGACTTTGAAAAATTATATATATACTTACACCGTTTTTTTAGCTTAGCGAAAAAAAATTATCGGCTATTCCATACAAAACGGAATATCCACCGGGTAATAAATAATAAATAAATAAATATAAATATTTCACAACATCACATACATTGATCTGACTCCGAGATAGGTAGCTCAAGTACCTGTGTTACGGATATCAGAAATCAACAGTGGGATTATAAATATATACATATAATATACTTTTCTTTTTTAAATACGTACTTATAAATACATACAAAATCACCCAACCACCCACCCATTCATGCACACAAATGTTTGTACTGTGCAGGGATTAAACAAAGGTTTCAAATAAACATTTATGAATCAGACCCAAAGACTTTTTTATTAATTTCTTGTACACGAAAGTTGTCTAACAAGTCACTGATAGCCCAAAGAATCACTAGCCTCAATTGGCAATGTACATAGCGAGAACAGACAATCTTTGGGCCTGAGAAGGTCTTTGAGTTGATACCGTGTACAGGAAGTCGCAGTTGAGACGTCTCCCTCACAAGCTGAACCTACGATCTGATGAAGATCGCGGGCGGCACCGAGCCGATCTATGTGGAGCAGTATTGTGGAGAAACTTGGGAGTGGCCTATGTCCAGTTTATTTTCTAATGAGCTATTGCAAAACATTCGAAAAGGTAAACAAGCGCATTACTTTTAAAAACTAAAAGTGTCATTGAAATGGGACAGTTGCCAATAAAAAGGCTCGCAACCCCAGCTGGCCGGACCCGTGTCAACCGACCGCGGATTACGCTGTTGGGCTGCCAGGCCCGGCTTACGGACCGAAACAACGATTCAAACACTCGTCATTCGTATCTTAACTTGTATTTACTAAATAATATGCCTAAGAAAATAACACAGTTGAGCTCAATCGACATCAAAATATTTTTTTTATGTGTTAGGACGCAGACGAGCAGAGGCATCTACTGATATTAAGATGTCGGGTAGGGCACACTAACGACGCCAATCGATTTTAATTCTTAGCTACTAAACCGGATCTCTTTAAAACAATTTCGGGATTACAACCTCTCGGCAAACACTTATACTATTTATTAATAACCATGCACAAATGTTGGGTCCGTTTTTGTACGCGAAAAATTGATTACCGCCAAAAGCGGCCACTTTTAACGTGAATAAATTTTTCGCGTACAAATGTTGGGTCCGCATTTGTGGTTATTTAATAAATAGTATAAGTGTTTGCCGAGAGGTTGTAATCCCGAAATTGTTTGAAATAGATACGGTTTAGTAGCTAAAAATTAAAATCGATTGGCGTCGCTAGTGTGCCCTACCCGTCACCCTAAGCGATTATCACCGCCCATGAACACCCGCAACACCAGTAGAGTCACAAGTGCGCTGTCAACCTTTTAACCCCTCTTGCCCCCGGATAAGGCTTCCGGTTCTCTACTTACTCACGCAGCGAAACACAGGATAGATGCTGTTTCACGCCAGCTTTCTGTGAGGGCGTGGTATCCGGTCAAGCCGGCCTATTCATGCCTAAGCAGTGTTTCTATTCACCAATCTAAAATCAATATTGCAACTTTACTAGCTCCGCCTCTTTACGTAAATGGCTTATGCTTTTTTTTGTAATGCTTATGGTAAGCAATTGCCTCCGCCCATGGACACCCGTTTCTCCTCATCTTCTTCTTCATCTTAGCGTGTGTTTCCCGGTTACGGCCAAAGCTGTCGCTCTGGAGCCCATGGTACGCTTAGACCGTGATTCAGGATTTGGAGAGTCTGATAATAAATTACAATGAAGCGACTGCTGTCTGACCTTCGCTTAAACAGGGGAACCAGATCTATTGAATCATGGTTAAACGTTTCAGAAACTATCCGAAACGTGCAGGTTCCCTCACAATGCTCTCCCTCATCGCCGGGCTAGTGGTAAAAATGTCTACATAAATTTGAAAAATCCAGAAGTGCATGCTGGGGTTTGAACCACGAACCCCGTATGGATGGCGCATGCTTAAAATGAGGAGGAGGACTTTGAAAAATTATATATATACTTACACCGTTTTTTTAGCTTAGCGAAAAAAATTATCGGCTATTCCATACAAAACGGAATATCCACCGGGTAATAAATAATAAATAAATAAATATAAATATTTCACAACATCACATACATTGATCTGACTCCGAGATAGGTAGCTCAAGCACCTGTGTTACGGATATCAGAATCAACAGTGGGATTATAAATATATACATATAATATACTTGTCTTTTGTAAATACATATAATTCTCACAACATCTCATACGTTGACCTGATTCCGTACTAAGTAGCTTAAGCACTTGTGTTACAGATATCAGACAACAGAGGAACACAAATATATACTTAAATACATATATTACACCCAGACACCGAACAAACACAAGTGTTCATCGCACGAATGTTTGTCCAGGGTGGGGATCGAACCCAAGACCTTTGGCGTAAGAGGCAGGGTCACTACCAATTGCGCCATCCGGTCAGTCAACATACTTATAATACATAGGAAACACCCAGACCAATACAAACAGACATGTTCATGCATACAAATGTTTGCACTGTGCGGGGAACGAACCCGCAACCCTTGGACCAAAGGCAGCGTTCACTACCACTGTTCCAAACGGGTCGTAATAATGTATGGAACAGCAGATTGTTTTTCGCTTATTTTATTGATCTAGCTTGCTAAATGGATTTGATTCACGATATCTATTAAGAGGTTTTCGGGATGTAAACAATAAGAAAATAAAGGTGTAAATCGGTTAGAAGAACAGTTTCCAATTCATTTTTGTATTTTATCTTTAGAAAACTCCATTTATTATTTTCGTTTGCAACTAGCATTGAGTATTTTGCTAGTCTCTGTCGGTATGATTTGAGACTCTTTAAAAACCAGCTATATAATATTTCTTTGGTTTGATATTCATAATTTTTCTGTAATAATATCCTCTGAACGATTTCGGCTAAGGCGGCCAATCCCAACGATCAGCCACTTACGCAGAATATATTATAGTGCTCAAGTGTGAGCGCAAACACGAATGCACTATATATTCCCTTACCCTCTATATTCCGATGGGACACCGGACACAGGACCAACAGCTTAACGTGCTTTCCGAGGCAGGAGGGTACAAGATCGGCAATTTCCAGACTCCGGGCTAACACTGAGAATTTCTTAACAGAAAAACTCAGGTACTAACTTAGGCTCGACCCGGGGATTGAACCCGGCACCCCAAGCGCAGCCGTCCCTTCAAAGCGACGCACTACTCACTGCGCCAACGAGGCAGTCAGTTTTTCTGTTTTAGTATTGTCCGAAACTGAATAAGGAATTTTTAATTTTCACGCCGTTTGATGAATTAATACCAAGAAATAATACTCGTAGACGTCGCCTAAAACACACCTTTTTAATTCATAGCAATTAGTCAACTCAAATCTTATGCAAATGAAAGTTAATTACGAAGTTCCTTTGTTAATTTCCGTAAAAGGCTTACTTCTTTTCCTTTTTGAATAAATGCGGGAATCAGAGTGTCCGTACTTTGTCGCAGAATTTTAATGAACCTCCGAAGGTTATGTACTCTGCAGACAGAATTGATTAAATATTGGCTTCTTACTTAACCACTCTTGAATGAGACCAGTGGTTACACTTAAAAAAAGTTTCTTCTTCTTCTTACTTGCAATCAGTTTTGGTGTTTTACTGAACATTTTTAGCTCCTTAGTATCCAATCATCTGGTTGCAACTTGCACAACGAACCTCTCTTTTTAGGCTTTGCAAGTCCGCATCAGAGCGTTGCTTTAAAATGTATTTTTTAGATTTATTTCCAATCATTATTACATTTTAAGAGAAAGAGAGAGATTAGAAAAGCATTTTCTTCATAATAACATAACATTTGAAATACTAAACATACACATCAAAAACTTATACGGCATCTAATTCGGAATAAAAAATTAATCAAAAATGTCTAAATAAGTAATATAATATTCAAAGCGTACATTTAATCAAGGAAATTTAATTATTGACTGATTGTAAACAAGTCATAACCGATATACGTACAAGTGGCATTTGCATTTTTTTTAAATTTAGAGTTACAAACGTCAAAAAGAATAAACTTTAAATAATTATAATCTGATTAAACTAGCATGTGGAGCTGATGTCATATGAAAATAACAAAAAATGATACAATCAAACAAAGAAACAATAATTATAATATCCGTTTTACTTTTCTTAAAGGTATCATCTTTACCTCCATCAACAAATAACTCAGACGCTAAAAAAGCCACAAACATAACAACAAAAAGTCACTCACGTTTATTAAGAACGGAAAATGGTGTCTCCAATGTGGCACAAATGATATTCATAAAAACCAAGAAAGAAAGGGAGGAATTAGGCACTACACATATCAAAAGAAATTCAAATATAACTAAGAAAGAATTTGTAAATACAACTGAAGGAATAGTCCTAAATAACAAATTAAATTTTAGCTCTAGTGAAAAAATACCTCTATATAGACCTAGTAGACGTGCTGATGTTGAAGATGCTGAAGGCAGGTTTGAAAAATATGAACCTTATGAACATGAATATAATAACATGGAAAATGATCCTGTTAGTGAAGCATTACAGAACCAATTAGAAAGATTGCAAAAGGAAAATCCGAATAAGTCTAGTAAGTTTTTTGTTCTGTAACAGACGCTCTTTATTTCTATTTCATTTTAATCAATTTATTTATTTCCCATTAGCTATGGTTTTTGTACACTTTAAGTTCAACGGCTGAGCTTAGTGTCATGAGTTTGATTCCCTAGTTGAGTCAAATTTAGCTTTGTAATTTTCAGTACCAGCTCGGAATCTGAGCTGATGTTGTACATACCCTGAATTCTGAATAGGGTGACGGAATAGAGCGTACGCGTGTGTACGCCTATACTTCATGCGTGCTTAGCTAATTATTAAGATTGATATTATAGTCATCAATGCGGCACCCAAATGCGGCTATGAGTTGATTTCTGGTCTGATCAATTGATAAAAATATCTTATTATTGTCTCGGGGTCTAAATGAGTTAAGACTTCTTATCTAAATATTCACAATCATCATCGTCAGCCCATTTAAGTCCCCACTGCTGGGGCACCGGCCTCCCTCAATCACATACTTATATTCACAATACGGGGACTAAAAGTTTGGAGTAAATTATCTGACGCATTTTTTCCTTACATCCAAAATATTGGCAACATAAAAATTTTGAAACCAGGTTTATTACTAAGTTCAAATCTGTTGGTATAGCACGTTGTTTTTAAATACATATTTACTAATGTTTTTTTTTCGATTATCAGCAACAACAACAGAATCTATAATGAGTAGCAATGCTAAAAATACACGAGAAAATAGCCCTGCAAAGAATTCAAAATGTACCAAATGTATGAAACAGGTTGTAAACTTACATTACTACGAGGCAAATTGTGCAGATTGTATAAAAAAGTGTTCCAGAGGGGATCTTTATAAAAATATCCCCCAAATAAATAAACCATGCCCTCCCTGCACATGCCTATATTACCAGCCAACAACTACTCGCTCCTATCTCAGCTCATGCAAGCAAACCTCTTAAAGTCACAAAACGCGTTAGGAAAATTTTTACTTGCAAGAAAAATAAAGAACAATCAGTAGGAAGAGAAATGACGGTAAATACAGAACATCTGGATCTAGAAACTGAATTATTCCAATTGAGACAAGAAACAGCTGATATAAAAGAACAGAATATTGAAATCAAAAACATTGTAACTTTAATTTTCAAAAGCCTGAATGCTACCCTTTTTAATAAAGAACTTGGCATTTTAAGAAAGAGCTTAAAATCGTCAATTGACAGAGACAGGATAATTTGAAAAATGAATAAGATATAAGTGGATTCCGCGAAAAAGGAAATGAAAATCTACTGCGATTCGTAAAAGTGGCTTTAAAAATGATTGGCGTGGATCTTGATGATGCGGATATCAGCAACATTATATGAGTTGATTACCAAG
The DNA here is from genome assembly GCA_019059595.1 of Marasmia exigua. NCBI lineage: Eukaryota > Metazoa > Arthropoda > Insecta > Lepidoptera > Crambidae > Marasmia > Marasmia exigua. Next base: position 18,608,034 of record CM032466.1, read on the forward strand.
AAACACGCAGAAGAGCAAAGAGGGACCCAGATGTGCCACCTCCAGTTGTACTCACGTTGGTTGGAACACTTTAAACGGATATGAATTTAGTTAGAACAAACTTGAAACATTTATTGGATACCTTTAAGAATACAGTATATTAAAAAAAAAGAATATTGTTGAATCAACAGTTAACAAAAAGAATGAGCATCCGTTTCGTGAAGCAAGGTTGCGAACCAATGCACATAATTTTAGCTCAATCTGGAAAGGACATGTTTTTGTGAAGCTATCAACTAGCTCATCAATTTTGTTAAATTCGACATTTTCTAGTTGCATGAAACAAATATTGATTATTAAATACAATTAATAAATACTGTTAAATCTGTAGAATTTGTATAAGTTATAAAATGCAAAAAATAAAAATAGTAGTTCAATCCTTAGAAGGTGAGAGTCACATAAAATACTACAGTGATTTTTAACTTAATAGTCATCATATTTATAATGTTTCATGAATTAAATACGTTTTTGAAATATATCGTTTTGATTTGACAAACAGATTTTTTTACGTCATAGGTGGCGGACGGGCAGACGGATCACCTTCAATTTATCAAACTAGGATGAAGTTACTTATTAATTTCAAACATTACCGTTGTTATTTATTTTATTATGTTACCAGTAATCTGTATAATCCGACATTGAATAAAATGCCCAGACAATGTTTAGAATCCTTAAAACGTCAACTTACTTACTTACTCCACTGGCTCAGTGACCCGAAATAAGAGAACGTCACTTTGGTAGATCCTGCACTACTTGTCGCCAGTCACCGGCCTGAAGTTCTCGCAGATCATATTCGACGATGTCCTTCCAGCGATACCGATAGGCCGGCCTACCGGGCGTCGGCCCATCAAACTGAAACTAAAACGTCAAAGCAATGTATAATATATTATTTATTTTATATTTTGCCTAGGCATTCTACACAATTCTTTATTCATGGCCGGCAATATAATATAAATGACTAACCTAGCTTTGTTTTAAAGGAGTTTATGTAACTGTCACACAATTAGGGTTATTTAAACATGGGCGACGAGTTTTTTTTTAAGTATTCGCGACTGTTTTCTGTTTTGTTACTTCATCTACAATCATGTTTTAATCTTCACAGTAAGAAATCATAGGTAAACTACAGCAAGGTTTACATCCTGGTAACCTAGTAGATTTTAAGAACAAAAAAATTTCTGCGAAAAAAAAACCACGAACTAAAAAGTGTAAAATAATATTTCTAACACTTTATACACTTCAAATAACATTTCATAACAGTACACTCGAGAAAAGGTGTTACCGAAGTCGGCCATTACTATCTTGTAATTTAATACAACATTCACTTATTCAATAGGGATTGGGCGCCGACTTCGGTAAAACCTTTTCTCGAGTATACTGTAATAAAATGTTATTTGAAGTGTATTAAGTGTTAGAAATATTATATTACACTGTTTAGTTTGTGGTTTTTGAAGGATTCATTTTTTATTTATTTAAACCTTTAAATAATTAAAAAACGAATTGTGAGTACAGTATTGAAAGAGTTATCCTTGAACTCCTTACCGTCAAGGAGTTGACCTTCTATCATCAGCTGAGTCACAAAATTAATACAGTCAGGCGTAAATACTGGTAAAGTGTTCTGGTAAAGTTCCCCTCCATGTTTCCAGGATTCCATCTTCAGATTCTGATATCCTGATCATGGTACCAATCCGAGACTATCTACTTTCCAACTAAAAAATAATCATCTTAATCGGTTCATAAATGGCAAAGTAATCGGCGAGCAAACATAAAAAAATCCTGTCTAATTGAGAACCTCCTTTTTATTTATGTCGGTTAAAAATGACGCGAAATTGAGTAATCGTGTGTGACAGACAACTAAATAGTTGCTCGTGTATATTGTAGGTGTTTTGGGGTGTCCAATTCTACCTTTCGCGTAAATTGTAGGCAGTATAAATGATGATAACTACGTCAAAATAATGTCATTTAAGAAATTTGTCTGTTGTATAAAGTACTAGCTTTTGCAGAGCGTGCAAAAAAAAATAATTGCCACATAGAGGCAAACCCAGTGTGGGTATGTTCTCTTTCCCCAAGGCAGAGACTCTCCTCAGCATCCTCGGCATCCTCTGACCTCCAGCCAAAGTGGCCCTTACGACATTCCCTCTCACCCATACAGCAGCGCAGGTCCCTCCCCACCCCTTCACGCACATACATATACCCTTGTGTGCTTCAAGGAAACATGAGAAGAAAGGGCAAAGTTCCAGCCAGACCCGAGTTCAGCCTAAGCAAGCAAATCATTATTTATTTAGAAAAAAATATTTATCTAGTAGCAAGCAAGTCTAAATTTATTTAATTATTTTAGTACATAGTCAAAAAAAAATGTGTTTGCAGTTTTTTTATTTTCAAAACTAGTTACGCAAAATCTGAAAAAAGCAAGGCGAGACTCAAAACAAGCTGATAAGATTATTATGTTTTTAAATGTTCCACCCGTTTTGATTATACACAATCATATTGCTATTCAATTAATAGCTGCAGTTGTGTTTTACCCATATTAAGAAAATCATTTATATAATTTCAAGACGAATTTTAAACATGATATAAACATTTTGGAGATGAGTAAAATAAAAAAATTCTAATATCTTAAGGCCAAAAGTAAATTAAAATGTTAATAAAAGTAAGTTAAACAATTCTACACTGTCCTGCAGAAAAAACCGACTCACTAGCTTATTTTCATACAAATATGCAAGGTTAAAAAGATCATTTCAGATCAGCGGTGTTTCCGAACCGGTACGACATTGCGATCTTAAAGAAACGTTCGCCTATACCTTCCTAAAAGGGCGGCAAAGCATCTTCACTCGCTCTGGTGTGGCTGATGTCCATGGGCAGCGGTGATCACTTACCACCAGGTGACTCGCTTGCGCGTTTGTCTCCCTTTCTCATAAAAAAAGATTATTGCAAAGTTTTAACGTAAATGGCTACTAACTATTAATTATTTGAAATTTTCCAAAATTATAAAAAATTGGAGACCTTCTTTCTTGCTGCATACAACATTAAATGGGATTAGAAAAATATTATCCTTTTTCTGGAAGAAATTGGCATGTTTCAGGATTCTATCAATAACGTTTATTAAATAAAATTCATTTTTGCCATCCTGCTATACTAAAGCTATACATTTGATACGTTTATATTCATATACCTATGAAATTTTCTATGAAAATAAGTGTAGTGGGTCGTTTTTTTTTTGCAGGCAAATGTATTATTTATTATATTAGTGTATCCTACGACGTGCATTCCAGTTACAACAACAGAGGCTGGAAGAAAAGGATCTTCGTGCTGTGATCCTGATGACGAGGGTTGCTTTGATTTCGATGGCTGGGAAGAAGAAGTGGATCATGGCAATTTGAAAAAGCTAATCAAACTATTGGGCGAGCGTACTTTAGCTGATAAAAAACCTACGCCAGCTGGTATGACAGCTAAAGGTAATTAAATAATTAGCACATTTTACAACGAAAACAATTTTCTTTAATATTTCATCATCATCAGAGCATTTCCTCGTCCATCGCAGCACATAAGTTACTAAGTATACATAAACTTATAGGGTGTCGTTAATGTTAATTTTTAATTTCATTTTACTTTTCCTCAATTGGATTTTGATAACTTTATTTAAATTATTGAAAAATATTATTTTGTTAACTTTGATACATTTTTATTCGATTCAATCTTGTTCAAATCTTAGATAATTTAAATATAATTTTAATTTGTTGTCTTAATTCTAACGCCGGTACGAAAAATGTATTAACATTTCATATTAAGGCGACGGGTAGCCCTAAATAGCGACACCAATAGATTTAAATGGTTAGCTACTAAACCGGATCTATTTTCAACAATTTCGGAGCGGCAGTCTCTAAACAAACATTTATATTATTTATTTGATAATTGTGCACTACTTTTATATCTGTTTTTGCACTCGAAATTTGGATTAACGCCATAAGTGGTAATTTTAATTTTGAGTACAAAAACAGACCCAAAAGTTAAGTTTTAAATAAATAGTATAAGTTTTCCAAGAGGCTGCAGCTCAGAAATTGTTAAAAAGATATCCGGTTTATTTCCTAACAATTTAAATTAATTGGCGTCGCTAGTGTGCCCTACTGTTCACCTTAAGTAAATTTCACCTGACTCCTGCGATACAAGCATTCATGTTTAGTGCAGAAGTTGCCAATTTGTAAGACTCTCTTGTGTATTGCTGGTAATAAAGAATCATTTATAATTTATTTATAATTATTAGTTCAATCTAGACACTACCTCAAAGAGAGGATCTACACTAACAATTTACGAATTGCTGTGGAGTTAAAATACCACATTCGGGGAGAGCGAACTGAGCCAAGTTTACAGTTCCTCGTTTTCAGAGTGCGACGCGGAAATTACATTACGCGGACATTTTGAACAGTATGTGTAACAAGATGGACAACTTTTTTTATGTGAATAGATGGCAGATGCGCAGACGGACCGCCTGACGGCAAGTGATTGCCGCCGCCTATGAACACCCGCCACACCAATGCAGTCACAAGTGCGCCGCCAACCTTTAAACTTTCCTTCCCCCCGGATTAGGCCTCCAATGGGTACCGGACTAACTCGGCAAAGCACAACGCAATTGCTGCTTTACTTTCTTTTTGGTCGTGGTATCTCCCCGCAGTGGCTGTCCCACGGTAAAAGTATTTAAAATTATAATAACTATGTTTTGATTTTAGGCTATAGCTTGGTACAGTTGAATGAAGAAGTAGAAAAAAAGGAGCAAGTAACCACTGCACCTCCTGGTGAGACACAAAGCACCCCTATCGTTTGGGCCTACCATGATTACACCCCAGATATGCAAAGACTGCCAGAAGACATATTGCTATGCAACAGCCACGCTCGTTGTCGCCTTCCATATTTAGGGAACGTATTACACAAGAAACCAGAAACATAAAATAAAACTGTTTTTTATATATATAAAAAACAATAAAAAATAAAACAATATTTTATTTCACTTTTTCCTTTTAGTATCCAAAGATGGAGAATAATAATAAATAATATTTTTTTCACAACATCACACACGTCTGACTCCAAGATAGGTAGCTCAAGCAGCTGTGTTACGGATATCAGAATCAACAGTGGGATTACAAATATATAGATTTATTACTTTTCTTTTGTAAATAAATACTTAATAACACATAGAAAACATCCAGATCAATACAAATATTTTTTTTTCTTGATCTTCTTTTTAATGTAACCATTGTTTTCTCATGCTGTTTTTATTGAATTCTGTTTCTTATATAGTTGTTCACTAGACAGCTGGTGGGTTGTACATAGGTGTTACAGCATTAGTACCTACTACCTTTTCTAGATAATTTATTTATATTTAATATCATAATATTTTGTATTTATATATATTTTTTAAGCAATTATGTCAGATAATGATTCCTTTACTTCTGTTTTCACTTCCTCTTCTAATTTTTACTCTTTTCACGACACTACGGAGGACTCGGTTGCAGAAACTCTGGGACATCAACTTGACTCTTGCTTCCTCAAAAAATAGAAGGAACTTAAATCTCTGTCAAATTAATGCACAGAGTATTCCAAGGCAGTGACTTACTAGATAGTTTCACATCCGACTGTATTAGTGCTGTACTTGTATCTGAGGCATCAGGATGGAAGACAGGGCTCAAGTCCTGTCTTCCATCTGCTGCCTATAGCCTGCCTGGTTTTGTCCTCATTCGTAATGATCCCTCCGGGCGGACATCCCGTATAAGATCATTACTTAGTCACCTAACTAGAGATTTTTAGAGATCTCCGTCGGTGGTAGCAGGGCTGATCTAAGGGTCCTATATTGTCCCCCCGGCGTTGACTACTTTCCCACTTTCGAACCCTTCTTAGAATCAATATGCACCGATTATCCGCATGTAATCACATTTGGTGATCTGAATACAGATCTTGCTAAAATAAACCCCCGTTCGCAGAAACTGCTTTCTTACCTCAGATCAATCGATCTCCACCATCTTCAACTTTTTCCAACTCATCATAATATTGATACTGACGACACATGGATCGACCATATTCTTACCTCCTCCAATCACATGGTCCAATCACTGGCCATGATCGGAGGATCATGGCCAGTTCTTAGCGCCGGGCTTCTCTAGGCATGACCTTATGTACCTGTCATACCCCTTGAAAACCCCATAAAGGAAGGCCCAAATAGTCCAGCTAAGGAGTTACAATCGGATAAACTTAGATAGTCTTAGATGTGATATTCTACAAGTGGACTGGGCGACTTTAATTGTGGCGAGTGACGATAATCTAAAGTTGAATATCTTTAATAGGAAGATCCTGCGTCTATATGACAACCACGCGCCGATACACTCGGTTCGGGTCAGGCGACCACCGGCTCCTTGACTGCCTCGAGCTATGATTATGATTTATTCATAATCACATCTCACAATCAACCGCTACCAATGTTTGAAAGTTTCTTAAATCTCTTTGGCAAAATCAAGCCTAACACACATTTTACCAACTTGCCCCTTCTTGATTCGCAAACTAAAGATAAATCTTTGGCGTATATTGCCACCACCATTCTTCTTCGATTAATGCCGGACCAGACCGTTCATGTACAATCAACAGCACGTCTGGGCATTGTTAACAATCCAATTTATTATTTGTTATTGATTCATTTGTATGTAACATTAGCTAGAAAATTGGTCAGAGAAATTTTAAAAGGTTGAAACAGTAGGTCTGAATAACCCAGAATTCCGTTTTAGCACATAACTTCCTTTTTGTTAACAATTTCGACACTAAATCTAGCATAAATTAGTATCTAAATCCATTAAAAAAAGTGTTAAGAATTTTTGAGACAAAATTATTTCTCATAATCGCTACAATCAATACAAATGGACTGGCGGCTAGTTATGTCGATGGCTCACCTTAATAGGAGGTCGTTGGTTATGTGTATGATACATATAGTTATAATGCAACGCGAAAGTCTAAAAAACTATCTATGTGTACAACCTGTGCGGATAAAGAATGGGATTAGAAATGGCGGCGCATCTATTTACTTCTCGCTCGTACACTATTTGCGTCTATACTCGCACTCGTGGGGTGCGAGTATAGAGGCAAAGATTGTATGTATGTATGACCGTGGGAGAGCCACGCTTGGGTATGATTGGGCTGGCTCGACCGTGATACCACGACCTCACAGAAAACTGGCGTGAAGCAGCACTGTGCTGTGTTTCGCTACCGGAGTACCGGAGGCCCGATCCAGCGGAAAAGTGGATTTAAAGGTTGGCAGCGCACTGGTAGCTCCACTGGTGTCGCGGGTGTCCATGCTGTCTGCTCGTCTGCCAACTATCGCATAAAAAAATGTGACGCAAATCATCGTGAGAAAACTACCACCTGTTTTAGATAGTTTCTGGAAAGTGTGACCATGATTTAGTTGGTCTGGTTTGCATGGTAAAGGGTTGCGAAGGTCAGACGGCAATCGTTTCATTGTAACTACCAGACTCCACAAGTTACTTCTTAGATTCAAAATAATTACCACCTTCAAATAAGGAGGAAATTATATGTTCGACTGTTGGTTTTTTTATTCATCGATTCCGTTCACCGATTTCTCCGCCAATTATTGACTGATTTGCACAATTCTTTTGTATTTTAAATAACTCCCGAATTGGTTTCCATTTTCACCATATCAGGATCTGATGTTGGGATCCCAGAAAAATCGAGGGCAACCCTCAAATTTTATGGGTACATGTATGTTTTTTTCAAAGCCGCACCAACATCTACGCCTGATTGTAATTTATTTTTGTGGCCCAGCAGATGATTGAAGGTCTACTCCTCAACGGTTAGGATTTAAAGAATAATTCTTTCAATACTGTACGCACATTTAGGCTGTTAGTTATTTGAGCACTGCTGCCGCCTAAATAAGACACTATAATGTATGAATTTTATACCACCTAGATCAGTGCAGAGTTCCTAAGAAAACTAGACCGTCTCCTTAAAACCTTAATAAAAGCAAACGTATGTTATATTTTAATTCATTTATTAAATATCAAAACAAAGAAAATTAACCAGCCTAATATTGTCAATTAAGTTTAAGTCCTGAGCGCACAAAAAGAGCGGGGTCTCAGGTCAAGTTGAGACGGCAAGTTTTTGTCCTCACATTATCAACGTTGTATCTAGTGTGTATCTTAGGGTTGCTTTCATCCCAGTTGCCAGTTATTACAGCAGCCGTCGTAGCTTTGACAAGGGTAAATCCCCTTTCTTCATATTCCTGCGCACGTCCCGAACGCCCCCTGGTTTTTATGTCTGTCCGTCCGAATAAATATATAGCCTAAGGTGGGGCAGTGTTTACAGTTTCGCAGAAAATATAATATTCGTGGCGATTTGTTTCCTAACGTAAGGTGACTGCGCACGTGTCACACCCACGTCCGTCTTGCTTAATAAAAAGTGAGAGCTGAACTGCTTATGGGCGTGTTATTTTGACAATGTAGTGGAGTTCCGAAGGGTGCTATAAAAACAAACTGACGTAATTGCTACACTTTTTATTTCCGAAAAATACATTCAAAGGAATTTTTGTACTTCATCGTCATTTTTTTACTGGCCGATGGCGCATTTGGTAGTGACCCTGGCTCATACGTCAGAGGTTGGCTCAATACCCACCCTGGATAAACATTTTAATAGGATACTTATGTTTGTTCAGTGTCTGGGTGTGATATCATCATCATCATCATCACAGCCCATTTAAGTCCCCACTGCTGGGGCACGGGCCTCCCTCAATCACATGAGGGGTAATTTTTCCATACTCACCACGCTTGGCAGACGGGTTGGCACGGGTTTTGATATAAATGCAGAGTTTTCCTTCTCTGGGTGCTGATGATCATGCCAGCAGTTTTACCTTAGTCGCCTTTTACGACACCTCGGTAAGAGTGAGGGTGGCCTATTCTACTCTGCCGGCGACCATACGGCATATCATAATCATCATCATTGGCTGAAATGACCTACATTGCGGGACATAGGCCTCCCTCAATGCTCTCCACACAGATCAGTCCTGTGCCGCCCGCATCCAATGGATTCCCGCAAACCTCACCAGATCGTCGGTCCACCTTGTGGAGGGCCTGCCACGGCTGCGTCTTCCTGCACGTGGCCTCCACTGGGTGTGGTATATAAGAGTATTATATTTGTAATTACTCTGTTTTCTGATATTTTACAGAAGTTGAAAATAAATGGAATACTTACAGCATTTCATAAAGTCAATCCGTTAAATTAAAATCTGCCGGCAGCGAACAACCTCTCGGCAAACACTTATACCATTTATTAAATAACCATGCACAAATGTTGGGTCCGTTTTTGTACGCGAAAAATTGATTACCGCCAAAAGTGGCCACTTTAGCGTGAATCATTTTTTCGCGTACAAATATTGGGTCTACATTTGTGAATGGTTATTTAATAAATAGTATAAATGTTTGCCGAGAGGTTGTAACCCCGAAATTGTTTAAAATAGATCCGGTTTAGTAGCTAAAATTAAAATCGATTGGCGTCGCTAGTGTGCCCTACCCATCACCTTAAAATAATTATCTATTAGTTCGTCAATATTGTGAATGGATGCAGGAAGTTTGTTATGCAAGGCGCTTTACAAATTTCAGTTCTTTTTTATCGTTTATTAACTTTAATGCCAAATATTTGACCGTGGGAGAGCCACGCTTCGGCTTCGGAATAGTGATTGAGCCTAGTTAAAAACACGCACTTCCAATATGTAGGAAAAAAAACGTATCGAACAAAAAAAATATATAAAACCACCCCGGCTCGACTGGAGTGATACCACGGCCTCACAGAAAAGCAGTGCTGTGTTTCGCTGCGTGAGTAAGTGTACCGGAGGCCCAATCCGGGGTAAAGGGGCGGTCTAAAGGTTTGGTACTGCACTTGTGACTCCACTGGTGTCGCGGGTATCCATAGGCAGCGGCAATCGCTTACCATTAGGTGATCCGTCTCCTCGTCTGCCACCTATCACATAAAAAAATATATTTATCTTCCATCTATACATTTATAACGAGGTGAATTCCAGTGACAGCGGCAACGCTTTAACACCGTTATTTTTTATCGTTTACATTATTGCCGGGGTGATATTCTATTTTGTATGGAATAGCTGTTTTTTCGCTCATTTTGTTGATCTACTATGCTAAATGGACTCCATTCACGATAGGTTTACGGGATGTCTACGATAAAAAATGACGGTGATAATAAAATAAAATCAAAATATGCTACGCAGATAATAATCCAAAAACACGAAACGCTTGTGTTATTTAATTGACACCTAGCGCCATCTATCTATTTATTGACTCTATTATTTGACTGACCGGATGGCGCAATTGGTAGTGCAGGGTCACTACCAATTGCGCCATCCGGCATCCTCTTACGCCAAAGGTCGTGTACAAACATTCGTGCGATGAACACTTGTGTTTGTTCAGTGTCTGGGTGTAATATATGTATTTAAGTATATATTTGCGTTCCTCTGTTGTCTGATATCTGTAACACAAGTGCTTAAGCTACTTAGTAAGGAATCAGGTCAACGTATGAGATGTTGTGAGAATTATTTTTATTATTATTAAGTGGACCTAACGTTCTGAAACAAAGTGACGTTTTTTTCCTACATATTGGCAGTGCGTGTTTATAACTCGGCTCAATTACCATTTATGGGGAAATCTTCGCGTAACGTGACGGAAAACAGACACGTACGGGAAGTCGTTATTCCCGCGGGGTCCGGGGTCCGAGAGGATACCATATCGCTTTTGCCGATCACGCAGTTTTCACTTACACGTCGCACTCTTAGTAAGATAACGACTTAACTCAAAATTTCGGAAAAATGAGTTTTAGTGAAAAATCGACCTTATGGACCAAGTGTCACAGCATACTTCTTTAAAAAGCAACCTTATTCTGTAAACAATAACGTATAGAATTGATGAGTCAATATCTTTCCCGCCGCGCAGACCTCATTCGTTCATCGAATATCGACCAATTCAGTCTTGCGGCGGCGGTTGCGCGCGAGGGTTTTGTGAAACGCCGGCAGATTTGGAGATGCGTCAGTGTTTTACTAAAAAAATCGGTAAATTTGTTAAATATCTTTATTGTAATAATGACTGGTTTTGGAATAGGACTTTGTTTTACTAAACTTCTCTGAGTTGATATAGGCTCCATTTAAATTGAGTCTTTATTTTATTGAAATGTATTATAGGATCAATGACAAATTATTACTTAGGTCTATGTTTTTTTTTTAATCGTAAACAAAATATAACTCAAATCGAATTTGGTCTCTGTTTTGTTAAAAAACTACATAACTGTTTTGTAATGTTTAAATTTAGGTCTTTTTTTCATAAAAAAAAAATATTAATTCCAAGTCATAATTAAAAAAAGGTCTTCGTGTCATTTCATATAAGTTTCAACTTTTAAATTTAAGTCACTGTGTTGTTTATACTTTCGTATCTCAGCTTTTCGCGGGAATTAGCCAAATTCACACTAATACTATAATGAGGATTTCAAGGACACGGCCGTTAAATCGCGCAGTTATTGATTGAAACTCACATGCCGAGATCCGAGGACGCGCTCGTGCGCGTCGTTTATATGAAGTTGGAATGCTGTTAGATAAATATTACCATTTAAAAGTGCCCATTTACGTTAATTTGCTTACCGCGCGGATGCGGTGATGATGAGTGTGATAATTTGTGTGTAGTCTAACGTTTGTGAATGTGATTGTGTGAGTGCTTTGTATGCAGGTTCCGTGAAAGATCCATCCACTTTCCTTAGCAGGCCTAGATGGGATTCAGGTGTCTTGGCTAATATTTTGTGGATCCTGGCAGCTTGGGCAGTGTCTTTGATGGACCCGCCAAATTTTTGCCAGGATCTCCTTTTTGCTTTCCTGAGCTCCCTATTAAAGCGTGTTAGCGTCTTCCTGTAAGCATCCCAGTTCTTGTCTTTTTTTGCCTTGTTAAATAAGGTAAAAGGCCCGTTGCCTCAGATGCTCCAGGTTCTTGTTCCACCAAGGCGCGTTCCTATTGCTCTTAGTGGTCTTAAAAGGACAATTTTCTAGATACGCTTTCATTAGGCTTCTGCCTAAGTCTTCTGCTGCGGCTTCCACTTGGACCACAGTTTTAATGTATTTAAAATCTCCAAAGTATAACCTAAGGGAGTTCCTAAAGCCCTCCCAGTTTGTTCCCATGGGGTCTCGGTACTTGTTCGGTTCCCTTGTTCCCGAGCATATTAAGTCGTACCTTATATGGGTGTGGTCGGACATGGACGGCTCATCTGAGACGTGCCGATTGGTTACTCGGTGTGCGAGATTACCTGAACACCATGTTATATCTAGTACTTCCTGCCTAAAACGTGTGGTAAAGGTTGGTTTGCTACCCACGTTAAGGACAAATTGATTGTTGGTGAGCAAGTAGTCAAACAAGGACTCACCTCTTGCGTTCGTGTCGGAGCTGCCCCATGATGTGTGGTGGGAGTTGCAGTCGGTACCCACCAACAGCTGGGTTTCTCTCCCCAAACAATATTCCACTACCGGCGTCACCTTGTTCACCGGATCCTGGTCCTCTCCGGGTAGATATATGGAGCTGACTATGAGTGTCTCTGCACCTTTCCCCCCGGGGAAAATAGACCTCTATATACGCCTCTATATATATAGACCTCTATATACGCTGCAACTTGCCGTGTGGTCCCGGTAGAGTAGAATAGGCCACCCTCACTCTTACCGAGGTGTCGTAAAAGGCGACTAAGGTAAAGCTGCTGGCATGATCAACAGTACCCAGAGAAGGAAAACTCTGCATTGATATCTAAACCCTCGCCAACCCGTCTGCCAAGCGTGGTGAGTATGGCAATTACCTCTCATGTGATTGAAGGAGGCCCGTGCCCCAGCAGTGGGGACTTAAATGGGCTGACGATGATGATGATACGCTGCAACAGCGTACACAGAGAAGGGATCGGGAAGTAATTTATATCTCTCTTGAAGAGCATGCATGCTCTTGGCCTCACTCCGCAGGTTTTACTTAATATCTTACCTGTCGAGTTTAGCCCCACTACCGTGGTTTTTTTCAGCCCCGGTTCTTGGATCAAGGCTATATCCAGGTCCTCAGAGATGAATCTTTGGCAAAGGGCAGCTGTGGCTGCCTTTGAGTGCTGGAGGTTTACTTGTATCGCCTTAATCATTGTGTTGTTTTGGGGGATTGGGAGGGGAAGGGCTAGGAAATTTAGCTAAGACGTGACGTAGGGATGGGATAGGATTATATATAGGTGCCTAGGTTGTGTCTGTTTCTTCACAATGGTGGTGTGTTTTATTAAGCAGGTTTCTTGTGGCCTTCCTGCTGGAGTGCTCCTGTGCTAGGGACGGTAGATAGGTAGACCGGAAAGCCGAAGCAAAACGGACCCAGCAACCTCCTTCGGGTTTCCGGTTGATTACCCTCCAACTCGAGAGGTCCGGCATGGTATCGGCGTCGTGTTTGGCTTCCTGTATCCAGGCCGTACGGTACCTGGGCTTGGGCATCTCCTCTTCGTTTACGACGGAGAGATTAGCCCCATCCCAGGGTTTAATGATGGGCAGTTTGCGGATGAGACACTCCTTCAAGTCCTCATCTGCGCGCGCCAAAAGGATGCCACCCGAGCGCGGTTTGCATCCAATAAAGCTGGGGCCGTCACCATCGTCTAAGGTGTCAATACACTCCAAGATAGCACCTTGAAGCATTTCGACCCTCTCCTGGTCCATTTTTTTTTTTTTTTTTTTAGACTTAAAGGTTCAAAGAGTTTTATTTGAGATTTCACTTGGTATATTAAAGAACTTATTATTGACTTTAGGAACACTTTGTTTGGCCATCTCCTGCGAATGGATACAGGATTCCTGGTCCATTTTACCCAGGGCGTCTATGATGAGAAACCTCCTTAAAGGTAGGCTTCGAGGTGGGAGGCTCGCCAAGTTTCAGTGCCTTGGTAGGATTACCTTGATTCGAGGTAGACGAGGTATTGAGAGGGCGCTTTGACGCCCGCTTCCTCGTTTCCCCCTTCTCTCGGGTCCTCTGCTTGGTATTTTCACTCATGCGCAGTTCTATCGCCTGCTTGAAGGTCATACCCTTCGCTACGAGCCGATATATTTGTTTTCTATCAGCTCCAGAGAGCTTAACCCTGGGTTTACTCTCTGGCCCCTTGGTCGACGTGTCCCTTTGGTGCGTTGCGCCCAGAGGGGTCGACTCTGCATTGGAAGTACCTGGTCCCTCAGTCCCAGGTGCTCCAGCAGTGTTCGTATGCTCCTCAGTATCGCTACCAAGGAGCATAGCCTCGGAGGTACCTGGTACCTATTGAGTAGAATTTAAATGGTCGTCTATTATGTCTAAATATCCATATAGTTCCTACGAGAAGCTAGGGAAGTAAAGGTCCACCCCTGCAGAATGAAAATTAAGGTGATGATTAGACTGCTATTAATTGTTAGTATGCTTAATTATAGTTGCACCTAGTGCGTTTTTATAGACTTATTTTAGATTTTAATACATTTTTAGAGTTACATTTTAAGAAATAACTACTTAGTTCAGACAAAAGATACAATTTACTGAGAGTAAATTTAACTCTATAACTATCAGTTGAACCAAGATCTATGCTAATTTTGTACTTTCTTTTTTTACGTGAACTTTTTCTAATAAAACATTTTAAACTATACTGTTGTTTTTCTAATTAAGTTAAAAATGCCTACACTTATTTCCAAATTGAGTCGTTATCCAAGGAAAAATATTTTGTCAAAAAGAGACTTAACTTTTAATATGTTTTTTTTGTATTAAAAACTTAATAAAACAGTGACCTAATTAAATGGTGGTCCGATTTTTTTGTCAATTTTTGAGTAAAATATTAACCTATTTTTAATTACGTCATAAATTGACTGGGTGGATTTCATGAAATAATGACGCATCTCAAAATTGTTTTTTCAAACATTTTTTTTTACCATCATATTATATAAATTCATTTATTTTTTTGCTAAATCTAAAAGAATATATTCGAAGGCTTAAAACCGTAATTTTAGTTTTTTTCCTACTCATCATAGTTAAAATTTTTATAGGAGACTAAAGTATATGCTCTAAACCACAAATCATTTTTTGCCATTTACCAAAACTTAGCAATTTTGAATTGAGTCATTATTTTATTAAGAGTGCGACGTGATAAAATGGCTACCATAAAAGCCTCTTGATCATTGGAGAGGATGAGTCACCTTTTTACTTAAGGAGAGGTAATTAGAAATATTTCTTTCATTAGTGCGTTTTAACCGACGATAAAAATAAATAGATATTCAAATTGACGCGTAAATTTTATATACATTTTTTTTTACGCTACGCGACAAACGAGCAAGCGAGTCACCTAATGGAAACCAATAATCGCCGCCCATGAACATCCGCGAAATCAGAGAGATCGATAATGTGTTGTCGGCCTTTTTAAAAAGGAGTACGCTTTTCTCTTGAAGGTCCCTAAGTCGTAGCCGTCGGGAAATACTGCTGCAGCTAAACCGTTTCACAGAACTGAGGTATGTGGTAGAAAGTTCCGCTAAAAACCCACAGTAGGTATTAGACCGCCATCTATCGATCGAATTATTTTTATATTTTATTTATGATCGATACTGAGTAGTCCGATCAGGATAGTTTTTTTTTGTTGGAAAGGAGGCACCTCGAAATTTTGAAAAATATTAAGTAGACACCGCTCATGAA
Source organism: Marasmia exigua (assembly GCA_019059595.1). Taxonomy (NCBI): domain Eukaryota; kingdom Metazoa; phylum Arthropoda; class Insecta; order Lepidoptera; family Crambidae; genus Marasmia; species Marasmia exigua. The sequence continues at coordinate 18,623,792 of CM032466.1, forward strand.
TTTGTAGGTAGTTTATCTACTTTATGTGCCTAAGTGAAGTTTATGTGCTCTGCAGCGTGTCTCATGCTGCATATGACCAAATCCTTGGTTGACTTACATCTCCAGCCACTAGCTATTCGCATACACACTACTACCAATTCAAATGGTTAGCGTCTTCATCTTACCTTAGCCTGTAAGTTGTCTCTTCAAAGCCCTGGGTACGTTCGAACCATGATCCAGGATTCAGGAATTCTGGTAATTACAATTAAACGATTACCGCCTGATCTTTGCAACCCTTAGGAAGAGGAAATAGATCAACTGGATCACGGTTACAATCATTATCTGAAATATTATAGGTATCCATAATTTTATGAAGATCTAGGACGATGAAGTAAGTAAAACAAGTATAAAATCATGACTAACTTTAATTACAATCTAAACATATAACTATGCCTATAGCAAGGGGCAAGTTGAGTAACAAAATTAGTAAATGTTCTCTTTTAATTGAGTGAATTTATCTGGAGCGTCTCATGCCAACGTTGAGATCCACAGGTGAGTCGTAAATGATGGGACGCGAGATGAGCTAAATCAGAGATAAGACATCTAGCAAGACGTAATGACGAAAGGTGGGCAAACTTACCACATGACCGCAAAGAATGGGTCACCTGCTCCTTCGTACGATGATATTGTAGCAACGGATCACGTTGGCAGGTGGCCGAAAATGGCATAATGAAGAAGCGGCCTAAGCCCAGCAGTGGGTGGATATGGATATGGGCTGAGATCATCATGATTTGTCTATTGATCATCATAATAATTTTACCCAACGCCTACTGGACATAGGCCTCACCCAATGATCTCCACACAAATCCGTCCTGTGCTACTCACATTCAAGGGATTCCCGCGACCTCCAGCAGAGCACTGTGAGACCCTTGTGAAAGAGTAACTACTTACTAAGTTTCTTGCTGGTGTTTTCTCAGTAGAAATTTACAATTCTAACCAGTGGTAGATTATTGTATTATCGACCTAACTTGAATAAATATATAATAAACCATTGTAAAAAAGTTGGCGATTAAAAAGAGTAACTGGCGAGTTTCTTGCCGGATCTTCTCGACCAGAAACAACTTTCCGAGCCGGTGGTAGAATCGCATTATGTTTATTTATTTCTTTAGTATATTTTATGTATCAACATATATATGTATTAACATGTAAATTATACATAAGTACTTATAAATAGTTTTAAGTCATTCAAATGTATGAAGATTTGTAAGTGCTGTGTACAAGCCTATGCAAATAAAGAATTATTTGAATTGAATTGAATTGAAATATTTTTTTATCTTTATCTTTTATGCCAGTTACCCAACTGGTTACCAATTGTGTTGTTTACAAGCAGAAATTCCGCTGCATCGGTTGATGTCAACTGGCAGGTTGTTTATCTTCGGCGTAGTGCCTCCGAGGTATGGAGCCATGGTGCTGGTGGTGGCTCGCTGGCGCCAGAGCAGCTGCCATGCGTCATTGCTCATGTGCAGATTGTTCTTCCTGTTAGCTCCCGTGTTCGAGGATATGGGGCGGCACGTAGTCGGGTACTGTTTGTGCAAGCCGCCATCTGAAAACATAATCCAAAAAAAAGTTTAAAAACTAAAACCCAACTACCAAAAAAGGCAATTACCCCTCATGTGATTGAGGGAGGCCCGTGCCCCAGCAGTGGGGACTTAAATGGGCTGAAGATGACGATCATGGAGATGATTTATGTCACAATCATCTCGATGTTTTAAGTTTTTAGTGGCTACTTTTACTTTTACAAAGGAAAGGATAGTTTGAGAATAACAGCCTACTCTTCGTCTCTTTCTGCGAGCCGCGGGCAAAAGATAATTTTTAGTAAATAGAACTTGCCTTTATACTCTTTGCTGTTGTCGGCTATTACTGGATAACAAATGGTCGATTCGGGAGACGAAGATTTCTTCGGCACAGTCTTGTTTGGATTTTCCTTGTGTGCAAGCGCGGGTTTGGCGTCAACTATTAGACATTGTATGGCCGTTGCTATCATTAAAACAATGAGATTCATTGCTTATTGATAATTTTTTCTCATTTAAAAATCATAGTTTATTATTTTACACGATAGTGTGTGAGAAAGGATTTTGTTCTACAAAATGAACGTTTTCAATGTGTTATCGCGTTGTTTTGAAAATCATTTCAAAGCGTAAGATTTGTTTTCGTTTTTAAATTGATTTGCTTTTACATATGTACTTTTACTCAGATAAGTACTGCATCCGGCGCATTCGTTGCACTAAAAATATTCCAGCATCTGCTTCCGACTACGAAATAAAATACTTTTTTATTATTTTATTATTTAAACATATAGCTGTTTGGACTACAATTGTTTTTTTTTTCAAATGTTTTAGGTGGTAGACAAGCAGACGGAAACAATGCCGCCGCCCATGGACACCCACAATACCAGATTGGTGTGACATCAAGTGCGCTGTCAACTTTCAGACCCCCCTTTCCCCGGATGGGACCTCTGGAAACATCACTCACTCGGCGAAACACTGCATTCCGGCCGGCTCATTCACGCCACAGCGGGCAAGGGAAAAAAATTAAGTACAATTTAATGTCACTGAGTTTATCTTATCTTATCTGTTAGGGACCATTTTCATGGGGCACGTCGACCCTAAGGGAACTTTTGTACTTTCCCTATCCCTTGCGCTCCTATTCACGAAAGATTCGTTTCATCAGCGTCACTATGTCTTTCGGATTGAAGTGCCTGTAGTCTCCTGGTTTAGGATAAGCGTTACCTAGAAGACACATTCTGCCTCTGGCTAGTGAGTCGCATTCAGATAAAAGATGTTCTATGGTTTCTGTATCCTCCTGGCATGATCTGCAGTCGCTGTTCGATGTTATGTTCGTCTTCATCAGCAGTTTGTTCGTTGCACAATGCCCTGTTAACGCTCCTATGAGCATCTGTCTGTTGTCTATTGCCTCCAAGAAGATGTGTTTTTTCTCACTGAGCCGGTGAGAAAGCGGCCAGATATCTGATTGCTAAAAATTGAAAATTTAGAAAACCCTTGACGGCGGCCATCTTGGATTTGAAATTTGTCACAGTAAATGTATTCTGCTACTCAAACACATTTGTATAATACCCATATTGTGGGAGTTGTGTTTAAACATACAATCCATCCATATCTTTGTGACGGCGGCCATCTTGGATCGATGTTTATCCAACATAGCTAAGTACACTTCCTCCTTATTTATCTTTCAAACGAAAAAACCAAAATTAAAATCGGTTCATTTCTTCGGGAGCTACGATGCCATAGACAGACACACAGATACACACACACATACACACACACACACACACAGACACGACAAACTTATAACACCAAGTCGTTTTTGCGTCGGGGGTTAAAAATAATTACCGCCATGGCAGTAGAAGACCTGTAAACAAATGTGACTATCTGAGTACGCTTTTAATATTCAATAAGGCATAAACATAAAACAGGCTACAACTGTCGCACATTTCAAAACGGCCGAAATCGACGCGGTCGCAAGATTGCGCGATCGTGACACGAATTTGTATCGCAAAATAAAAAAAAACAAACATCTCCCTGCCCGAAGGGAAAATATGATATTGCTTTTAAATATGAAATATTACGCCGAAAGTGTTCATGTATTATGAAGAAAAAGGGTGGAACCCTTGTCACGTTATGCGTTTAGAGCGCGCAATGTGTCTTCATACAAAAAACAATGAATTGGTGCCGGCCACTTTGTTATATTGTGTTTTAGTCACCTCATGAGAAGGATTTATGGGTGTTCGCTTCATGTGCTGAACGTTCACTTTATTATCAGCTTTGGGGTCGTTGCCGCTTTTGTACCTATAAAAACAGCCACACCATAATGTCCTCCAAACCGATATTTCAGTCATGGCGGCCAATCTCAGCGATCAGCCATGGACGCAGGACATATTATAGTGAACAAGTATTTGCGCAGACACAAATGCACTCTCTATTCCCGTAACCTCTTATTTCTATGGGACACTAGTGTGACACGACCGAAGAGGGATTAGGCGAAGGACCAACGGCTTATCATGCTTTCCGAGGCACAGGGGTATAAGACCGCCAACTTCCAGACTTCGGGCTAACACTGAGAATTTCATAACAGAAAAACTCAGGTACAAACTTTGGCCCGACCTGAGGATCGAACCCGGGACCCCAAGCGCAACCGTCACTTTAAAGTGCGACCCACTAACCATTGCGCCACCGAGGCAGTCAGCCACACCATAGCATAATAATGAATACCTATTGTGTAGAATAAGGTCAGGAGACGCAGGAGGACCAAGGTCAAAGACATAGCCCAAAGAATTGCATGCCTTATGTAAAATGGGCAGGGCACATTGCAGGATGATCAGACGGCCGGTGGGGCAGAAAGGTTCTCGAGAGGCCGCTTATAGGAGGTCGAACTCGTAGCAGGCCCAAGGTGGACCGACGATCTAGGGAAGGTCACGGGAATCCCTTGGATGCGGGTGGCACAGGACCGATCTTTGTGGAGATCATAAGGGGAGGCCTTTGTCCAGCTGTGGACGTACCTATATTGGCTGAAATGATTATAATGATGACAATAATGTCACTCCTGGCCTCCCGCTTTTTTATGTGTAAGGAAAGACAAATAGACGGATCATCATCATCATCATCATTATTTCAGCCAATAGACGTCCACTGCTGGCAATAATTATGAACTTGCTAGTTTAGGATTAAAACCGATATCAGAGTTGATTTTTTGTAATAAGAGGGTTATAGTTTCGCGTTGGATTAAAGCTATAATTAATTATTGTCGACCACCTTTTGTATGATTTTTTGGAATTGGCTTAGAACTAAATGTTTTACATTTCATGGAAAGTCGGTTCAGTGACTTGTTTATTTTGTATGCATAATTATGTATAAGTATGTATACAGGTTGTATCTGTAGACATTTATATCCACGTGGTTAAAGCCACATGTTATACCAACCATTCTGAACAACATTTGTTCTACGACTTTTCGAAATTAGTCGAAAATACAAAATAAAACATACAAAATAACCAAGTCACGTGACCGACTTTGTATGAGAAGTTGAAATTTTTTTATGCGAATTTCCAAAATCATAGAAGAAATTCTTCAGAATGCTTGTTAGAACATGTGGTTAAAGGGATGTAAATGATCACAGATACACCCTGTATAGTCGAATAAAATTTCGACAAATTTCCAAAAGTATACAACCGTGGGAGAGCCACGCTTCGGCATGAGTGGACCGGCTCGACCGGAGTGATACCACGGTCTCACAGAAAGTCGGCGTAAAGCAGCAATGTGCTGTGTTTGGCTGTGTGAGAGCGGGTGCCGGAGGCCCAATCCGGGGACAAGGGGGGTTAAAAGTTTGGCAGCGTACTTATGACTCCACTGGTGTCGCGGGTGTCCATGGGCGGCGGCAATCGCTTACCATCAGGTGATTCGTCGGCTCGTTTGCCACCCTATTATATAAAAAAAAAAGTCGTAGAATAAATGTTGTTCATAATGGTTGGTAAAATAGGTGTAGAACCTAAAATTATTAAATTGAAAATAATTATAAGCACTTGTCTATCTCTTTCGAGCCTCATAACAAGATTATAATATTATTACATTATATTAGGAGAATTTAGGAATAATGCCTCATATGAAATCAATTCTCTCAAATAAACTTGCCAAAGTTACTCCACATTCGACAAGTATACAGCTTAACCCTACACTGAACTCCCACATCGCACGCGCCAAATTGTACATTATTCCACGGAGAAACTAAACAATGTCTACTTTATAAAGTCCAACAAATCAATGGTATATTAACAACTGGAGCGCTCTCCCAGGCGGGTGAGGCGGGCATTAGCTTGAGTTTGCATAACGGATGACCTGTTGTACTGTGCGACACGACTGTGACACGACCTTCAAATGGTCACTTTGCTAGCGGCATCACAGTATGCAGCTGATTTGGCTATGGCAGTAACTCCATCCATTAGAGCTATAAGCAGCAGATATATAGTCTTTAGCAAGCTAAAGACCGCGAGTTTAAATCCGGGTCTGTTGAACCAATCGTAAGCAAAATGATAGGATATCTGCGATCAATGTCGAGTCAGCATCAAAATAATCTTTGAACGCTAATATAATGTTGATGCTGACTGGACCTTGATCGCACCTTCTAAAAAAAAATATCAGAATTTGAAAAAAAAATCTCTTTGTTGCCATTTGTTCTCGAGCAACCATAAAGGAAAATGCAACTTGGCGTGTACTGGAATAGTCTTTTGTCAAATGCTTAAATATTTTTGGTAGGGTTGAACGCTTAGATTATTTCAAAGCTGACTATATCTACCTGTAGTATAGCCACAAGTATAGCGCTGTGACGTGTAAATGACACTTGACGAATGTGCATACTTGTGCTTACAATACAATATGAGGCAAGCTCTATAGCTCGCCTATGTAAATAAATCGTATGTAGGGCTGCTAGCCTATTACACACTGGTGGCCAAGGAAAGGGAACAAAAAGGAGGACGCTTGTTAACCAGATGGGTTGACGACATAGACAGAGCGGAGGGTAAGACCTGGATGAGGCTGGCACAGGACCATTGCGAGTGGCGAGCACAGGAGGAGACCTATAGCCTGCAGTGGGATCAAAATACAGCCTGATGATAATTATGATGAGGGCTGCTAGAACTGTCGCCAACTCGAATCTCTCAAACCGATTTGGTCTTCAGCTCTGCAACGAGTTATAGTGACTAATTCCTAGGCTGTGTTTACTTACTGTCAGATGACACGCTTACTCCTTAATTCGCTTCTTGAGTTCTGAACGCAGGATATAGCCACAAAGTCGATCTTTCCATAGTTTGCAGCGCAAAGTACACTCGACCAATCTATAAAAGTTTATATTCTGTTTGAGCCAATCAATCAGTCGGATATCAGACCGTCCGTAATAGACCAATCAGAATGACGATTGCAGCTTTTTAGCTGCAATCGTCATACCGTGCAATAGCGCAAGCTCCAAAGAAAATCCTATTTTGATACGTCAAGCGTACTCCGTCCTCTTCCCCCCACGTCCCACAGACCATAGGAAGGTCTTTGTGGTAGTAAAACATAAGGGTCTACGCTAGAGCACAAGCATTTTATCTATCAAGTTACCCCACATTCCTGCGCAATGTATGATATGACCAAAGCCAATGACTAACACAGTAATTCTTTTACTAACGTTAAATGTTTAGAGGTCCTCCGATTGCCGACAATAACAAAAATGCTCAACATGTCTATTCCAACTAGATCGGATATTGTAAACGACGAGCTGTATTCTACGCCCGTCATGCGGTCGCCCAGAATCCACGATTATCTGCGAAGTAAATCAGTTAGGAGTCAACACTATTGTACCGGTTGGTTAATTAATCCCGATATTTATTTACTGGCTTCCAACCCGATTTATATCAAGATACTTTAAATATCCACTCAGCTATCGATTTACTACTGCAGCATCTCCTGAGGACCTTTTGGGTGTGTCTTCAGTCTTGAAGGTTGGCCGCCAGTTTCTTGAACTTTTCTCTATCAAGCAAGACGAAAGAGTTGATCCACGCAGTTGATACAGGTCCACTCCAATATGTTTTGCAACCAAGATTTTCCCGGAAGTCGTAGACGGTATCTAGGAGCTAGCTAGCTATAGTTGGGTCAAAATAAAAGGCCACATTTGACACTTCAACAAAATTCGACAACGTAACCTTGTAACAACGGTTATTGAATTTATCAATCTTTCTATGTTAAAAAAGTACAATTTCCCAATTTTTTAAAATTATGTTTGCATTTATTTATTTCAATAAAGACAAAAAAGATAATGCATGATTTACTTTCTCTGTTAAACGATATATTAACTTATTAAAAATTTACTTTTCTAGAAAATTTAACGTTGGTACAATGTTGTACCTATGTGTCAACCCATTTTCTTTTTAAGCTCTAGTGATGTACCCCAAATATTTAAATGAATAAAATGTTAATCGTATAGGAGTATTCATCCACCAATAAAAAGGCACATTCTAATTAAAATAAAACGTATTATTCTCTTGTTTAAAAATAAAAATACATAAATAAGTTTGTAAAAAGAAAAAAATACATTTTTCTGAAGAAAATAACTAATAACTTCTTTTTCATTATTATAGTATTCGATTCACGTTTGTTTGAAGTACATATCGGTTATTTACTTTAATCGAAGTTTTTTATTAGGTCACCTCTCTATGAAGCTAAACATTTTGAAACGTCGCATGTGGCTTATTAGTTTGGCTCGGCTATAGTTCCGCATAATTTTCAGTAACTCTACAGTGTTTCTGGGTAACATAGTTAGAGTTGAAACGCAATGCGGGCCTCATATCGCAGCTCTGATAGCTTCCTGTCAGAAAGAAGACTTAGCTCAGCTGCATATGCATTCAGAAAAATAAGATATCCACCCGATATTGAATCTAGAGCACTTTATGTATTTTAGTTATTCCATAGTTTTATTTCTGGTCCGCTGCTATGGGGATCTGCGGCCGACATTACAGCCATCTTTGTGTCACAGAAACGAGCTGTCAGGACCATATACGGACGTAGACCACGAGATCCGCTTAGAAACTTGTTCAAAGATTAAATCTTAACGGTAGGACAGTACATGTGTATGTATTTGAGCATAACTTATTTATAAGTTTATAATACTGTATTTTATTTATGTATTAGGGTTATAAGTTATATTTTAACATTTAGTTTCTTTTTTTTTCTTATTGAATATTGCACCCCCTACCCCTTCCCTACTATCAAATGTCCTTTACCCGAAGGTTGTCTGGTAGAAATCGCTTTCAGCGATAAGACCGCCGAAATTGTACATACAATTTCTGTAATGCCTAGTACTTAAGTTGTGTATTTTGTGCAATAAAGTATATCTATATCTATCTAACTATCTATCTTTGACTATATTATGTCAATTTACAAAAATAAAGACATATCATCAATGTCAATCAGGTGAGCCGTCTGCTCGTTTGTCTGCTATAATGTAAAAAAAAAATGTTTTCTAAACAAACTGATGAACATACCAATACCTATCACAGGTGTCAGTCTCACACAAACCGCATTTAGTGTACTTCCAAATTTTATTGTTGCCTCAATTGTAAACAGGTTCTGTGATGAGAAAATAAATATTATTATTATTAAAGCTTAAATACCAGAAATAAAAAAAACAAATCTGAGACTTCATAAGGTTGGTAATTTACTTTTCGGAATGAGTATTGCTGTGTGTTATGCAGTAAAGAGTGCATCTACATTTAGGAGCCGACCCAGTTTATACAGAGCATTTATACGCTGAGTTACTGATCTGTTCACTAAAATACTTGTGATTATTTTAATACATAAATAGCCCTATGGGTAGACCACCTGCCCGAGGTCCGAAGATATTGTAACGGCAGTAGGGAAACAATAAATAAGGCTGACAGGGGACACAAGGGAGTGGTGTGATAAAGAAAATGACTATGCAGTGTTGGTGGATGTGGGCTGAATATCATCATTTCAGCCAATAGACGTCCACTGCTGGACATAGGCCTTCCCCAATGTTCTCCACACTGATGGGTCCTGTGCCGCTCGCATCCAATGGATTCCCGCGATCTTCACCAGATCATCGGTCCACCTTGTGGGGGGCCTACCACGGCTGCGACTTCCTGTACGTGGCCTCCATGGGCTGATACGATGATGATGATAAATAAAATACTTACGGCTTTATCGCTTGAACATGGATAGTACGACAGGTCACTAGACCACGCTAAAAAAATATTATTAGAAAATCAGCCATGTATTCCTAATTCAGCCATCTTTCACGTTTACGAGTGTCCGGTCGTATTTTAGCGAAAAAAATATTTTCTATCATAAAAATATTTTAGTATACGCCCAAGCACCGAGTAAAACCCGGGCAGATAAGAGACTCAACTACGCGTGAAATTTTACAAGTGTCGCTGATCCGCCCCGTCGTATTGTAATGAACGGGGCGATTTGTATCTTACGCATTTGTATGCGTATCATAGTTGTTAGAACTAAAATCAAACTCCGTTTTTTTTTAATTTTAATCAAATTCCACGGTCACTGGTTCCGTGCCTTTTTTGTACTCGTTTTTTAAGTGTTACAAAATAATTATGAAATTTGAATAAAATTAAACTGGATTAAATTACAATAACAATCATAAGTTTAAGCAGTCATGCATGGTTAATGTTAGTAAGATGTATAAAATGTACTGTCATAATTTTTTTTTGGGCAGGGGGTTTGGTGATTTTAGGTAGTTAAGGACCTCAGAGGGGGGGTTTTGGGGTATGTTAATAATTTATGTTTTATTTGCAAGCTTGTCCCTAACCGCGTCATCGCCCCGGCGGATCGACATTTTGAGGTTGTACTCGGTTATTTTTTCGATGGTAGCCTTCGATGCCATGGATATTTGGCGCGCTGTGGCGTCGTTAGTGGCGTTATCTGTATAATATACACAAGTTCTTGTGTGTCTGGAGATGGCTTTCTCAATCTCCGTTTAACAGCTTGGCGTATTGAAAGCTACCCCATAAAAAATTGACGAAGACTCAGCCAAGTGATTCAAATTTAATTCCGCTTTTCTTCATTGGAGCGCTAGAACTCGTTAAAACAAATATGGTGTCGGCAGCGAAAAAATCTGTGAATGATATGGTTCAATTATTTCATTCTTGAGTGCAATCAAAAGTTATATTGCCACAATAATTTATAAAACAATAATATATAATTATGATGTGATTGAAAGGGGAGTGTTAGCGGACCAACTACCAGATGGTACGATGACATCAAGGCACGAGCTGGAGTAGCGTGGTCCAGGAAAACCGATGACAGAAGAAAGAGGAGAAGAATTGGAGAGGCATATGCTCTGCAGTGGGCAAACAAACACATGCTGCTGAAGAAGAAAAGAGAAGAATTATGATGCTGTTGGTGAACCTAAATAAATAAATAAATAAACATGGAAGTGCCAAATAGTCTGCAAGTTTTTACAGAAAGTTTAATTCGAGTGATTTTAGTTCAAACATCGGTCGGCCTAGGCATCCAACTATATGATGATGGCAACTAACCTTCAGCTATCTGGTTAAACATTGCCGTCAATGACATGGCCAGTTATACTTCAGCCATTTGATTGGATGCCGGCGCTTACATATATAAGTTCAATTAAATATAGCAACTTTTAATCCATGAGGCGTAGAGCTTCAGTACTCGGAGTACACGTGGACCATAATCCATGATGGGGGATCTAGTAAATTAAAGATCCCAACAAAACCTGTGGCTTACCATCACTTGATCCGTTTGCCACCTATCACATAAAAAATATTATGTCTATTGAGAGCCAAGTTCAATACGGGTTATATCAGCAAACATCTATATTCCGAGTCTACAGACCATGGGAGAGCCACGCTTCGGCATGAATAGGCCGGCTCGACCGGATTGATACCACTGCCTCACAGAAAACCAGCGTGAAGCAGCACTGTGTTTCGTTTCATTGCGTGAGTGAGGGTACCGGAGGCCCAATCCGGGGGAAAGGAGGGTTAAAAGGTTGGCAGCGCAATTTGACTCCACTGGTGTCGCGGGCGGCAGCAAGGCCGGCAACACATTAGCAATCGCCCTGATTTTGCGGATTTTCATGGGCGGCTTTGATTATTTTCCATCAGGTGACTCGCTTTCTCGTTTGTCCACCTCTGGCCACATAAAAAAAACATTTCTTTAATAACTTCTCCTGCCAACCATTCTGTTCCATGCTGTTGAAAATACGCATAAATGTCTACTTTTTATACAAAGTCGGTAGGTAACGTGACTTGTTAATTTTGCATTAGAAGTCGTAAAATTAATTCGACGAATTGGCAATAGCCGTAGAATTGTTTAGAATGGTTGGTAAAAGAAGTGATTAAAGGGATGTAAATGTTTATGGCTAATTCGGGATTAAATAGGGAAGTCCGGTTCCTGCTGTTTTATTCATATGGGCTCAAAAATATCAAATTTACTGTTTAAGTGATTCTTATTTCAAATTAAACTTTTGAAGAATATTTTGAGCCCATATTAATCATACAGGAAAAACCGGAAGTACCCTAGCCGCAAGAAATACCCTTACCAATACACCCAGTATTATTATATTATACCCCCATTGGCAAAAATTGAGGTCTTAATGGTTGCCAAGTTCAAGGGACAGAACTATTTAGCAAATTCTCAAATAAGTAACCTGGACAAACATTTGTGCGATGAACACTTGTGTTTGTTCGGTGTCTGGGTGTAATATATGTATTTAAGTACATATTTGTGTTTATCTGTTGTCTGATATCTGTAACACAAGTGCTTAAGCTACTTAGTACGGAATCAGGTCAACGTACAACATCTCAATGTTGTGAGAATTATTATTATTATTATAAATAGGTAGATAGATAGATATTCTTTATTGCACAAAAACAAAATACAACTATGATACAACAACAACAGGCAGTACAATAAAGCGGTCGTATCGCTTCTAGAGATTTCTTCCAGACAACCTTTGGGTAGAGGAAAGAAATAACGTATTCGTAATAGGGGAAGGCAGTGCAAAGTAGTTTAACAAATGACATTGAAATCATATACATTATATGTACTATAAGTATATATTTACAAAAGAAAAGTATTATATATATATATTTGTAATCCCACTGTTGATTCTGATATCCGTAACACAGGTGCTTGAGCTACCTATCTCGGAGTCAAATCAAATACATAATTAATAGCGCTTCCATGACTGACTGTTTTCGTGTCTCGATAAAATGATTGCCTTCAGGTAGTGGATGTAGACAAATCTTGAACTCTTAACATCGCTTTTTATATTAAATCCAGTAATTACTACTATCATTATTGTCACAAGTTGCACCAGGAAAAAAAACAATGTTACAAACAATAAAGTTGTATGTCCCATCGGCTCCCAAGTTGCAATTTCAAACGTTGAATAAAATAATTATAAACCAACTCAGAACTTTTCCTTCAAGAAGCGTTCCAGCACAGTCCCGCAGGGAAAGAATGTATAATTGAAATCAAACATTGTCTCATCCTGAACCGGAGTGCACTCAGTATTCCCACTTTCCAATATTTTCTCTAAATGGGGGATAGTTGATATCAGTTACAAATAGTAGACAAAAATAGCCAACATAAAATAGTCAACACAAAATAGTCAACACAAACAAAATTTTCAGCGAAAAAGACCGCCTTCAATAACTACGAACTAAAAAGTGTAAAATTATATTTTTAACACTTTATACACCTCAAATAACATTTTATAACAATACACTCGAGAAAAGGTGTTACCGAAGTCGGCGCCCAATACTATCTTGTATTATTTAATACAACATTCAATTATTCAACAGGGATTAGGCGCCGACTTCGGTAAAACCTTTTCTCGAGTGAGTACAGCATTGAAAGAGTTATCCTTTAACTCCTTACCGTTGAGGAGTTGACCTTCCATCATCAGCAGAGCCACAAAATTAATACAGTCAGGCGTAGACACTGGTGCAGTTTTGAAGAAAGATAAAAAAACATTACGTGTGCCTTTAAAATTTGAGGGTTTTTATTTTTTGGCAGCCCCCTCCCTCCCTTCCCCCTTTTACCCCCGAAAAATAACTAACAAACTAATTGTGAGTACTGTATTGAAATAGTTATCCTTTAACTCCTAACCGTTGAGGAGTTGACCTTCCATCATCAGCAGAGCCACAAAATGAATACAGTCAGGCACTGGTGCATTTTTGAAAAAAGTTCCCCTAAATTTTTCCAGGATCCCATCATCAGATCCTGATATCCTGATCATGGTACCAAATTAAATGTCGGCCCCGCACTTGGGACTCCATTTGTGTCGCGGGTGTACAGTGAAGCGACTGGCGTTTGACCTTGACAGGGGAACAAGACTCCCTCCAGATTAATTGATTATATTAGCTGACCATTAGGCTAAGGTCAACCCATATATTATGTATGCCACTATAAAAAGAAACACTCTTGTTACTATGATTAAGAATATTCAATACTATTATGAGATACTTTCCTTTGAACCTACTGACCATTTTATACTAATTAACTGTCGTATATAATTCATATACAGGTGTATCTGAGAACATTTTCATCCTTTTAACCACGTGTTCTATCTACCATTCTGAACAACATTTGTTCTATGACTTTTGGAAATTCGCATAAAAAAATTTCAACTTCCCATATAAAGTCGGTCACGTGATTTGGTCATTTTGTATGGGAAATCGAATTTTCGACTAATTTCGAAAAGTCGTAGAACAAATGTTGTTCAGAATGGTTGTTAGAGCACGTAATTAAAGGGATGAAAATGTCTACAGATACACCCTGTATATCATTCATTAAGGAGAGCCCACGTTGCAATTAAATGACGGACTACTTTGTGTTGACTTCCCGGATGGCGCAATTGGTAGTGACCCTGCTATTTACGCTAAAGGTCGTGGGTTCGATCCCCACCCTGGACAAACATTCGTGCGATGAACACTTGTGTTTATTCAGTGTCTGGGTGTAATATATATATTTAAGTATATATTTGTGTTCCTCTGTTGTCTGATATCTGTAACACAAGTGTTTAAGCTACTTAGTACGGAATCAGGTAAATGTGTGAGATGTTGTGAGAATTATATGGATTATATATATATGGATTATTAATTAATTCATTATCATTTTGTATCATTCATTATTAATTCATGAAATATGTGACCAGTTGCGACAAGTGTTTGCATAATTTAGAATAATAATATTTACCCACTTTTTGTATGGAAACACTAAAACACACCAGAGATACATTTAATATTACTTGTGATGGTTTAAAGGCACACATACGTATTCAAAGCTATCCGAGCGCAAATTGTATCTATGTTTGGGACAAATTATAGATTTCTAGTTCCGTTCACAAAGAAACGAGAAATTCTAATCTTCGGTCTAAATATAGACTATATTATGTTAGATGAATGAAAGGAATGGAATTATATTTACGGTATTTGAATGAATACCGACTAGTTTCAATTAGTTTCTCTGTGATTGGGAATTCCAAGTAAATACGCTATATTCAAAAACCGTTGGGAGAAACTTTTTTAACCGTCGAAGTTAATTTTGCATGAATGGGCTGGCCCGACGGATATGACATTTTGGCGTCACGGAAAACTGGCTTGAAGCGCCTGCTCTATGTTACAACAAGTCAATTGCCGTGGGAGAGCCACGCTTCGGCATGAATGAGCCGGCTCGATCGAAGTGATACCACGGCCCCACAGAAAACCGGCGTGACTCACTCAGCGTGACGCACTGTGCAATATTTCGCTACACGAGTGAGGGTACCGGAGGCCCGAACCTGAGGGAAGGGGGGCTTAAAGGTTGGCAGTGCACTTGTAACAGATGTTGCAGGTGTCCATGGGTGGCGGCAATCACTTGCCATCAGGTGATTTGTCTGCTCGTCTGCCACCTATCACATAAAAAACCGTACAGGCAGTTTAATATAGGTTGGCGATGTCATTTTTTTCTTACTCAATAGAGATTCGAATATTTAGAAAATTTAACAGACCGTAGACTTTAGTAATGTATCAGCCTATAACTGTCCTCACTGCAGGGCAAAGGCCTCCATCATAGAAATCAAGTCATCGCTACTATGATGGGATTAGGCCTAATCACCACGCTTGTCAAATGCGGATTGGTGATCACAAGTTCGAGCTATGTTCGAAAAATTCGAAACACACTTTTTGCTCCACCCAACCCAGGAATAGAACCCCAAAATCACGGCCCGGTACTTAAACCTCTAGACCAACAGGGCGTAGACTTTAGTAAACAGTTTAAATTTAAACAATTGCGGCGCGCACCAAGATCCTTGGCTCCTTGTTCCTGCCCCGAGCCATCAAGGCATGGAATGCCCTCCCAGCTCATGTGTTTCCTCCTTCATACAATCCGGGGTCATTTAGGCGGAGCGGGAAACGGCATCTCAGCAGGCCATTAGGGTGAGGATGGCAGACTCAATGGGTACTTTGTTAGTTCTTTTGTGCCTGTCAGTCTCATATTTGGATTTCACGGCCGCTTACCATCAGGCGGAGTGAGGTCATCCTGATTGGCCTTTCTATAAAAAAAAACTTGATACCTTTACGCGTTCCCGAGACAAAGGGTCGACATGACACATAGACGGACAGACGTACAGACGGTCTACAAAGAGATCTTATAAAGGTTCCATTTGTTCCTTTCGAGGTTTAAAACTTTAATCTTTCATCATATTGATTATACCGGAGTAGTACCGGACTTTACTAAGAAATCCATGATTGAATTAACGTAATAAATATATTTGTAACTGCAGACCTCATCAATTACATTAGCAAGTAGAAGCTAGCAGAGCAATTTAGTGTAGTAAGGAAATAAATACTTAAAATTATCGATAGTTAGCTTAGAACCAAGAGATACTGATAATAATATCGATACTATCGATAGTTTTTTGATATCGATAGTATACTGTCGTTGTCGTTTGATACGTCACGTTTTCCTCCTTTTTGAAAACTACTCATCCACTTGTAAACAATATTTAATTGCAATTACTCATTATTTACAAATCATCAAGTACAGTTCTCCTTGAATCCATTGGGTACGGGCGGCACAGGACCGATCTGTGTGGATAACTCTGGGGAAGGCCTATGTCTAGATGTGGACGTCTATTGGCTGAAATAATGATGATGAAATACAGTTGAAAGTATAATAAGCCTTAATTAGTTTATTGTACGACTCCCGACATTATTGTAAGAAGCTCGGACTATTATTATCTTACTATAAATGCATGGAGTCATTTTGCTCTGAAATTATGAAATCTAATAATTCAATCCCCTACACTGTTTTCTTACGATAGTGATTTTAATATAGCACCAAAGAGAAGAACAGTTTGGGTCTATACTTGATGATTTTTTAGGTAAATAATGAGTACTTCCAATAAAGCAACGTTATAGTTTAAAACAATCGAAAGTATTAATAGTTTTTTGTTTACGTGCAATAGATTACATAGTTCTGACTGAACTATAAGTAGACTATTGATTATGTTGATATGAAGTCAACTATCGATAGACTAACGATTCTATTGGTATAACGTAAACTATCGATAGTCTATCGGTTCTATTGATATGACATCAATTACCGATAGACAAACGATTCTATTGATACGTTGTCAACTATCGACTGTCAATCGATAGACTATCGATTGGCAACACTATTTCAGTTTGAGAACACCGGACGAGGAGTCAAAGCGAGAGTTGTCGTCTACGAGTTGCCTTTGAGGAACTTCGGCCACTTGCGACCAGTTAAACGGATCGGCGAGTTGAGAAATATTCCTTTGCCTTAACTGATTACTGTGTAGTTGAACCACTCACAGGGATGCTGTTAAGATGCTAAACCACCTTATTTATTTATTTATTTATTCTTTATTGCACAAGAAAAAAAATACATTTGGTGGACTTAATGCTATACAGCATTATCTTAGCACCTTAGTGTCAATTATTCGCCAAAACTTTTAGCCATGAGGGAGTCGTGCGTCTATGCAGAAAGACAGGCCAGTTTTACCATAGTGATAGATACTACAGAAACAGCGCTTTCACCGAGTGAGTGAAAGTACTAGATGCCTAATCCAGGGAAAGGGTGTTTAAAAGTTGACAGCGCACCTCTGACTGGTGGCACTTATCGTCGGTCATGGACACCCTATGGGTGGCCACAAGCTCCTACCACCTCATACTCATTTACCAGGTCATCATTATTTGTCCCCTATGTCATATAGAAGTAGCTTAGGGACTTGTTTTTTTATCTTAGAGTCGGCAAACGAGAAAATGAGTCATTCGGCCGCACTCAGAGACGTCATTTAAGCTAATGTTCATTAACTTTAGTATCGGTAGTCTTTATGCGTATCAAAATAAGTGTCAATATTTTTAAGTAGCCAACTAATTTAATCAACGACTCTGAGTGTGGCAGATTGAGGTTAAGTGATCACTACACCGAGAGGAGGAAAAGGGGTTTCAAAGGGTGGTAGCGTACTTTTGACTCCATTGGTGTCTATGGGTCCGTCACCCATGCGATTGTTGCTACAATCGCTTACCATCAGGTAATCTATTTTACCATTTATTACATAAAAAAGTGTGACTATAACCTCAACTTCACAGATCTCTTTTCAACCTTCTATCTAGGATGCAGTCTGAAGTCAAATCATGATAAGATCAGAAGATAAAATATAGTGAAGTGTTCATTGATACAGTTGTATAACTATTTTCATACTGGGTACATATAACACCTAGCCTTAAAAATGTTGTACTTTATGTTTGTTGTCAGCGATTATAAGTACTCGTTCAATCATACTGTGCTTAGGCTATCGGTAGCTATTAAAATGTATAGTTTGTGGATCTAATTTCTATTTTATAAGAAAAATGGAAAACATTTCTTTTTGTATATATTTTTTAGAAGATTCAATACAGAATGGATGCTACTTATACTGCAGACTGTCATCATCATCATCTTCAGCCATTACTGATCCACTTTTGGATATAGGCCTCTCCCATCTTGTTCCATGCGTAGCCGTTAGACGCCTTGGTCATCCATTTTACGCCCGCGTGTTCCTTAATGTCGTCAGTCCATCGCTTGAGTGGGCGGCCTCGCAGGTTTGGTGTGCTCCCACGGTCTCCACTCAACGACCCGCCTCGTCCAATGGTCCCTGCTCATCCGCGCTACGTGTCCAGCCCAACTCCTTTTCCCCCTGGCGCTACTGCAGACTATACTTATAGTATTATTTAATTTAAACGTTTACTACTGCCACAATAGATCATCTCCTGGTCGCAGTGGCTATGAGATGAAAGGCTCACCCCATTTCTTTCAAAAAGTTTACTAATAGTGTAATTTTCATCAATAAAATACAAAAGTGATCTCCCAGATGCCCCAAAAGATCAACAAGAAAGAGACCCTAAAAGGTTTTCGTTATTTTAGAGAGGTATTCTTCACTGCCTCGGTGGCGCGGTGCGACCCGCACTTTAAAGCGACGGTTGCGCAAGAGGTCCCGAGTTCAATCCCCGGGTCGGGCCAAAGATTTGTACCTAAGTTTTCGTAAAGTAAGTAAGAAATTCTTAGTGTCAGCCCGGAGTCTGGAAATTGGCGGTCTTGTACCCCCGTGCCTTGGAAAGCACGTTAAGCCGTTGATCTTGCGCCCAATCTCTCTCCGGTCATGTCACGCTGGTGTCCTATCGGAATATGAGGGTAAGGGAATAGAGAGTGCACTTATTTTTGCGCATACACATGAGCATAATATATCCTGCGTACGTGGCTGTTCTTTGAGATTGGCTGCCGTAGCCGTAATCCTTTGGAGAATTATTATTATTCTTCACTGAACAAAACAAATACAAAGATACATAGCTACAAAGGCTACAACTGGCCATAGTCTGTTTTTTTCCTAGGCAGAGCAACCTTAAGAACCTCTTTCTTTTCTTGAAGTCTGGTAAATAGGATTTGTAATAGTTTATGATTCAGCCCTTAAAAATTAATAAATGCAGACCAGTTTTCAAATTTATTTCAAGGTAAAGTGGTTATTTATTGCGAAACTTTAACCTGAAGTAGACTCACTTCGGCAAACTTGGATTGTTTTAATAAAGTCAACCGCTAAGTTAAACAAAAAACATTTGTCATACTCATGGCGCCATTGTGGAAATAACGATAGCATATGGAGATCATAGAGAAAGGTAATAATAGTCCAGATAGTGAAGAACTTTCGGTCAAATTTTTGATCTCATTACAATATGACCATCATTCTCAAAACATATTATAGCTCCAATGAGTAAGAACGTGTGCTTTCTTAACGGTGGATCATAGATTCGAGTCTGATGCACTTGTGAACCTAAATTTTTGTGCGATTGTGCGTATTTCTATCATCAGTTTGGCGTTGTCTACGCTTTCCGGATCGTAGTCGGCGCCCATAACGAAGTAAACTGGCAGATTTCAATGTGTCATTCCTATCCGTTTGTAAAATGCAAACTGTCAAAATGTGAGGGCACTAATTGGTATTTGCATAATTATGCCAATTTACTTCGTCTAATTAATTTAGTCACTGCAACTTTAGCTTGCTGATTTGTTACGCTCTTAAATGAAATCAAAATAGCGGAAGATACGGCACGTCCCTTCAATCAGACAACTGAAAACGAACCTACATAATTTGTTTTGACATATCATGACATGCTTAGAATGGGACCACCTGGGAACCATACTCTTTTAAATAAAAAAAAATCCAAAATGATCCAGGTATCTTCCGTTATCTAATCGGGGAACGTGCTTAAAACATGATCCCGACGAATTGATAAACTCCTATTTTTTATGAATTTGGTTAAATATAAACAATAATAAATATGTTTTTCTTACTTTCACATTTTGCAATTCTATTTTTTGATGTTTTTACGCTGACGCTATCGCTGTGTGACGTGTTATCACTTAACTCGTCACACATTAATATATCGTATATATATGATATATATACAGGTTCTAGGTCGCTCTTCAAAATGGTGATGAAAACTTAAAATTAATTTAGAAATATCATGAAAAATTAAACTTTTCTTGTATATGAGTGAAATGTAATATTAAGATTTGTAAGATTTGTTTTTCTTTTTGAATAATTTGTACAACGAGTAAAAGCGTCACAAAGGCATTTTGGTAACTATCCCACTTAAAACAATCAAATAATGTTTTTGTGTGACACGGCCGTTTGTCAGGCTCGCCAATTTGCGACGACGTCAGTCTACGAGAAATTAGGCGACGGGAACCTAACTTATTTGACTTAATCTAAGGTTACGCTACCTCGGTTACTTCATCTTTGGTCGGATAACCTCTTTGTAAATATCCTTCATAGAAGCTCTAAACATAGCTCGTTCCATAGCACATTGCACAAAAATGTACTTTGTATGTACCTAACATTGTGTAAGTTTTTATTTATTAACTTAAACTAGAGAACTAGACAAACACACCTACCCAAAAACGATTTTAAAGTCATTCACCACCCCAGTTGCCAATGAGGCATTTCGAATGGTCCTATTTATTTCCCACTCCTCCGTTTTCTTTTTAACAAAAATCCTGGCGCGGGCCATACTCTCCCTGAATTCCGATTAGAAAAAGACAAAGGCGCCATTGGAGTGGAAGTGGAATCAATTAAAGAGAACCATCGATTCTGCGATAATGTCAGTCAGAGGCGCCGATAAGGCTGTCGGCCGCACGGATCGGAGCCTTTTAATTATTTTTAAAACGTTTATCGTTTTCGCCTATCGCTTCATTAGATGCGGGTCGTGCGATGCGTCTGGGCGTATTTTAGCGTGTGTCACGTTATCAGTATACACAGTATAGGACGCTGGATGACCTCTATTGTTGTTGAAACAAAGAAGATTACATTTTGGTGTTTCGGTGCTAAAAGATGGCTAGGAATAAACAACAATTTGCGTTTCATCGCCTTGCTGATTATATGTTGACAATTGCTTTCAAATGCAAGAACAATATCCTATAACATTTTCTGTTGCACAACTATTTTTTTTGTCAGTAGGCTAACGCTTGACTGCAATCGCACCTGATGGAAAGTCTAGATTTAAAGATGTCCTGATTATAGTGGTCCGTAAAAAACAAACCTTGACAGGCAATTTAAGAGAATTGCTTAACAAATATAACTATAATTTGAATTCATCAAAGGTAGTTGCATTAAGGTGTAAAGTCAGTACAATGCAATTTATCTGTCTGTATTTTATTGTTGGATTGCAAATTCAGAATGAGAACGTAGTATTTAGTTCTGTGCATGAATAATTTGGTACGACTCATAATCCTAGAACACAATAATTTATTTCTAGTTTAAACAATATCCCCGGTAGAAAAAAAACTATTTACGATGTATTCAGAGACGAGACATCCTCGATAATAATATAGTCTTCTAATTTTGATAGTTGCAATCACTATTCAATTCAAAACGCCATTTCATTATTTTTATTTAAATCATAATTCAATTTAATCTTAATTTCTTTTTTTAAGCAAATGCGTATCATCCTAGACCTCACCGTCGCTTTCCATTAGGTGGGATTGTGGTCAAGCGTTAGTCTAATGATAAAAATTAAAATATTATAAGTGTATCAAGATTTATAACCACTTGCCAGATACTTTCAAAGTACATAAATTTGCTAAGTTTAAAAATGATGTTAAAGCCTGGCTAGTTGAAAAATGTTTCTACAGCATCCAGAAATATTTTAACAAAGACAAAATGTATTGGTCACTAAAACTTATAATTTGTGTATACGCTTGTAAAAGTAGAAATAAGAGCTTTTATTCAATTGTAACTTAGTATTAAGACCTGCTATGTACTTACCTTATTTCATACACAATAATTTATAAAAGTAGCGAATTAATATTTTCACCAAACTGTATATGCTTTGTTAGAATCACTGTCTAACTTATTTTATATGAATTTTTAAATATTATTATTAAATTGACCGTGATCAGTTTAGAGCACCGGTTGAGAAGCAAGGGTCGCGGGTTCGATTCCGATGTGTTGGTGCGCTACACAAATGTTTGTTGATGAAACGGATATTTTTGTTGGGTCTGTGTTTGTGGTACCTTCGTTGTTCCTGGTTTTCATAGTACAAGGGTCCCAAACTAAGGGACCTGGACAATGTATGTGATGTTGTCAATTTATTTATTTATTATTATTTAATTATATAGAAGGTATATTATATTTATAACAACAATGTAATATACAATGCATTTAATAATAAAGCACTTACCCAAATTCGTTGTCTGAAGTCCTCGATAGCTCAAGTTGGTCACAGAAATTTGCCTGGTTCGCAAAAGGTCGATTTTTAATTCATAAATCTCACTCGAAGTTTGTCGATAACTTTTTAGTGCATTACATACTTGGGCCAGTAAAGTTAATTACACTATTAGGATTTTTTAGGATGATATAGGGGGCAGACGAGCAGACCTATCATCTGATGGTAAGCAATTACTGCCGCCCATGGACATCCTGCCACTGTCAAAGGAGTCACAGTTGCGCTGCCGGCCTTTTAAAAGGGAGTACGCTCTTTTCTTGAAGGTTTGCAGGTCGCATCGGTCCGGGAACACCGCAGGCGATAGTTCATTCCACAGTTTTGTCGTACAAGGTAAATGTGGGAGAGCCACGCTTAGGCATGAATGGGCCGGCTCGACCGGAGTGATACCACTGCCTCACATAAGACCGGCGTGAAGCAGCGCCTGCGCTGTGTTTCGCCGTGTGAGTGAGGCTACCGGAGGCCCATAGGGGGGAATGGGGAAAAGGTTGGCAGCGCGCTTGTGACTCCACTGGTGTTGCGGCTGTCCATGGGCGGCGGAATTGCTTACCATCAGGTGATCCGTCTGCTCGTCTGCCACCTCTCATATAAAAAAAAAAAGGTAGAAAGTTTCTTGAGAAACGCACGGTTGAAGACTGCCAACCATCTATGAATGGGCATGGAACTGTTGACGAGTGGAACGATGACTGAATGAAGTTACAATGGAATTGACAGAAAACCCAACACAATTTTATACTAATTTATTTAATATCATTATTTACATTTCCAAAATCACATAATATCTGTACAATAAATGCCGAACGCAAATTCGTTAACCTAGTGATAAATCTCTTATTTTTAATAAAAGATACAATTTTATACAATATTACTTGTTAGGTCGATTAATTAACATACATTAGTATAAAGGTATATCGTTAAAATTTATCCTTTTTTTATTATTGTGCAATAATTTATTTACAGACCAACAAGCGTGAGGGGCAAGCCTGGTTAATCGATAATACTAGAGGAAGTAGTAATTTGACTAAGACCACTTGTTTTGTCTGCTAGCGTCACCATTTGATTTTTATTAATCGTGATCAATTTCAAATATTAAAAAAAAAACATTATTAGGTAGTAAAAGTCGACATTTTAATGACATAACAATCTTTTGCGATTTTGGTTCTGTACAAGAAGAAAATTTGTGTTTTTTTTTTAACTTTTACCAATAATTACGAGTATGATGGTTGTGTCAAGAATAACGTGTGCAAAAAGTATCTAAAATCACAAATACTTTTCTCCAGTAGATTTTACTTTTAATGTATTTAAATCATCATAACAAATAAAATTCAAATGACGTTTCCAACGGACCGAACAAGCGCTTTTAAATGAACAAACATTATCTAACGTTGAGAACATAATATAGTTTCTGTGTGTAACGAGATCACAAATGAAATATCGTAAGATTAAGCGACGTAATAATAGACACAACAGTCCCTAAGACAGGGATCGAGGTATTATTAAACGTAATTTTCGCACGTTAAGCCGCCGGTCTAGTACTGCTAGCGCTCGATTTGTATCAAATTAACTACCCAGAGTCGCGTCCGTACAAAGTACTATCCACTAATCGCTAATTATTCGTTTTTCATAGATACAAAGCGACATTGGCAATCAATTTTGTTTTTATTCATCTTTAAGTCGCGATAAAATATTTTCTGGCGAAATCTAATCGACTTTTTATTTGCTTGATTTTTATTCTTAATCAATATTTTATCTACAAACTTGAACTATCTGAATATACAATTTGTAAATATTTTTAGTGGTACACAAGCAATCAATGACAAATTATTGAATAATATGGATCTCATCTGAAAAAGGACCACTCTTGATTGACGTGTCGGAACCACCTTTGAAACCTAGAGAAAATACTAAATCTTGTTCCCTAATGCAA
The DNA here is from genome assembly GCA_019059595.1 of Marasmia exigua. NCBI lineage: Eukaryota > Metazoa > Arthropoda > Insecta > Lepidoptera > Crambidae > Marasmia > Marasmia exigua. The sequence goes on from CM032466.1 coordinate 18,648,571, forward strand.
TCTATGCGGATATATTTTGCACGAGACAATAATCGTGCGTAATGCTATGGTAAGATGGTCGCCATACCGATTACTGATTTATTGCGATTGTTTGTGTCAATCCCTAAGAGCAAAAAGTCCGCTAATCGCATTATGCAATTTATACTATATTTTTTACAAATTTTAATAGTAATAATTATTTTAAGTTCTTGTTCAGATTAATTGAGAAACATTATTGCTTCTTAATGATTTTTACAACCTAATATTTTTATTTGTAGAAAGTTGGATTCATGATACGTTTTCTGTCCTATTCACCTTCTAACGCTGAATTAACTATAGACACTTCTCGAAGGCATTAATGAAAATCGACAATGTTTCCCCAAATTTAATCCAATCTTTGCCTTCCGAGTAAGATAGATTGCATCAATCAGCTGATCGCTTTTGTGTGGAATGGTGTTGTTTTATATTTTTGAGATATTCCCTATTCCTATATTCTTTAGAAATAATCATTCTGTTTAACTGAAATTTCAAAGCCACGAAGGGGTTTGGAAAGCACCAAGTTATTTTTATTGATGACTTCAAACAATATTTAATTTCATTTATTGAAACGTTGAACAAATCAACCTCATCATCAATATATTTCATGTACAAGCAGCCTCACATAACGTTGTTCAATTGTTTGACATTAAGGTGAAAATTGACTGAAGAAATTTAACAGATTTGTATACCTTAATTGACGTGTGGCTTACGTTTTGGCTGAGAGACCGTTAATCTTGCCTGAGTTAATTGCTCAAAACCAGCGCTAGCAACCCATAAACCGCCGGTAAAATTGGAAACATTAATATATTTGGCACATTTAGTTCACGAGGGTAATTCTATGCAAAGCGCGGCGCCACAATGAATATATGTATGATTTTATACTTATCTAAGTTTGGAAGGACAATACTCGAGTATGTTATGTTGGTACAATTTAAAATGGAAATGGGGGGAGACTGCGAACAGGTTAACGAGAATCATGAATAAATACCTAAAACTATTGTAAGGTTTGTGGTAAGCCCGAAGATTGTACGTAATCATTGTACTTTTATAGTAAAAGGACGCCATAACTAGAAAATGAGTAGGAGGTCACAGCTATTAGGTAGAATCCCAGGGCGATTACTTAGTCTCTTACTGACTAAATATACAGCATAGGTAAGTCGTAAATAAATTGGATAAAATTGTACAGTGGCTCCAATGCTCGTTCTAGAGAATTCATTGGCTACGGCAGTTTTTCTGAAAGAAAACGTTACTGACTACTCTCTTTTTACGGTTTCTCCATAGAAAGTCCCGACACAAGTAGGGCACTTTGATCCTTGAGCCAGCTCATAATATTAATTGAGTCCATTTCATTTTAAAGTCAAATAAATCAGTAAAAAATACGCATTTAAATTTTTTTCCATATCTGTGACCTCCGAAACGTAGGTAAGAGTTATAAAAATAATGTATATCACTTACAAACGTACTCGTAGATAAGATAAACAATCATAGAAAGAAGGTTCTGGCTTCAGCAGATCTTACATACTACTCGTATTTACTTGGAAGGTCAAACTAAAGTCGCCCATATAAATATAAAATCTCACTCACTATCTTTCTTCTCATGCGGGATATGACTAGAACCATGGGTATTTTGACTTGGTCAACACATTAATGAAACCTGGGTTCATGTGTCTAAAATAATAAAGCCTCTTATAGAAAAAGAATCAAACAGGATAACGCGCGGGTCGCAAAGTATCAAACATATGACGCTACATACAAATGTTCACGTGAAAAACGCACGCGCGACCTCGGTAGCGGATCTGCGCCCGCGCGTTTGATGTCAGTCAACCAAGAGGCAAACTTACTCGTATATTATTATTAATCTATACGAACGCGGTTTTCTTGATGTTACCGCTCATGGACACTGGCAACACAACTGACTATATGATAATAATGGTTCATAAGCAACGTCTCTATTTGTTCTTTTAAGATAATTTTGACTTGAATCACCTGATACCTTAAAAAAAATTTCAAGCTTCCAATAACAGGTTAAACAACCATTTTCGTGATTGAACAATAATATATATTGATTGCGCTTTCAATTACGTCAGAAGTTCCTTACGGCAGTTTGAACTCTTACATCAGGGCTTATCAAGAAATAAGGGCAAATTTTATTTTCATTAAAATACAGCAAAACCTTGACCAGCTACTTTGATTGAAGCATACTTAAAGCTTACATACAAGCTTAGCACATATACTACCGATGGTGGTCTACATACAAAACATTTTTCATTATCTCTGTAAAACTGAAATAATTCGAATATTTAGAACCAAATCTATTTCGGAATAATACATCACAATATAAATGAAGGTCCTTCAAAAACCAAGCACAATTTATACTTGACCTAGATTTCATTATTGCCCAAGTTTAAGCCAGAATCCATACAAAACTACCCATTGTCCTTTAGATGATATGTTTCACTTTTATACATAAATACGGCCGTAACATTAACAATTAAATCGACAATATCAAATCGATCCTAGTTTTACAATATATAACAATAAAAGATTTCCGATAGGGGAAAATAAATCTCGAGTAGATAAAAATGAAATGGAAGACAAATTAATCAAACTAAATATTGTAGCTACAATAAGTCTAAGAATAAAATCAGACTATGAGATCCATTTGAACTAGAATTACGATTGCGAGAAACGGTTGCCGCCAACAATGAAGACTTTTTGCACCTATAACAAACAGAACACTGATATTAATACACCTTTTATAATAGAAATGGATTATGGACAAATAGCATTGTTATAATAAAGCTAGCTATTTCGGTTAACAAATGAGATGCCACAATGAGAGAAATCGCTAGAGTAAGCAATAAAGGCAGCAGTAAGCTTGCGAGAGAGTAATGAATGAATGCGCAAAATAAAACAAACTGCTTAGCATAAGCAACTCAAATATAAACTTCATACAACAACAATCATTCTTACAATACAAAGCTTGCATGAAGAAAGCATAAAAGAAGCAAATAAAACAACGGGGAAAGATAAAATGATAATAGCAACACAAACGCCGCTGCTGTTACTCTTCAAATAATCGCAACAAAATATAATATTGAGGACAGGTTACTATTTGATTTTTTATTACGCCGTTCCAATAAGAAGCCGCAAAAATCATTGAGCTGTAGTGAGGTAAACGGTCGTTATCATTGCCGCTCGAGTGCTCCGAGACTCTCGAATTCACAATTCCTTCTTCGTAAAAGCATCGTCGGTATTTTGTTTATATTGTCTACACGATAAGAGTATCAACAGCTTAGGGCTTCACAAACAAAGGCGCCGTATTGCGTACTTCGACGATATATTTACGTCTGAAGTTTAATTTGCAGATCAATAAAACTATGTAGATAAGGGCAAATAGTTTGAGCACACTCGAGTTTCATATACCCTAATATTTATTCAAACGCTTACCCTGGTCTCTATTTGATATCATATTATTTGACTGTTCAAACACTTTTTCCTTGGGGTTGGGAGCTGCAAGAATTGATTGTGCGCGGTCTGTGCTGAATATTTATGAGAGCTAAGTGTGTGTAAGCGAATCGTTGAATGTTTAATCTATATTTGGAGGCTCGGGTACACGAAACCGACCCCGGTCGGATCTCGACCGCACACCTAGTTGCGAGTAACCCATGAGACTGGGACATTGTCACCCGTTCCCAAATTCAGAATTAGGTCCCACATTATTCAATTCTGTTTAAAGAGTACAATTCCTTCGTTTAGTTTGTTCCCAGGAAGAACGGAACCCTTGAAGATTACATCTCTTTACTTTCATCTTTATTAAATTGTGCAGGTAAACAGACCGATACGTATGTTATGGCTGGATGTAAACTGTTATTGCTATACGTGGAAAATATTTTGCAAAGTACTCAAAGCACTTCCATTTTGCTTGTAAAAATATGTATGTTTATATTTTTTGTAAAATTACGTAACTACAAAAGTGTTTACAAAAGAACAATATCGAATTTAGATCTGTTAGTGATATAATTTACACAAAACTCAGTTCACACTTTACTCCAAAACAAGAGAGATGCTTATTATTCCTCCCGTGGCATAGCAATTCGTCACAGATTAAGATGCTAATGTAATAAACAGTAGTCACGTAACCCCGGAGCGAAACAAAATAGCAATACAGCAGCCTCTAAAAAATTAAAATACCTACAACGCGCCGTACCCATCAAGATAAAAGCCCGAAGCTAAGAACGCCGGTGCTCGAACAATTGCCACATCCAGAGGCACATATCCCTCTCAACCCATTTCACCGAGACTTCTTAGGATACATTTATTTTTTACATCAGAGAGGGGAAAGAGACATTTTTAATAATGCAGTATATTGTTACAAAGAACACAAAGCCTCCTCCGGCTGGAGAGTCGCTTTGAAGCCGTATTATCAACTTTACGTATTAAATATTAAGTTTTGGTTCTTCAATAGCGTGTAATTAGGTTAGGGTTAGCCGAGGGTTTGAAGGGGATCACGGTATGCAGGCGTATGGTAAAACTGGCGGTGAGAGCGGGATAAGCGGCAGAAGCACGGAATATTTGATGTGATGGAAGTGACATGACAATGACTTATACCGACAATCTTAGATATTACCCTTACAAAATTGTTATTGTAAACTTAAATATGAATAACTCTTACCTCACTATTATAAAATGCGATCTAAGAATGGTTCTGGAACAAAACTCGGTCTATCTCCTTTTAACATTGCTTGCTCGAACGGGAAAGCATTAGTACAGTAATAACTTTAGATCGCCTTTTCTAATAGGTTGGATAACTATAACTATTAAATGTCTATATGTATAATGTACCTAACTACCTACCTGGTTGTTGTTGTAATATTTTTTTTTTTTTACATTCATCCGTGCATGTATCCAGGCGGAGTGCGAGAAATGCTCAATAGATATGTTTGCATGAAACTTTACGATTCAGTTACTGTTGCTGGGTTAGACACTGAGAGAAATGGTTGTATAAATTATGAAGGTTTAATAACGGTTAGAGTAGGAATTCAATTTTAATATATTTATTGCGTGCTACATTGGGTACAAAGTATCTTAAATATTAAATGTCCGTATATTAGATGGTATTAATTCAATGTAGCGCCCTGTAAGGGCATAGCAATGTTAATCAGTCATACTTTACATTATTACTACATATAGTTATTTATAATGCTAAATTTTGCTTTTTACTAGAATTTAATTATTTCAATTGAAATATCTTATAATCTTGGTTGAAATTCAACGAAACACAGTCAATTGCTAATTGGATTCGCGAGTGGAGGGCTCCCTACGAACTTGTAAAATATCAAATAGAACATAAATCACTACAACAAATTACCTATTTTATTATACTTTATGCATTTGGTAGTGACTATGCCTCATACGCAAGGTTGTCACTCTGGGTAGGTACTATCTATTTAGTAGAATGTAGTGAGTATTTTAATATTTTTTTGCTTCCTCAGCTACCCCATCGCTTGATGAACTTTTTTAGTTTGAGTATATTTATTGGTCTGCAATATTGAGCACATTAAATTAAATATGTAAGTTTGATGCTTGATATAAATGTCAGTGAATTTGCATATAAAAACTAACTTTTTTTTTCACAAATTACTAAGTTATTCATATGAGTCCTTTGAATAATGTTTGATGAAAAAATATTTGAACAAAAAGCAAATAATCAGCTGTTCGTAATAAAAAGGTAGACATTGTAAAAAATATAATAAAATTGTAATGTATGAGTATTGTTAGCATTTCATAAGAAGTATGTTTTCAATCACGATATATTCGTCAAAGTAAAAATAAAAAGTTATGATAGGTACTTGAATCCAATATCACGTAGAGGTTATATAATATAGGTTATCTAGTTCTGTTTTAGGGTTATTGGGTAGGTTAAGAACTTTTTTGCTTAACCGGTAAAGAACACCCTTATGAAATTGAATTCTTAAGGGTACTAGGTGCCAGCTGATGATTAATTCTTAGCTATAACTACGTAAATAAACAAACATTACTAATGCTTTTTAACAAAATCAAAGGCACATAAGATAGGTTTTAAATTCAACATTTCGAAAAGCACGAAAAAAAAAAACAGTCTACAGCTTATAAAATCAGACGTTAAAGTATTACGTAAGCATCAAAAGGGATAGGGAAGGGGATTCAAGCTGACGCACTCAGAGACGTCAATTAAGGTAAATTATGCGTATTGAAATAAGGGTGCATATTTTTTCTTAAGTACTAATTAAAGTTAATTTGACGTCTCTGAATGCGGCAATAAATCTGCTTACTTTTATTTAAAAAAAAAAACACGTTTTTGGCTTTTTTGCTCAAGGGGGAGTGGGGGGGGGGGGGGGGGGTTATAAAACAAAAAATCTACTTTATAATAATTAAACGGCAGCGTAAAGCAAAGCATACCTGAGACGTGGTGCGGGTGAGGCGCCCGGTACACGTGGTGCGCGGCGTCGCGCTCGGGCGCTCGGTCGAGTTGCGCGCGCACGACGCTCGGCCGCTCGGTGCCCGAGCCCGGCTCACTGCGCTGCACCGCTCGGCTTACGTTCACTCGGCGCACGCCTGCAACACGCCTCGGTTGGTGATGCGCTCGTGATAAGCACCGAATGGATGTGTAAAGTCAAATACCGTGACAAAACATGAAACTAAAATTTTGGATTGGGTGGGTTAAATTTTAATGTTGATGGCGACTGAATGCAGGAGCGAAGGAGCGATGGTAGCTCAATGGATACGAACGCGCTTTCCACGCAAGAATCCGAAAATCGAATCCAAGCATGCACCAATGGTTTTTTCAAATCTATGTGCGTTTTCTACCATTACCATCTGCTTGGCGGTGAGGGAAAATATCGTGAGGAAACCTGCACGTTTCGGAAAAGGTTTCTGAAAACGTGCAACCATGCTTCTGTCGGTCTGGTTACCCTGTTAAAGGGTTGCGAAGGTCAGACGGCAGTCGCTTCATTGTAATTACCAGACCCCCCATTCCTGTCTCATGGTCTAAGCGTACCCTGGGCTCCAAAGCGACAGCTTTGGACGCAACCGGGAATAAGGCGCTAAGATGAAGAAGAAGGAGATGGCGACTGAAGCGGACTTCTTTCGCGGCGCGGATTCTACGTCAAAATTTGATACAGCTTAAACTATCTAATATGTACAGAGAGCGTCACATTATATATATATGATATTATCCGCCGATTGGTTTAATTAACAGGCAATTTTTTGTCTCTTCAAGCCCACTAGATGTCGTGTATTTATGCTGCACTGGCTGTTATTATCTTCGGAGTCTTAGTTGAGGTTCATTCTTTCTTTAGTAAAGTAAACTATCAGCCTATATACTGTCCCACTGCAGGGCAAAGGGCTCCATCATAGAAATCAAGTCATCGCTACTATGATGGGATTAGGTTTAATCACCACGCTTGCCAAATGCGGATTGGTGATCACAAATCCGAGCAATGTTCGAAAAATTCGAAACACACTTTTTGCACGACCCAGGAATCGAACCCAGGACCCCGAGATCACGGCCCGGTACTTAAACTACTAGACCAACAGGGCGTCCCATATTGTGTTAACTATCTCTGACTTTCGATAAATTAAGAAGTTAATAATTGTAATGAAATTAAGGTACTTAATATTTTTTTTATGATTTTTCAAGTTATAAATTTTAGTAGTCACTTTTTTAAAATATTGATAGAGATAAATGTGAAATGAATGGCGTGTGAAAAATAGCCTTAAACAATCCCGAATCCTTTTTTTTTAAATTTTAAATGTCTTAATAATTCTTAATTTATTTATTTAGATCACCAACGATTGTTACATTAAAAGTATTCTAAAAATACATAATACATACTAGTTAGTACATGAAGCACAATATCTTAAAGGTAGCCATCACATTCACAATAAATACATATTTTTTATAAACATCAATTTTTTTGCGTTAATTTCATTACAATCATTAGAAAGCCGGTGGTGGCGCCACTGAACCGTAATAAGGCTCTTTATGCAAACAGAGACCTATTAAGGTGTAACACAATCGGAATTAACTTTTCATAATAATTATAATAGTTAATCATAATATGATTCTGCTGCGGCATATCTTGACGTCATAAAGATTTTGACCCCAGGGTACGCCTAGACTATGATTCATAAATTGTCTTCATTACATAAAAAATATATAAAAACCGGTGGCAGCGCCTCTGAACTTTAAAGGGCTCTTAATGTACATTTATTTCGGGTTGTTCCACACAATTTCACTTACTCTTTCTTACAAAGTCCTGCGCCAACCACCTGCTAGTTAATTCAGAAGTCGTGAAAGGAACGCATTTTAAACGTGAACTCGCACGACAAACGGATTAAAGAGAATTCGAGTCGTGGCGTTAAAGTTTGATAGTTGCGACCGCCAGTAAGGATGTCCCACAATCAAGAAATATCGATACATCGATAATAATGCCTATCATTAAAGTCCTTGCAGTTCACGAGCACAGACGCTGTATATGTAAACAATGTATAAATTATTAAAGATGTAAAAAAAAAATCGTGAAGCTTAATTGAAACAAAAAAGTACAATAATCTCGTTACAAAAACGTTTGAGTATTTTGATATCATTATGCAGTATTTCTTCTTCTTGTAAATTAATGAATGATATAGAAGACCGGAATCTTAAAAAATGTAAATGCATATTTTTATAAATACATTTTTCTGCATTGAAGTTTAATTCCGACTATTTCTATATTTTAGAGAAAGAAATTGTACACAAGTGTTTTATTATACCTAGTACTAGTTGTATATTTTGTGCAATAAAGTATGAAATATTATTCATATTTTTTTCTATTAAAGCCATGATTCCGTTGATCTGATTCTCCTATCTAATAACTGCAAAAGTCATATGGCAGTCGCTTCATTATATCACCAAACCCACTAAATGTTAGATTATATTCCAAGCGTACCCAGGGCTCAAGCGATGGCTGGACGCCACCGGGAAAAAACATTAAGTACATAAAAAAATTGTTTTGATGTCAAGATTTCTTACCATCGATATTATTAACATCTCTAGGGTTGTGAAACTTGCACGGCGGGGAGCTGATCTAACCAGGTATTTGCGCATTAGTCCCATGGATTATGGCTGAAACTTTGACAACCCTGTGGCCGTTTGCCACGGAATTTCCTCAGTAGTAAATGTCACTATCTTAGTTTAGTTTTCATGAAAACATAATTTTTGTTTCATCTTACTGATACTTTGGATTATAACTGAATGTTGAACTACTCGACTAAACTCTTCCAACAATATATGTATGTTGCGTTAGTGTAGCGCGTGTGTGCGCGTATGTGTATGCGCGCGCACATGTGCATGCATCGCACCTACGTGTGAACGTGCGATCTACATCAAGAACATTCAAGATGGTATTGATGGTAGCCTCTTGATGGTGATGATATGTACATTCCCGCGCCATTTTATATTAGCACAGTATATTAGTTGCCTTAGCCTGATAGTAAGAGTTGCAGTTAAGCAACCAAGACTAGCACTGAATAATGATGATGAATATCGAGCTACTGCGGTTACATGTCATATTATATCATCATCCTCATCAGCCCATTTAAGTCCCCACTGCTGGGGCACGGGCCTCCCTCAATCACATGAGGGGTAATTGCCATACTTACCACGCTTGGCAGACGGGTTAGCGAGGGTTTTGATATAAATGCAGATTTTTCCTTCTCTGGGTGCTGATGATCATGCCAGAAGCTTTGCCTTAGTCGCCTTTTACGACACCTCGGTAAGAGTGAGGATGGCCTATTCTACTCTGCCGGGGACCATACGGCTTCATATTATATGCTTAATTATTATTAACATATTATAGATGATATCATGCAATGTCAAATTGTTGTTACTAAAATATTGCATTAAAAACAAACAAAAATTAAATTATTTTGATTACATTCAAAGCCTCTAGCTGCCTACTAAAATGACAATGAAATATTCTAACAAAAGTGCTATTTTATACATTACAAATAAAATTATACAAAACTAACTGCTTACTAAATATTCTTTCGATTAAAATGTTGTATTTGCTGATAGGTTTGTAAAAGTATCTCACAATATGTTGAAATACAATTTAGCCTAATTACAAAACGCCTAGCTTGATAGTATTGTGAAAATACCATGATTGTTATCGATCATTAATTTAATGCCCAGGTATTATTTAATTACAATGTGATTTTTGGGACTCAACAACAACAAATAAACAATACATGAATTTCTCGAAAAAAATTATCTGTACCATTTAGTAATTATATGTTTCGTTCTGTTATCACTTGCTCATTCAAGTTGCTTGTATTTAGTTTATTTGTTATATTAAGAGTATTTTTTACGAGGAATAAATATATATATAAAAAAGTGGCATGTAATATTTTTATCGAACGGTCGGTGGTCGACTAAATCTGAATTTAATGCGATACCGACAGTTATGTTTAAATAAATATAATTCAGAGAATGGAACAAAATTTAAAAATGTTAAAAAACTCTTTGTATCGCATTTGCACCGTACTTTTTCAAAAAAGTTTCCTATCTTTAAAATGTATCTTGTGTAAGAAAAAAAAATTTTGTCAAATAAACGATGTTGGGTTAATAATCTTAAAATATATTTACCAAGAATTAAATAACAGAATCAAAATTTGACATTATTTTCATGCTTAATGTAATACAGTATTATCCTTAAGGGGGGAAAGGACCCTAACCCACCACGCTGGTCCAGTGCGGGTTGGTGGGTGGTTCGCGCGGGCCTCTTTTGTTGGTTAGCAGGACGCGCCACGGACAGGAGAGGCTGACTTGGAACCCCAAAGATGTTGTGTGGGTCCCCTTACGTCCCTCCCCTGGGCTGGATGAGAGTGGCCGAAAATCGGGAGCAGTGGCGTGCATTAGGGGAGACCTATGTCCAGCAGTGGACGAGTGTGGGTTGCTGATGATGATGATGATGATGTAATACAACTTATTGTACCTACCAGTTATCTGTAACGTAACCAAAAATAGTAATTGTAATTACCAGACTCACCAAATTCTAGATTGTGATCCGAGCGTACGCCGAGCTCTACCGCGACGGCTTTGGGAGCAACTGGGAATGACACGCTGAGATGGATAGCTATATAAAATATGTGTGTTACTTACTCTCTTTGTTGGCGTTGCTCTTCATTTCCGTCGCCTTTGGAGACGTCGAGGGCATCGGGATTTCTGCACAAGTCAAATATTATTACATTATTTCACGTTTGAGGATTGACGGCTAAACCAGCCTCTTTTATATACTCAATACTCAATTTTTTATTGCATTCCACAATGTGTAAAAGTGCTATAAAAAAATTTATGATCACCATGGGCCCTATACGGCACAACAATAATGGAGACGAGGAAAAACATTAATTTAATAAAAAAATATAATTATTGTTAAATATTACATTTATTTTAATGTTAATGTATCTATAAAAGGCCTAGTCTATAATAATATATAATTATTTATATTAAGATATAATTTAGAATATTTTTTATTGATATTTAATTTTATTATAGTTTATTTTTCAGAAAGTATTAAATATTATTTATAGATATTTTTTTATCTGTGATATTTTTATTGAGTCTAGGATTAATATTCCTACAGCCTATTTTCTGTTGTTCATAATATTATGTATTTCTTGGATATATATTCTCATCGCCAGCGTTTATATACGGTCCAATCGCCACACCACGCTTAGTATGATGTTTTTGTAATTTTTGATTTATGTAGTTGGTTACGTGTAGTACAGGGTTCTCCAAAAAGTATTTGAATACCAATAATGAAATAAATAACTATTTGACTTCTATTTCCTTACAAGGATGGTGTTGTAGGAAGGTTCAGTACTTTCCTACAATACCATCCGTGTTTATAAATATTTCTGGAGTTGACTGTGCATCAGTGTTACACAATCTTTGTGCTTGGTTTTGGTTAGAGGTGAACAGATTTTTGAGGTATTAAAAACGTGTTAAATAAGTTATACCGGACCAGAAACGGGCAGACTAAAACACTTGACATAATTTAGTGTGGTTGGGACTCCACCCTAATCTGAAATTATACGATATTTTTTAATCGGATTCATTTCAGATATTCATATTCATATTTATTTATTGCATAATGTGGTACAATATAATACAATAATGTGGTGTGATAGTTTCGATCACGATTACAGCTAATATCCCTGGCTGAAATGAGTAATTGTACAAACATCAAAAATATTATTTATTGGAGAAGAAGTTATTAAATGGAATATTAAAACAGCATGCATGTTTTTCCTCTGCTATTGCATCCTGATCGTTACTTTATTACGTTTCCCTGTGTTGCGTTTTCTGAACTGGAAAACTCAGCTTAAAGTTACTCGAGGAATAATAATCAAAATAGCAGCAAGTACCCACGAGTGCAAAATGATGGCGAGAACTATATTTTCCCATTTTAAGGCGACACCGTGACGATACTAGCCGCCAAGTAATTTATATTGATTGTGGCGAATAAGAGACATAACAAGAGTTTTTAAACAGTGGAAAAGTATTAACAATAATTTGCGACCCACCAATGCCTCTTCCTATAATTATCAATGATTTCCATAATTGCATAAACTGAATTGTTTTAAGTTAGTAAAAGTAACTTATTACATAAGTTCCTCTCAAAAACTTGTTGATACTTTCCTTAAAGTATTCATTGCTCACTTTAAAAAAAATATCTCTTATTTGCCACAATTACATAAATCACTTGGCGACGCTAGTATAGTAGCGGTGTCACCTTAAATAAGTTATATTTGTAAGATCCGAGAACTTAGTTCATCGACCGCTTACCGTAAAGCCTGATAGACCCTTCGGTCTCTCCTAAGGAGTTTTTGCTGATGCATCTGTAGTTCCCAAAGTCTCCAGTCTGCAGGTTCCGCACCGTCAATTTCATATGCGCTCTGGGGACAAGCAAAACCAAAATATTATTTTTTTTATAAAGACCGAGCTTTAAGGAGACCGTCCTCAAAGCATTATGCATCTACTGAAGTCCAGCTTAGTAAACCTTTTTTTATAATTGGCTAACAAGCAAGCTAGTATCCTGATTCATAATAAGTGATCACCGCCGCCCATGAATATCTGCGAGATCAGACTAATGTAGAAAATTTCACCAAAAAAAGTTTGATAGATAAAATAGATAACAACGTTGACACCCAATGATTAGAAGGTCTCTGTGAGTCACCTAACTCAATGATTCATGAAAAGCAAAATAAATAACAGTGGCTAAAAAACACTCCCCTAAAAATCAGAGTCTTCCAAACAAATCCGTCAATACACGATGAATTATTAAGCGGCCTTCCAGCTATGGACGCGGGACTAAATAAATAGTTCTGTTTGTGATCCAAAACCGATTATAGATGACGGATAATTCGATGTTAGCTTTACGTTATATGTCTTTATTATAACATCCTTAGTTTATACTGTTATGATGAGTTTTAAAAAATATTTTTGTTATTGTTATGCTCGGGTGTCACATAAGCCTCTTCAAAGGTTATACTCGTACCTGGAAACCTAAAAAATATTCAAACTTGGCAAAATCGCGCGACTACGTCCTTCTACCGTAGCACCGGTGCTACGAGCTGCTACGACGATGCTGTAGCAATGTGCTACGACTTAGGAGTACGACGCGACGTTGTCTACGGAACTCGTGGCAAAATGAGAATGTATTGTAATGTCGACCTTTCCTTCAAAAAAGCAGTGCCATTTTTTTCTCATGACTAAAGAAAAGCTGCAGTAATTTATTAGCCAAAACAGCCTTGTTGCATGGTTATTAACATAAAGTATCAAAACATCCTCACTCTTACCGAGGTATCGTACAAGGCGACTAAGGTAAAGCTGCTGGCATGATCATCAGCACCCAGAAAAGGAAAACTCTGCATTTATATCAAAACCCTCGCCAACCCGTCTGCCAAGCGTGGTGAGTATGGCAATTACTCCTCATGTGATTGAGGGAGGCCCGTGCCACAGCAGTTGGGACTTAAATGGGCTGACGATGATGACCACAACATTCAAAATTCTATTATTTTACAATACTGATAAAAAAGTGGTTTAAATTATGTCTTTTTGCTACGATGATAGACACAGAGACATATAATAGCAGGGTGGGTGATGAGATGATGATAAATTCTCGCATCCCATAATATCTAAAAAACATTCCAAAAGCGCAAAATCAATCAGCATTCCCAGGAAAAGCCGCGGGTTAAGGCTAGCCATGAATAATGCAGGCTCCGGAGGAGTGACTGATGCCTGTCTCATTATGCGGCTCCCAAGAAATATGGCGCTGGATCTTTTCACAATTTTCATCGACTTATTGTTTTCTAAAACTTGGATGGACACTATCTTTTTAAATTGAAAGAGGAATTTGTTCAAGTGCGAGCGATGGTGGCTTGATGCATAGGAACGAGAGATAGACGTGGAGGAGAACAGTGGAGACCATACGGAGGATCGTCCGAGCACGCACCTACGGATTTTTCAAATCTATGTGCGTATTTCCACCATTAGCTCGGCGGTGAAGGAAACCATCGTGAGGATATCTACACGTGTCGAAAAGTTTCTCAATACTCAATATTTTTATTGTATAGGCCCATAGTGTACAGTATAACAGGTGATATCTGAAATGAGTAACAATGATTAAGTTGGTCTAGTTTCCCTGTTAAAACACAGCGTCGACATTGCTTTACGCTGGTTTTTTGTGAAGCCTCAGTAGTTACTCCAGTCAAACCGGCCCATTCATGCGATAGCGTGGCTATCCTACTGTCAAAACAGTTTTAATGTTTACATTATAAGTAAAAGTAAAGTAAAGCCTGCCTATATACTGTCCCACTACAGGGCAAATGCCTCCATCATATAAATCAAGCCACCGCTACTATGATGGGGTTAGGCTTAATAACCACACTTGCCTAATGCGGATTTGTGATTACAAACCCGAGCTATGTTTAAAAATTTTCAAACAAACCTTTACTCGACTCGGGAATCGAACCCCGACCCCGAGATCACAGCCCGGTACTTAACTAGACTAACGTGCGCTAAATACTAGATACTTATAATGTAAACATTAAAACTGTTAATGTGAAAACTGTTTTTTTTCTGAATAGACACAAAAAGACAGAGGCACTGATTTGATTAGATGAGTTTGGGGATCAGGATTGAAATAGCCAATGTACACATACATGCTTATGACATAAATAAGAGGAAATTATGGAACCATACCCTGAATTATCCGAAAGCAACTACTGCAAAACATTGTTTAGTAACATAATATTTATTGATCGTAAGACGGGAATTACATAGCCGTACCCTTAGAAGAGCGCTGAGGTGGCTACCACACATTTCGCGTGGAAACAAACACATTGATGCAGACGGTGCACTTCGCCATTTCAACAGTGACAATTCCAACTTCCGATAGACATTCGTGCATACTTTTCATCATTCCATAATCACGCTTCGATTTGGTCTCAAATCACTTAGAAATAGTTTTATTTTAATATTGTAATAATTTCAATAAATCTTTTATTTAAAATTTGGTTTTTTTTTCGATCCTCTGGCTGTAGCTAACGTAATTCGGGTGTATACAGTCGAAACAAGCTTGTGTGCCAAGTCGGGGGTTTTCATCATCATCATCATCATCAGCCTATCACAGTCCATTGCTGGACGTAGGCCTCTCCAATTGTTCGCCACTGTGATCTATCCATGGCTTCTCGAATCCAGCTCTTGCCAGCCATCCTGCGCAGATCGTCCCCCCACCTAGCCAGAGGACGCCCTACATTACGTTTGCCAAGACGCGGTCTCCACTCCAGAACCCGTTTACCCCATCGGTTGTCGGTTCTGCGGCTAATATGGCCAGCTCACTGCCACTTAAGCTTGCTAATCCGGTGAGCAATGTCGATAACTTTGGTTCTCTGCCGGATCACCTCATTTCGGATTCGATCTCGGAGAGAGACGCCGAGCATTGCTCGTTCCATAGCCCGCTGAGCGACCTTTAACTTGTGGACTAGCCACGGGGGTTTTATTTTAAATGAATGTGAACGAGTAGGTTATAGCATACCCAACATACCAAAGTTTGGCCCCTGTTCAACATACTAATGTCTCTTAGTTGACCATTACACTGTCGTCTCCTGCCTGACCATCAAGTCTCTTGGGCTGACTGATCGCTATTGAATCAAGGAACGGTCACAAAGGGAGCTGTTAATTATTATCCAGGCGTTGTCACAGTAAATCTGTAGAAGACGACCTTCCTGTTGATTTCAGACGATTAATCGTCATCGGCGGACCGTGGTAATTGATGAGGGGAGTAAACGACGACTCGATGTTAACGTTGTGCATCGTAAATATCGATGTTCCAATTTACTTAATAATCTCTTTCTTATGATTTTTTTGGGAATAGCAATTTCTTTTCTTGCAATTTTCTTTCTGAAGGCTTTATAAGATCTTTATAATCTCAGCGTGACTTTTCCTGTTGCATCCATACTTGCCACTTTGGAGCCCAGGGTACGCCTGGACCATTTATATTATGGACATATATTTCTATTTTTTACCGTGAGTGAGTTACGCATTGGTATGAATAAGCCGGCTTGACTAGAACCAAGGCAGAAAACCGGCGTGAAGCAGCCCTGTGCTGTGTTTCGCTGCGTGAGTGAAGGTACCGGAGGCCCAATCCAGGGGAAATGGGGGTTTAAAGGTTGGCAGCGCACTTGTGACTACACTGGTGTCGCGGGTGTCCATGGGCGGCGGCGACCGCTTACCACCAGGTGATCCGGCTGCCCGTCAGCCACCTATCACATAAAAAAAAACATGATTCTGGATTTGGGGAGTCTAGTTAGTACAATGAAGCGACTGCCGTCTGACTATCGAAATTCTTGAACAGTAGAAGACCAACTGTATCATGGTTACACGTGTCAGAAACGTGATAGGGTCATTACGATGTTTTCTATCACCGCCAAGATCAAACGCAAAATAAATTTGAAAATTCAGAGGTGTATGCTTGGATTCGATCGCCGTATGGAAAGAGTGTTCTTATCTAATAAGCTACCAACGCTATGAAATTTTCGCAACACAAACAAGATGTATAACTCCTGTAATAAGCAAAAGTAACCATATTTTAATTTAATTTTGATTCAAGGCTATATTAGGTTTATATTAAATAGAGATCAGATATTATTTTAAATGTGATGCAAAAAAATAATCTTAGAAACGACCTTTTTTTACTTAGTAGAATTGACGTTTTATCGATAATATTTTTATGAAAAACTATCCTACAATTTCCTTAGCGTTGTACATTAAATTATAGTCAAATATGAAGTAGTATGAGGAATAAATAGTTACTTTACACATTAAAAATAAAATTAGTATGGAAAACTTCTAAGAATCTCGCGATACAAAACGCCAACTTCATAGGTAACATTTACATCCCTGTAACCACATGTTCTATCAACCATTCTGAACAATTTGTCCTATGACTTTCGTCCGTTTCAATGACGCACGAAGCGTTTCACCCGATTTAAAAAAGGAACCATTATCAGAGTTCTCGATATTTTGGGCAAATCCCATCCCTATTTGCAATCAAATCGTTCAATACTCGGGATTGTAACCATTGCGACGCGCCGGTGAAATATGAAACGTAAACAAGTAGGTATTCTTCTGGTAATGATTCGACAAAGAGGAAGCGAATCTGCTCAATCAAAGTATCTTTTGTTTTGGCAATTATGGAGAAAAGGGTCAATTTAGTGGTTCAAAATATTAAACATTATTTTGTGAAACTAAAATCCTTGGGCACGTTCAGTATCTTTACTTTCACAAATGGCATTTAAAAAGTGTCAATCCGTGTGTTACAAGGTATGTTTCTTGCAGTACGAGTCTAGCGTCTTTTGGTCTTAGTCAGTCTCGTTAGTTCTTGTGTCCCTGTGTTGTATTAAGTCGTTGCTGTACTTAGAAAATGTAAATGTGTTTTTGGTAAATAGTAAAAACTTAAGACAAAATAAAAATTTACATGTGTAAAATTCTGGAAATAAATATAAAAAGTAAAATGTTTGTCATTTATAAAAAGTAAACTTTAAGTTTTGAAATTTTACACTTTAACAGTCTAAACTTGCAAAACTTAAACACATAATAAAATAGTCTAAGCTTAATAATAAGGAAATTCCAGAAATAGTAAAAAATAAGATATAAAGTAGGCAAATTTAGTTTACAAAAAAAAATGAATTTTTTGAAACTAATTTAAACAGAAAATAAAAACAGAGCAAAAACAGGCTTCGTATTTCATATCGAGGGGGAAACAATTAAAAAAAAATTCCTGCACAGATTTTTTTATGAGATGTGTGGCAGATGAGCAGACGGATCATCTGATGGTAAGGTAAGTGTTCACCGCCGCCCATAGACTGCATCACCAGAGAAGTCACAGTCTCTCACCATATCTTCGTGTAACTTCGCACATCCACCGCAGCATATTCATTTCCCTAAGATGTGTTTGCTTGTACGAGTACATTTTATCTGTTGTAGAATCAATGAACCTCGTTGCCGGCTTACGTATTTCCTCCTTCCTACAATATAGATTCCTTCAAACGAAGCGTGAAGAAGCATCTCGCAGGACATCAGGCCGAGGAGAGCCAATATACTGTGTCCGGTCAAGATGTAAAAAATCGGCCAAGTACGAGTCGGACTTGCCCATGAAGGGTTCCATAACTGCAAGTATATGAAAGATATATGAAAGTCATCGCTACTATGATGGGATTAGGCTTAATATATATCATTTTTTTTTTTAGTTTTTTTATAGAAGTTAGAAGGGGGGAGGGGGGGGGGGGGGGCAATTTTTATCACTTTTGGAGCGTCTCTTGCACAAAGTATTAAGTTTATATATTAGAACCCTCAACATTATTTTTAAAGACTTATCAATAGAAAATACCTCACACGTATGAGTTTGATGAAAAAAAATACATTTCATTTCTAAGTATGGGAACACCCCAAATTTTTTTTTCCTATTTTTGTGTAAAAACGTAATTCGGTTAACAAAATACATCTATTTACCAAGTTTCAACAGTATATTAGTTCTTATGTTTCGGAAAAAAAGTGGCAGTGACATACGGACGGATGGACAGATGGACTGACGGACTGACGGACTGAAGGACTGAAGGACTGAAGGACTGAAGGACTGACGGACTGACGGACTGACGGACTGACGGACTGACGGACTGATGGACTGATGGACTGACGGACTGACGGACTGACGGACTGACGGACTGACGGACTGACGGACTGACGGACTGACGGACTGACGGACTGACGGACTGACGTACAGATAGATAAACATGACGAATCTTTAAGGGTTCCGTTTTTTTGCCATTTGGCTACGAAAACCTAAAACGCATATTTATTACACAAACCTGTATGAATTTTCCTCAGTGTTAATAGCGTATTTCTTCGTGGGCAGCACCATGACGTTATCGTAGACCCAGTAGGAGATGGCACGAGGGTGCGCCTCAGTGTGGCAGTCCACCGTCACGTCGGTGCCCGCTGGGGCACCCACCAGCTGGTTCGGCACCCAGATCATTGGAGAAACTGAAAAGAATTACTAATTAGTATAATCATTTCACTTAGATTTATAAAAGGTAGATAAAAACATCGTGAGGAAACCTGCACATCTCAAAATTGTGGGTACCTACAATATTTGAGATAATGATTCTAGACGTGTCACCGTGATCTAGTTGGTCTGTATATTGTTTTAAACTTCATGGTCACTAACATTAGAATTGTTATTTACTCAAAAATAAGGTACATTCTGACAATCTGATAATATATATTTCACAACATCACATACCTACATTAATCTGACTCCGAAATAGGTAGCTCAAGCACCTGTGTTACGGATATCAGAATCAACAGCGTGATTACAAATATACATGTCACCGGAAAGTAACGAGATTCGTAAGTTTATCAATTTACTAGGAAGTTTATAAACTTACATAGGATTCTAAACGGGAGATGAATTGTATTATTTTACGTCCATACTTTAGTAAATTTATCAATTTCCGTCGTCACACGGTAAATTTATAAACTAACGGATATCTATTCGTAAAATTTTATATGGTTCGACTAATTACAGAAATTCTTTTAAATATACGAATATTTAAAATACGTAAAATAACACATTGCTTTCTGATTGGTCAATGTTCATAGTGGCAATGCCAATCAGATCGCGCATAGCGTTTGGATATTGCTTACTTATTATTTTACGAGTGAGTTTAGTAAGTTTATCAATGTACGAAAACGTAGACGTAAAATAATAAAATTTATCTCCCGTTTAGTATCCTACAAAAGATTATAAGCTTCCTAGGAAATTGATAAACTTACGGATCTTGTTATTTTTCGGTGACATATACACGTAATACTTTTCTTTTGTGAATATATACTTATAATACCCCAATACAAATAGACATGTTCATGCACACAGATGTTGGTACCTATTGTGCGGGGATCGAACCTGCAACCCTTGGACCAAAGGCAGCGTTCCCTACCAATGTTCCAAACGGGTCGAAATCTCGAAAATAATTATTGCAGTTGCTCTGGTTTCCCTATCTAAGGATTGCGATTGCAAAAATCAGACGGCAGTCGCATCATTGTAATTACAAGACTTTCCAATACCTGGAATGGTCCAAGTTAAGCCGGGCTCCAATGCGACAGCTTTGGACGCAACTGGGAATTACACGGTAAGATAAAGAGGAGGTAGGGGATAAAATTGACAGCGCAAATGTTACTACACTGATGTTGTAGGGGTCCATAGGTGTGTCCTTTGTGAAAAAAAACTAAATAGCTATGGCTAGTCATCAGCCTTAGGACCGCTAAGCTATGGCGTTCTGCATGACATTTCTTTTTCTGTCCCTATTTGGCTTCACCCTTACGGGTTGTATAATGGAGGCAGAGAGGAACAGAGGCGCAAAAAAGTCTTAGGTTAGCCGCTGAAAACCAGCGTCGGCGCTGGGCATATTCGGCCAGTGTCGACAAAAGCAGAGCGGTCACCTATTTGACACTTTGTTTTTTTAATTTCAATTTTGTATGTGTGTTTGTTTTTGTTATTGTTCTGTTGTATTACCTATTACCTGTATTTTCTTTTAACTGTTACCATCAGGTGATACGTCTGCTTGTCTGTCCCATATATGATAAAAAAATACAATGACAATCCACTTTTCATATAAAAATATTGTTTTCAGATCACTTGATATTAAATAATATGACAAAGCCATTTCTTCATTCCATACGAATGCCAGTACGCGCGCAACCACTTCACCACGATTCTTCGCGGTTAAAGTAAGCATTCCTCCGTATTACTACATTATCTAGAACTTTCCAAAACTCGAATGCTATTTACATTGGAGTTATCTACGGTAAACTACATGAAACTACTTATTTCGTTCGCGTATTAGCTGCAGTATGGGTGTTAAACCCCTGCGGGGAATTAGCTTGCTCGAACTTTGGGTTTGAGCTTATCCGGGTACAGTGTATAAGGTGCCTGCCTTGTTGACGCAGTGGGTGGTATGTCGCACTTTAAAGTGACGGTTGCACTTGGAGTTCTGGGTCCGATACCCGGGTCGGGCCAAAAATTTGTACCTGAGTTTTTCTGTTGAGGAATTTTCAGTGGCAACCTATAGTGTATAACGCTTCGACTATGTTTGCAGAGGCGCATATTAACGGCTTCCACATGATAATCCGGAAGAGGTGCACCTCGCTTCTGAGTTGTTTCCGTGGCAGCCCGAACAGTATCCTGGACGCAGTAGCGAATAGGTAGGACTCGCCCATGCTTAAACGCTGGATCGGTTTACACGCCATAAGAAAAAAAAAGGTTGACTGGTAGAGAATGTCTCTAGGCATTAAGTTCGCGTATTGTATCGTTTTGTGCAATAAAGTTTTAAATAAATAAGAGGCGGGTAGATGTGTGCCGACTTCCACCTATCTTTGTTTAATACTTTATCAATAAATAATAAGTGTTCACATAGCTTGTAAGTTAATATTGTTACTAAGACATATATATACTCAGTGGTCTGAAATAAAGTTTATCATTCATTCATTCATATTTAGTATCAGCCTATAAACTGTCCCACTGCAGGGCAAAGGCTTCCATCATAGAAATCAAGTTATCGCTACTATGATGGGATTAGGCTTAATCACCACGCTTGCCAAATGCGGATTGGTGATAACAAACCCGAGCTATGTTCGAAAAATTCGAAACATACTTTTTGCTCGACCTGGGAATCGAACCCAGGATCCCGAGATCACGGCCCTGTACTTAAACCACTAGACCAACAGGGCGTTCTCATTCATATAGTCTGGAAGTTAACAGTCTTGTCACCAACGTCGTGGTCCTGAGCCTGATACCTCTTCGGTCGTGTGACACTGAATTTCTGTCGAAATTAGAGGTAAGAGAGTAGAGAGTGAATTAGTGTCTGCGCAAATACTTGTGCATTTTAATATGTTCTACGTCAATGGCTGCTTCCTGAGGTTGGTCGCCATAACCTAAACATCGGTTAGTTCTCAGTTTATTAGGTACGAATAAAGCTAGAGGAAGGCAGACTAAAAGAATATCGAATGTGTTTTCTTGTAATTTTATTCATTCCCGGTTGCGTCCAAAGATATTGTTTTGGAGCGCAGTGTACGCATAGATGGTTTATGAATGGAGAATCTGATTTTAGATAAATATGAGAACATTTGGTCACATATTTGTAAAAAATACCCAAATGCTTGCTTATTTTTTCTAAATAATCCCAAAAATATATGTTTCAAATGACAAATAAATGATTACTCTTCTATCATCAGATTTAGCTTAAGCCAGATCAAGTCTATAACTTGAATAAAAAAGAAGTCGTTTTGCATAAAATGTAAATAGCGTGTAATTTATACTGAGTTCGTTTGAAAACTTTTGAAATGGGGTTAAATATTTGTAAATATTAAGCAATTAACTCTATCTTATATCCTTGGGTTTGATCATCATCGATTGCTCATCAATTCGATCATCAACAAATGCAGAATCTCATGTACGAGTAACACATGTCTTATAAACGGAATCCAAATATCCACCTTAATAACACAATTTATATCTCGAGGTTCTTTTTTAGATAGTGACATAATATTTATTTATAATGGTTTAAAAAACAAATATACTCACTATTTCCTTCAAATACGAGTGTAAACCTAATAACTAAAATACTGAAAAATGGGAAAAAAAATGAAACGCCGAGGATAGTGAATAAAAATATTATTAATGAATCCTTTTACTACTGGCAGTTGGATTTGGGTACGTTCTGTATGCGTGTGACTCGAACATTAGCCTAAATTAACAGACTTTTTAATTCACTTGTAATTTCACAACAGCTGTCCTCCTTTGTTTGAAAACGAAATGAACAGACGCATTAAAATCTTGACAGTTCGTTAGCAAATTAATTTAACATCGCACAATTCGTTTGACTTTCACAGTTGTGTAAATGTTAACTATTCTATGATTTATTTAAATAAACTAGTTTAAGGTATGATAAGATGTAATATGTAATGTATTGATTAGATTTGTAAGAACTCGAAAAATTGTAAGTAGCACTATATTATTTTTAATTACTTTCCACTAGCACCAAATAGTGTAACAATCACTAAATTATGTACCTAGCTAACACTTAGGTACTACTAACACAACAATGTCTCTTTCTTCTAGATTGGCGAGTGAGACGCAACACATATTTTTAAGAAACACTTTATATTTTAGTACTAAATAATCTTATTATGTAGCACAAAAATATGGTTTAAGCACATTAGTTATTAATTACCAATTACTTACCTAAATATTCCAAAAATATGTAATTAATATAAAGAGGGAGTTCGTTTACGCCTCTCCTCAAACAAACAAAACTAGCATTTAAGCTTGGACTAGTGGCGGTATTGTTAAGTTAGCAAGAAAACAAATAAGTCAATGTATAAATGTAAGAAAAATAATTTTTGTGCGCGGAGAAACATAACTAGTATAAGCAAGCAAACAAACTCTGTAACTAGCGAACAAAAGTACGGCCTTCTTACCTATGAAAATGCCGTTTTCTAGACTCAAAGATGTCTGAAACTTACGATTACCAGATAAAATAACGTTTAAAAACTAAATGCGGATATTATCATTCGTAAATTCTAAATTAAACAAACAAGTAGTTTTTGTCTGAAAAACTATAATACACATACCTAAACGTTGTCTGTTAAAACACAATCTAATAATGGGAAAGTAGCATATAAAGTTAATTTTAGATTTATTATGTTATTATGGGAAACACAACTTCTCATAAAATTTTCAATCAATCATCATCATCTTAACGTATTTTTTGGATAAACTGTTTACTGCATGCAGTTGTATTTTTTTTATTAGAATAGCCAGACTATTGGCTACAATCTCACCTGATGGTAAGTGATGATGTGGCCGAGGATGGATCATGTCTGTCTAGTAACACTCTTTTCTTGAATAAGTTCAGATCACAGCGTTCAGGGAACACATCTTTCGGCAGAGAGTTCCATTCCTTAGCCGTACGCAACATGAATGCACATTTGAAGCGTTTGGTACGTATTGCCGGTATTTCTACCATATAAGGGTGATAACCTCTTCTCCGTCTTGTATCCCGATAAAAAAGCTGGTCGGTTGAATAAGATCATGTGATTCGCACACTCTCCGAAATGCAACCTGTAAAAGACCGTAAGACACGCGACCTTACGCCTGTGTTCAAGGCTTAACAACTTGCGATCAAAAAGTTTGGCGGCGGCAACAATCCTTTTAGCTCGGTTTTCGATCGATTCCAATGCAGCCAGTTGGTATTTGGCAGATCCATCCTAAAGGTGACAGCAGTACTCCATGCAAGTTCGGACTTGAGGTTGGTAAAGTTGTAGAAGCTAATCCGGTGTGAAATACTGCCGGACTTTCGAGAGAATACCAAGTTTTTTGGCTGCTGTTTGGGCTATGGATTTGATGTATACTTTTTCAAAACTATAATTCCTTACACGATCGTTCCAACAACTCCGATTAATTTCCTCAACACTAATAAAACAATGTAAAGAGTATCTAAATTAAATAAAACGGAACAAGCAACCCCTATTACTTTAATCCAGCTGATCAATCAATGGCCGATAAAATAACGAGACAGAGCAGGAGCGCTGTATGGGAACTGGGTGGAAGCAATTTATAAACTTTCAATAATGATGGATAGTGCCGGCCCGGCGATTCCTCACCTACATCGTCTCGATAATAAATAATAATAAAATATCCATTTAAGACTGGGATTTTCACTGCTTTCTATTATTAAAATTTCTGAGAAGCTTAGTGAATTTTGTTATAAAATAGGTAACTATGTATTTTCATAACGCGACGGCTTTGTACTAGTTAAGCACAAATAAAGCTGGTAGAAAAACATGGAACATGTTAAAGATCTTCGAATTGGTGACCTTAAAAATTATGAAAATATTTTTAAATTTTATCTTTCTTTTTATTTTTTTCATGGACTAATTAGAGATATTTTGTCCATAATGAAGTTAAACAAAAGACTGCAGTATTGAATTCTAAAATTTTTTTTTGTTAGGGATGAAATTATTATGTACGGTAACGCGTGAAACTCATATGGATTTGAAATCTGACCGAACCTGAAATCGAAGTTTTTACCGGGCAATGGTAATCCAAAAAAACTTCGATTCAAGCATAATTGCTTTCCCACCTCAACATTTCAGGATTTGCAGTAGTTTTTTTTTCAAATAAGGCTCAAAGTAATTGTTATATTTGCTACTTGGTGGGAGTCAAAGGGAAACAACCGGTACGTCAGAGCTCGTATATTCGTATTTCGCCTGATGCCACAAGCGGCGCGCTGCTTGCCAGCCCGCGCTGCTGCGCGCCACTACAACGACCGCCGTCTGTTCTCGAACCGCCTGCCATTTCCATCTTCATCACCTGTCGTGTGTGTCCTTCGATCGTCTTGCATCCTGCACTCCCATTCAACGACTTGTCCAACGTCAACTCCGCCAATTCAGTGGTGAAAAGTTTATCTCTCTCTGGTCCCGGCTCCATGCCCAGGACAAAGCGATCCTGGAGTTGCTCATTAATATGTGATGCCACAAATCCACAGTGCGTGGCCAACCCGCGCCCGCGTGCCGACCTCTCCGCTAGACCCTCGCACGGGTGCCACTGTAAAATTTGTATCTCTCAGCGAATGTACACTTCTTGGTTTTGAAATGTCCATCAAGCAGCTTCACCACCACATCATATTCCAATGTTCTCACTTGACTGGGTAATGCTAAGTCACGTACCAACTTATATGTGGGTTCTGGTAAATTACTTAGCAATATAGCTCGACGCTTAGAACCGGCTTTATCTGTATCCACCACAATGTCGTTCGCTAAAAACCAATGTTCGAGACGATCTTTGTACACCGACCATTCTTGAATTTCGTGATTGAACGAAGATAATGATCCGACAGTTATTTTCGCCATTTTGAAAGTACGCGTTGTAGTTTACCGAAGTCGCCACTGTTATATTTGCTACTTGGTGGGACTCGAAGGGGAACAACCGGTACGTCAGAGCTCGTATATTCGATTGGGCGCATCCAGCCGTTCTAAAATATATGTCTACCTACAACACATTTTATGCAAGCTTATTCAAATTACAACAGTAATGTATAATAATAGTAATAATTTCTGTAATGCCTAGTTTTTATTAAGTTGTGTCAAATGAAAACAATTTAAAAAAATCTTTACTTGCATAGGCTTGAACACAGCACTTACAAATCGTCATATATTTAAGTAATTGAAAACTATTTAAAAGTACTTACGTATAATTTACATGTTAATGCATCTATATGTTGATGCATAAAATATACTAAAAAAAATATTAAGCATAACAGTTAATAACAAATAATACTGCGTTAATGCATTTTTACCTCCTACCATCACGAAGCATATAAATCCCTGAAGAACTCTATCCTCATAAAGAGACCGAGAACTTCATAAATATTGAAAAACATCGAATATTAAATAACATCGCAAAACAAGTAATTTCCCCGTGATATCGCCCTCGTAAACCATAAGAATGTGAATTACTATCATATTCTACTGGATTTTATTGCTTCAAGCGGAGTGTGAAAAATTTTACGTCACACTTGTACGCTTGTGTGTATCTAGCGAGATCTTTAAGTTGGTATGAAGATTGTTTGAGCTACCTCACTCGCTTCCTGCTATATTTTCTTTAAGGCGACGGGTAGGGCACACTAGCGACGCCAATCGGATTTAATTTTTAGCTACTAAACAATTTCGGGGTTACAAACTCTCGGCAAACATTTACTACTATTTTTTAAATAACCATGCACAAATGTTGGGTCCGTTTTTGTACGCGAAAAACTGATTCACGCCAAAAGTGGCCGCATCTAGCGTGAATCTATTTTTCGCTTCTGTGTTGAACTCAATATTTATGCATGGTTATTTAATAAATAGTGTTTGCCGAAAGGTTTAAAATAGATCCGGTTTAGTAGCTAAAAATTAAAATAGATTGGCGTCGCTAGTGTGCCCTACCCGTCACATTGACGCTCTACATCGCTGAAACTAGCGTCGCCGATAGATTTATATTAACCAACGGCAATTATAAGAGATATTTAAAAAAAGTAATTCGCTGCGTAAGTGAGGGTACCGGAGAATCCGGGGAAAATGGGGGTTTAAAGGTTGACAGCGCACTTGTGACTCCATTGGTGCTACGGGCGTCCATAGGCGGCGGCAATCACTAACCATCAGGTGATTTGACTGTACGTCTGCCACCTATCACACAGTAAAAGTAATTCTTTAAATACTTAATGGATAGTATTAGTTTTTTGTGACAAACTTATGTATTAATTCCTTCGTGATAGTATCAAAACTAAAGCGTGTAAAAATTTTTGCCATGTCTGTCATCTTAAACATTGATCATTCGTTCCTTTCTGTTATTTTCCTTTATGTATTTAAAGACGTATTTATTAAAAAGTCTCTCATAATCGCAACAATCAATAAAATTCTTATGGCGGTTCTAGTTTCGTACTGTGCTATACACCTAATAAACTACTCATTCGAGACGACTCATTTGTAAAAAGATTAGCAGTTCAAGACAAAGGTCGAGACGACTCATCTGTGGAAAGACTTATAGCGCAAGGTAAAAGTGAACATTCCACCCTGTTGTAGAGCCAAGGTAGGATCAATCCAGCGTAGGATTCCCACGATCTCCCTTAATATGGTGATTAGGATGCATCGCTGGTGTTTTAGAGGGTATACCTCTGGGTCCCATTCCCAGACGGAGACCCCCACATAACCCACGCCAGCCCCTCCCGGCGGCGTATGCATAAGGCATGGTCCTCCCATTGCACTTCGGGAGGGCCGCATTTCACCAGCGATATAAAAAAAACAAAAGGGGTTTGACCCACAGATCATTAATTTATATGACCTATGGTTTGACCTCTAATATCAGATACCGTTAATTAGGCACACCCACTTAATCCCCTTTGAGCATTTCCTCCCAAAGAGGGAGGGTTATGGGAACAGCAGTGAACTGTCACGACCACGACTCTCCCGGGGGCAAAGGCTCTCCTACGCGACCTCTTCCTACTTTCGGTTCATTTTTATTCACCTCGAGTCCAGACTAAACTAAAAGATTACTCTGGTGTAAAGGGATCGGTTCACTAAACTTTAACCTAAAATACCTAGTTCTCAATCCATTTTCCAGCTCGCCTCAATACCGGTTCCGATTAGTGCTCCGCATACTTGGTTATTTATTTACCTCATCGATTCCATCCGTGCACTCATTGTTTATTTCCAATATAGCTCTGCAATCTCTCGGCATGCACCGTGGAAAAATATTATCATTCAATTATCGCCGCCATCCGTCCTTTATTTAGTCAGCTGCTACGTAATAAGAATTCAAAATAAAGGGGACGGCCAATTCCCGGTGAGTGGGCAACCATTTTGTGAGGCATGCTTCTGTCACAAATTGGGAGTGTTGTCTTAGTAGAATTTGAAACCACCTCTGATTTTTAATACATATAAGTATAATACTGCCATTTTTAATTTCATTTGTTAAAATAGTTATTTACGAGATTTCTACCGTGTACCTTATTTTAGAGTTTAAAACAATATTATATTCATTTGTTAAACTGTATTACACTACCTTCCCCTACTACGAATACGTTATTTCTTTCCTGTACCCAAAGGTTGTCAGGAAGAAATCGCTACAAGCGGTAAGATATTTAATAACATAGATATTTTTAAACTACCAACGTAACTTTGGGTAATGTGGGTCACATAAAAAGGTATAATTATTATATTCAAAACTGGCCACTTGGGTATAATTTGTTTCAATAAATTTGATTAAATGACATTTTATAATAGTAACACGCCATAACTCCATTTACTTTTTATTTCATTATCTCTTTATAAATTTGTATTACAAATGAAAACAGTGTAGCATTACGTATACATCCGTTTAGTTTGAGCTCATGGTGTCTAGACTAGAAACTTCATGTTATTTGGTTATACAAGGCGTCCCGGGACTTCGGGACATGAAGGGAAAGAACCTTAAACCCTTAGGTTAGCATTTTTTACCTAAAGGAAACATAAAACAAAACAAACTGCATTTATTTTACATAGTTTTAAGCACCAAAATGTTACTAACGAATTTGTATGGATGTATTCATCTGCAATAAATGATTAATAATTAAATAATAATAAATCGATTCCCGTGCAATACAAGCACAATCCATAAAAATGCAGTTTTTTTGTTTAAAAATAATGTGATGTTCCCTTTAACAAAAAAGTGCTAACTTAAGGATTTAAGACACTTTTCCGTCATGTCCCATAGTCTTGAGACGTCCTATATAGTATCGTAACGGTGTCCCAATGGATTAGAAGGATACACTTGTCTACTTTTTTATATATCCTCTGGATGTGGCTGATTAGAAAGATCGACCGGCGTTGCTGAATGTCAAAGGACATCATTGATTATGTTAGTACAATACTACCTATAAATGATTAGACAAAATGTGCAAATGCCGCTGAATTTTAATACACAAATAGCACTAAAAGCTCATTAGCATCAAACATGACTCTGATTCACATTTGCAACGTAACTTGCTGTATGCATTCCCCGTAATGCGTGCCGTAACACGTCTCGTTATGTACCGTTCTATGTCACTAAGTACAAAATTCTGTTTAATGAATAAGTGTTGGTACAGAAGTGACACGAGCGATGGTACTTTAGTGGATAAGATCGTGCCTTCCATACGGGTCGTGGTTCAAATCCGAACATGGACCTCTGGGTTTTTCAAATCTGTGTGCGTAACATTATCTCGGCTCGGAAAACCAATTAAAGGTCGCTCAGAACGAGCAATGCTCGGCGTCTTTCTCCGAGATCGAATCGAATAGCATAAGTATAACTGTTCCTGATTTAGACATATTCGACAATGTGTTTTCTAAATTCAAATCGTTGGTGACAGAGTATGTATCAGGCCACTAGCCTGATGAATGCTCTTAGCTCTGTAACTGCTGTCACGCCAAGCACTAAGTTTTTTTACTAATTTAATTAAGAAACATCTAAAAAATGTTTTTCTCATAAGTGCTATGTACGCCGTTATTTTGATGCATATCATAACTGTGACTTTATTAATATGTAGCTTGTGATTGTAATAATATGTATCATGTGGCTGTACTAAATAAATAAATGAATCCGAAATGAGATGATCCTGCAGAGAGCCAAAGTCATCGACATTGCTCACCGGATTAGCAAGCTTAAGTGGCAGTACGCTGGTCATATTAGCCGCAGAACCGACAACCGATGGGGTAAACGAGTTCCAGAGTGGAGACCGCGTCTTGGCAAACGTAATGTAGGGCGCCCTCTGGCTAGGTTAGGTTAGGGACAATCTGGGCAGGATGGCTGGCAAGAGCTGAATGCGAGAAGCCATGGATAAATCACGGTGGCGAACAATTGCCTACGTCCAGCAGTGGACTGCGATAGGCTGATGATGATGATGATGATGATGCAGGGAAAACATCGTGAGGAAACCTGCACGTGTTGGATAGTTTCTGAAACGATGTGTTTAACCATGATTTAGTTGGTCTGGTCTCCCTTTTAAAGGTTTGCGAAGATTAGACGGCAGTCGCTTCACTGTAATTATCAGACTTCCGAAGTCCTAAATTATATTTCAAGCGTACACCCGGCTTCAGAACGACGGCTTTGGACGCACCTCTCTATGTGTCTTTTACCGCCTTTACCATGATGAGTGTTCCGAGGAGTTGTTTGAGTTAATACCCGCTGCTGAATTTCACCACTGTACTACCGTAAATTAGGATTCCACCCATACCATGTGGATGGGTGGAGATCCACCACCGTACGCTTACGTCATTTTTCGCCACGCACCTCCTCATTGTAGCGGTATTTCCGAACTGGTACGACATTGCGAGCTTCAAGAAACGAGGAAGGTATAGGCCTTCCTAAAAGGCCGGCAGCGCATCTCCACTCCATCTGGTGTGGCTGATGTCCATGGGCGGCGGTGCTCACTTACCATCAGGTGACTCGCTTGCTTGTTTGCCTCCCTTTCTGACCCGCGACACCAGTGGAGTCACAAGTGCGCTGCCAATCTTTAAACCTCCTTTCCCACCGGATTGGGCCTATGGTACCCTCACTCACGCAGCGAATCACAGCACAGTGCTGCTTTACACTAGTTTACTGTTAAGCCTTGGTATCACTCCGATCGAGCCGGCACATTCGTTTTCATGAGCAAGAAAGAACACAAAAAGAAAATTGAGGAATAGTTAACAAAAATGGGCCTCTCAAAAAATAAAAAGAAAACTGTGTATACTTACATTCAACATCCACGATGATCCTCTTGGAGACCGACGGGGGGACCGCGTTGGTGGCGATGCAGAGGTAGGCCCCCATCTCCGTGCGACTGATGCGCTGCAGGCTCAGGGTGTCACCTTCGTATACTGTCACTGGAACAACACACCAATTAAATTAGTAGGCATTTTCTTTACAAATTGACCATGAATATGAGGTCAACTTCTGTTCCCTAGACTATATGGATTTGTAATATTGAAAGGCGAAAAATCTTGCAAGATGAAAAGATCCGATCAAAAACATTAGTGTGAAATAAACGCCAAGTTCAACATTATTCATTTACTAATAGGACACCTGCAACTCAGCGTTCGTCAAATTCTATAAAAGATAATTAAAAATAAATTATCCCTTAACCAAGCAACTAGAGATCAGTATCAGAACCAGAATAAGAATATTGCTTGTAACTGTATTATAATTTGCGGGTGGCATTGCAACATAATTTTAAGTACAACAACAGTTTGTCCGTATCGGGTATACAATACTTAGTAATTACAACTAACAATATATAAAATTGAAACTAGGAATAGAAGTTATAGTGTTTACAGTTGAAATATTCATTTAATTTATAAAATACATTATGTGGTAACCACTTTTTAAGGCTTATTTTAAATTTTGGCATGTCCATACCTTTTATATTTGGTGGCAAATGGTTGAAGATTTTAATACCTGTGCACAAGGTACTTTCATTGATATCTAGCGGTAGATTATAATAGGTGTACCTATTTTGACATTCAAAAGCGTTCTGTAAGGACCTAACTTAAATATATTTTTTTTTATATTACTTAAAGGAAATTAACAGGTACCGGTGGTACCATAGCCACTGCGTTACCAACTAGTTTTCTCGTACGTCTTTGACAAAAAAAGTAGCAGTATTTTGTAAGTCCGTTTGCTCTCACTAGTTCATCCTGATGAGGCATGTGGTTTATCATCCAGGACAGGATCTGGACAGATACGATGCGTATATCTTAGGCTACACTACACACACACACATCATATCAAGTAGGGCATGTAACGCGGGGGACGTAGCCAATGCGTGTCGGCGGCCGCCGGATCATCACGCTCGACACGCGACGCAGCGACGAAATGGACAGAATCTGGGCTGACGTGTGATATTTTACATACAATAGACGCATCATAAAACTACCCTTACACAGTCACGGGGTATTAAGTCCGGAACTGCAGGCAAATGAGTGCAGTATCTGCAGCTGTGACTGCCTGCAGCTACTCGTTACAAACATTATCCAACAGAACGACCCTTCATGTACACAGGGAAACTCATTTTCCCACTAGTCACAGCATCTTCTTCTCATTTCTTATCTTAGCGTGTAAGTCCTAGTTGCGTCCAAAGCCATCAAATCCTGTTGTACGCTTAGAACATGATTCATAATTTGTGGAGTCTGGTAATTATAATGAAAAGACTGCCGTCTGACCTTTGCAACCCTTTAACAGATGAACTAGACCAACTGATTCATGGTAACACGTTTCAGATATCCGAAATGTTCACGTTTTCTGACAGGTAGCAGGGTATCCAGAATCAGAATTCAAAACGTTCCTCCTCCTATGGAGCCTTGTACGTCACTTTAATTGGTCTCTGTTTCGCTGGATGCCCCTTTTTGTGTTGGGGGAATGCCGCCAGCCCGATGTTCAAAGGGCCGTCCCGTCTGCTGGGGGGCGGACGGGTTATATGGGGCTCTCCTCCAGTAAAACTGATGGCCAACCGACTAAACCCCCAATGGCGCTCCCTTCTTCGCCAGAGTGGTAAGGAGACATGTGTACTAGTTAATGAACTCTGACTACATGTTCCTTCCCAGGTGTTGACCCGCTTAGAGCGCGGACCCTCCAATGCCTCCCCGAAATGGACTGGGGGAAGGATATATATATCTACTTTTCTGTCTGTTAGGTTCTTTTTCCTTCCCACCGAGCTAATAATGAAACAGCATATTCTACCATTTCACAATTGTGTATATGTTTTGCTGTTCTACTCGTATATGCAATAAGCGCCACGGGACATTGAGCGTCATAAGTGCAAACTAACGAGGGCAGCTCGTCACTGCCATTGTTCTACAGAGAACATCTCTTCATATTATTATGTACAGTATACAGGCTAACTCATTTGTGATTTCAACGAGCGACGATAATTTTCCGACGATATTCTGTCTTAGTGTCTGTCTATTGAAGCTTCAATTTGGTTTGTGGTCAACAGTATCTAAGACCATCTCCTGCGTCTTATTACTTTGTCTCGGGTTATTGTTTATGAATCTGGCGGCACTTAATAAATAGATATAGAAGGTCGGTTGTACTTGGAATTGTTTTGTGCATACCTATAATATAGTGCATGTCAATCTCTACTATATTTTTTCCAATGCCAAAGCGTCCAGCCTGAAAACCAGCAATGCAGCTGCTAGTTTTTTTTTTTATAGAAAGACCAATCAGGATGACCTCACTCCGCCTGATGGTAAGCGGCCGTGAAATCCAAATATGAGGTTGACAGGCACAAAAGAACTAACAAAGTACCCATTGTGTCTGCCATCCTCAACCTGATGGCCTGCTGAGATGCCGCATGACGCTCCGCCTAAAAGACCCCAGATTGTATGAAGGAGGCAACACATGAGCTGGGAGGGCATTCCATGTCTTGATGGCTCGGGGCAGGAACGAGGAGCCAAACCTCTTGGCTGTTTGTGGCATTGCAGCATATTCTCAGTTTGCTGTCCACAACTTTTGGTCTCTGTAACTTTTTTTGCTGTTTTGTTTTATGTATTTATGGTCAATCAATTTATTGTTTATTATCTTATCTTATATCAAAGAGTTCGTAGAAGATTTTTTGTATAATTGTTTTTGATTTTTTTCCGTATCTTAGTCCTTTAATGTTTTTAGGAATATTTTTAAATTTTCATTGAATTTATGCAATAGTTTGATAATTATTTATTTTGTTTTTTTTTTTGTTTTTCAACAACCAGAACACATTTTACCATTTAGCAAGTATTTGAGTTTGTGCTATCACGTATCAGCTACACGAACTACATATTGACATTAAATAGGAACAGTTTGTTGACATACGTGCCTTTCCAAATAGTCTATCTCTGTCTTATGCCAAACCGCATATATATATATATATATATATATATATATATATATATACTAAGTGGGAATTCATCTTTATTTCACAAAGTTTTTTATAGGCTACTACATCGTTTTTACGACAACAAGTGTTCAATTAAAATTTCGTTCTGGGAATTGATCCCCAATAGACAAGTGCTACCTACGTAAATGTTTGTAAGTCAAGCTGTATTAATTCGCATTTAGCATTCCTAATAAATAAATAAATGGTGCTCTAACATCCAACATTTGAGAGAAAAGATTTTGATATAGGATGGTATTATTTATTTTAAACTAGGTTTTGCTCATGGCGTAGTATTCCTATGTATTTGTCCCACTGGAACCTAACCAAAAAGTATCTTATGTCCTTTCCCTAATTTAAAGCGACCTCTCCACTTTCGGCCAAATCGGTCCAACCATTGTAGAGTTATAAAAAGTGTACCTAACTAACACGAGTTTTATTTAGAAATAAAGATTATATGCATAAAGACCAGTACGACATTGCGATCTTCAAGAAACGAGCCTATACCTTCCTAAAAGGCCGACAACGTATCTCCACTTCTTCTGGTGTGGCTGATGTCCATAGGTGGCGGTGATTACTTACCATCAAGTGACTCGATTGTTCGTTTGCCTAAATTTCTCATAAAAAAAAAGAATACGTGATACAAGTGCGATCACGTCCAGAAGAATTTGAGATTACTTCAGTGACATCGACAGGAGCATAAAGTTGGAGGATGGAGAATGGAGGCGTTACAACATTTCTTTTTTACGAGAATGTCAAAAAACTTGATCATTTGTAAAGCTCCATTCTCGGTCTTTCTTTACGCGTATCAAACGTACGAGACCACGTACCAAACGATAAAATTCGAAAGGGAACCAGGAGCTAAAGTGGAGATGGGCAGGACACCTGGCAAGGCGTGAAGATAATAAGTGGACTATAAAGCTTACCGAATGGCGGCCAAGAATGGGACGACGTCCTGTGGGTAGACCACCTGCAGGATGGTCCTACGATATTGTGACGGCAGTGGGGAAACAATAAATAAGGCTGGCAAGGGACCGAAGGGAATGGCGGGATAAAGACTTCCGCCTAAAGAGACCTATACTCAGCAGTGGGTGGATGTGGGCTGATATGATGACGATGATGATGATGGTTTGTAAAGCATAACATTAGTTCCAGTTGGAACTATTGCTCATCGTCATCGTCATCGTCAGCCCATTTAAGTCCCCACTGCTGGGGCACGGGCCTCCCTCAATCACATGAGGGGTAATTGCCATACTCACCACGCTTGGCGGACGGGTTGGCGAGGGTTTTGATATAAATGCAGAGTTTTCCTTCTCTGGGTGCTGATGATCATGCCAGCAGCTTTACCTTAGTCGCATTTTACGACACCTCGGTAAGAGTGAGGGTGGCCTATTCTACTCTGCCGGGCACCACACGGCCACTAACACTATTGCTCGGCAAAAGTCCTTTCTGAGTACCAAATAGCCGTACGGCAACTTTACGGAGGAAGTGACGCGTTGGGTTATACAATCTGTCAATTTTATTTTTTGTGAACGACTGTAGGTTGAGACTTTCTACAGACCGTATGTGTACAACTTGCAGTCTTAAATACGCATCACAAGTTCACAACAAACTCAGTCCAATATAATCGATTTGGGTTGGATTTGATCGAGTTTCTTGTCCAACAGTCAAACCCGTCAACATTTTTACAGCATTTGAGTCAAAGAGCTCCACGCATTAGCCCAGACAAAGGCCCCGCTGGACTCACGTTCACGAATAGAGATGCGCTGAGTTGAGTTCGGTTTACCTCACAATATTTATTTTATTATGTCTTTTATTTTATTTTGTGTTGCAATTAAACTGCATGGCTTGGTATGATGAAGACAAAACATTGTATGAAAGTTTGGCGATCAAAAAGAATAACTGGCGAGTTTCTGGCCTAAAACTTTCGACCAGAAACGACTTTCCGAGCCTGTGGTAGAATCGCATTAATGTTTTATTTAGTATATTTTATGTATGACGATTTGTAAGTGCTGTGTACAAGCCTATGCAAACAAAGAATTATTTGAGTTTGAGTAACTGTACAAAGTTAAAAAACTCGCGGCAGTCGGAAGTAATTCTTTCTTATGAATAAAATATGAACCAGACTGCCACGAGTCTTCGGCTCGAGTAACTTTCCTTTAAGCGGTCACTAGCTATAGTCGCGAAGCCTTGCGTTTACTATAACAGGTTTTTGCGGATTTAGTATATAATACTATTGGATCTAAATATATTTGAATACGGTACGAGTAATTTTGTATGTGATTAAAAGTACTCGAGCCAATAAAGTATTCCAATACTGACCAGTAATCGAATATCCGTCGAAGTCTTCCATTCCATCTAACTCGAGTCTTTCTCTCGATACAGCCGGTTTTCGAAAACGTGTGCCTAGTGTGTTTTGCGTCTCAAGCCAAGTGAATTCCTCTTGGGATATTGCCTTGGTCTTCTTCTTCTTCAGCAGCATGTATTTGCCCACTGCAAAGCATATGCCTCTACTCCTCTTCGTCAATTTCTCTCCACTTTCTTCTGTCGTCGGTCTTCCTGGACTGCACTGCTCCAGCTTAAGCCCTGATGCCGTTGAAGCATCTGGCAGTTTGTCCGCCAACACTCCTCTTTCCATCTCTTGGTCTCCTTTTAATAATATCCTTGCTCCACTTCTCATCTTACCTTTTAAAAATATTACCGGCCCACGCTCATTTCAGTTTTGCGGCTCGGTATGCGTTTTTTTACAGGTGGTAGACGAGCAGACGGATCACCTGATGGTAAGCGATTGACGCCGTCCATGGCCACCCGCGACGCCAGTGAAGTCACAAGTGACCTGCCAACCTTTAAATCCCCCCTTTCCCCAGATTGGGCCTCTGGTACCCTAGCGAAACACAGCACAGTACCGTTTCACGCTGGTATTCTGTGGTTTCCGGATGACCTTGGTACTCAATTTTAAATCGATAATTTTTTCATCGAATTTTAAAAATAGCCGCTTCAGGACATCCTTACCGACGTCAGTAATTAAACCGTTTTTCGGACGGATATAATCACGCCAGGTGAGTGTGACGCGAGGGTCACACACAATTAACGTCGAGTACCCCTCCGAACCGCACGTTAATTTGCCCCCGCTGTACAAGAAAATCGCTCTTGAAATTAAACTCAATTTTTGGACCCTTTGTCGACAGTACTACACCACGAATTGGTGCTCGAACGGTTTAATTTGCTGGCACAAGTCAGCTTTTCTCGCGCCATAATTATCTTGGAACCAGATTTTTAGGGATGCCACTATGATAGTTTTACATCTGTCTGCGGAAATAAAATTGTTTCGGATTAATCGCGTACTGGAGTGGAGTGATCGCCACGTGGGGAAACGCAGTGTTGGACGCCTTTGCTGCTCGTTGAACTGACGATTTGAGAAAGATGACTGATGTGAGCTGGATGCAGACTGCTGAGAACCGGTTTGGATGGCGCTCTTTGGGGGAGGCCTACGTTTCAGCAGTGGACGACGATACACTGATTGATTGAACCGCTAGTTATGGTAACAATTTTTTTACAAATGAATGAATTCCCAAGAAAAAAAAAACAATTTATGGCCTCTACGCCACCCACTGCGGAAGATTGCAGGTTTAATTTCCGATGTTGGTCAATTTATAAAACGAACTTTCCTAAATTGTATCGAGTCTGGGTATATTTAAAGACGGTTTCGCATTCTGGTATTCATAGCAACATGAATGTCCCAGTTTGAGAATATTCCTCTCCTTGAATTACTCCTCTGGTGGAGACCGTGTCCATGGTTGGCAGTCGCTAACCATCAGGTGATCCGTTTATCAATCTGCCCCTATCTCATGAAGAAAAGATTGGTTTGTAATGGCTGACGCATTAATTTATAACATTATTATCAAATAAGTCACTGTAGTGCTAATGTGTTCGATTTAACAGAATCAATAACTTTTAGCATTACCCAATTTGAACTTCAACCCTTACCGAAAGTATCCGGATCCAGTTACAAATAGTTTTTTATTTCGAATATCCGGCAGTTACGGTTACGGAGTTTTACATCCCTGTTTTTTTCCGCAAAGAGGTTTAATCCGCGGGGTTACGGAAGTGGGATTAGCAGGGGTTTAAACTCTTGGTTTTATTATGATATCAGGTAGCCTTAGACGGTTCCTAGGTGTAGATGTTCCCACTTTACATTTTGTGCTGGAAATAAGTGCTGAGATGAGGTTTCTGGGAAATAGCCAGCAATTTATGTGGCAGATCTTTTTAAAGGTTAGCTTTTAAGATTTTATCCCGCAAATGTGGTAGCCTTGTAATTCCACGCTTAGTAAGATTAGATTAGAATAATTTCTAGCTAGCTTTCTCTTTTGCCGGTAGAATATAAAAAGTCAAAACTAGGAACGCCATTGAGATTTTTTTCTATAATGATAACTCTGCGTTTTTAACTATCGAAGAAACAAATGTAGTCTGATATCTCATTCAAATCGAAGTAGAGAACCGCGCCACCAAAAAAGTCCCGTAAAAAGCTCGCTTGTGTCGCCATCAACATTTAAGCTTTATAATATCCTCCAACCCATTACGGCTACGGCGGCCAATCTCAACGATCAGCCACGTACGCAGGATATATTATAGTGCTCAAGTGTGTTCGCAAACACAAGTGCACTCTCTACTGACTTACCCTCATATTCCGATGGGACAAAACTGTGACACGACCGGAGAGGGATCGGGCGCAGGACCAACACCTTAACGTGCTTTCCGAGGAGGGGGGGTATAAGACCGCCAACTTAAAGACTTGGGGCTGTCAAAATAAGAATTTCAAATTTTTGGGATCGAACCCGGAACCCCTTGCGCAGCCGTTACTTTAAAGTGCAACACACTAACCACTACGCCACCGAGGCAGTCATAATCTTTATAAAAATGAGCTTCATAATAATAAGATATCTAAAATTATAGTTCCGTGTTTTTCTGCGTTTCTTTCGTGGCGCGGAATACTCAAATATTGTAGGTATCCATAATTTTGAGAAACTATGCGATTCATGCAGGTTTCTTCACAAATTACAAATGTTAATTTTTGAAATGTTGCATTGGGTAATCGCTTACCGTCAGGTGATCCGTCTACTCGTCTGAACCACACACCTATCACATTAAAAAAAAGTGCCAGGTGTATACATAAATAACAGGGTCTATAGTGATTCTTTGGTTATACTTCACCATCTGTTATGTTCACTATGGAAACAATAAAGAATTGATTATTGTTTTTTTATGACATAGGGAGCAGACGAGTGGACGGGTATGGTAGGTAAACGATTACTGCAGCCCATGGACACCTGCAACACCAGAGGAGTCACAACAAAAATACAAAAGTAGATTTGAAAAATCCAGAGCTGCTATTCAGTTTCTACTGAGCTACAATCGCTCTTAAATTTAATTTACAAGCTTTATATTTATAAATAAATAAATATTCCTCAACATCACACAGCGGAGTCACAAATATACATATATAATACTTTTATTTTGTAAATACATACTTATAATTATAGGGTAAACACCTAGACCAATACAAACAGACATACGTTCATGCACAAAAGTGTGAGGATCGAATTTGCTACACTTGCATCAGGGGTAGCGTTCACTACCACTGTTTCAAACGGGTCGACACTCGCCAAATTTTTTTTTGTCACGTTGGGTGGTAAAAAGTAAGAACATAAATCTAGGCCTAAGTGTAAAGTAAACCATAAGTACGTATATAATATTGTTACAGTGTGCTAATAATATAAATGTGGAAGTGTGTGTGTCTGTCTGTCTTTTTGTTTGCCCATCTTTCACGGCAAAACGGAGTGACGTATTGACTAAGTGGCGATAGTTAAAGTGATGGACATTGTCCATTTTTGTCTCTTTCTAACGCGAGCAAAGCCGCAAGTAAAAGCTGGTAAATTCATCAAGTGACCAACCTTTCTTCCGCCTGTCCACCGAGATAGGCTGCCCGTCTTCCCGCCTCCACATGATCTTCGGCGTAGGGAAACCATCGGCCTTGCAGACCAGGCTGATGTTCTGGTTCTCGCGAACTGCTACTGCTGACTGGGTGCTCTCCTCATCCAGGATGTTGGGGGGCACTGGAGAAAAAAAGAAGAATAAGTCAGGGGTAAGAAAAAAACAGACAAAGTCAGCAAGACTACGTTAGCTAGACCACGTGTCGAGATAATGGAATTGGATCGAGCTGCAAAGGGTGAAATGAAGGGTGAAATTTAAGCCGTTCATCAAGGAAATGTCCAGTTAGGCGCTCCAGATATCGCGGGTTCTTTTTATGAAATAGGAGGCAATCGTTTGCTCGCCTGCTTATGCAGACGTATCACCTCATGGTTAGTGATTACCGCCGCTATCAACACCTGCAGGACCAAAGGAGACACAAGTGCGCCGCCACCCTTCGATAAGCATGTCCGTCACCTACAAATGCCAAGTTGGTGACAGGTGGCTGAGAATAGAACGGAATGGCAAGCTCTCGTTTCAAAGGCTAACTTCCACTTCAGATTGCTGAACCAGCTAAGTAAGTCAGAAATAACAACTAATAATATCCTCCAACCCATTACGGCTACGGCAGCCAATCTCAACGATCAGCCACGTACGCCGGATATATTATAGTGCTCAAGTGCTCACGTGTGTGCGAAAAAGACAAGTGCACTCTCTATTATTAACCGCCATATTCCGATGATACACCAGCGTGACACGACCAGAGAGGGATTGGACGCAGGGCCAATGGTTAAAAGAGCTTTCCGAGGCACGGGGGTACAAGAGCGCCAACTTCCAGACTCCGGACTGACACTAAGAATTTCTTACCGAAATGGATGACTGTGCTCCGGCATTGTTGATTTCTATAAGCGACGGTAACCGTTTACCATCAGACGGGCCGCAAGCTCGTCTGCCTATTTTAAGCAATTTAAAAAAAACAGGTACAAATTTTGGGATTGAACCCGGAACCTCTTGCGCAGCCGTCACTTTATAGTGCGAACCACTAACCACTGCGCCACTGAGGCACCACCACATTTGGGCTGAAGTGCCAAGATGGAAAAACATCGCCAAAACGAGCCAAGCCAAGCGCTGCCTTTACCTAGAGGTAGCTTTTCTCGAAACGTTTCGCCGTATATTTTTACTCCCATGACTTTGGTCTGGATTTAAGATATTCTAGGAAAGTAGGTACTAGATGCTATCCACCTATTTTTCGTGTAAGTATTTTTTTTTTCCTGTGTCCTTTAGTACAAATGTTATTATAATTAGATGGATACCTTTCCAATACAGTCTCTTAGGTTGGTCACTTCAACTAGATATAAGAAACTATTGTTTGTGGACAAACCACGGACCTCAGCGCAATTTGGGGCTAATCTCAATAAGAATAAAAATCAATTCAGGTGACGAAAAACAAAGTTTCTTTTTCCAGTCCAAGACTATAAGTCCAAGACTATAAGTATGCTCAAATAAAAATCTCGTCATCGTGGTATACAATTTTTAACTGACGTTGTTTTGACTAGCGCCATCTGTTGGCGGCCGGATGGAAGTACCGAGTTCTTTTCACTTAAGCAGTAATTGTCTCTGCTGAAATGATTGTGCCGTATCGCCGTGGTGGTGCTTCGCCGTAGTCGGGTAATAAACACTCAACTGGTTTATATAGTTTGAACATTATAATATTTTCTTGCATCGTATACCAACCAGGTCAGTCGTAGTGAAACACAGTACTATGTTAATATATTTTTGTATCTATGATTATAACGAATGAATTCAGCATGAATGGGCCGGTTCGACCGGAGTGATACCACGGCCTCACAATAAACCGGCGTGAAGCAGCACTGTGTTGTTTTAGTGAGGGTACCGGAGGCCCAATCCAGGGTAAAGGGGGGTTTAAAGGTTGGCAGCGCACTTGTGACCCCACTGGTGTCGCAGATGTCCATGGGCGGCGGCAATAGCTTACCATCACATAAAAAAAACTAATAAATATATTATTTCATTTCATTTTTTCATTAAAGAGTGCTCTATTTCCAGGCTATCCAGGATGTGTTTAACTGCCAAATTTATTTGTTTTTCTAAACACGTTTCACTTTTTTCGAATTTAATATCCGCCAGTTTAATAACTCATCCGCACTTTATTTCTGTAGTTATGAAGTATTATTATTCTGAAGTGCCCGCACCGAGTCAGCGCATGTTTGCAAGCCAAAATTGACATGGATCATTAAAGTATAAACTATACTATACTTTTTGACTATTTTTTAGTATCCCGATAAAAAAAGTAAAAAAAAACTTTATCTATTTTTTTTGTTTTGTTTTACTCCTTTTTGTACATACTGTACGCCAAAGGTCGTGGGTTACATACATTTTATTTATTTATATATTTATATTTTATTTATTTACAACCCGTGAAATGCTGCTATCTGTAAGAAACAATACAATAAACTATTTATTTTTATTCAAAACTTCGCGTCTGTAACTCTTTCATGTTTTAACTCGTATACGAGTATCCTGCCACCTTATCTACCCAAACCAATATTTTAGATCCACTGCAGAAGAAGCCGGCTGCTCACGCGCATCAAATATGCACGAGCCGGAAGAGCAATACGA
Organism: Marasmia exigua; assembly: GCA_019059595.1. Lineage (NCBI taxonomy): Eukaryota > Metazoa > Arthropoda > Insecta > Lepidoptera > Crambidae > Marasmia > Marasmia exigua. The sequence goes on from CM032466.1 coordinate 18,692,284, forward strand.
CTTGCTCTTTGTATTACTTACCCCTTTACTGCTGGGAATGGAAATCACTTAATATATTTATGTATGGTAGACGAGTAGATCGATCGCCTGATGGTAAGAAGTTGCCGCCGCCCATGGACACCCGCAACAGCCGACACCAATGAAGTCAAAAGTGTGTTACTAATCTTTTAACTTAATCCAACTCAAATAATTCTTTATTTGCATAGGCTTCTACACATCACTTACAAATCTTCAACCATTTGAATGATTTAAAACTATTTATAACTACAATTGTATAATTTATTAATATATATGTTGATGCATAAAATATACTTTAAAAAAATTAACATAATGCGATTCTATAATGTATCAAGACGGGAATTAACATGGCATTTATTATGTGATACAACTTTGTGTACTCACATATTTGGCTCGACGTTTCGGCAACGTTACAGAAGCCGTGGTCACGAGCGGACTGACCGGTCAGTTATAATGCAACGCGAAAATCTAAAAAACTATAATGCGATTTTACCACCGGCTCGGAAAGTTGTTTCTGGTCGAAAAGATCCAGCAAGAAACTCACCAGTTACTAATTTTAATCGCCAAACTTTCATTCAATGTTGTGTCGTCATCATACCAAGCAATCATATATAGCCATAGTTTAATTGTAACACAAAATAAAATAAAGGAAATAATAAAATAAATATTATGAGGTTAACCGAAGCAGACCAGTCCCCAAAGGCGACACCAGTTCTTTGCAAGTAAAATACATTGAATTTATCTACATACACTGTTTTTTTTATTTATATCGAAAACCTCATAATAGGTATCGTAAATGAAGTCCATTTGGCGTGTTAGATCAACAATATAAGCAAAAAAAATTCAGCTGTTCCATACGTTATTGAATGAATATTCTAAATGGAACTAAATGGAATTCATTAACGATTCCTTTTATGAGGTTGTCGGGATACAAAGGATAAAAAAATAACGACGTATAAATGCGTGCTTAGGAACCTATAGGTAAACGGAAATGTGAAAACTCTTGCGCGATGCAATTGTCACCCAGAGCCATTTATTGGTTTATTTTGGAACTAATACTGTCAGAAACGAAGTGAGGATAAGCCACTGGTAATTTATAAAAAAAAACAAAATATCCACTTACCTGAAAATCAAAGGGAACTAAGGCTACGAATCTGGGAACGGAAATAACATATGAACTCTCAAATTGATTATCTACTACTATTTACACAAATTAATTAGCACAATGCTGTGTTTCGCTGCGTGAGTGAGGGTACCGGAGGCCCAACCAGGGGGAAAGGGGGCTTCAAAGGTTGGCAGCGCACTTGTGTCTCCACTGGTATCGTGGGTGTCCATAGGCGGCGGCAATTGCTCACCATCAGGTGATCCGTCTGCTCGTCTGCCACCTATCACATAAAAAAAAACCTACGGTCAGGTGACCCACTAGCTCGTTTACCGCCTCCAGCATGAAAAATATCTTCTCTGAGCAGCTCCTAAATTTATATAAAGGCTGCTGAGCCTAAATAGTAAAAAACATTAATTGTAAATTACATTAATTGTGAACGCTGAGGTGATGATGATGATGTGTTTTTATGCCAGCTGTATAAGCCTTAGTCTTTGTAAAAAAGTGTTCATGGGTTAAAATCATAAAAAACTCGCTTCTCCTCGGAAGAAGCCGGAGCCTCATGCGCATCAAATATGCACGAACCGCGAGCAATACGACTTGGCCCCAGTTTTACTTAACCTTTCACTGCAGAGACCGAAAGCATTTTTCTAGTGACTGACTTTGGAGACAGGGTGTGGGTACGAAGGAGATATTTCATGTCGTAATAAAGAAGTAAGTTTATGATTCTTTCTTTAGGAATGAAATCTAAACGCCCTGTTGGTCTAGTGGTTTAAGTACCGGATCATGATCTTTGGGTCCTGGGTTCGATTCCCGGGTCGAGCGAAAAGTATGTTTCGAATTTTTCGAACATAGCTCGGGTTTGTGATCACCAATCCGCATTTGGCAAGCGTGGTCATTAAGCCTAATCCCATCATAGTAGCGATGACTTGATTTATATGATGGAGGCCTTTGCCCTGCAGTGGGACAGTTTATAGGAATGAATACTTTAACGAATAGTCAAGAGTTCTTATTTTTTTTTATAATAATAATTCATTTCAGAGTTCAACGCTAAGAAAACACATAATCATGATCATCAGCCTATTGCAATCCACTGCTGGACGTAGGCCCCTCCAATTGTTCGCCACTGTGATCTATCCATGGCTTCTCGCATCCAGCTCTTGCCAGCCATCCTGCGCAGATCGTCCCCCAGCCTAGCCAGAGGGTGGTTGCCAAGACACGGTCTCCACTCTAAAACTCGTTTACCCCATCGGTTGTCGGTTCTGCGGCTAATATGGCCAGCCCACTGCCACTTAAGCTTGCTAATCCGGTGAGCAATGTCGATGACTTTGGTTCTCTGCCGGATCACCTCATTTCGGATTTGATCTCGGAGAGAGACGCCGAAAAACTTGTGTTAAGAAAACACAGATGTATTTATTCTCTAGTCCGTATCAATATCATTTTGTGGTTCTTCATACACAAAACTGAAGTCATACATAAAAATAAATACGAATACTACATAGTTTAATTTAAGGAATAATTAGATTTAAAACTAAATGAATGCGTGTTTATTTTATAAATATTTTGACATACGATATGTAATGTTGAATTTATTAATGAATAATATTGAAAATCAGCTTTGTAATAAATATTTGACTATGCATGATTTCTACGCCATCGGTGGCTGAATATTTTGAACGTTATTTTAGTTTGAGAACACATGTACCATATTCTTGCAAATAAACCATCTTTATCTTTAAAACCTTTGAATTCCTTCAGCCAGCACGTTGCGTTCGAGCACTTAGAAATCATTTGAATTTGCTTACAATGCAATGGATGTCGATCTCTGGGGATTTTGGACCGGACGTTACGACCGAACCAAAGTTCCTCTCCCTTTCACACGCACTTTATTTGAATGCGACAGGTGTATATCCCTGGAAGTTGCGAACTGGCACTTATCAGGGGCCAATGGGGCATGAATCCGGAGGAAGCAAAGTTGCCCCACCTTACAAGAACTAAGGGTGAGTTCGCACTATAACTGTGCTTTTACAGCTGTCGGTTATTCACCACAAAAATGTCATGTTCACCACAAAAAAGCGGCGGTTACTACAGCATAACTGACGTTTACGCTAAGCGAACCAAAGAAGGTAGTTTAAAGTCTCTTAACCGAGGATTTTTTGTTTTAAATTGCAAATGGAAGAAAGAAAGGAGCACTGAGCCCATAGGGCCATCGTCTGTATGTCAAAGCCATTAATATGTATATTTTTAAGTTGTATTCGACGTATAGACCGAGTAGCGCAAAAAAAAAGCTGCTTGATGTTTTACCTTACCTGATCATGTGAAAAAGTACAGTCTAATGATTTGTATAAAATACGTATACGTATGCGTATTTTTCAATTTAAAAGCATTATACTTTATTCTACGAAATATGAATGATACCAAAAATCATCTTAAAAAATATGAAAATCTGACTTTTAGTTATAGATGAGTTTAAATACTGATAGAACAGTAATTAGGCATTTCCGAACTGGTATGACATTGAAATCTTCATTAAACGTGCCTATACCTTCCTAAAAGACCGGCAACGCATCTCCAATCCCTCTAGTGCGTCTGATGTCCATGGGCGGCGGAGATCACTTACCATCAGGGGACTCGCTTGCTCGTTTGCCTCTCTTTCTCATAAAAATAAAGTTAAATTTCGTTTTTTTAACTGAGTATTAAATTTTTGTGATAAACAGTACGGCTGTTTAATGTTTAACTTAACCATTACTGCCCATTTTCGTAACTGGCCGTTATCAAAATTTTGGTAAACTCCGCCCTAAGTGTAACGTGCGCAGTTAAATAAGAAGCTATTTGGCTGGAGAGTCAGCCAAACTTAGTTTTAAAGATCCATAATATTATCATTATAAATCCATACATAATAAAAATACATAGAAGAGATAGTGCCTTTTTTGTGTCTAATTTTACTTTCCCTTTTTGTGAAAGGTTGCAGTTGTATAAAAGTTAGTTTGTACTAGGGTGAACATTTCCAGCTATTTGAACAAAATCACAGCACAAAACTAAAATCTAATCAATGTTGTACAACAAACTCATCGTCATCATCGTCAGACCATTTAAGTCCCCACTGCTGGGGCACGGGCCTCCCTCAATCACATGAGGGGTAATTGCCATACTCACCACACTTGGCAGACGGGTTGGCGAGGGTTTTGATATAAATACAGAGTTTTCCTTCTCTGGGTGCTGATGATCATGCCAGCAGCTTTACCTTAATTACAACAAACCTTACAACAAAGTAAAAGTACCTAATGCATCTTATTTCCTACATTAGCGAGTACCGCTGACTAACGATGCCAATCGACTTAAATTCTTAGCTAATAAACCAGGACCCCAATTCTCGTGCTCGTGATATTTTGAAAACATGGCGGATATCACCTGAAAAGCATACAAAAAAACTATGTTTTAGTGTTATATGTCGTATGAAAATAAATGTCACGATCACGAGAATTGGGGTCCGGATCTATTTTAAATTTCGTAGCTTCAGTCTCTAAGAAAACATTTATACAATTTATTATATAATTAAACAGTACTTTTTATCTGTTTTGCAATAGAAATTTGGATAAACACCATAAGTCGCCGTTTTGGCGGTAATCAAATTTCAAGTACGATACCAAAAAGTTAGCTTTGAAATTGTTAAAAAGACATCCGGTTTCATCATCATCAGCAACCCACACTCGTCCACTGCTGGACATAGGTCTCCCCTAATGCACGCCACTGCTCCCGATTTTCGGCTACTCTCATCCAGTCCACACCAGCTAGCCTTCGAATGTCATCATCCCATCTTGTCACAGAGCGACCAGATATCAATTCAACAATTTTAATTAATTGGAGTTGCTAGTATGCCCTACCCGTCATATTAAGGTGACGTTTGGTTGATTGGTAAATGTGGCCACTGGCCATTAGCCACGAGTAGTAGCGTCACGATGTCACCTTAAGCTACTTGCAACACTTGGCTGGTGATCTAAGTTTTATCTCGATGAAAAGCATAGAATTTCTAAAAACTGTGAAAAATTCATTTATATAAACAACAGTTCTTGTAAAACACAGATGAAATTTCACACATCAAATTAACACTACAAAGAAGTTTTACACAGGAGTGAGTATACATTTTTAATTTTAACACGCGGGCAAGGTGCGGGTAAATGTTTAATCACGTTTGAGCAATAGTGCCCTTAAGGTAGACAGTCTAACTATTATCAGCAGCCATAATATGTAATTTTTCTTTTATGTCATCGTGGCTGGAGGAACAGAGGCCGAAATAGAGATGGATAGATTGTGTGAAGAATGACTGATGGAAAAATGGGTGGATGATTCGATGACGCATGACAGGCACGTGTGGAAAAGAAAGACATACTGCGCTGACCCCAGATAACCTGGGAAAAGGGCAGGAGGATGATGAGGTGGCAGACGAACAGACGGATCACCTGATGGTAAATGATTGCCGCCGCCCATGGACACCCGCAACACGGAGTCACAATTGCGCTGCCAACCCTCACTCACGCAGCGAAACAACACAGTGGTACTTCACGCCGGTTTTCTGCAAGGCCGTGGTATCACTCCGGTCGACCGTGGAAGAATCACAACGATAAAAAATAGATAGATAGATAGCAACATTTATTCACTGAATAATACGACACACCACATTTTACAGATAATAACGCAACAAGTATAATCAAATCAAACACAAACTAATACAGCAAACACAACATTACAAATATAAAAGAAGACAAAAAGAGAAAAAAAAAATTAATCGCGTGGGTTGGAAAAGGACCGAGGCGACGATTCCCGCAGAGCCCGTTTGTGAACCCCGTTCGCTGTGCAGCGGCATTTGACCTTGGTTTCCGGCTTAACGTGTACGCGTTTCAATTGTCTTATCAACGGATAATAACATGATGTAATAAAATCAAATAATTGGTGTAAAATAGGAGTGACACAGTACCAGCGCTGTGTTTCACCGAGTGAGTTAGGGGGCTGGAGTGAGTTGAGGTTGGTGGGGCAATTATTTACCGCCTGTTGGGGATGCTTCGACTCACTCGACTATCCCCCAACCTCACACGACCTCGGGAGGGGCGAGATGGCTAACCAGCCACGTAGGGGCTCGTGGCGGGACGGTGTCAGGGGTGACTTACTTCGCGATCCAGGTGAGTGGTTTACCAGCGGGGGCGGCGCGCCACGCGTGGCTAATGTTTAGTCTGTTAACTATTTTATTTTTGCATTATACTGTTTTTATGTCACAAATAATGAATGAATGAATACAATTTTATTTTACACAATACATAAAGTATGAAAACTTACGACAGGAGTAATGTACAACGAAGGCGGCCTTATCACTGTGTTACCAAATGTGGAAAAGCCACGCTTAGGCATGAATTGGCCGGCTCGACCGGAGTGATACCACTGTCTTACAGAAGACCGGCGTGAAGCCGCTCCTGCGCTGTGTTTCGCCGTGTGAGTGAGGTTACCGGAGACCCAATGGGGGAGAAGGGGAAAAGGTTGGCAGCACCCTTGTGACTCCACTGGTGTTGCAGGTGTCCATGGGCGGCGGTATTGCTTACTATCAGGTGATCCGTCTGCTCGTCTGCCACTTCTCATATATAAAAAAAACTATGTGCTAATGGTAAATAATCTATTTCAGAACCTTCTTTTCTTGGTGTCATACACGGGAGATGAGTAAACGTCAAAAATATACCTACGAGGATATAAATGATAATAATGCAATACCACACATTAACAACAGTGCCTACACGTAGCCAATTGGTATCATCAAACGAACCAAGAAAAATTAAACACATTAACTTTTTTCCACTAGGTACCTTCCTACGTAAATAATAATACAGAAGACATGATTAATGTTACCTTTCTACTTATGTGGGTATAAAGTATTAGGCAACAGTGCCTACTCGTAAAAAACACATATACTGTTTTTTTAATAGGTAGGTTAGGTTAGGCTATACTACTATGACAAATTCATCGGATAACCAAATTACTAACCCTATCAGCCCAAATTAGCAACGAGCAACCGCTTATCCAAATCAAAACGGTGTAACGGGCGCACGCAGCTAGATCACATCAGACCGTGACTCGTTATTGAAAAGGTCGAGTTTCGTGTGAACGCACCTCGTGATCGCGGTAGGCAAGCATGCATGTGCATGTTGTTTTTAGACCTTATTGCCGAAGGGCGAAGATTGATATCTTATTGAGACAGTGTCGGAAGTGAGTCCATATTCTGTAACGGTGTTGCGGGGTAGAGCCTTTCGGCAGTTCTCGTTACACCATTTCCATTTCCACATAGGTTAGGTGAGTCGCTGGATAGGTTTAGCTGGAATGGCATCGCAAAAGTCATGCAAGATTTTGTATTTTTAGCCTGAAACACAGGTCACCCTAGTTCAGGCAAAATGTTAAATATATGTATTAATATATAAGATTTATTGATGAAAAGTATTAGACAAAAGTTATTTTGAAATAAATATTTTATTTATTTATTAAGATTAACATTTTATTAATTAAACCACAGTATAACAAGAGCTTTAATTAATTAAATTGAGACAACATAACATACATTATCCTGATTCCAAACTAAGGTCACATAGGTATGTGGCCTGTCTGTGAGCAAAGAGTCATAACAGTTAGAATGATTGGTCTGCTTGTGTCTCTACCACCTATCACATAAAAAAGTAAGTTGAGCATCACTAATATTTGCACTATGTCGCGCGAGATCCGACCCTAACCGCCGATCGGGCCACTCAGTGTTTATACGGCGCAGTTTCGGCCGAGTTTAAGTGGGGATAAACCTTTACTTTTCCTGTCTCCGGAGCCACGAGCACTGTTTCTGTTTTATCGCCGCGCCGTTAGGGGGCGCTGAGGGCCTTTCCGATGGTAATTGATATTGCACTGGTAGATTGATTTGCTTGTAAATTGAAGTTCGTTTAATTGGAATTCGTGTAAACCGTTTTCTGTTCTCTTGAGTAGTGTAGACTAGTCATGTCAGATGTTGATTTCCGGTGGTTAGTGGAGTAAAAAAGGCAGCTCACTGGAAAAAGTTTATTTTTCATTGATGAACGTACTATAATTTCAAATTATAAAGATGTACAACAAAATGGCATGAATTTAAGCGCTCCAGAGCAACAACACTTGCATAGACGAGAAGGACCACTAAATGACATGATCAAGAAGTCAAAATATCTGAAAAGCAAATTGTTGTTGAAACCTTCGAATAGGTATAAGATTACAACTATAATAATAGCTCAAATTAAACAGAACAACATAGATGTTAGGTACGCAAAGCTCTTGGCTGCAGTTCTCTGTAACGTCGATATTCGATATCACAACCGTGAGGTATCATTAAAGCACAATACTGTGTGTACACCTAATGAAGGGTATTACCATCTATCTTGGTGTATGGAACATTAAATGGTAAAGTTTGTACGTATTGAACGATACACGCCTTAGATCAGTTTTCTAATAAATATACGTATTCAATTTTACACACTTGCAAATGTTTGACCTTGTGTTCGACGGGATGCTCAATTGCTCATGGCGAGTGAGCAAGTATGAGCCTTATACGCGTAGCTGCAAGAATACTTTTATATCATTATTTTTATCCGCCTGCCATAGTCCATTGCTAAATTCAGGCCTCTCTAAATGTTTACCACTTCATCAACTCACTGGTTTTTTTTATGAGATAGATGGCAGACGAGCACACGGATCACTTGATGGTAAGTGATTGCCACCACCTATGGACATCCACAACACCAGCGAATAAATAATAATAATAAATAAATAAATAAATGTTTCACAACACCGGCGAAGTCAGAAGTGTGCTGCCAACCATTAAACCCCCTTTTCCTCCGAATTGGGCCTCCGGTACAATGCTGTTTAAGGCCGGTTTTCTGAGATGTCGTTGCATTGCTCCGGTCGAGCGGGTCCATTCATGCCGAAGTATGGCTCTCCCACTGTCGGTTAATTGTATCCAGCTTTTTTAACCCATCTCTCGCATATTATCACTGTTACCTAATCTGACGGCGTGATACACTACGTTTCTCAAGACGTTTACTCTAGAACTCGTTTACCCCAACGGTTTTCGGTTCTACAGCTGATGTGGCTAGTACACTGCCACTTTAGCTGGCTGATCTAGTAAATTACGAAAATAATTATGACTATGTCGATGACTTTAGGCTTTATTTATAAGCGTTCAATGAACCTTAGTTAGCTAGCACGGTGTATATAAATAATTTTGACGTTTGAAACAAAAAAAAATCGTGCAAAATTTTCGAAAAAAGATTGGAATCTGCTTTATAACAACGTAGTTAGCAAAGGTCTAACAATAATATTTGAATAACTGCCGCATTAACCTAACTTAATACGATACTAAATCTTTGATATAGCGCTGTCCTTCTTTACAAATCTGACGTTATACCGTAAATTTATCCACGTATAAAGATTGGTCGAATCAGGCGTAAGACCCTTAAATTTTTTTGTTTCAAATCAAAGCTTTGCAGATATTCATTATCTTGAGAAAATTGTCGACTTGCAATGCTTCATACGGCGCCTCGCATCGGATATAGTTAATTATACGACAAAAAGTAGACTAAGATCCGCTTCGGGTATTAAAGGAGTGTAATTAAAACTTAGAGAGCAAGTCGAGGACCGCTCGACTGAGCGCGAACAATGTGACCGAGATGGCTAAAGAATTCAGAGTTACATTACGTTATATCCTTTTGTCTAGTCCTTAAGCTAGTACGAATGTACTTAGCAAACTAATAACAATAATGTCCTCCAAACCGATATTTCGGTCATGGCACCCAATCACAGCGATCAGCCATCAACGCAGGACATATTATAGTGCACAAGTGCACTCTCTATTCCCGTAGCCTCTTATTTTGATTGGGACACTAGTGTGACACGACCGAAGAGGGATAAGGGATTAGCAAACTGACAAGATATTAAAAGGCAATCAGATGTGTACTTTAAACAAGAGTTGCTTTCAATCTCGGATCATTTGTCATCATGTGGGCACAAATGATATCTATATTTACTGTATCAGATTTTTCAAACTTGTCTCCAATCCTTCACCTTAATGTTTAACACTAAACCGAGTTTTTTTTGGGTGACGATGCTGCATTTTTATATGCTAATACGTTAAGTATTTTCGCTTATTGTGGGAGTTTTGGACGATGAAGGTTTGTATTGCAAGCACTAATGAAGTCTTTCCAACGCATGGGTAAGAACCCGCGTGCCCGCTTGTCCACAGTCGACGATAATCTCTGTTTGATTTTTAGTTCTTTCAGGATTAAAACATCGGTCTTACCTTGGGGCCACTTCTATAGTGATGAAGAAGAATAATAAAGTCTCTTGGCTCACGTTGATTTGGCTGATGTTCGGGTTGGTGTTGACCTACATCATGGTACATCTAGTAGCCGCGGACCTCCTGCTGCATCTGACTCAGTTACCAGCTCATAGCGTTGCATTGTAAATCACTGAGTGACGTCAGACAGGGAACACAAAAGTTCTCAAGCATTTAGAAGTTTTATGATTAAAAGATGTCTGGCCATGACGCCAATACGGAGTACTAGTATAAAGAATAGACCCAAGGCTTAGATATACTTTATACGAGAAAATATTGTTATCATACCAATAACCTTACCATCCAAAGATCGTAAGCAGTGGAAGAGGGGTAGGTGAAAAGCGAACCCCGGGCGCTGAAGCGACTGGTTTGGATGCCAGATGAAGAAGAAGAAATGAGAATTTATTTTTGGGACTCACCGACAACTTGCAGATATCCAACTTGGCTGATCATCGGGTTGGTGTTGACCTGGCACATGTAGTAGCCCCGGTCCTCCTGCTGCACCTGGCTCACGTGGAGCAGCCAGGTCATGGCGTTGTCGTGGGAGACGCTGAAGCGGGCTAGCCGGGTGATGACATGCCGGTGGATTGTGAGGATCATCTGCCGGTCGATGTGGATCCACGCCACCTGGGGAATAACGATTATTTGAATGATAAAGATGCCTGGACACGTGGATTCCCTCGCCTGTCCTCTAATGTATAATTTATTTAATAATTTTACTTTGGTGATTCATCTAAACGATACTGATTATAAGCATTGTATATCATACTGTACATTTATATAAGAATGAAAATTGTAATTACCACATTAATTGAAAAGAGTAACTACAGATTTTCTTGCTGGTTCTTCTCGCTAGAAATCGACATTCAGAATCAGCGGAAGATTTCATAATCTTTGACTTTGACATTCATAAATAATCTGGATAAACTTAAATATTTTTATTTTTTTATTTAGGGCACATAGCGAGGAGAACAGACGGCCGTTGGGGCGGAAAGGTCCTCGAGCTGGAGGCCACGTACAGGAAGTCGCAGCCGTGGCAAGGTGGACCGATGATCTGGTGAAGATCGCGGGAATCCATTGGCTCTCCCATGGTTAAGATCCAATTTTAAGAGGAAATGACGAGGAATACACGAGAAAATTAACATGTAAGTATCCGAGCTAACACATTATTTTATAATAAAAACGAATATATTCAGAAACTTAATGACAGCAATAAAAGATAACTAAAATTTAAAGATTAATATTTCACGACCAAACTTAAGAGATAAAACCAGCTAGCAACTAACCATCAAATAATACATGTTCCAGTGTGTGGTTAGAATTCAATTTCCCGTTGGTATTAGAGTTAAATTTATACTGAGTTTGGCTTAAATTTCTGATTTCGATGCAGACTAAAGCCGGCCCCAAATAGAGTTAGAATTTAGCGCTCGAGCTTATACATTTTGTGATATCGTATCAACGCATGTTTTATGAGAACTATTAAAATGTCATGCTTATTCAGTGGATCACGTGGCAACAAACTGACCACTTAGGTTGCCCAAAACCGTGTGACGTGAAGGAGTGGCAGTAGAAAAGCTGACCCCGGGCTCCGAAGCGACAGCTTAAAAGAAGAAGCTTTGCTTAATACAGTGTCTATTGACAAGTGTCGCCGTGTGGTCCACGGCAGAGTAGAATGGGCCACCCTCAGTCTTACCGAGGTGTCGTAAAAGGCGACTAAGGTAAAGCTGCTGGCATGATCATCAGCACCCAGAGAAGGAAAACTCTACATTTATATCAAAACCCTCGCCAACCCGCCTGCCAAGCGTGGTGAGTGTGGCAATTACCCCTTATGTGATTGAGGGAGGCTCGTGCCCCAGCAGTGGGGACTTAAATGGGCTGGGCTGACGATGATTGACAAGTATACTTGACCCCTTAGGGTGAGTTAATGCTCATTTTTTTCGAAAAATCCACTGTCAAAATCATATTTTTACCCAACTACGGCGAAGCAAAAGGAGGGTTATGATTTCGACCTGTATGTATGTATATATGTATGTATGTATGTATGTTTGTATGTATGTATGGTAGTTCATCTGTTCCCTCATAACTTCTTAATTAGTTATCATATTTGAACAAATGAGTTGTCGTTAGAAGCGTCTTAATTGTTTTCTGGTTATAGGCGACATGGCGTCACATTGAATTAACTACAGCACCCTCTAGGAATGCGGAATGACTTAGAGTAAGGAACTAAAAAAATATTGCTTCACGTTACCCTGTAGGGTATCAAATAAATGAGCTTTTTTAGCACATTTCACATATGTAATTTTATTTACATAACTAAAAATATGTTTAATAAAAATAAAGTTTAAAAACTACCTACCACTACCAAAAACACGCTATAAGAAGAACGAAACAAGAAAATTGTCTCTGCTGAAATTATTATGCCATATTGCCGTGGTCGTATGCCACCTACTGTAGCAAAACAGATTCATTAAAATAATAAAATAAAATCAACTTGGCATACGACCACGGCGATACGGCATAATAATTTCAGCACAGACAATTTTTTTATTTCGTACTTTTTAGAGCGTGTTTTTAAGAAATCAATTAAAAAAAGCTCTAATTTAAAATGAAGACTCGCTGAACGTTACTGTGGATACTTTTTGAGCCTATTAAAGAAGTTACGATTAAAAACGGATACATTTTGTAATATTAGAAGGAGCAAATTTTAGCTCACGTAAAATTCTCAAGTTATATTGTTACTTTTAGACTTCCACATAACCTAAATGTGTGCAAGTTCCTGATTTCACTGCATCATGAGAGGGAGCTACTAAAATATTCTCGCAATAAAATTCCTGTTTCCCAAATGAAAGTTTTATCGTGCTCGGTTTGGAGACAGAGTACTCCGGCCAATGTTTCAGACGAAAATATTTTAGTAAAACAGAAATGATTTGGTCGATGGTTTGTTTTCTGGAAGTGCTACCACAGTATTAGTAGTCTATCTCATAGAATGTGTCTTTGACGGGTTTGAATGTGTGCGTAGGTGTCGAGGTGCGTGTGTATGGTCTGCTTCGAACTACATTAACACAATTTATGGGTACGCTTGGAGGGTACCGCATGTGGGCTGCACACGTACCTATGCTGTCCTGTTACGTTAAAAGTGACAAGAGAAGCTTAAAATGTACCTAGTGGCGTTTGTTAAACAACTGAATATTACCTAAAATGTAGTGCTATATTCGACGACATTTTTTTGTTAAGAAATGCTATTTAAATTCATAACAGTTCTCAAGCAACGACCTGATTCCGTAATAAGTAGCTTAAGCGGGTGTCTATGGGCAGCGGCAATTGTGTCTGCTACCTATCACATAAACAAGTCTTTATTTTACGGATAATTTTGCGACAGAGAAAACAAAATAGCGATGTATTTCAATGTTTAGGTACGTATGCATTATCCAAAATTGAGAGAAGACAATCGTCTCTGCTCGGTTACTTTTCTCCACAAAACCCTACTTATTGGCCCCCCAGTGTAACCAAGTTACGCACAAGCCAACACTAAAACCGGATAAGTAGCGCAAACGTCTCCGAAGCCGAACTACAAACAAATCTGGGAACAGCGAAACTAAATCTTGGCGGGGCCACGCATCGGTGTTTACTTTGACAAAGTCACAACCGCGTTAAATTTACCCGGAGAGACCGCAGCTTGGAACCGTGCCGCAGTGCGCAACAGTCAATACGATGCATATTTTACGAGACCCCTGAACTTTGCGCTGTATCCGCTTTTGTGTGATATCGCGGGATAAGGAACTATGTGACTTTTCCTATATTAGCTAAGACTTCGAGAAAATATAAGGTATCAAGAATTATAAATAAATAAAAAATGTCCTCTGGCTTTGCTTCTTGCATGATCGTATCCGAAATTTCGAGATCCGCGTAAGAACTAAGGTGTAGCTTATCTCTTTGTCCTGTAAGCCTTAAGTGACAATGGGCTGGGCACATTGTGAGGAGAGCAGACGGCCATTGGGGCAGAAAGGTCCTCGAGTGGAGGCCACGAACAGGAGGTCGCAGCCATGGCAAGCCCCCCACAAGGTGGGGTTGAAAATCTGGTGAAGGTGGAAGAAATCCATTGGATGCGGGCTGCACAGGACCGATCTGTGTGGAGATCATTGGGGGAGCCTATGTCCAGCAGTAAACGTCTATTAGCTGAACTGATGATGAATGTTCTCTAACCAATATTGTCACCCTGCCTAAATATACTTATTAAAACCAAAAACAATTAATTTTCTATTTTACCTGCTGTTTAGGCAGGGAGAAGATATTTTGGCTATGGCGGCCAGTCTCAAGTATCGGTTATCGACACAGGAAATATTATACTGCATAAATGTATGCGGAAACATAAGTGCACTCTCTATTCCTATACCCTCATATTTCTACGGGACACCAGCGTGACACGACAGAAAAACGCGAATTTCAGGGCACGGGGGTACAAGACCACTAACTTGAAGACTTCGGGCTGAAAACTGAAAATATCTTTAAAAAAAGGCTCATCAGTGAACCCAGGACGCTGAGATCATGGCCCTGTACTTAAACCACTAGACAAACGGAGAGTTATCGACGTCCCACGGCGGTTTTCAGGTTTGTTTTAGAGATACATTTATGATGGATGCCTAAAACTTATTTAGAATTTGATTAAATAATTACTTCGGTTGGAGAACAAAAAGTATTTTAATAACTTTTATCAACAACAAGGTTATTAATCCCAATTCCAGAACAATGCGAATACCCTAACATTCCTGGTCAAGCCCCTGTAATACAAAATGTACCCTCCAATTGTTACAACCATTTCCTATCTAGAATCGTCCATAGATCAAGCCGGCACAGACTCTATTAGCAGCTTTACCTCCCACGTTCATCAGTGTTGCCAATAAGAACACGAATCTTCTATACTATTTATAAAAAGAGTTTTTTTTATAGTGACACAGTATAATGGCTCTCCTTAGCCCGATGGTAAGCAAGACTTCTCTTGCTTACCATCGAACTCTTGGACTCTTCAGTCCACGTTGCAATTACAACAGAAGCGATGTCAAGGTATCACCTCCGTCGGGACTGCCATACTGGTCCGCGAGATATTTCTTCACGCTTCGTTTGAAGGAATCCATATTGTAGGAAGGAGGAAATATATGCGCCGGCAACAAATTTTATTCATTGATAGTGCGGCAGAAATAGGAACTGCCAAATGTTTTTGCGTGAGGCCGTGTGGTCCCCGGCAGAGTAGAATAGGCCGCCCTCACTCTTACCGAGGTGTCGTAAAAGGCGACTAAGGTAAAGCTGCTGGCATGATCATCAGCACCCAGAGAAGGAAAACTCTGCATTTATATCAAAACCCTCGCCAACCCGTCTGCCAAGCGTGGTGAGTATGGCAATTACCCCTCATGTGATTGAGGGAGTCCCGTGCCCCAGCAGTGGGGACTTAAATGGGCTGATGATGATGATGATGAAATGTTTTTGCCCGTGATGGATTTATTTAATAAATACAATTGTTTCTTACAAACTAACAGATGTCAACATCCAAAACGCTTATAAGAATAGTCAGTCATAGTACAATTTTGATGTCAATGAAAATGCTATTACAAGATAATCAATTTAAAAATTAAACGTCATGTGAAATTAAAATGTATACAAATGTCAAAACCGAAAAAAATTACATATAAGAATAATACATAGAAAATACAGAAAACAATTACATGACATACGAATAAAATTTTCAATATAAGATGTCAGAATTGGTACATAAACAATTTAATTACATTTACTGGAAGCATAGCTAATTGCTTTGATTAGTAATGTATTAAGATGGTCGGTGAATAAGTCAATACTGAAGTCATGAGCGAGCATATCCCCTATAAAAGGTAAAGCGCGATTAGTGGGTGCATGCCCAGCAAATGTGGTACGCACAGTGGGTCGCTGCAGAAGGTGCGGCGGCCGACGCAGCGCCACAGTCCCCTCCTCGCCCCAGCTTAGTCGTTTGGGAGCTAGAAGTTTAAACTCGGCAAGTATCATTGCGCTATCTACTTTATTTCTTAAAATGACCCTGTAGTATAAGACGAGCTGTAAGACTCTTCTTAGTTTCAGGGTATCTAAGTCTACCATACCTAACACAAAGGCGGACGGATACAAAAAAGAGTAGAATCCGTGTCTTTTTTTTATATAACCAGCGGGCATATTTCCTCTGGACCTTCTCTACCATCAGATAGTATTTCGTTTCGTGAGGATCCCAAACAATTGCACTAAAATCAAGTTTACTACGTACATAGGAATTATAAAGTACGGTAGCAACCCTTGGATTGGAACCAAGTGTTTTATTGGCCGATTGATTGGTGTTTTATTAAGATGACCCGCTGATTTGAGCTGATTGATCGCCTTTACTTTTTTTACATTAAAGCAGACATTAAAAAAAACATCTAGTAACGATGGTGCTGAACTGGCAACACCGACTCTCAGTGCCGCCGTAAATCAATGCGATTCCACTATTAACCAGAGGGCTATTAACAGAAACGGTGAATTTGTGATTAAGTGACGTCATAATTTATCTGACTCACTTCCTCGTAATAACGTGGCACCGGCTGCTGAGCCACCACCTCTCTATTAACCGAACGCCTGACTTATGATCAATGGAAAATTTGAAAGAAAATTTATAACGGTTGTTACTCACAGATGCAAAAATAAGTTACCCAATGAAATATCGAGCGAACTGAATTGAAATTCACGAGTTCTGTTTTTGTTGGCAACTTCGCCGTCTTCCCTTCTGCTATTTGGTTCGGAAGATAGGAGATAGTTTTTGCATCTCATCAGCGGTAGTTGGGAGTATGTGAAAATTATACGTACGAGTAAATTGAATTTTGTTTTAGTTTCGCGATGGGAAATATTAATCGATTTTACCTTTGTACTTGTTTCTATCTTCCTTTTATAAGTCCCAGATGCATCTAAAGTGTACCCATGGTACGCTTAGACAATGATTCAGGATTTGAGGAGTCTGGTAATTACAACGAAGCGACTGACATCTAACTTTTGCAATCAAGAAGGAACTTGTCCAACTGATTCACGGATGCACCAATAATGGATGACGAGCAAATTAATACGACCATAGTTTTGAAAAAATTCAAAGGTGCATGCACAGATTCAAATATATGACCTCCATATAAAAGGCACTCCCATTATTTAATGCAGGTAACAAGTGATAAAAACAAAAAAAAAACACTGAAATATTTTTCATATTTCCATTAGTCACAGGTAAGATTACACTGATATTAACTATCACTGTACCTACACATCGGTATTCACAAGTACCTATTCTCTTGAACAGATGTTAATGTGCAATAGGCAATATTCCGCATGCGCTGTTAGCCGCGGGTGAAACAATTACAGTGGCTTGGGACCTCGCCGGTGTTTTGCATAAAGTTGCATCAATGCGACAGGCTAATGTTGGCGCCCAACGTGGGGCTAATACATTCAAAAGATAGAAACATATTATTTACATCGCAATACATAACAGAACTGAACCCATATCATCAGTAATTTTAATACAATGTCAATTAAAAGTTGTCTGCATAAAATTGCAGCACCCATTTCTCGCATCACTAGACGTGTGTAACTCTTTACTGAAACGACTGAGTGATCCGAATCAGCCAAATGATACACCTGGTCCGAATCTCTAATGTTCGCTCCGAATGTATCATTCGTCTCAAATGCATCTCGAGTCTGAGTGGATCGAATGATCCAAGTGAGCGGAATGATCCGAATGAGCTGAATGATACGAGTGAGCCGAATGAGCGAAATGATCCGACGAGCTGAATGATCCAAATGAGCGAATGAATCACGGATCTATCTGAGAATCGATGTTCCAAATGAAGCGTTTCACTGTTCCTCATCTCTGCACTAATTCAGATGCAAATGTTCCAATCTTTTGAAAGATACGTTTTTGCCATAGTCTAACCATCATCTTGGCGGTGAACCAATGTGCTGAACAAATACCAATCATCAAGTTTGGTTATGTCAATAATCAAATGGTAAATACCCAACTTACCAATCATAGATCATAGTCTAAATAACAAGTGCTAAAAAATGTCAAACAGAATTGTTGCAGATAAAAAACATGTCTAGGAATTGGCTAGGATATAGTACAGTAGAGTATTCCAAAATATCAAGAAAATTCTGTTGATTTCGGTAAAAATACAAAAACGAATTTGTCATACAATTACGTGGTGCAAATCAGAAAACAATTATATAATTTTGCTCCCAATTAAGCATACAATATGGCGTAAGAGAAAACATGACATAAACCCATAGACTGCTAATGATAAACATTTGATGTCCCTTGTGATTTTCACATACTTGTTGTATGTTTGTTTTGTCAAACCTGACTGTTGACGTACGTCATCATCGAAATTTTTCGCTTTTATCTACTGCTATATTTTTGTGATTTTTATTCTTGCACCCGAAAATGAAGTCATTGTAAGGAAATTGGATAATGACAAAGTGTTGTTTGTTTATTGGCTATTTTTTAAACAACTGTACCAGTGGCTAGCCAAGCCTCTATGCAATTTTAGACAACAATATAAAGGTGATGCATCATTTATTGTGCCGATTACGTCACATTTAAAAAAAAAATATGACGGTGAATCCATAACGGAATATATCAAGAATTTTTGTACAAAATTATGTCATAATTTCTTCCTACAAGGATCCATAATTTTTACAATTGCTAAATGTGGCCTCTTTAGGTAAGAATTATGGTTACTTTTGAAGATAATATTACACAAGTACATCTTTAAAAAATCTTAATACTTTCTTTTATAGATTCACCGTTGTACTTTAAAACATGTCTCAGAATCACCACAATTAATGCAAATCTATTGATGGCACTAGTTCGTCGATGCGTCACCTTAAGCTTTAAAGTAAAATAACAATATCAGCCCCACGTTGGGCGCCAACATTAGCTTTTACATTGATGCAACGTTATGCAAAACGTCAGTGCTCGTCCCGAGCCGCCACTGTTATTGCATTGCTTATGGCTTACAGTGCAGGCACATAGAAAATGCTACTTCAATATTTACTTGTTGTATACATTTTCGTGAAATAGTAATACTGTCATGCTGTTGCAACATTGTGCTGAAAGTGTTTTAATATTGCAGATTTGTTACCGATGTTAGGTGACTTTCATTTCAAAAGTCTGTTAATATTAAGTCTGTTAATGTATGAGATCTTAGAAAAAATACGTAGCTTTTTTGATTGCCCGCTGACCAATCGTCACGATCGATCGATGCGAGTATAAGAAATCTGTAACAGTATTTTATAAAATAAAATTTAGTAAATGACAAATAAACAGCATTAGTGTAAATTTTGAAATTATTTTAAAGCTCTGAAGCATGTGGAAATTGTAAAATCTGTGTGCATTTTTTATTTTTGTATTTAGAAAATCTTATTGTTTTTTAAAATATTACATAAAATTAAAATATTTTATTAAGACCTTCAGAGATCACTAAATTTAAAGTAAATTAAAATAGTTACATTAAATTGTACTACAATGCTCAAATACTTTGTATATGAAAGACATTATTTTTAGCTACAAACACTTTTTGGTATATGAATAGTGTACTTATAAATTAAGTGAGTCTGTACTATTGTTACTATATACAGCGATGTATATTATACACATATATTATTACAGACAGTTGGTATATCTGTGTGAGCTGTTATAATTATTAGCTTTAGGCTACAATAATATCGTATGAAATGCCAACCCCGCGGTGGGCGTCAACGTTAGCGCGCCATACTGATGCAACTTTATGCAAAACGCGCAAGTCCCAAGCCACCTCCATAATTATGTTACCCACGGTGTACACAGCATGCAAAATATCTAAAATTGATGCTAATATTTGACTAAGTACAGCTATTCATGATAAGCGTTAGTGACTGTTTGAAACTAATCATCACCATTCTCCTGTAATGTTCTCAGGTTATCTGGGGTCGACGCAGTATTTTACTATATGATAAGAGGCAGGCCAGACCAATGGTAGATCAGTGGTTCAAAATGCGCTTTATATCCAGAGGGTCTGGGTTCGAAACCGAGCATGCACCTCCAGTAGTTCTACCATTAATATAATATAAATATTTCACAACATCACATACATTGATCTGACTCAAGCACCTGTGTTAGGGATATCAGAATCAACAGTGGTAATCCCACACATATATATACATATAATAGTTTTTTTTTGTAAATACATACTTATAATACATAGCAAACACCCGTACCAATACAAACAAACATGTTCATGCACACAAACGTTTGTACTGTGCGGGGATCGAACCCGCAACTCTTGTATCAGAGGCAGCGTTCACTACCACTGTTCCAATCGGGTCGTCTAACTATTAGCTCGGCGGTGAGGTAATAAACATCTTAAGGAAACCGGCAGGTTTCGAATAGTTTCTGCAACGTGTAACCATGATTCAGTTGGCCTGGTTCCTTTGTTAAAGGGTTGTGAAGGTCAGACGTCAGTCGCTTCATTGTAATTACCAGACTTTCCAAATCAAGAATCACGGTCCAAGCGTGCCCCGGGGTACACTTGGACCAGGATCCAGAGCGACAGATTTGGACGCAACTGGGAATTACACTCTGAGGTGAGGAACAAGTGGCAGGCTAGTAGATGATCACCTGCTGAATTAATGAATGAAAATAGTTTTTTTTTCAATTTAGATCCATACAGAACATTTATGAATGTCAACATGTTTACGACTGGTTCGGAATGTAGTGATAAGCAATTTCCGCCAATGACAGATAGATAGAAACCTGCACGAAAGTTAAAGTTAAGCAGTTGGTCCTGCGCTCAATACCTCTCCAGGTCGTGTCACGCTGGTGTCCCATCGGAATATAAGTGTAAAGGAATAGAGTGTACACTTAAGAACTATACTATATCCTGCGTACGTGGCTGATTGTTGAAATTAGCCGCCGTAGCCATAATCAGTTGGAGGATATTATTGATAGACACCTGCAACACCAATGGAGTCACAAGTGCGCTACCGATATTTTCACTCCCTTCTCTCCTAAATTGGGCTTTCCGATATCCGCACTTATTTAGAAACACACAGCGCAAGCTATGGCCGATTGAGTAAAGCCCATATCACTCCAGTCGAGCCGGCCCATTCATGTCGAAACGTGGTTCTGTCACAGTTAAAATTTATTCCAAAATAAATAAACAATATACGTTTTGAAGAACAAATTTTAAATTCGACCAATTTTAATCTTATACTATCATCTACCGCTGTTTTAGAATGGCGACAAATCGGCATTCCACATCAGCGGTAGATGATAAATGTTTACCTATTTTGTCATTCGTAAGTGTTCTGTATGGATTTAAATTGAATAAAGATTTTGTATCTTAACTTATCATAGCGAACGCGTATCATCCTAGACCTCACCGTCAGGTGCGATTGTAGTCAAGCGTTAGCCTAATGACCAAAAAAAACCAAATCTATGGTAGAGCTTTGTCATTTTATCGAAGGGCGGTCAGAATTGTCGACGACCAGGCACTTTCCGGCACACTTGATCCTCTGTTATTGCGTAGAGATGTAGCATCACTGTGCATCTTCTATCGCATTTACCATGGGAAATGTTCCGAGAAGCTGTTCGGCCTTATTCCAGCTGCAATTTATCACCACCGCACATCACGTCAGAACGCCAAATTCTATCCACATCACCTGGATGGATTTATATCGACTACAGTGCGTTTCTCACGTCATTTCTTACCACGCACGGTAAACCTGTGGAACCAGCTGTCATTCGTGGTGTTTCCGAACAGATACGACCTGGTGACCTTCAAAAAAAGAGTTTACTCCCTTCTTAAGAGCCGGCAACGCATATGTGATACCTCAGGTGTTGCAGATGTCCATGGTCGGTGGTGATCACTTTCCAGTGTGCCGCTCGTTTGTCCGCTATAGGTAATGTAAAAAAATAAATACAAATCTAACGTTATACCATAGATTTATCCACGGATAAAAGATTGATCGAATCGAGCCTAACAGTGAATGTATCTATGTAATTTAAATTATTTTGTTTCATATTTAATGGTTCAAAAGTGCCATTTGATTGCAGTAAAGAAATAAATATATTTCGACTTTGAATTTACGCAATGCTGGCAATGCTGAGGTTGGACCTTGTTGGCTACAGAATTTGTTCTATTTGTGTATTTATGTCACTCGTGTTTAAATTTGTATTCTGTGTCCATTAAAATTATCTTTTTCTTTTATCAATGCACGTGGGTAGTCGAAAAGGTTACGACAGTGATTGTTTCATTGTTAAAGTTGTAGATTTTCATAAATTCTCAGAAGATTTCCAATTTAAGAAATGTCGCTAGCGGCATGCGCGGACTAAAAGGGGAATGTATATATCTGAGATAAAATACCTCCGGGACTTAGTATGCCTAGAATATTTTTCAATTTGTTCTTACATTGAATTATAATTGAGTTATAGCACGATCAAGGTTACACGTTTATAATCATTATCTCAAATATTGTAGGTATCCACGACCACCGATAGATACCTACGGAAGCCGCGTTCTTATCCACTGATCTACCATCGCCCAAAGCCCATCGCCCGGTTGAGCTAGCCCATTCATGATGAAACATGACCTTCTCAGGTTGATTCCTCGGAAAAAGTTTTGTCCTATGGCGTAAGCTGTGTTTCATCGAGTCGAAATTCAAAAATTGGCAGCGCACTTGTGACTCCACTGGTCTAGGGGTTAGTTGGTTGCGGCAATCGCTAATCATTAGTTGGTGTCTCTACTCTGTAAATTGCAGACCTATCACATTAAAAAGGTAGTTATATAGATTCGTCATTATTCATCAATTCAGCCAATAGACGTCCACTGCTGGGCATAGGCTTCCTCCACGTCATCCGATGGATGCCCGCGACCTTCATCAGATCGTCGGTCCACCTTGTGGACATAGATTCACAAATCTCTAAAATATGCATTCCACGATTTGATCATGATTTACTGACAGCAATTTGCGCATAAGCAAGAATAATGGACCCATAAGAATGGATGAAAGCATTACCTCTTCATGGGTAGAAGCACGTGAAGACCATTACCAAAATAAGCTTGCACCGTAAAATACCATTGTAAATTCTTTCCCAGAGCATGAGCCATTGCTCATAAACTTTGCCATCTTAATCCTGCACTTAATCACCTCGAAATGGCATGTGAACAAACAAGTGGCATAACTCCGGGAAACTTGGTACTCGCGAGTGGGAAAGCTCGCTAAGCCTCTCCCCCTTTTTATTTCCCACCACATACTTAACGGCAATTTCAAGTGAACCGCGCCGCTTTATCCCGAGTATTAAGGTGGGTTTCCGCCGTGTGTTTTGCGACGCACATCCCTAATTTTGTCAACAAGCTCAGTGCTAATAACTAGGGTAGAAGATTTTGTGGTGTGTGTTTTCTTCGCTATTTATAGAGGATTTCAGAAGAATGTAACCATGGACTTATTTAGAGGAAAAATATCAGCTATTGTATAATTTCAATTAAATGTAATCTTGTTATTAAGTTAGTGGTGAAAATTTGGATCTTATCGTCGATTTCTTACTATCGTGTTGAAGTCCACAGAGGTACTTTCATATCAAAGTAAAGAAGCTACTTTTATGAATCATTTTGTTAGATTTTCGCATTGGATTTTAAATAAGTACATTTAATTAAGACGGAGACTAATGCAATCGTGTATAATCCCCGTTATAATGAATTCTACTATATATTAGGCCATAGATTATCAACTCGCACAATGGACCAAATGAGAGTCTTAGTGAGGAAAAAGGAGTCCACTTTACATTTACATTAGGACATAGATTAAATTAATTTAATATAAGAGACCATTCAATCAATTATTAAAAGGTTAAAATTTGTTTATTACTGGAAAGTTGCTCAGAGTATTAGACACTAATTGTACTGTACGTACGTGTATTTGTTGCAGAGGTATTTCTTTATATTATAACTAGTGACCCACCCTTACTTCGTTTCGGGACATTTAGTTCCACTTTATACCAACAGATGGCGCTAGGTGTCAATGACATCGCGCAAGCGTTTCGTGTTTTCGGATTGCCTATAAGCGTTGCCGCTTTCGGTGGTATTTACCTCTATATAAATGGTATAGACATAAATTACCTTAGCCATAATTTCATTCAGGTTGTTTTAAAGCCGTCGTTTAAGGCTGAAATGGAAACATAATTTCTGCAAATAAATTGGTTTGATTTAGTTTTATCAACTAACAAGCGTTACAATTCAACTTAATCCAGGATATGTAGTAAATTTGATACGACATAGCCCACCGAATTAGCAAATTGAAGTGGCAGTGGGCTGGTCATATTAGCCGCAGAACTGACAGCCGTTGGAGCCGTAAAGTCCTTGAGTGGAGACCGCGACTCGGTAAGCGTAGTGTAGGACGCCCTGCGACAAGATGGGATGATGACATTCGAAGGCTGGCAGGTGTGGGCTGGATGAGAGTGGCCGAAAATCGGGAGCAGTGGCGTGCATTAGGGGAGACCTATGTCCAGCAGTGGACGAGTATGGGTTGCTGATGATGATGATGATGAGTAAATTTGATAAAGAGAGCACTTATAGACCAATCTAGAAATGCTCAACATAAGGCATAGACGGAAAAACTTTAAACACAATTTTTAATGTTGTAACTTTGTTGGACTAGTCCTGAGGTGAACATAATTATCTAAAGTCCCACCCAAAGTACAGGGGGAGGGAGTGGAAAGTTCCATTTTTCGTTTTTTCGCGCATATCTCAAAAACCTTACGTCCGAGCAAAATGAGCCACTATTTTGCTTAAAATTTTGTTTATCAAATTTTAACTATTTTCAAACAATTTTTTCCGGAAAATTGAAATTTTTACAAAACGTCTTTTGTCAAAAACCTACTATAAGTCTTCTATTTCGGGATAAAAAAATGCTAAGCCCTCCAGCACAAGGATTAGAGGGGGGGACTTTTGCAACTCATAACAAGTGACCGACAGCGGACATCTCATCCGTTGTAATTGCAACGTGGGCTCTTCTTTTGCTTACGATCAGGCTAAGGAAAGCCAATATACTGTGTCACTATAAAAAAAGTCCAAATAACGCTACAAAGTAAAAACTGTGTTCCAAGGTTTTCTCCTCTATATTTCTTCATTACCTGGCTTACACAGTACCAACAAATTTTGTTACTCAAATAAATATATTGCCGTGTTCTCCCGGCAGAGTAGAATAGGCCACCCTCACTCTTACCGAGGTGTCGTAAAAGGCGACTAAGGTAAAGCTGCTGGCATGATCATCAGCACCCAGAGAAGGAAAACTCTGCATTTATATCAAAACCCTCGCCAACCCGTCTGCCAAGCGTGGTGAGTATGGCAATTACCCCTCATGTGATTGAGGGAGGCCCGTGCCCCAGCAGTGGGGACTTAAATGGGCTGATGATGATGATGATGATGAAATTAAGATATTTGAATCAGATAACAATGATAACTGGTAAAAAAATCGAATAAAGTGATACTCCCTCAAAAAGCTATCCTAATTGTTGTGAAGCGAAGAACACATATTTCCACTTACCTACTAAAAATGAAATAAGTAGCGACAAATTCTTTCTAAAGCCTCTATTACGATTGAAAATAGGAACAAATTCTTTCGACAGTGTTATTATTTACCCGCCTATTCTTAAGTGTGCTCAAAACGAGGCTAGATACGAATAAAACGATTCGGTTTATTTCTTGGTTGCGTCCAAAGCTGTCCCTTCGGAGCCCGGGGTAGGTCCGCTTTGACCATGATCCTGGATAAGGTCAGTGTAGTTTATATTAAAGCGACTGCCGTCTGATCCCTGGCACCCAAAAGTATATTTTTATATATAGTAAAGATGGGTTTAAATTGTCGAGTGAAAATGTAATAACTGTTAAACTAAATAAATTGTCATTTCGCGGTATCTATGGATACCGCGAAGAATGATGTTGAGGTCTTTAAAAATGATGTTGAGGTTTTTAACATCATTTT
The DNA here is from genome assembly GCA_019059595.1 of Marasmia exigua. NCBI lineage: Eukaryota > Metazoa > Arthropoda > Insecta > Lepidoptera > Crambidae > Marasmia > Marasmia exigua. The sequence continues at coordinate 18,718,830 of CM032466.1, forward strand.
TTTCTTAACACAATACTTTGCGCAAAAGACGCTCCCAAAGTGGTAAATTTCTATAATAAATGAATGATAAAACAAAAAAATATATATGATGTACATAATCATAAAAACTAACAACGAAAATTGTTTTCAACTAGATATAGTAAGTAGTTTCTTTTTCAATACGTTAGAAAACAAATTAACGTGTATTTGAAAATCAAAAATCAAAAAAGTTTATTTGTTAACAAATCGTTCACATAGTTATAAACCATAAACCGCAATTTATCTTCCATATATCTTACTTGTTGCTACGGAACCCTTCATGGGCGAGTCCGACTCGCACTTAGCCGGTTTTTTATGCGTAAAAACTTGCAACTTTACTCGCAAAAATCAGATTTTTATAGCTTTAACACACGAAATAAACATAGGGAATAGGTATATTAAACAAAACGAACACTCTATAAAATTACCTAATTACACATCAAACTCATGCTTTGATGTGCAATTAGTATTTTTGCTGTGCAAAAAGGTTAGATTAGGTTTGCAATTAATACATTTTGAGGGAACGTTAAATACAAGCCATAAACATAGGCTTGTTGTCCCAAATCTTTTTCAAATTAAATAAATTGGAAATTCATTTGTATTAATGAGCATTAGAATGTTTAATTATTTATTTTATTTATTTATTGTTAACATACATTGGCATAACATTACAGTTTAATACCAAAGCATTATACAATTCAACAATATTCATACTCAGTTTAATGAGTTACCTCAAAAAATTATTGATTTGCATGTAAAAAACTGCCTAATGCAGAAAGGCTACTATAAAGTAGATGATTATTTGAATGATGAGGATTCCTGGACATGTTGATCTCTTGGCATGTCCTCTGATGTGTGATTTTATTTCATAATTTTACTTTTATGATTTATCTAAACGATACTGGTTAAAAAAATTGTATGGTTTACTGTCTCTGTAATCATAATTTGTATAAGAATGAAAATTGTTATTACCATATTATTTGAAAAGAGCAACTACTGAGTTTCTTGCTGATTCTTCTCGGTAGAAATTGACATTCCGAATCACCGGTAGATTAAATAAAATTTGACAAATCATAAATGTTCTGTATGGACTTAACCTAACTACCTTAGGTACCAACAATAAATTTAATAAAGATATTTTTATTTATTTTATTATTTATTTGAATTTTTTTGAAACGAGCAGGTTTTTACAAGCTGGTTGGAAAACCAGCTTGTAACAATGGACAACATTTCAAAATTGCTAAGCTCTGACACAAAAAATACCAATTCTTTGTTTACTTTTTCGCTGCTCGAATATATATTTATTCATTTTTTATATTGCTTATTTACTGAGAAAAAAATTAAAAACTAAAAAACGTAAGATGACGTCATCGGACGGCAGAATGTAAAATATTTCTTTGCTTAGCACATTATAGTTTTAAATTTACGAAATGCCAAACCCATGACATGTAACTGTAAAAAAAAAAAACAGCTTGTCAACGTTGAATGTATGAATGACGTTGACAATGTTGACACTAGTATTATTTACCTTTGACAGTAGTACCTTTTTTTTATCAAAACAATGATAAGCAAAGGAATATCGCTGATTCAGCCGTCCGATGACGTCATTTGGCGCTTACGTCTATTTAGAATAAAAATAATTTCAATAATTATTTTATGCATGAAAATGGACAAATTTTGAAAAAAGAAAAAATATGGGTCTGTTCATTTTATGTCTATTTTCATATAAAAAAACAATATGGACATGTTAAAAATATGAAATGTTGTCCATTTGCGGTGAGGAATCACCGCAGAGCTAATGGCAAAAATATTCACGTAAGATTCGAAAATCTACGTGTAAAGCAACGTATTTGATTGTGAACCTAGAACCTTTTGTTAGGAAGACGCACGTTAGATAGATAGATAGATAGATATTCTTTATTGCACAAAAATAAAATACAAGCATGATACAACAATATTATTCACTTAGTTATAACGGCCACAAGTTTCGGTTTATTTATATCAGCGTAGAAATCACTTAAAGGAAAAATATAATCCGTGCACACGACCGGAGCTCGGGCGGGTTAAGGTATATTTGATTAGGGTCCCAGGATCGACCCCTGAGGCATTCCCACTGGGTGCTCATATCGCCAGTTTTATTTGCTTCTCTCCATTAAATCGATTTTCAATGATGCCCTTTTAGTAAACAGATTCCGTGTAATTTACCTTTCTAAAGAATATCGCTTTAGGCTTTCCTCGGTTGTCAGTAAGCCTTTTCTATTGAAAGTCTTAATGAGATCAAGATTTTTGTATGGAATAACAAGCAACGCACGAATCGGACATGGGTTCTGTAGTTTCAAAAACTTGCTGGAAGTCTTCCATTTCTGGATAAAAATGCTAAACCCAAACACACAAAAGCTCAAAGCCCAGAGGGGGGGACTTTTAATATTTTTCAATATATAATAAGTGACGGATAACGTAGGTGATGCTTGACATCGCTTCCATTGTAATTGCAACGTGAGCTCTTCTCTTGCTTCTGGTCAAGCTGAGAGAGCCCAATTTACTGTGTCACTATAAAAAAAAAGTCCAAATAGCGCTACAAAGTAAAAGTTGTGTTCCAAGGTTTTTCCTCTATATACACAGTATTAACTTTGTTTCTCAAATAAAGTCATTTGATCAGATCAAAATGATAACTGTTAAAAAATCAAAAAGAGTGAAACTCCCACAAAAAAGCTATCCTAATTGTTGTAAAAAGTATAAAAATAATACAAATATTGCTTATTAAGACATGATACATATAATAATCATAAAAGTGGGTAAATTAGTTAGCAAAACGAGGTGCCTCAGCTTGTGCTGCCACAGAATGAGACATTACAATACAGCGCTGGTTTTCAGCCAATCCAGCTTCTCTGGAGGTGGAAGTCTGGAGTTTTAAATGTGGGAGAGCCACGCTTTGGCATGAATGCGCCGGCTCGACCGGAGTGATACCACTGCCTCACAGAAGACCGGCGTGAAGCAGCGCCTGCGCTGTGTTTCGCCGTGTGAGTGAGGTTACCGGAGGCCCAATGGGGGGAAGGGGAAAAGGTTGGCAGCGCACTTGTGACTCCACTGGTGTTGCGGGTGTCCATAGGCGGCGGAATTACTTACCATCAGGTGATCCGTCTGCTCGTCTGCCACCTCTCATATAAAAAAAAAAGTCGCAAAGGTAGGTTTAAGAGGGCTTAGACGAGAAGAAATACAGAAAATAAGCGGTTTAGGTCCCTGATTAAGGCCATCTATCAGGGTGAAGCGGAGAAGAACAGTTTGCAAGATCGAACTTTTTAGGTACCTAACTAACACAACTTATCTTTCTTGAAAAAAATATCTAATATACTTGAGGTTACTGTCTAGAAAATATACTAATTCATTACATAATACGATTCACTTTACTGGATCAAACAAGCCTAAAAAGAGCTCGTGTAAAAGTTTAAATAATAATTGATTTTCAACATTATTTTTATACCAAAATGCATGTCTTAAAATTTTACAAATAAAATTATAATTCTTCTATTAAAATACCAATTGAAAAGCTAAAATTAGTGTAATTTTTAAACCCTCGTATTTCGACAGTTGCTGTGCACTACTCTCGCAAGATAAGTAAGACAGATACGGTTTTCTGTGGTTTTAAATAAATTGGTAGATTACAATTCATTTAACTCTTAGAGCGTCTCCATTAGACGGACAGCGAGTAGCTGACTATTTACTAGTAGGTAGGAACAAAAACGAGCGCGCAAAACAGTACATCACAAGTCATCAGAGACGAGCAGACGGATCACCTGATGGTAAGAGTTTGCCGGCGCCCATGGGTACCCGCGACACCAGTGGAGTCACAAATGCACTGCTAACCTTTAAACCCCCGTTTCCCCCGGGATTAGGCACGCCGGTTTTCCGTGAGGCCATGGTATCACTCAGGTCAAGCCAGCCCACTCATGCGCAGCTCTTCCACGGTCGACAATGTTAAACCTATTGACCAATTTGAACATTTCAAATGTCATTTATCTTTCATCTTTATGGATGGAAAACTCCGCCGTCTGCCGCGAGTCTTTGCGTTTAGTATTGGTTTCTGTTTTTCATATAGCTGCGGAACCCTAAAAATATAAAAGAAACGTGAAACCTTAATATTTCAAAATGTTACTTAAAGTAATGAAAATGAGTTAGAGCTTTTTATTGAAATATGTTTACTTACAGCTTTTATGTCGTAAACGTTTTCAAATAAAACGAGGAAAACTTATAAATTATAAAAATTAATTACTGGCTGGCCTTGATGAAAAGATGATTTCATTGGAGCTGCTACCATTCGCTACCTTGCAATGTCAGACAGATAGATATTAAAATTTAGATTCTTATTAAAGTAATATCTTCCAACCGATTCGGCTACGGCTGATCTTAACGATCAGCTACGCACGCATGCCCAACACAAGTGCACTCTCTATTTCAATGGGATACCAAAGTGACTCGACGGTAGAGGAATTAGGCACAGGATTGGTCCTGTGCCTAATTCCTCTACCGTCGAGTGAAGCATAAATAAATAAATATTTCACAACATCACATACATTGATCTGACTCCGAGATAGGTAGCTCAAGCACCTGTGTTACGGATATCAGAATCAACAGCGGAATCACACTTTTCTTTTATAATTACATACTTATAATACATACAAACACCCAGACCAATACAAACAGACATGTTCATGCACACAAATGTTTGTACGCAACCCTTGGACCAAAGGCAGCGTTCACTACCATTGTTCCAAACGGGTCGTCAACATGCATGGGGATACAAAATCGCTAACTCCCAGACTTGGAGCTAACGTTGAGTATTTTTCATCCAAAAATCTTAAGTAACTAATTTTCGAACCGGGGATCAAACCCGGGACCCCAAGCGCAGCCATATCGATTCAAAATGAGACCTACTGTGCCATCAAGGCAGTCAGTATTCTTATTATATAGGTTGTTGAACTGTGATGCCAGTTTGAACTTCACGGCTTTATGTACCTACGCCCTTTACGGGTATTTATCTTTCTTAGGTTTAAACTGTCCTATATACCTATGGCAGTAGTATATAGCTTGGATAAACTAGGACCTCTTCAATACACAAGAAGGTATGATATCCGTTTGTGATTTGAATAAAACAAACCTCCAGAGATTTGCTGAGATATGTTTTTGAATGTGGAACCATTATTCAGTTTTTCTGGCTCCTCTGTGTAAGGATTGCAAAAATCAGACGGCAGTCGCGTCATTGTAATCAGACTCACCAAATCCAAATTAGGCCCTCTGGATCTTAGTGCAATCGTAACCCCGTCTGTAAAGCTATAGTTTTGGCCACATTCGGGAATGTCACGCTGAGATACAGGTGAAGACGATACAGAAAAGACTTCTTGACTGCAAATTATTTTATTATCAATGTTTTGAAGTAATAACGTATATTTTTTGCGATCTGCCTCCACGTGTGTGTGCAATATTATGCATGTGTCCTAAAATAAACCTTACTTTCAAATTACTTAATCTATGTACAGTCAAAACGAAAAGGTTCGTCAGTTTTCAAATTGATTCGTTTGATATGCTATGAGCACTTGTACCTTTCGTAAATTTGTCAGAGTAATACCTGTTGCACAGAAAATTATGCTTAACTGATAGATCAGAAAGTTCAGATTTGCTTGTAGCAACATTCATTCCTTGAGATGTAAAGAAAATTTAAAGAAGGTTAGCAGATCTTTTTAAAACGGTATGTTGGTATAACTGATTCTTGCCATGCAACTAACCTTAAGGTGACGAACGTTTTTAGTCTCTGTACCGTAGCTATTTGAAAAAACCGCATTAAAATCCGTTCAGTAGTAAGCATAACAGGGACTGACAGCTAAAGTGACTTTGTTTTATACTATATGGATAAGATGCGTTTTCGTTTTCAATAACCCTAGAACAATAACTTCTAACATTAGACAAATGATTTTCAAATATAAGAGACTCAAATAAAAGCAAATTCTATTGCTGGAGAAAACGTTTCATTCATATGCAAAGCAATTCTTTACCCAATATGAAATTCCTTGCAGAATTTCAATTGGCCGCCTCTAGTCTTTGGGTAAACAGTTGCAGCAAATCAATTAACTTATTCATGAATACGCCGGATGAGCTGCCGTAACAAGGACTATAGTGATGTTACTTTACTATAAATTTATTAATCTACACTGCAGTTACTTATTTAGTGATCAACACTTTGTAGACCTGGCAAAAACGTATCTTTCAAATATTGGAACATTTGCATCTGGATCAGTGCAGACATGCGGAACAGTGAAATGCTCCATTTGGAACATCGACTTTCAAATAGATCCGGGATTCATTCCGCTCACTCGGATCATTCAGCTCATTCGGATCATTCGGTCTATTTGAGTCTAATGATACATTCGGAGCGAACATTAGAGTAAATAAATATCGTGTTAATTCCCGTCTTAATAAATTATAGTAACGAATATTAGATATTCGGAACAGTGTATCATTTGGCTGATACGGATTACTGAGTCGTTTCAGTAAAAAGTTACACACGTCTAGCACTTTGCAATACTGTAACATGTGTAACCGGGGTAGTGTACTCATATTTATAACATAATAAATAACCCCTCTTATATACAATGTACATGATGCAATGAATAAATAAGCGTTAGGTATCACAGTGTAACTAATGTAGCTACTTACTACTGTTTGTCGGTTGTGTAACACATCGCTTCCATACCACCATAAGACCGTGCAAGGCCACATTGATCATCAAAATATACTTTTTGCTATCGGATGTTGCTCAGTATCAGAATGGTTCCCAGTCTTTGGATATTATAGCTTTATTTAGTGCCTCATAATCTATTATAAGTGTACTTGATATACTAAGTAGTATAAGGTAATGATCCGTGATGTCTGTTTCTCGGACAAAAGACACGTGATCTGCCACCAACTTGCACATGAAGTGATCCAAGCACCTCCGTCCATGTGTCGATATATCTGTCGCGTTATGCAATCCGTGGGAGCCTATGATCTCCAGTTAATCTCTTACTACGTTGTTATTTGTTTCCAAACTGTCAATATTTATGTCACCTGTTAGAATTATGTTACGTGTTCTAGTAGTTGTTAATAGTGTGTCTAATGAATCCAGGAAAGGGTTAATGTTTTTGAAACCATAAGGGCGACATATCCGATTATAGATAGGTTTCTTATATTTGCCCTTAAACAGTTAGCCTCATCTAGCTCTATTTCTTGCACCGTGGCTTTCAGACTATTATTAATATACATAATTACTCCATCATTTTATTAAAGCTTCGCTTTGTAAATGACATAGTATAACCATCGATTGTTGGTGTAACCGACCCCCCATCGCACCAGCATTCGGAGAGGACAATAACCTCTATATTTGTTTTAGTCGAGTAATGTAAACAAGAAAAATATCAAAGTTTTTATCAACACTTCTTACATTAAACGACGGTATGTTTGACTTTTGTTGATGATTTGTTATGAACTTACCAAGCTCGGTACTAAGCTGACTCGGGTCATCAATAAAGGTACATGGGGCTTTGCATGAGTTATCTATCTCGTTTTGTAATTGGACATTATCCGTTTCCAAAGTTTAGGTAAGTGAGTAGATTTTTGTGAGTTGGTTTTCGAATCTGGTTGATAACGTGTTTGAAAAAGGTATGCCTGTGGTAATAGGCTTGTGAAATTGTTTGATTGTGTTTTGTATTATTGTAGATGTGTTGCTGGATATGATTAATAGTGTGTGTGTGTATAGGTGTGGCGCTTATTGCTGTAGATGGTTTAAACTTAATAACTAAAGAATATTTCCCTTAATAATCATCACTTATGACAGACTTAAATAATTCTAAGATAATAACATAGTTTTGCGTAATTGTACGCCTAGCTAGTCACTTGTTTCTTAATTGTTGTAATTGTGCCTGATTTCTTACTAGGATATATGGATCACCTTGCTTCTTGCGTAGATATACAAGTCCATTTGTAGTACAGCGGTATGCGTAGTATGCCTATGGTTTTGCGAAATTCTCGAGCACGGAAGAACAGGCGAGAGGCTTGCAGGGTAAGGTGGTCAGACAGGTAAATATCTACTTTGGCACCTTCTATACCCATGGTCGCTAGTAAATGCAATCTCGGCGGTCTTAAGGCTAGTAGCGATATCTTCCAGGCAACTATAATTAAGTTTAAAACAATATTCCACATTAATTTAAAAACAATAAGGCGGAACGAAGTGCCACGGCGAACTTCGTTCCGCCTTCTTTTTGTTTAATTTCTCACCTTTTAGACCTTCCCTGGACTACGACAAACATTTTAAAACACATTTTAAAACTGAAATCAGCTCAATCTGTCCAGCCGTTCTCGGGTTTTAATCAGACTAACGTACATCAAAGCATTTTTATTTATATAGATAACTTGAGTGTAAAACTAACCTTGAGTCGCAGCACTAATCGATTCGTGTTTCTGAGCGGGCGTTTATAACTTAGTTACATTTCTGGGGAGGTTTGGTTACGTAATGACGTCATTAACATTTAGGTATTTTACAAAGACCCATTTGTTGTTTAGTTTACACAATGGTGTGTTGATGTAAGTTGTGTCTATGACACAGAGCTCTTTATTTCGATGTTTATTACTTCATTTCGGTTCTTTAATTCAACCTTATACCAATAGATGGCGTTAAGTGTTGATTACATTGCGCAAGCGTTTCGTGTTTTTGATTACCAATAATAAGCGTTGCCGCTGTCTGTTGGATTTACCTCTTTTTAAATAGTATAATATAAGTTTCTAGTCCCAATAGGTGTATTATCTAATTGATGCTTCTCGAGAATAATAATCTCCTCCTAACCGATATATCTGATATGTGGAACCATCTGAAAGTTAAGCCATCGATTGTTTTTACGTGGGTGGCAAACGAGCAGACGGATCGCCTGTTGGTAAGCTTGAGACACACCCATAGACACCCGCGTCACCAGTGGAGTCACAAGTGCGATACCAACCATCCTTTAAACCACTCTTTCCACTGGATTGGGCCTCCGGTTGGCACTCACTCAGCGATAACGTGAATAATGAGCAATAGGTCTTCTGGGAGGCCATGATATCACTTCAGACGAGCCAACCCATTTATTTTTTAATAATTCCATACTTTTAAAATTGACTTGCCCATAAATGACCATAAAACCTTCTAGACGCTATATTTTTAATTGAGAATGTGTGCTTTTGACACATATTTACCTACATTTTGATAAAATATTTATGTTTTGTAAAATCTCGAGCTCAGTCAAATACCCTATTTCACACATGATCCAATACCCAAAGTAGGTGTATTTTTTTACACTTATCACAGGTGTATTTATTTATTTATTTTAGGTATACTTACAAGTTACAATCGTAACCAGCTTAAGCTTTTCTGTGTGTTTTTATAAAATAGACCAGACCATAACCTACAGGTAGTGTACACCAATGAATATAAAAGTATAATTTGCTTATTAAAAATTAAAAAGTAAAATCACTTAAAAATATTGTCATGTTCTGTATGCTCAATATTCAGTATTATGAATATCTTTCACGACAGAAAAGTATAAGTATAATGTATCAATACGGGGATTAACACGATATTTATTATGTGAAACAACATTGTGTACTCACATATTTGGCTCGACGTTTCGGCTACGTTACAGCAGCCGTGGTCACGAGCGGACCACGTCCGCCTCAAGGTGAGTCCGCTCGTGACCTCGGCTGCTGTAACGTAGCCGAGGTTTAAATTAAAAAATACGCACACGTATTCCATGCAGTTTATTAGACTGTACTTTTTCACATGGTCAGGTAATAACGTCATGCAGCTGTCACTGTCAACTCTATGACAGTCATAGAGTATCTGATATAGAGGCATCAGTCGGCAAGGCAGTGCTAGCGCCATCTCGAGGAAACCCACTAAAACTATTACTATAATCATTATTAATATTTATTCTATTTATTTTTAGAAAAATCAAAATGAAGTTTTATAAGAAAACCTAAATTATTTCATACTATTGAATCGTCTATTTGGAAAATAACGCAACGCGGATTATGCCTAACTGCAGTGCGGTTAGCTGTGGCTTGAGAAAAATCCAGAATCGACCAAACATTTCGTTTTTAATGCCGACTCTTTTGTAAGCCAAAATCTTGTCCTAAATGATGTTTTATCATATTCTTCAAAATAATTTTGATGATCTTGGAAAATCCTACGTTTTCTAGTTTCTCTCTCAAGATCATCATATATTTATGGTATCGAATTACAGCCTTCTTCCATAAGCAAAAAATCCTCAGGTAAGAGACTTTAAACTACCTCCGTTGGTTCAGTTAGCGTAAACGACAGTTAAGTAGTAGTAACCGATGCTTTTTTGTGGTGAGCATGAATAATCATCAGTCAGCAGTTAAAGCACAGTAAACAAGAGATTACTGTTGCTTGAAATCTTGGTGAAATTCACCCTTAAGGATTTAAGGTAGTCCTTCTCGGCTTAATTTTTTTTTATACTGTATTTTATATATTTTTTATTCATGCCATTGATAAAAAAAACGCTTCAACTAGATGAATGTTTCATAAGGAAAGCAAACAACACTGACATTCATAATGAGTTTCTAAGAAATGTGTTGGAATTTTAATATTCAATTTGCAACGGATCCAACCAAAAGTATACTTACTCTAAGAAAAGAATAAAAATAAAGTAAGTCAAAAACAAGCGCGGCCGCCTCCAGTTAACTTGTTTATTTATTTTCTAAATTATTCTGGAAAACATGGAAAGTATAAAAGTTTTGATTAACTTCGCCGAGGTGAATGAAATAATTGCGAAGAAGTCTTCAGGTGCGCTTACCCGTTGTCCTAGGTAGACGACAAACGCGAGTTAAGATATCAGAGTTTTTAATTACGTGAATTAAACTGACAAATGCAAATTTTATGGCTAAGTTCCCATACATTTTATATGTATTAAATGAGTCAAAAGGTCTTATAAATAAAAACTTTTGTCGAGCTTGTCCACATTATTATTATTATTTTAAACGTAGACATGTGTATACGTATAAAATAAAAATCGTCATTTTGTGTGTGTTATTTTTTTGTGGTTTACATCCTGAAAATGTCATTAGGAAAAAATGGAATTATAGGTTCTTCATGTCTGTCTCTCCGACCTTCTGTCTGTCCGTCTGTATGTAATAGTATTTTATTGTACATCCTAATTTCATCGTAAACTCAAGATTCAAATTTTTGTCAAAAAAATGTGAATTTTATTATAAATCCATTACTTAATACCATTTTTTACATATACCTAATCTGATTTTGGTTGAAAGCTGGATGAAAAGTGACGATGAGTCTAGGATATTCCACGTTTGCTGGTTCACTCTGTTCAATTAAAGTAAAGTATCAGCCTATCAAGTCAAGTCTTCTCATCACCCAAGTCGAAAGTCTTCGACCACTGCGTCTTTCCGGTCATGACTCAAGTTGCCGAGACGTAGACACTCATGGCTGGACTAGTCCACCGGTTCAAAGTCGCTCAAAGAGCTATGGAAAGGGCTATGCTCGGAGTATCTCTGAAGGACCGCATCAGAAATGATGTAATCCGACAGAGAACCAGAGTCACCGACATAGCCCACCGAATTAGCAAACTGAAGTGGCAGTAGGCTGGTCATATTAGCCGCAGAACTGACAGCCGTTGGAGCCGTAAAGTCCTTGAGTGGAGACCGCGACTCGGTAAGCGTAGTGTAGGACGCCCTGCGACAAGATGAGATGATGACATTCGAAGGCTGGCTGGTGTGGGCTGGATGAGAGTGGCCGAAAATCGGGAGCAGTGGCGTGCATTAGGGGAGACCTATGTCCAGCAGTGGACGAGTGTGGGTTGCTGATGATGATGATGATCACCCTATAAACTGTCCTACGAGTTAACGTACCTATTAACGAAGTTAACTTACTCGTAGTTTTGGGATGTTGCGCAGCGTCACGTCGCTTCTTATCCCGTCTTATTGCCCACTTAGGACAAATCGTCACCATCGTCGCAAACATTTTCTGCAAAACTCGAGATGGTCGTTTCCTTTTTATAGATATTCGTTGTCTCTTTGCTTGTGCCTAATTGACTATCATAATAATTTTTAAATAACCTTACCAGAAGGTTTAACTTTTTATATTTCTACTTGTTATTCCGGCGAACTGTTTTCAGTAATTAAGGACAGCTGGAAACTTTTATTACGTATCATACGATCAGTTGATAAATTCTTTTCAATATTTAAAATATACATGTGAGGAGAAAACAATGATTTTATTCATGAAATGGCAAACAACGTAGTTTCTGTCCCATTGTGTAAATATTATGAAGTTATTGATTTCTCTTAATTACAAACATAAAATAAGTTCATTATTCTTTATTTTGTTCTCGTAAGAGTTTTTTAATATTACAAGTTTCTGCGGATGTGTGTAACTTTTGTTAAAGCGATGTATCTAACACAAAAGTAACATATCTATAAAGTTTGATTTACCAGTAAAAATATTTTTTTATCACTGCGATTTGACACTGCGACTCTCTCCCATCATTTCCATGTAGCCAAGCTACCGGAGTCTGTTAGCTTTTGTTTCTCCGCTTGTCGAATAGCATAACATAATCGCAGTAAAAGTTGCTATACAGAAATTCTATTCAAATACTCGTCAAACCTCACATCACAGTCAATTAGACGAAATGAAACGGAACTCTCAGCACCTATATCACGTCAAACGGGTGAAGCATCTCCGCCTAGAAGCCCGTTTATCAAACCGAATACCCTATTAACCCGTTCTCTATGGATAATCCCTAAACGAACTGTCATATTTCTCTGCAGTAATTAAGTCTAGAGCAGTGTTTCTCAAAGATGATGCACTATTTCATATCGTATGTGGTTCAAGATCAAACGGATCACCTGATGGGAAGCGATGGTTTCTTTAATGTATGACGATTTATAGGAGCTGTGTCCAAATACAGAATATTTAAGTTTTATTGCCGCCGCCCTTGGATACTAGCAAGAGCAATGGAATCACAAATGCGCTCCGAACCTTTCTCCCTGAATTGGGCTTCAGATACCTTCATTCACTTGGCGAAACATAGCAGATGTATAGCTTCACGTTGGTCTTTTGTGATACCGTGGTATCACTCTGGTCGAGCCGCTATTCATGCCGAAACGTAGTGCTTCCATAGTATGTTTCATAAAAATTCCCTTTTACGGTCCAGTGGCGCCAACATGTTAATTTGAAGTTTTTAGTTTTTTTAAATCAAGTTAGAAATGATTGTGACATGAATGGCGGGTGCAAAATTAAAAAAAAAACTTTTTTAATGTCTTGAACAATTTTTCATTTCTTATCATAATTTCATTATAATCAATAAAAATCTTTTAGCAAGGCCACTGGATCGTAACGGGGTCCTTAAATTCAACACAAAGTCAAAATGCGACTCGGTATTCTATTTCGATGGCCCGGTATCAGGTCGCGGGCACCGGGACCCATGGTTTAAGAAACACTGGTCCAGAGAGAACCACGCCTTGCAACGTTACAATTAACTTATTCATGAATTTGCTTGGCGTCTAATTATTTATTTTATTTTATGAGGCCTATTATCTTGATACTGCCGGGTCGTAAATACTTAAGCGGTAAGTGAGAGTGCCTCAGAATTTTCGAGTGCTTAAATGAAGGGGGTTGGATGGTTCATTTGTTGCTCCACTTTAGGGACGGGATTAGAAATGCTATTCTATTATAAACAAGTATTACAAAGCCTTTCTTGCAAGAATTTGTTAGTGCTAAGATTGACTTTGATAATATAAACGGTTTGCGCTATCCTCCTTATTGTAAAACAGTGTGACTCAATCGTAGATTCTGCTGTATAATATTATATAAATTTTGTCATATCTTTTTCTAATTGATTTTTTTCGTTTAAATTAGCGGTGGGCGATTATGAGATATACTAACGAAATGATTCGATTATGAAAATGTCTCAAGATATCTCGATTATAACAGTTAGTAGTTACTAAATTAGTAGTAATGGCTTTTTTGTGTCTTGGGTTTTTTTGCACACAACTTTGCCAATGTCAAGTGATAAAAGAGACACTTTTCTCGTTGAAATTGGACGGTGAAGCGAGTTGGTGAATCTCTTTATTGAGTTTATTAAAATTATGTTAACTTTAGAAAGAACAACCTCCTACTACTAAAGTCGCGGAGCAACTATCAAAGTGTCAATTGACGTCATAAAACATGATTAGTAGTACTAATTTGTTTCGATTCACTTCATTCGATTATGAAAACATATTAGTTACTAATTTCATAATCGATTATTAACGTTAGCAGTTTCATAATAAGTCGATTATGCCGATCATTCAAAATCGCCCACCGCTCCTTTATTCATTCTGTGCCGCTAGTTTAGATCTAAACTAATGAAATAATAATAAATCCTACAGGCAATGCTTATAGGTAATTAGAAAGCAAGAAAAGCTTCCACGATGTAATCGATACCTAGCGCCATCTATTGGTATAAAGTGGAACTAATGTCCCGAAAAGAAGTGAGGGCGGGCCACAAGAAATTCCATAAATATAATAGCGATAGAGGAACATAAATAAACTTCTGACTTACAAACCTATCTTTTTTTGAAATCGGTTTGACTTCAAAAAAAGGAGAAAATCCTTAATTCGACTCGTATCTTTTTTGTGTTTTTTCGCCGATTACTTTGCCATTTAGATGTTTTTTTTTAGTTGGAAAGTAGATAGTCTCGGAATGGTACCATGATAAGGGTATCAGGATCTGTTGATGGCATCCGGGAAAAAATTAGGAAAGCCTCATATTTTCTGCCAAACAATGAGATACTAAAAGGCATGAAAAAAATATTTTCTACAAAAAAAAAACCGCCTTCAAAAACCTCGAACTAAAACGACACTTTTTTGTTCGTGGTTTTTGAAGGCGGTTTTTTTTGTCTTTGGGGTAAACAAAACGTCATGCCACTTAAATGGCTTGAAAAACACAAAATATAAATAAATTAGATGAAATTCTCCCTACATAAGCTAAACGCATTTATTAACCCCGTCTAGACACAGATACATTTGGGAACATAATATGTTTTTTTATGACAACACTTCCTTTACGCGTTCTGAGCCTATTTTTTGTGAAAAGCCGAGTGAAATAGGCTTGAGCCTATAAAATATGCCGCTACAAACATCACGTAATCACCTACTCGAGGAATATTTATTTACTTGACAAAAGAGATGTTATTATCGGTAGCTTATTTTCCGTTTTATAACTATTACATTCCTCCTTATCTTAGAGTGTAATTCCCAGTTGCGTCCAAAGCTGTCGCTCTGGAGCCCGGGGTACGCTTGGACCATGATTCTTGATTTGGAGACTCTGCTAATTATAAAGAAGCGACTGCCGTCTGACCTTAGCAACAATTTAACAGGGGAACCAGACCAACTGAATCATGGTTACACGTATCTGAAACTATCCGAAACGTGCACGTTTCCTCACGATTTTTCCCTCACCATCGAGCTAATGGATGAAATACGGACAAAGATTGGAAAAATCCAGAGGTGCATGCTCGGATTCGAACCCGGTGCCCCCGTATGGCAGGCGCGTTTTGAACCACTGAGCTACCATCGCTCTCAACACTACATTGTGACATTAAAATCAGGTGATCCGTCTGCTTGTCTGCCACCTATCACATAAAAAATATCTGCAATTTTAGCGATTTGATATTTCCAAATTTATCTTTTTTTTATAATAAATTATACTTCCACAGACTCTTGGTCCGTGCCTTTTTTAGTTTAGATTTATTTATTATATTAATTACAGTTTGGTTTAGAGCTCCGCGTTTGCTCACTCTCAAAACGGCATAGTATGCTAAAATATCAAATTTATCTTTGTATGCTAAAATATTAATTTACTTTCATAATTTGGTTATATTTTTTTCTGTATTGTTTATAAAATTCAAAAATTAAAAAAACTTAAATTCTTAAAAAAATATATTGGGTTTTGGTTCAATACTACATAAACTGTGCAGTTGTCATTAAAATATTGTTCCTTTAAATTACGTAACCAGCGCCGCCAGTAGATTTGTATTTAATTGTGGCGATTATGAGACATTTTTTAGAAAAGTACAACGGTGACTCCATAAAGAAAAATATGAGATGTAAATCATAATTCTTATTATTACCTAAAGAAGCCACTTTTAGCAATTATTAAAATTATGGTAGGAAGAAATTATGGGATAATTTTGTCTCAAAAAATTCTTAATCTATCCTTGAGGGATTCACCGTTGTTATTTAAAAATACCTCACAATTGCCGAAATTAATACATATCTATTTGCGGCGCTAGTTTATTCGATGCGTCACCTTGAATTTAAATATAATAAACACAAAAATAAATAAATTGTACATTCATGTTGCTTACGGCTAAGGAATGGAACTGTCTGCCGGAAGATGTGTTCCCTGAACGCTATGATCTGAACTTATTCAAGAAAAGAGTGAATAGGCTGTTACTAGGCAGGCATAATCCATCCTCGGCCACATCATCATTTACCATCAGGTGAGATTGTGGCCAAATGTCTGGCTATTCTAAAAAAAACACTTCATAAGAGTTACACTCATCATCATTATCATCATCTTAGCAGTTGCGTCTCAAGCTGTTGCTTAAGAGCCCATGGTCTGCTTTCTCTACTTCGCACGGTCTTTTGCAAAAGTTATTCATGAATGTTACACTATCCAGTTCATTTTAACTAAGCGTTGTAAACTTTAACTTTAGTGATATTACACTACTAGCGCAAAAAGTGCAATGTATTAAATCTACATAACGCGATCTCTGTAACACGGCGCTTATCCGACTTTCATGAATAACTTAATTGGCGCTGCAACTTCGGGTCACTTTTAGCGGGGCCAAATGAAATATTTCACAGAGATAACCCCTATCTTTTGATTTGTGGTCTTTCTGTTTGAACG
The DNA here is from genome assembly GCA_019059595.1 of Marasmia exigua. NCBI lineage: Eukaryota > Metazoa > Arthropoda > Insecta > Lepidoptera > Crambidae > Marasmia > Marasmia exigua. The sequence goes on from CM032466.1 coordinate 18,735,836, forward strand.
AACACTATGGGTGTATGGTACGATCAGGGCATACTAAAGTGTCTTTTGGAACCTTTCAGCTGATATTAAATTTATAATGATTGGGTAATTTAGTTTGGGTCACTCCGGTTTGCTCCTTTACATTTGGGTCACTTAAGTTTGAAGTTACGACTAATCGATGTTGGGTAAAATGTATTATTTTCGTTTAATTTAAACATTTAGTACCTTAATTCATGTCATAAATGTATTTACCACTACTGTTTCATCATTATGTATATTATAACATGTACTAAATATATAATTAGTGCATGATTACACTGACCTCAAATTTTTTGATACCCAATTTACCTAATTCTAAATATGAACAAGACATGAATATAATTATTTTATCTAGCAAAGGTTTGAAATTACAATTGCACAGAATATGTAATGTTTTAAATCTACATAACACGATCGCTGTTATGCGCCGCTTATCCGGGGCATTAATGAATAACTTAATTTGTGCGCTGCAACTTCGGGTCACTTAGCGGGGCCAAATAAAAAATTTCACTCAGATATATTTTTAAGTGGTCCCCGGCAGAGTAGAATAGGCCACCCTCACTCTTACCGAGGTGTCGTAAAAGGCGGCGACTAAGGTAAAGCTGCTGGCATGATCATCAGCACCCAGAGAAGGAAAACTCTGCATTTATATCTAAACCCTCGCCAACCCGTCTGCCAAGCGTGGTGAGTACGGCAATTACCCCTGATTGAGGAAGGCCCGTGCCCCAGCAGTGGGGACTTAAATGGGCTGACGATGATAACGATGATATTTTTAAGTAGTGGTCTTTGTTCTAAGGTATTAAATAAAGTGAATTGGATGGTATGCTATTTCTTATTCTATTGGTAATCATTTATTTCAAGTTAATAACTCATATATTGTTAGTAACATCCTAATCCTAGGTATTAGTGATCTATTTCGCATGTAATGCGCCACAGTGCAGCAAGTAGCCACAGTCCATTCGGTTTGCAATAATCTTCAGGAGGGAATTGGAGCTAGCCCTGACCCTGCGCACGAGGGACGCAGCGCGCTTCCGCATCGTGGCAAAGAAACAGTCTAATCGCGCTGCCGTGAACATGCCCGAGGCGCTGCAGCGCCAGGGCAGCCGCATTAACCATTGACATTAAGAGGCGCCAGCTCGACTGGAGTGATACCACGGTCTTTCAAAAAGCGCCTGCGCTGTTTCGCAAAGTGAGTGAGTGTACCGGAGGCATATAACAGGAGAAAGGAGAAAAAGCAAAATATTTTATGACTCCACTTGTATTACAGGGGTCTATGTGCAGCGGCAATTTCTTATTTTATTTTATGAAGGAAAACATACTGCTTACAATGTAATTTTTGTTATTATTAATATTTTTTGTTATTATCAAATAATCCGTCAACTCGTTTGCCATTTTTCGCATACAAAGGAGCTTTTTTTCTTTTTTTCTTTTTTTTTATGATATAGGCGGCAGACGAGCAGACGGATCACCTGATGGTAAACGATTACCGCCGCCCATGGACGCCCGCAACACCAGTGGTGTCACAAGTGCGCTGCTTACCTTTTAACCGCCCTTCCCCTGGATTGGGCCTCCGGTACCCTCACTCACGCAGCGAAACACAGCGCATGCACTGCTTCACGCCGGTTTTCTGTGAGGACGTGGTATTACTCCGGTCGAGCCGGCCCATTCATGCCGAAGCGTGGCTCTCCCACTGTTGAACACTTTGTGTATTATTGTGATACTGGTTTACATTGTTACCTTATACAATTTTACTTCTAGGTGTTAGATACGTATAGGTTAATCAAGTACAAATGTGTGTCCACGTGTGTACTAGATTCGTACTTTTGGAGCCACTCGCCATTTAATTAAATTTATTTATATTAAATTTTTGTAATAGCTATCCATTCATATGTAAGTAATGGCCAGCTCATAGCAAATCAAGCACTTACAAATTTTGTAGGTTTAGTAACGCGTTCAGTGGTTTAATTTGTAGAAGCGCCACCTGAAGAGTGAAAGACGTAGGTTTAACTTACTAATCCCGTGGTTATATATTCCGCCTGAATACGCGATCATATTTTTATGTGCATTATTTACTTAATCTTTGTATTTCCACGATTCTATCAATATCCAATCTTACCTACAAAATACAAATATCATATTCGTGTTACATTCCGTGAGATTCACTGCACTCAGTACATGCGAGGGCTTAATTTGCTTATTCTCACACGCCTGATCAGTACTCCGGCGTGGGCTGCAGATTTCCCCGGGGACCAGGACGGCGCACTTGGAAGAATGGGGAGCACTGATAGCATCCCTTTGATTGATTCCCGTCGAGTTACTTCGGCGAAATGAGAGGGTTTGGAAACAGGTTTTTATGGTGAAATTGGGATGATGCTAGTATTGATTTTGCACAACATGTTTATTTAAATTTTAAACAAAAATAAGCGCATGGAGTTAGATTTTTTAGATTAGCTAAGTTGACCGATTGGACCTATTTTGGGTCGCTGCAAAAAGTAAATGAGTATTTGGTAGTTCTAATGCCAATATTTTAAGCAAGGTAAATAATAAAGTATATCTAGCGATACCTTGGCCATCCCACCGGGGGCTTGCCAGTTGGTCGACCCAGATATGCACTCTTCGCAGCTCGATCCGACTCCGTTCTCAATACGTGGCGGAGCCAGCGCAGTCTCGCTGACTTCGTTCGGTTCGGTCGAAAAAGATCTTTCCCATCTACAACGGCCGAACTGGCGACAGGTGGCGGAAAACAGACCGGAATGGCGAAATCTCGTGTCGGAGGCCAAGATCCACTTCGGTAGTAAATAATAAAGTAATCCCAAATGTACAAGTATTTTTGCAAAAATTAAAATACCGAACATAATAAGTCAAAACTCTATAAAATACACAAAAGGTTTACCTATAAGAAGAAAAAAAAAACCTTGAAATTATGACCCTACGTAAATACAAGAGACAAAAGCATGTCAGACTGTCCGCTTTGGTCTTGTACCGTTCTTATGTTGCAGGCATAAGTGCTAATATTGAACTGTAAGTGGTAAACTTGACCTGTTCTTGATATTGCTTACGTTTCTTTTTGCTGCTTACTGCCATTCAGTTGTGAACGGATACAGGTTACGCATTTATTAATATAAATAATTGTAATCTGTAATGCGTATAAAATAAAATAAATAAATATGATTATTTGTATATCGATAAGTCTACGACTATGGAGGGCTATGCTCGCTATCTCCTTGCGTGATCGTATCAGAAATGATGAGATCCGCAGGAGAACTAAGGTCACAGACATAGCCTAAAGGATTGCAAGGGCACATGGCGAGGAGAACAGACGGCTGTTGGGGCGGAAGGTTCCTCGAGTGGAGGCTACGTACAGGATATCACAGCCGGGGCAGGTCTTCCACAAAGTAGACCGACGATCTGGTGAAGGTCCCGGGAATCCATTGGATGCGGGCGGCACAGGACTGTTCTATGTGGAGAACATTGTAGAAGGCCTATGTCCAGCTGTGGGCGTCTATTGGCTGAAATGATGAGGTCTACGACAAAAATGTTAAACACAATCTATCAACCTTCGTGAAATCCTTTGAAACTTTATCTGAATAGTCTATGTCAATTATAAGAGCTTGTCCTGTGATGGCTTTGTCTTTCACTCGCAGCCGAGTTCTGACGAATACTTTCTAGTGTATCTGTGCTTTATACTCTCTCAAGTATTCTGAACTAATTCTGAGCTGAGTGTAAGCTGTAGCTTGATAATGGTTGAGCTTAACTCGAATAGTGATAATTAGCTAAGAAATTGTAGAAATAAGTTTTTCGACAATCTTTAGTTTTGCTATAAGTTGTATCTACTATTATATTGTTTATTGTTATGTTTTATCTACTATTCTGAAATTAACGTATTCAATAGAATATATTTACTTTTTATGTGATAGAAAGCAGCGACAAGAAAGCGATAACCGCCGCCCATAGATACCCGCGACACCAGTGGAGTCACAAATGCGCCGCCAACCCTGAAACCCCCCAGATTGAGCCTCCGGTACCCTCACTCACGCAGCGAAACAGCATAGTGCTGCTTTATTGTTATTACCAAAGTTTAAAGTCGTTTTTGTAATTGTTAATGACGCGATGATATTTTGTTAGAAAGACGGTGGTTGATTGTCATGAATTTGGTGAATAAAATAATAAATTATAATCGTTATAGTAGTGTAAAGTATAACTACGTTACTTTAATTCATTGAATATGTATTAAAAATTGCCAAAACATTTCAGGAAAAAAAAAACCTATTTCGTCAAAATATTTAGTACCAGTGGTCAAATAAATAAAGTTTATTTTAATCAAATCAAAATCACACCGCCTGTAATCAAAACTTTTTTTCATAAATTTCCCACTATCAAATAGATCTCAGTTTACCACACGTAAACTTAACCTTCATGCAAACTTAGCTTAGCTTAATGTACTCCATCGTTAAATCAACATGCAGTATATGTTTATAATTAACAAGTTTAAGTTGGCGTGTGCTTCTTATTATTGATATTAAGTCCCGCGGCGAGACGGTAGATAAATATTGACGTCTGTTATAGACTTAGTCGTCGTTACAAGTTGGTGAGATCGGGGAGACATGCCCTATGCATCGTAGTGTTTGAGAGAAACTCAATGAAATAAAATAAGATTCAAAGTTATATCATATACAAATGTAGAATGATTACGAGGACAAAAAAAGTTCTAGGATAAAGGTGATCACTCTAAGAGAAAAAAGATTCAACAGTCATCTTCCACCTTATTATAAATCGGCTTAAATTATTTACCTTACTAAAGGCAAAGCTGTGCAGTGTGAGTTTCTGGGTCTGTTAAAAAACAGGTTGTTGTTATCCTACAACCGACCACCTTGTCGCAACACGTGTTTAATGTGCGAACGCAGAAGATGCAGGTCCGAGCTACGTTTAGGTTTTTCTTATCAGAGGACAAGACTTATTTTGGACCGTTATGCCAACCTAGTCAGTTATCGGTACTAACCTTGTAAGTGCCGAGGTGCTCGACAACGCAGGGTAGGCTGGCATCTCTCCCGAGCGCCACGGTCACGTTGGGTATGGGTTCCGAGAACCGAGGCTCCTCTGTTAGTACTGTGAACAAAAGTCACTAATGTAGTTATTACAGACAGAAATGGACGTAAATAACACACTTAAAAATTTCATCTCGTGTTCAGGCGGGACTCGAACCCACACCTTCCACAATCCGGGTGAATGTACTACCAATTATACCACTGAACGCGTTACTCAGTCGACGAAATTTGTAAGTGCTTGATTCGACATGAGCTGTCGATAGTCTCATCAATATTGTAGGTATATTTACAATATCCAGTGGAAATATTATTACAAATATTTGACCACCAGTTAAGATGAGACTGCTAAATCAATAGTTGATATTTTATAGCAATCTTATGCGATTTATTCTTAAGTAAATAACACACTTAAAAATTTCATCTCGTGTTCAGGCGGGACTCGAACCCACACCTTCCACAATCCGGGTGAATGTACTACCAATTATACCACTGAACGCCGATTGAGACATAAGGGTCACGGGATCGATTTCCGCACCAACACAAATGTTTGTTGTTGTTGGATCTGGGTACTACAGTTGTTGTTTCTGGTTTCCATTTTTTTTATGACATAGGTGGCAGACGAGCAGACGGATCATGCTAAGCGATTGCCGCCGCCCTTGGGGGTGTGCAACACTAGTGGAGTAATAAGTGCGCTGCCCACCTATAAACTGCCCTCCACCCCGAATTGAGCCTCTGGTACCCTCACTCATCGGTCCACCTGGTAGGGGGCCTGCCACGGCTGCGACTTCCTGTACGTGGTCTCCATTCGAGGACGTTTCCGCCCCAACGGCCGTCTGTTCTCCTCGCTATGTGCCCTACCCTTTGCCACCTGAGGCATGCAATCATACGATCTGGTGAAGATCGCGGGAATTCATTGGATACGGGCGGCACAGGACCGATCTGTGTGGAGAACATTGAGGGAGGCCTATGTCCAGCAGCGGACATCTATTGGCTGAAATGATGATGATGATGACCCTCACTCATGCAGTGAAATAGAGCACATTGCTGCTTTACACTGGTTTTCTGTGACGCCATGGTACTCCGGTCGAGCCGGTCCATTCATGCCGAAGCGTGGCTCTCCCACGGTCTGGGTAAAATAAAATAAATAAAATAAAAATATCTTTATTCACATTAAGTCCATACATAACATTTATGAATAACATTTATGTATCTCTCTTGCTGGTCCTTATGGAAGGCGTACGTGGAGATACAGATCCAACACGAAAAGGCCCCTTGATCAACAATTATGTAATTGGTGATTTGTATACCTAGCGGATACTGCCTCTGTCTGCACTAATGAAGAGATACTGATTATTATAATTTTTTTTGAAGCTCTCATCGGAAATGTATTTATCGAGCGAGAGACATAACACAATTCTAAATAGCGGAGAAGAATTCGTTCTAGAATTGGTAAACTCGCAAAAAACGTAAATGTTTTTCTCGGAACGGCGAAATAATTTTTATCTTTCCACGTTTGAAGGCGTCAAGTCGCGGCCCAAAACTTGAACTTCCCTAATAAACAGTGTTTCTGTCATCAACTCTTGCGGCTTCGCAACTTTTCGCTTGATTAAAAACGTCAATCAGGCGTCAGGTCACTTTTGGCCGCGATTGTTTTTTTGTTTTGCATTTCAATGTCTTCATTTGACAAGTTTTTTTGAGTTTGATTGTTTTGTTTACAGTTTTGATTTATTAGAAAAGTTGGAATTCACATTTCATTTGTCTTACTCACTCCATACTCTTGAAAATTTTAGAATAAAATAGGTGACGGCGCGTCGAAAATAGAGTATTTTTTTTATTATGGCTCTACCCGAACATAATCCGCCAATGTCAAGTAACTTATCGAGAATAAGTAGGTAGTTAACAGTCGAAACTCCCTGGTGGTCTAGTGGGTAAAGTACCGGGCCGTGATCTCGGGGTCCTGGGTTCGATTTCCGGGTCGAGCGAAAAGTATGTATCGAATATTTCGAACATAGCTCGGGTTTGTGATCACCAATCCGCATTTGGCAAGCGTGGTGATTAAGCCTAATCCCATCATAGTAGCGATAACTTGATTTCTATGATGGAGGCCTTTGCCCTGCAGTGGGACAATTTATAGGCTGATACTTTACTTTATACTTTACAACAGTCGAAGTCAGTCAAAGTCACAGTCACTCAATAAAACGCCGGTGTTTTACGTTTTATCGACCTACGGATTCAGCGGATATCACTCTATAAGCAATCGCAGGTTTTAAGACTCTATTTGGTCCAAGCAAGTTGTCACGAGACAACTCACTCGACACACAATAGCAGTGTTCAAAACGACACAATCCAACGATTCTTATTATTAGGATCACTTTGCGGCACTTCACTGCACAAATTAACACCAAATTTGAACACTAAAAATCACTAGACACTAATTTGAAACCTTTGAATTGCATCAGCCCATGCGGCTTGTTTTAGCCCTACTCGCCGAATCAAAATAGATAGATAGATAGATATTCTTTATTGCACAAAAATAAAATACAAGCATGATACATGAGTAGAGGAAAGAAATATCGTATTCGTAATAAGGGAAGGCAGTGCAAAGTAGTTTAACAAATGAAATTGAGAATGGCAGAAATATACATTATTTTATATATTAATATTATTACATTACATTAATAATAATAAACAATACATACATACCCAATAATATATACATAGATAATTTATAACAAAAATTCAATAAAAATATTTCTTATAGATAGGTATAAATGACCATAATAGAGTCTACTAAATTGTAATTTTAATCTGACAGCACGTCAGGAATCGAGTCCAACAAAATGTAATTCTTAATCGATGTTCTAGTATCGATATGACGGCGGTTGATGAAAATGAAATTGGTCAGGTAGATTTGTCAGATAGCAAAACGGTATCAATCTCTAGTAAACACACGTTGACCGCTTCCTCTGACATTTCTTCAGCTTCCGACAACGATGTTCATGTGGACACAAACGAAGCTGAAATACATAGAAAAAAGTGGAATTCATAGCCTAAAACTGTAGCTATCTGATTACTTGTTGGTTAGCTTCCCCACTCTATCTTTATTGCCTGGTAGCTAAACAGGTGGGCCTAGTACGCCCCATCTACGCTACTTTTATTTTTAACTGGTTGGAAGGGCCTGGTATGCCCGGGCCTCACTTTGGTTGCTAGATGAAAGGGCCTCGTAAAAAAATATACATGTCGAATTGAAAATCTCCTCCTTTTTTTTGAAGTCGGTTTATAAAATATATTAAATTTAGCTTTTTTTTTTTAATAATAACGTATTTCAGTATAGGAGCGGTCACTGCCACCATTTTTAAATAGTATTTGATAAGATCTAGTCAATCCTAAGTTCAACTTAAGCTATTCTGAAAATACTCAGATTATCACATAGTTTACGAATTTCAGTCAGTAACGTAAAAACCTTTTATCTCGCCTGTCTAGCTATAAATTGTACACTCAATGTATTCAAATAATATACAGTAAATTATTGTGCCAATTTTACTTGAGATCGTAATTTAAATTTCATTTGAATGTTTTAATAGAAATTGCATAGTAGAAATACTAATATGCATAGCAATGGTATTTAAATTTATTTACTAATACATATTTTAAATAAGCAAGACTTTAAAAAGAAAAAACCAAGTTTTTAAATTAATAATTTGAATTATTTTTAAATTCCAATTGTATTCAAAATACAATTAAACATATGGAAACGAGGTTATTTTCCAGTAACAAAAAAAAATGTTTATGCAAAACGAAAGAAAGTATTTCGTATTATATTTTTATTGTTTTAATTACGAAGAATGTGTTAGTATATCAGTGAAAAATTGATCTCAGTTTATAAATGAGAATGGCAGATAGATGTAGGTCAACAAGAATACTAAATTAGTGCAAGTTTTCAAGAACCCTCAAGTTATAATAAGGTCGCGGGAGATCCACGCTTCGGCATAAATGAGCCGGCTCTACCACGGCCTTACAGAAAACCAGGGTGAAGCAGCACTGTGCTTTTCTGCGTGAGTGGAGGTACCGTTGACCCAGTCCGGGGTAAAGGTGGGTTTAAAGGTTGCCAGTGCTCTTGTGACTCTACTGGGGTCGCGGGCATCTATGGGCGGCGGCTATCGCTTACCATCAGGTGATCCGCCCGCTCGTCTGCCGCCTATCACATAAAAAAATAAAAAATATATATGTAAACCGTCAAAAAAGCAGGGGGCTGTAAACAGAGCAGTTACCATAACAGAATTTCACGTCAAATCCACTTTCGAACGTGGAGCAGCGTGTAAAAAAAAAATAGGTTTTCCCAAAAAAGATAATCTCAAAAACCTAATACAATGTACAATTATGCAAAGTCCTAGTAACTAGTTTTCTTTATCGTCTTAGCGTCGGATTTCCAAAAACAGCCAACCCACGACTTTTTTAAGAACCGACTAAAGCATCGGACACACGATCATTATAATATCCTTTGCAAAAATACGCCGACTTGATATCTTGTCAATAGAGCCACGGAATATAATATCCGTTTTACAACAAATACGGATGGAAATGATTACTTTGCAAATCCCTGTCATGGATTGTGTAATTTCTGTTTGTAATAAAGCAGGATTATTTACATTCAAGAATCGTTTAGAAATGGAATATTGGTCTGAATAAACTCCGTCAGAATCGAATGAATGTTCTATTCGATGAAACGTTAATCTACAAATATTTATCTTCGCAAATTGTTTCTGTATGTATTTATTTTATTAATATTTTATAGACTTATAGGAAACTACAGTATGTGAAGATACTTCAGTAAGTATAAGAATGTAAGTACGGCTTCCAAACAAAAACTTGTTTTATTGATCTTAATCCCCCGCACGGTGACGGCCGCACGTGTGATTCTGCCAATGTGAAGTGATTAGAAAGAACTCGTTAGAGCAAACCGATGGTTTCTATCAAATCTGTGACAATCAATCGAAAATGAAAAAAAAAAAAACTTTAACTGCATAGGCTTGTACAAAGAAACTCGCAAGTTACTCTTTTTATTCGCCAAACGTTCATACAATGTTGTATCATAGTCATACCAAGTTAAACAGTAAATTAAACTTAAAATAATTAAATAATTATTATGAGGTAAACCAAAGAAGACCACCTCCAAAGGTGGCACCTGTTCACAAGTATGACGTATGTGTCAGTCATCATTTCACTAATTCAGTGGAGGGAATGCTATGGCCCACCACATAGCGCCACCACCTGTGTGCATATTTTGACCTAGCTTGGCAATAAGGAAATATCAGGAAGGATCTGGCACGTCTCGAATAATTTGTCAAACTATGGTTACCAACCATCGCTAAAACAATGATCGTGAATGATTTTTATCACGATGTTTGGTTCAGTTTTTTATTTTATCTGAGAATTTCTGTTGCAGTTGTCAAAAATCTTATTTTCATAATTACACGTTCTAAAAAATTTGAATAAATCTTGGTTGTCGCATACTGACAACTTTGCTGCCGCAGCGACCACCTAACTCTTGAGGGTGTAGTCCACTAGCGCCGAGCCACGTCGTTTAGTTATCATTAACATTATAGTCATTTCGTTTTATCATGATATCGGTGACAACAGGACAGATTTATACATAAGTCTCATGTTAGAAAGAGACGAAACGTGAAAAATGTATAGATTTTGACATCTGTCACTCATATCATGCTAAAATCTAAGGAGTATAGTATAACTAAGGACATCTTCTTTTTTGGTCTATGTGACGGCCAGTATTGATTTAGCAGTATTCTGTAGGGACTAGCCCCCCTAAGTATTTATTATTATTACACCAAAGCATTATCCTTGGTTTTATTTGAGTTCAAAAATCAACATCTTCATACATTTTCTGTAAATTAACTGCCATTTATTTTTGGTTTTGCTAAATTTTGACATTTAGACATCAGGGGGACAAGCTCTTACAGATTTAAGCTAATTTTATTTTGGTCGGCACTTTCATATTAGAAACCTTTTTAATGCACATACATATATAACGGTGCCGGCCAAAAAGACATTATGAAAGTCCAAAGATCTCCCTTGAGATAATTACTACCGAACTTTTTCCTAGTAACTTGGATAAAAGTATTTGTATAATACAAAAAAACCCTAGGAAAAAGTTGAGGCTTTCAGTCCGATCACGGTTATTTAGCACGTGGCACAAGTCGGAACTAATGCTAATTTTTACATTTATGCATAGAAAAACGATGAATCCTAATCGGCCGGGCAGCGTTCGGGAAGCTACGCAGCATATTTTCGGCACATCTATCGCAGTGTCTCAAGACGAAAGTCTTCAATGGGTGTGTGTTGCCAGTGATGACATACGGAACCGAAACGTGGCCACTTACAATGTGACAATTAAGGAGGCACAAAGTCACCCAAAGAGCTATGAAGAGGGCTATGCTCGGAGTCTTCCTTTTTTTTTTTTTGCGTTGGGGGAATGCCGCCGGCCCGATGTTCAATTGGCCTACGTCGCCTTATGCATACCCGTCTGCCGGGGGGCGGACGGGTTATGTCGGGCTCTCCTCCAGTAAAACTGAAGGCCTACTGACTAAACCCCCAACGACGCTCCCTCTTCGCCAGAGTGGGAAGGAGACATGTGTACTAGTTAATGAACTCTGACTACACGTTCCTTTCCAGGCGTTGGCCCGCTTACAGCGCGGACCCTTCAGGAGGCCCGTGTAACGCCAGCGTTGGTACCCCCGTACCACGCGCTGGCTGGCCTCTCACAGTGGGGCGACGCGAATCTGGTTGGCGCCTCCTCCCCTTCCTCGCCCTTCTGCGATGCTCGGAGTCTCCCTGCGTGATCGTATCAGAAATGATGAGATCCGCAGGAGAACTAAGGTCACAGACATAGCCCAAAGGATTGCATGCCTCAAGTCGAAATGGGCAGGGCACATAGCGAAGAGAACAGACGGCCGTTGGGGCGGAAAGGTCCTCGAGTGGAGGCCACGCATATAAAGTCGCAGCCGTGGCAGGCGCCCCACAAGGTGGACCGACGATCTCGTGAAGATCGCGGGAATCCATTGGACGGGTGGCATAGGACCGATCTGTGCGGAGAAGATTAGGGGAGGCCTATGTCCAGCAGTGGACGTCTATTGGCTGAAATGATGATGATAGAAAAAATGATTTTCAACGCCCCCCTGTCAATGTCACTGGAGTGCCTACTTATCTTGGTCAGTCTGTAGGTACCTTGTAATACAAGTTACTCTTATCGCGATCATCGTAGTTGTCATTATCATTCAATTACATAGGTTACTAGTCAGTCTTACCAATAGTTCTAATTCTATAATTTTTTGAAGATTTATATACTCATTGGAGTTATAGAATTAGAGATTAGATTCTGTATATATATATACGTACGTGGCTGATCGTTACGATCGGTGGTCGGTTGGTTATTATTATTATTATCATCATATACACCCACATCCACCCACTGTTGAGTACCTATAGGCCTCTTCATTATCACGCCACTCCGTTAAATCCCCTGCCAGCCTCTTCCATTGTTTCCATGCTATCATAGCAGTATCGTCGGACCACAGGGCAGGTTTCCGTAATAATCCTCGATAATTAATCAAAAATTGATAAAAATGTTCCAGCTATTTCTGAGTTCTGTAACTAACATCAGGGTCATTTCACTTAGAACTTTTTCCTCAGTATGGGATAAATAGTTCAGCAATTTTCGTTAGATGGAGCTTGTAAAAAGTAGATGTAGCTTTAAAAAGCAATCAAACAGATGGTTCAGCGTTATTTTTGATGGATTATTACATACCACAGATTCTAGGCCCGTAACTTTGTTTGCTAGTAACAAAATTTGTTTGCTTGCTTATACTACATTGTTATATTTCTCCGCGCACAAAAAATACTTTTCTTCCATTAACACATTGACTTATCTGTTTTCTTGCTTACTTAAGATAGATCAGCGTTGTTTCGGTAGATGTCACTATGCATTTTTACATCGCGTTAGTAAAGCGTGTTTCCGAAACAATGACCTCAGGCCGTCTGCTCACATTGGCAATTTTAATAACGTATGGAACATAAACCAGAGATCTAGAAGGTAGTGGAAATTTGGTTAGCAAATAAATATTTTTCTGATATTCTTCTTCTTATTTTCCCTGACTGATTCTCGAAGGTGGCCATACTACATAGCCATTTTTCTCTAGATAACGCCAGCAATGGCACTATCTCAGTATATATAAGTTAAATGAATTATCAATAGCGACCCTAGTGAATCACACAACACCCTTCAACCCACACGGTACACCTCATCAAACTCAAAATTACCCCGTAATAAACAAGAGACAATAAAGTCATCAACTTTTAAGGTGATGAACATCAGAAACGAAACCGTTAATAGGTTAAGTAACTTCACGAAATTACCCTAGAACTTTTCAAATAAAACGGGCTCAAAGGCTAAAGGCTTGATGAAGACAATATTTTGGGCCTCAACTTGATTAATTAAATGGCGTCTCACATCTCCAAGTGTAACTAGACTTTGACAATTGGATATTAAATTAGTTGTGTTCGGCTGAGGGTGGCCGTGGTTAAGCGGCTTTGGAAACTTAAAGATGCAGCAAGTACCTATTTATTCAGACTTATTGGTTAGCTCTTTAAAGGTTCAACGATTCAGTTACAACGCTAAAATGGCGACAAAACGAAACCTAAATATATAATTTCATTCCTACTATTATTGGGATGATCGTATCAGGAATGATGAGATGAAGATAACTTAGGTCAATAATAATAATATATTTGTTTCGCTTAAAATGTGGTACATGATGATCTTAAAACATAATGTTGTTTCACACATTTTGTCAGAACCTGACACGCAAAACTAAAAAAAAATCTTTTAATATAACTAAACTTAAACAATAATAATAACACAACAAATAAATCACACTTTTCTGAAAGATTCAAAAAATTAATTAACAGAATAGAAACAGTTTTGTATTAACCAGCCTCTTAATCTCCTCTTGAACATTCCCGGTAAAGACTTTATCTCATCACTCAACCTGTTGAATATTTTACTGACATTTGATAACTATTCATATTGTTGAATTTTGTAGTTACTGTATTTAACATTAGCTTGTTGGGGTATCTTATTAGGCCGTGTGGTCCCCGGCAGAGTAGAATAGGCCACCCTCACTCTTACCGAGGTGTCGTAAAAGGCGACTAAGGTAAAGCTGCTGGCATGATCATCAGCACCCAGAGAAGGAAAACTCTGCACTTATATCAAAACCCTCGCCAACCCGTCTGCCAAGCGTGGTGAGTATGACAATTACCCCTCATGTTATTGAGGGAGGCCCGTGCCCCAGCAGTGGGGACTTAAATGGGCTGATGATGATGATGATGTTGGGGTATCTTGTTCTTGATTTATGCGCTTCCATTCGCGTTTTGTATAAATTTGGATTGTTTTTCACAAAGACGCATATTTCGTACAAGCAGGGTACTGTTAAGAGATTTAGTTCCCTAAAAAATGGCCTACAGGATGTTCGAGAGTCAATGTTACAAATTGCTCTCACGCATTGTTTTTGCGCTATAAATGCTCGATTATATGATATGAATGAATTCACCCACTACCTGTAGTGGGTGAATTCATTCATATCATATAATCCCATCCCATAATATGATATGAATTCACCCACAACAGGATACCATATTCACACATATTCACAACACCATATTCACAACACACTTCCCACATATCCATAATATGCCTGAATGGCCACTTTCCTAGTTTAGTCACCATAGCGCATGTTCAACTTATTACAGACTTTCTCCACATGATTTAACCACGAACACCTATCATCCAATAAAATACCTAAAAATGGTGTTTGAGACGATTCTTTAATTACTTGACTATCAAAATGTACGTTCAAAGGGTGTTTTTTTCTATTTTTATTAATGAATTGAAGTATTATTATTTCGTTTTGCTAATATTAGTTTTGAGGTTGTTATTATTTAATCAGTTAATAATCTTAAAAATTGTATTATTTTATATCGTCGTTGTAGGTTTTAATATCGTGACATGGAATGATTACCATGACACGTCGTCAGCAAAGAGTATACATTCATAGTTTGTAATGTCTGGTAAATCATTAATATTTAGAAGAAACAACAAGGGACCCAGGATGCTTCCTTGGGGTACCCCAACTCTATTTGCCTGTATTAGAGATTGACATTTATTCAGCTCATTATTAGAGTTCAGTTTTAAAATTTGTACGTACTGTGTTCTATTAGTTAAATAACTTTCAAGCCATTTGTTTACGACTTCTCTAATGCCATACAGATCACATTTCAAAAGAGTATCATGAGTCACGAAACCGAATGCCTTAGACATATCGAAGAAAACTGCTGTCACAGGCATACGCTTATCCATGAAAGATAACACCTTGTTGACCAAAGAAAAGGCAGCTAGAGAAGTGGGTTTCCCTTTTTGGAAACCATTTTGACTTTATAATATTGCATTTGATAAGGAATTTCTTATAAAGTGTTCCTTTTTTATAAAGTGGTTTCACAATCGAGATTTTTAGTGGATCTGGAAAGGTTCCACTAGTAAATGAGAGGTTTACTAAATAGCTCAAAACAGATGCAATTTCTCTTTTACAAGCCTACAATATGCATGTTTGTATTTCATCCTTACCGACTGAAAATGTTGATTTTAAAGAATTAATTATTTTAATTATTTCATAGTTATCTGTTGGTGTCAAGAATAAGCTAGCTGAATTAGAATTGATATGTGAAAGTATTTGAATGTAAATTAATGTAATGATTAGTATTTGTCGTATTAATGCAGTATTTATTAAAATTATCTGCAATGTCAAAGACATAGCTTTGGTAATTGCATGCCACAAGTGGCTATGTCTGATTCTCACGTCATACCCACTCTTGTAAAGGTTGAAAGGTCTACACTGGAAAACGTGGACGAGTACATCTATCTTGGACAAAAAGTCCAGCTTGGTAAGTCCCATTTCTAGAAAGAGGTCGATCGACGAATTTAACTCGGCTGGGCAGCGTTCGGGATATTTTCGGCCCATCTACCGCAATGTCTCAAGATGAAAGTCTTTAATTTGTGTGCGTTGCCAGTGATGACATATGGAACCGAAACGTGGCCGTTTACAATGTGCCGATTAAGGAGGCTCAAAGTCACCCAAAGAGCAATATTTTTTTTTTAAAAATATTTTAAACGAGTTATATATTACAATTACACAGGTATTCTTATGCCATAATCAGTGTAACATAAACCAGCGTTGATTTTAATAAACACTGATGTTCGTCGTCGAATGCTTTTAAACAAAGTAAATATCCTACAAGAAGTTCGTACCTGCGGCTCGAAAATAAAATCTATCTATCATGAACACAACAAACAGAAACAGAAGGCTGATCACAAAAATTATACAATAATAGAATTTATCTAATTTAGACACAGACGTGGTTATTTTCACCAAAACAGATGAATAAAGAATCAAAATAGCAGTTTTATGCACATAGAGCCTTCTCGCTTGCCGCCCTGCACGACCAGCGCACTACGCGCGACAGATAGATAAAACTTACCTGTTTCGATTTGCGGCTTCACACTGGACTATTTCATGCATAGATTTTAATAATTATTGTTTTATTGAATTTATTTTTTATTGTCAATTGTTTTGAACTGCAGGTAAATCAATAATAATCGATAACATCAATTTCGACGTTGGGGTGGAAATGTCCTAGAGTGGGCGCCACGTAAAGGAAGTTGCAGCCGTGGCAGGCCCCCCACAAGGTGGACCGATGATCTGGTGAAGATCGCGGGAATCCATTTTATGCGGGCGGCACGTGACCGATATTTGTGGAGAAAATTGGGGGAGGCCTTTGTCCACCAGTGGACGTCTATTGGCTGAAATGATGATGATGATGATGAATCGATATATTGGTTTCAGTATTGATTTAATCGATTAAAAACGAAAATCAATTTTATCGACAGTATCGATAGTACAATCGATTTTTTTATTATTAGAACACATATGACCACAATCTCACCTGATGGTAAGTGATGATGTAGCCAAGGATGAATCATGTCTAGACAGACATTGTATCGATTATTTTTACCCATCATCATGTAATAGTCATATAATAGATAAAACTTAACAAGAGTGGGTTTCCTCTGACACAGGTGCTAATTTTGTACCTTTTAGAGGATGTCAACACCTACATTTTAATGGTTGTTGTTGAAACGAATAAACAATTTTTATTTTTTTTATTTATTATTTAATAGGCTTTTACTAGACAGTAAAAGCCTATTATATGATACTATTATATGACTATTAGATGATTAAGGGTGAAAATAATCGAATAATCGTTAGTCGATTATTCGACAACACTACTACACTATAACAAATTGAGTATCAAGTATTGCTGCTTAGTGAGGCTCAGCAATCCGAGCTAAGTCTTAGCACAGGTCCTAGCCTCAGAAATAAGAGCTTGCACTTGATCGACCCTATACTACTTTTTGCCAGTCATTGCCATTCTCACTCGACCCCTCATACACTTGGCAAAACACAGCGCAAGTGCTGCTTTACACTGTTATTCATTCATGCCAAACGCCCGAACACAAATCTACCAAATGTGGCAAACAAAGGGAACGGTTTGGCAATCATTAATTAACACCGCTGCATTATGTACAATCGACAAGACTCGGACGGTAACAAATGTAAAGCGCCTCGAGCTATTATTGGCTGCTATTTCGATCGCTTGCAGCCGTGGTCACGGACAGACAAGACGATATTTTAAGCCTCATTTACAATTCAACGGGGAGTTTAAGTCAACTAGTTAGTTGTTGTCAAGGCAAACTTGCGAAGAGGTTGAGTGGATATAGATTGATTCATAGCTTAAAGTAAATTGTAAACTCTTGCACATTATTGGGAATAGAAGTCGACACAAATGTTAACTGGAAAGCGCACATTGCAAAGATCTCTGGCAAACTCTCTAGGTTTATCTACGCGTTATATGAACTTAAAAAGTGCACGGACCTAAAAACCGCAACAACAGCGTATTATGCCTATGCTCACGCTTGGCTCAGCTATGGCATAATACTCTGGGGTAGTAGTACGGACGCAAACAATCTTTTCATTCTCCAAAAAAAATGTTTAAGAATTATTGTCAACATACCAGAAAGAGAGAGCTGTAGAACACATTTCACTTCACAAAAAATTTTAACTTTAACTTCAATATATATATTAGAATTATGTAAATTTGTTCGACAAAATAAAGAATTATATAAACAGGCTAAAGAGCAGTATTCAATCCCTCGTAACCTGCGATTTAGAAATAGATTAGCTTTGCCGGGCACTAAACTGGATATAGTTAGAAGAGGTACATATTACACTTCAATCAAAGTCTACAATAAATTGCCTAGCGTTATAAAAAACGAAACAAAATACCACCTTTTTTGTAATAAATTAAAGAATTATTTAATATCAAAATGTTTTTATAGTATTCACGAGTTTTTTCAGCAGAAAACTACATGATATTCTTATTACGATTTAGCTTTAGAAATCTTAATAAATTCTATATGTATTAACATTGCAGTGCCCCTGCGGGGTTCATGTTCAGGAACTTGTAATTAGTTTAAGATCTATTGTGAACAACATGAAAGCAATAAAAACTATGACTATGACTATGACTATAAATTTGTAGTCGTGGTAAGTACAGTCAATTTAAAAATCTGTAAGTTATATAAAAGTCATTCATGTCGCGTCTAAGGAGTGGAACTCTCTACCGGAAGATGTGTTCCCTGAACGGTATGATCCTATTCAAGAAAAGAGTGAATAGGCTGTTACTAGACAGACATGATCCACCCTAGGCCACATCATCACTTACCATCAGGTGAGATTGTGGCCAAATGTCTGGCTATTCTAATTAAAAAATAAGTCTATTTTTCAATTTTTTAGGTGGAAGACAAGCAGACGGATCACTTGATGGTAAGTGATTGCCGCCGCCTACATACGCCCGAAAACAGTTCTACATTAATTATTTATATAATGTTTTAAATCTGATACAGTAAAAATGAATCTAGGACTTCCTCATTAGTGCTGACAAAGAAAATCAGATGACAGATCTGGCTGGTATTGACATCAATAAGCTAATATCGTAGGTATCAGGACTCTCCCCCACGCGTTCCCTATATAGTCTGACTCTGTCATTTGTGCCGAACCATGCCTACTTTATTCGTCAACAAATGTTTTTATTTTAGACAAGCGGCGCGCCTTCACTTAGTTTAGTTTAGTTTAACTTTATACCAATAGATGGCGCTAGGTGTCGGCTACTTCGCGCAAGTATTTAATGTTTTCGGATTACTGTCAGATTTATCTCTTTATAAATAGTATTAGATTAAAGTTTAACATAAAACTTATAAATTGGTAAATACTTATTATAATATTATTATCAAATATCAATTAATTACTTATGTAAATTGAATAATAAATAACATAGCAGCCAAGAGAGGCCATAAAAAATTGCACCATCTGATTAATATCCTCGTCCTTGCCCGAGATTCCGTTAAATGAAACCTGGACTCCATCAATCATGACCCCTGAAGACATTTCGTGACGAGAAGTGTCGCCGCTGACGTCACAGAGTACCTTTTTGGATGTAGCCTTAGAGTTTATAGGTATGTCTTTTTACCTGACTACGGCAAAGCCAGAAAAGAAAAATATGTGATTATCGCAGTTTGTATGTTCCACGATTCTGCCTAAGCTACTCAGCCGATTTTGATGAATGAGAAATCAATCGATTCCTTATTAATGTCCAACTGTCAAAGGTTTAAAGCATATATTGTTTACGAAATTAAAAGCACAATGGGTGCAATATGAAAAGCAAAATATTTAATAAAATAATTTAAATTTCGAAATAGGCTTTTTGTATTATGATGTTATAAATAACTATATAAAAGCTCAAGCACCTGTGTTAAGGTCGGATGTCAGAACCAACAATATAATAATATAATGTAAGATATATAATATTATTAATGTTAAAGCAATTCTTTACAATTTGACAAATGGTTATTATTAAATTGCAAATAATATCTACAGCAAAAATATAACATAATATAGTAGTTTCATCTTAACTGGTGATAAAATACTTTTGTAACATCATTGGTTCTTGTAGGTATCTACAATAATGAGGAAAGGTATTGTTAGCTCACGGTGAATTAAGCACTTTCTTTGTTACGACATTTAATAATAAATTCGTAATATTTTAAAAATTTTACTCTGCGTCATAAGACGAAGCCCCTGCAACATAACTCTCTGCCAATCTTATTAATGATTTAGGCTCGTCAATGAGGTGTGGAACAGTAGACTTTTACTTTATTTATTTAATTGATCTATCTGCCTCAATTTGATTCAATTTAATTTATTTTCTCTCACTAAGGAATATGATTTTCTATATACAACGAGTGGTTAAGCCATTTAAGGTGACGGGTAGGGCACACTAGCGATGCCAATCAATTTTAAGTTTTAGCTACTAAACCGGATCTATTTTAAACAATTTCTATTTTAAATTTTAAATGGTTAATAAATAGTATAAGTGTTTTACTAGAGGTTGTTACCCCGGAATTGTTTAAAACAGATCCGGTTTAGTAGCTAAGAATTAAAATCGATTGGCGTCGCTAGTATGCCCTACCCGTCACCTTAAGAAACCTGCTAAAAGGACTCTATTCATGACGTCTATAACGAGAGCATCAAAACTATTAAAAAAACTTTTTCAGAAAATGTATCTGTCATTAGATAGGTATTGGAAGAAAACATCGTGGGGAAACCTCCACGTTTCGGATAGTTTGTGACACCTTTAACCATGATTCAGTTGGTAATGAGTAAAGGATACTATAAAATTGTAGACTACTTAAATGATAAGGATTCATGGACATAATGACCTCCATGCCTGCACACTTGTAGCATTTTCATATATATTAACGGAAATTATTAATATTATATAATTACTCATTTTTAATAAATTAGGCTTAGCAGCATTTATTACTGTATAAAATTGATTTATATTGATTATTCAATAATTGACAAGATGCTAACCACCTACTATTGTACACCTCGTCCTGCAGTTTATTAGTATTGGATTAAGTAACTACTACTCTTTGTTACCTATGAGGGGAACCTAAGTAGTCATGCTCACTCAAATGTCTCTGAGGTGGTGGCGCTATGTGGCGGGTCATTACATTCCCTCTAATATGGTTGAGTGAAATGATGGCTGACACATACGTCATACTTGTGAACAGGTGCCACCTTTGGGGACTGGTCTGCTTCGGTTTACCTAATAATATTTATTTTATTATTATTTCCCTTAATTTTATTTTGTGTAACAATTAAACTGTATGCCTTGGTATGATGATGACACAACATTGTACAAAAGTTTGGCGATTAAAAAGAGTAACTGGCGAGTTTCTTGCTGGATCTTCTCGACCAGAAACTACTTTCAGAGCTGGTGGTAGAATTGCATTATGTTTATTTATTTCTTTAGTATATTTTATGTATCAACATATATATGTTTTAACATGTAAATTATACATAAGTACTTATAAATAGTTTTAAGTCATTCAAATGTATGACGATTTGTAAGTGCTGTGTACAAGCCTATGCAAATAAAGAATTATTTGACTTTGACTCTGGTTCCCCTAGTAAAGGGTGGCGAAGGTCGGACGGCAGGCTTCATTGCAATTACCAGACTCCCCAAAGCCTGAATCATGGTCTAAGCGTAACCGTAAGCGACAGCTTTGGACGCAACCGGGTACTATACGCTAAGATGAAAAGAGTGAAGAGAAAATCTATCTACCAACATAAAGACGTGTTTGGAGATAAAAACGTGTGGTACAACATGAAAATGGCCTACATTCAGCAAAAGATGGACACAGACTGTAATTGAACAAACCTTGACAGATGATGGTGATGATCTGGATGATGCTGATCGCGAAACTCTTGCAGGGTCCCCGTCTTCCGCTCATCTTACATGAGGTACAATGCGCCGCATCACCAGTCAATGATCGGCCTTGGCGGGTTTGACAGCTGTTCCGCTGCTGCCATTAGTATCTGCAACAAAAAAGGGATATTTTCATTTTTCTTTATATGGGTGTTAGAGATTATGGCATCATCCTCATTTTACAACCGTACCACTCGCCATCGGCAGGGAGTTGACCGTCACGTAATGGACCCAAATGGTCGTGAACGGAACGGTTCCAGAGGTTTTTTCTCCAGCGAGAGTTAGGTTTGGTTGTGGAATGAGCAGAGGTTTTCCCGAATGACTCAGTATGAGGATCTTCAAAAAAGGAGTGTTAAGGTTTTCAGAGGCTCAGCAACATGTATGCTAGTCCTCTAGAGACGTAGGTGTCGATAGGCAGCTGTAGTAAAACCAAATGGTCGTGAACGGTACGGTTCCAGAGGTTTTTTCTCCAGCGAGCGTTCGGTTCGGTTGTGAAATGAGCAAAGGTTTTCCCGAATGACTCAGTATGAGGTTCTACAAAAAAGGAGTGTGAAGGTTTTCACAGGGTCGGCAACATGTATGCTAGTACTCTGGAGAGACACGTTTCCATAGTCTCCGGTAGTCACTTACCATCAGATGATCTGCACGCTCGTTTCCAGCGACGTGATATAAAAAAGTTATCTGATATTTTCAGTCATCAGGTAGGTACTTTTATTTTCTCTCGCAGAGTAGCAGTGGTCTGTTTTTTAATGCATAAAAACCAAACTTCTGCACAGACCAACCATTCATTAAAAATAAAATATCGATTCGCAATCGACTCCATTCGAATATATATCACAACTGGAGCACAACGATGTAATCGGTTTCGTGTTTTATGAGTTTTATCAGTATCGATAAGCCGTGGGAATCATCGAGAAGTAATTAATCGAGGGAAGCTGTAGGCGCATCAGTGGATTTTTGTATTTTATTATGATACGTCAGACAGGCATTTAACCTCAATCACACCTTATGATAAGTGAAGATGGGGTCTAAAGTGGGGCATGCTTGTCTGTGATAAGTGAGCCTTTTTAAGGCTAGTCTAAATAGGCTTCACTCACTCCTTAAAGAGGCCTAGGCTATAGTGTATTTTTACGATCTATAAATTTTATTTTTCGTTAAGTGTGTTTTTAACCCCCGACGCAAAAACGACGGGGTGTTAAGGAGGGATAAGTTTGACGTGTCTGTGTGTGTGTGTCGGTGTGTCTTTCTATGGCTTCGTAGCTCTCGAACAAATAAACCGATTATAATTTTGTTTGTTTGTGTTTGAAAGATGAATAAGGAGGGAGTGTTCTTAGCTATGTTGGATAAAAATCGATGCAAGATGGCCGCCGTCACAAAAAAAATGGATTTTATCTTTTAACACAACTCCCACAATATGGGAATCATATAAAAGGACTTGAGTAGCAGAATATATTAATTGTGAATAATTTCAAATACAAGATGGCCGCCGTCAGAAAATGACGAATAACCTATTTGTTGTTCCAACTGCCTCAATATAGGTATCAAATGAAGTTGTGTCGGGGGTTTTTTAAATTTTTAATAATTTTACGAATACTGTTTATTCTATGTTTTAATTGCTACAAAAACACGATGATACGATATTATCCACAGAGTTGAGGCTGTTCCAAGGACACTACTACCTTGATCAAATCTAAATATTCTCATGATTATTATCCTGCCCTTTTCCCAGGTTATCTGAGGTCGGCGCAGTGTGTCTTCCTCTTCCTTACATCCCTGTCATTCGTCATCACATCCAGCCCATTTTCTATCATGTCATTCTTCACACAATCCATCCACCTATTTTTCGGCCGTCCTTTTTTCTTCAATACTACACTCTATCACAAAATAAATTGACAGACATATAAGTTTGTTTGCTCTAGTGATATCGAAGAGTCGGTTGACTGATATCGAAGATTGAGTTGGTTCGCGCTAGGCAATAATTCGTATCATGTTTCTCCTGCATACGTTCCAAATGGTCTGTCTTTGTTTTACGCCACACCGCTAAGATCGTTGTACGCGCGCTTGTAAATTTTAAGTACGAGAAAACCTGCAGAAACCCGGGACTTTCGCATTTTATCATACAAAAAACAAACCCGGGATGCCCTGAATGCTTAGTCTTTTTAGAACGCGCAGTACATTTAACTTTCTACTACGTACCTCTGTTTTGTGAAACGGTTTTGGCTGCAGCAGTATTTCCCTACGACTACATCTTAGGGATCTTCAAAAGAAGAGCTTACTGTTATACCCTTTCTGTGTGCGTAATAATACTGACACAATCACTATAGTGCTGTGTCAGCAATACTCCACTTAGAGCGGGATCTGCCCTAGGTAAATTCCTCAGTTCTCTCCCAATCAACATCCTAATCGGTTTCAGCTGCCAACGGGCTAAATCATTGAACTTTTGTAACTAATTTCCGAATCTAAAGAAAAGTACACTTTTGCATTTTTTGTCTAAATAATTTCCTTTTTTTTAAACTCCTCCGCGACCCCGTCACATACAGTACTCCGATTTAAAATGCTGGCAAAGCATTAGTGATCTCTCTGATTTCACAGATGTTTCATCAGGTGACCAATACATAAAAAAAAAACTACCAAGTGGTTAGTCATGTTACTAGAAATCGGCGTTTTGTGTCTATTTTGTGATTCTATAACCTAAAAGGTCGTCGGATAACTTAGCCTGTCCGTTTCCACAATCGATTCTGTCCCTAATAGTATTTATATCTCAACCAAGCCCCTATTTCGTTATCTTCGATGCCCCTTAATCTTTGCCCTAACCGGTGATATTAATCTTATATTTTTTATTTTTGTTGCCAGGCACCAAGCTACTGGGATATGAATCTTGAGACATAATTACGTTCGGAAAAAGTTGTTATTAAAATACTTCATTACGTACTCACTCTCATAGCTCAACGACCCGAACTGAATCTTGGCCTCTGAAACAAGAAAGCGCCACTTCGGTCGACCCTGCTATTTGCCAGTTATTGAAAATACTTCACAAGGAACACAAAATAAATAAACACTGAAAGCCTAGCTTTCATATCAAGGTTTTTTTATTTATGAGCTTTAGGCCAACGCTTGACCACAATCTCACCAGATGGAAAGTGAAGGTGAGGTTTAGGATGTAACGCTTTCGCTTAGAAGATGCCTGTTCACTCTTGCCTTAAAGATGTCCAGATTGTAGTGGTCCGGAAAAACATACCTTTAACTGTCCGAATTATGAATGTGGAATGTATGAACCGAAACGCTTCGTGCGGATAAGGGGTAAGCCAAAAACGTATGAATGAAACCCTTGTCTTGTTAACCGATGGTGGAATGAGCTAGGGGGATCAAATTATGAAGAACCTCCGCACACTCCCTGAAATAAATCCGGTAGGAGACTGAGAGGCTTGCCACACGTCTGCGGTGGTCAAGGCTCTGTAAGCCAGCCTCTAAGAGTATGTCGTCACCGATGTGTCTCTTCGCACGGTGCTCTATTGAATATTTAAGTGATCGTACGCCATCGAGGCAGTCAATATTTAATATTTGTTTCAGTTAATATTTGGGATAAAGACATATTTTATTAGTACATAACTTTCTTTTTTCATAAAGTAGTAAATTCGAAAGACAACGACAAGGCTATAGGTAACCCAGAAAAGATAAATCTTTGGCGATATAATCGGTAGGTACCCAGCGCTATCTATACTCGTAATATAGTTAGTCGAAACGAAGTAAGGAAAGGCGGCCGCTATTGATTCCGTTTGTTTTTAAATAGACCACTTGTAGTTTCTTTGTGTAAAATTTTTTCACGTCATTTTTTGCCACGCACCTCCTCCTCATTGTGAAATCAACTTCCCGCAGCGGTATTTCCGGACCGGTACAACATTGCGATCTTCAAGAAACGAGCCTATACCTTCCTAAAAGGCTGGCAACGCAACTCTACTCCCTCTGGTGCGGCTGATGTTCATGAAAACAAATAAATAATTTTAAACGTTTTAACAGTTTATGTAGATACTAACGCCATATCTATGATTGTGCATATAATATCCTGTGCTGATATATTTACGATGATCATGAAAACAATAACTATTGAGATATCTTTAGAACTATTAATCAAGGCAAGGGGAATATATCATTCCCTTGGTTTTACAGTATTCAGTGATCTTAATTAACAAAATAATGTTAAAGTAATACCTTAGACAATTTAACACTAAGAGTAATACCAAATTCTAGTTCTAAAATAAGCTATTGAGTTTTGTTGCAGCATTGAGGTCTCCGATTGTGGAATAAGGTTTATAGATAGAGCTAAATACAGCTATTTTAAGAAAGGTGGGCAAATTTTAGTCTCTCTCAAGCCATTATTCGATCAATATTTGTTCAACAATTCACTTTGTGTCAACGGATATTACATAAAAGAGGAATTACACATACGGGCTGGCATTTAGATGCAGGCGCATTTGAAACATCATCCTATGTTTAACGATTTTTGTAGCTTTAGTGTAAAAAAAATCCATACAAATATTATAAATGTGATAGTGTGTGTCTGTCTGTTTCCCCATCTTTCAAGGTAAAATGGAGTGTCGGATTACTTAAAAATAAATTGTACTAACACAAATTGCCATTTAAAAACTCTCTCTTTTAACCACTCTTATTTAAAATGGCCGGCAACAAGTAGCGATCTCTCCCATTTTTCGGATGTTCATGGACGGCGTTGAATACTTTCCATCAGGTGACTCGCTTGCTCGTTTGTCCGCCTCTAGCATAAAAAAAATACCATGAAGGTTTCCTCACGATGTTCTCCCTCACCGCCGAGAAATGGTAAAAAAAGAACATAAAATATTTAAAAAAATAAGATGCATGCTCGGGCCAAAACTACGAACTCCTGTTAAAAAGGTACACGTTTTTATTATCCTCTGAGTTCGCAAGCGAGAAGCTGAAGTAGGTTCAAACTTGCAAATTTCTCAAATCCAGATCGGCTTAACGTTCAATAATTTTTAATGTCCGCCCATTGTAAGTCAAGTCACAAAGAGCATAGTTCAATTTCACAGCACACGACGATCGAACACGAATAATTCAAATCTATAAAGCGAAAAGCCCGCGGCGACACTAGAATTTTTAGTCAATTTCTCGTTTGGTACAATTGAATTTGTACCAGGAAAATCGGGTTTCTGAGCACGGGGCGGCGACTTCCGCGGCCGTCGGCCAAAGGCACAGGCGACGGTCTTTGACAAATCACGCATAGTATCACAGACGATCCACTTTGAATACTTTTCGAAATGAATTCTGAGCTCTTTGAGTTGCTGGCATTTAAGGTGACTTTTTGTGGGAGTTACACCATTAGGGTCTTAATTGCGTCTTCTTTCTTTACGATTTTAGCACTTGCATATTTCGGAAACGATTTTTGATATAAGAGACCTCGGATCTAAGCAGCGAGGTCATCAAGCCACATCTTAAACCTGGCCTTTGATAGCACCATTGTGAGGTTACTTCTATGTTAATAATACATTATAAACATCACTTTCATACAAAATATTGGTCTCATTTCATGATATCCAGCAGTTCATCTGACTTCAATCATTTATTCAATGACTGGCAGTCCTTAATTTTCTCAAAAAACTTTCTGCCTCTCAAGACACAAATATAGAATGAACTATCGCCACAGTTATTTTGGACTCGATGCGATCTTCAAACTTTTCAGAAAAAGCGTTTTCACATGGCACAATACAGGAACCTCCCTTAACTTATACCACCGGCAAAACTTTTGTCTCTTCAACTCTTGTCTCAGATCATTCGTTGGGGGTTACTTAAAGAGTCTTTGAGCGTCCTTTGTGGTCAACTGGCAATCTCGGCGAGTATGAGCCTGTTTGAAGGCGGAACGATAACTCGGATATTTGTGTTGGGTTATATCGATTAGTCGGGAGGTAGTTAGGTTTATTATTATTTGTTAGAAATGGGGTGAGCCCTGCGTCTCATAGCCACTGCGACCAGTATATGATCTATTGTGGCAGCCCCGTAACCTATTACAGCACCTCATGTAGCTCCAGTTCCAGGATAAACCCGAGAATGGAGCTGATGGGGGAGCTTTTGATCTCGTCTGCTGAGATCATGTGTGCTCCCAGGTGCCGGCTTCTGCACCGGTGCAGCGCTATGCACTCGCCGAGGACGTGGATAATCGTTTCCTCGTCCTCGCGACAGAACCTGCAGATTTTGGTATCTGAAAGGCCCATGTTGTGCAGGTGCTTATTTAATTTGCAGTGCCCTGTGAGGGTCCGAGTGAGTGCCCTAACATGTCCTCTGCTCAGTTTTATTATTTCTACAGCTCGTCTCTGATCGAACGCCTGTATCAACGCCTTAGACTGTTCTAGTCGAGGTAGTCTTTTCCAATATTCAGTGCTTTGCTTATGCTCCCACTCTTTTAACTCGAACCTGACCATGCAGGCTGGAACGCCACTTATTGGTTCCGGTCCGAGTAGTGGGCTCTCTGCCCCGGCCTTTGCTAGCACGTCAGCGACTTCGTTGCCTCTGATATTGCAGTGTCCCGGTACCCAAATCAGATTTACGATGTTGGCATTGCCAAGCTGGTTTAGGAGCAGGACACACTCGCTAGTGAGTTTGGAGTCAAGTTCACAGGATGTTAACGCCTTGAGGGCAGCTTGACTATCTGAGAAGATGAATATCTTCTTATTCTGGAGATTCATTTGCAGACTCTCTTGGACACAGCCAATTATTGCGAAGACTTCTGCTTGGTACACTGTGGTATAGCGACCCAGGTTGGCGAATTTGCGTATTCTGAAGCGATCATTACAAAATCCCGCCCCGGATACGCCTTGCCTCCTGGAACCATCCGTATACCAAACGATGTCATTCTGGTTAACATTTCCGGGAGTTCCAGCCTCCCAGTCTTGTCTACTAGGTAACAAGACTGTAAACCGCTTATCGAAGCGGTATTCACGGATCATGGAGTCAGAGGGCATATCCATGACCGGAATTTTCATTAGTTCATTGTAGAGGTTACCTATGACCCTAGATTGCCATCTCGTCCTTCCTCTGATTTTTGCTCTCGTAATGGCCATCCTCGCTTCCATCTGCACGTGAATGTGCAGAGGTGGAATGTTCAGGAGGGCATCCAGTGCTGCAGAGGGAGAGGACGAAAGAGCGCCAGTGGCTATAAGGCAGGCTGTTCTTTGAACTTTGCTGAGGTTCTCCACGCAGTTGAGTTGGTGCGTCTTCTTATACCACACACAGCAGCCATAAGTGACGATCGGCCTCACTATGGTTTTATAAATCCAGAGTGCGGCCTTGGGCCGTAGCCCCCATTTTAGCCCCACCAACCTACTGCTTGCCCCCATCGCTATTTTTGCCTTTCTAGTAATGTAGTCGAGATGCTTGTTCCATGTTAGTTTTTGGTCTAGAAAGACTCCGAGATATTTGACCTCGTTGGACAAGCATAGCTTCGTACCAAGAAGTGTTGGGGCGTGAAGCGCCTCTAGTTTCCTTCTTTTGGTAAACGGGATTAAGACCGTCTTCCGTGCGTTGACTGTTAGCACGTGTCTTGTGCACCAGTTTTCTACTATTCGTAGGGCCCTTTGCATAAGACTGGAAATGGTGCTCGGACATTTTCCTATGACCATTATTACTATGTCATCTGCGTAACCCTGAGTCAGGAATCTGGCTTCATTGAGCTCACAGATGAGACTGTCAACAACCAATGACCATTGAAGGGGTGATAGGACTCCGCCCTGTGGACACCCTCTGGTCACTCTATAATGAAGAGTTTTATTCATCAACGTTGTTGTTGCAGTTCGATTTTGTAGCATGGATCCCATCCATCTGGTGGTGGTATCGTCGATTCCACGATTCACCATGCTACGTGTTATAACATCGAAGTTGGTGTTGTCAAAAGCCCCTTCGATGTCGAGAAAGGCACAGAGTGCAATTTCTTTGTCTTCTATGGCTTTCTCAATTCTGTCCACCAGATCAATAAGTGCCGTTTCCGTGGACTTGCCTGTTTGGTAGGCATGTTGTCTTGCACTCAGGGGTTTTTCAACGAGGTATGTTGCCCTGATGTGACTGTTTAACACCTTTTCCATCGTTTTTAGTAGGAATGAGGTGAGACTTATCGGTCTGTAGGACTTGGGCTGTGATTTGTCTTTGTCCCCTCCCTTGGGGATGTAAGTGACCCTCGCCCGAGTCCACGCTGATGGTAGTTAGGTTAGAGTTTATCGATGGACGGGTACAGAATGGGATAGTTAATTCTGCTAAATGTAGAGTGATAAAATTGAGACGAATTTAGTTTTCGCTTACGGAGAGAAATTTCAAATAGTAAAAATCTAAAATGGACAGCTAGCACGTTATAGAAAACTTAATAAATGGCGATTTTTTTTTAATAATAAAAAATATTTATGTAAAACAATACAAAAAAATAAAGTCTGAGGAGGAATCTAAAATATTCAATGATCTTACACTACATACGAGTAAAACAAACTTTCTACCACGAACCTCAGTTCTGTGGAACAATTTGTCTGCGGGAGTATTTCCCGACGGCTACGACTTAGGAACCTTCAAGAGTGGAGTGTACTCCTTTTTAAATAAGCTGGCAACACATTAGCAATCTCTCTGATTTCGCGGACGTTCGTGGGCGGAGATGATTACTTTCCATCAGACTCGCTTACTCGTTTTTCGCATTCTAGCATTAAAAAAACTCAATTATAAATCAATAGTGGAGTGTTGCTGGCGGATAATAGTTCTTATATATTATTGAAATAAGTGCAATATCACTTAGCAGAACAACTGGCAGCATCCACAAAAGCTCAAAGCATCTTCAAGTACCCTCACCTTTGTAAATAAACTCGAGAAAAGTACTAATACAAGTCAAAATAAAGATGAATTACAGGAAGCGTTCTGCCCGGACCTCCCTCCCAACAAAGATTGGCATTCAATTTAAAATTCTGTTGCCGACTCCATTCGGATCGATTTTCTTTGTGCTATTTGAGTTGGTTGAAATTCTACTAAAAGGACTCAGGTAAAAGACGGCCAAGTAAAGGATATAAGATATGGGACCTACATAAAATTACGTTGAATAGTTGTACCGTTTTTGTGATAGTGTACCTATTGATACTTTCGGATGTTAAACTCTTTTAGATAAGGTTTTTAAAAGTAATTGCTTAGATTTAAAAAAATAATTGCTATTGTACAACCGGCATGTATGCTTGAATGGCCAAAATAAATAAATATTAAATATTTCACAACATCACAAACATTGGTCTGACTATGAGAAAGGTAGCTCAAGCACCTGTGCTACGAATATCAGAATCAACAATGGGAATACAAATATTTACATTAATTACTTTTCTTTTGTAAATACATACTTATAATACATAGAAAACACCAATACAAACAGATATGTTCATGCACACAAATGTTTGTACTGTCAACATCTAAACAATGGTTCAAATCATAACGAAGAAATGATTTTATTCTATCCTTTTAAGAAATATAATTTTTATTCTCTGTTTTAATTAATTCAATTTTATTTTAATTATATTTAGAGCGGAGCGGCCGTGTGGACCCCGGCAGAGTAGAATAGGCCACCCTCACTCTTACCGAGGTGTCGTAAAAGGCGACTAAGGTAAAGCTGCTGGCATGATCATCAGCACCCAGAGAAGGAAAACTCTGCATTTATATCAAAACCCTCGCCAACCCGTCTGCCAAGCGTGGTGAGTATGGCAAATACCCCTATCATGTGATTGAGGGAGGCCCGTGCCCCAGCAGTGGAGACTTAAATGGGCTGATGATGATGATGATGATAATTTAGTACTTCTGGCCACAGGGAGTCGTCTTTCGGAAGTTTCGAGTTCGAAATTTAATGTAAAAAAAAAGTGAATTTTCGTATATAATACATATATGTATATTAGACTTTAAGGTATATTTTTTAATGTATCTTGTTGCCTGAAAGAAATGTTTTTTTTTTGTAAACATTTTTTTTGTCTTTTTATTATTATTTAAATAAATATTCTGTTTATTACCCCTTACCTGAGGTTTTCAGAGATTATTGTTATACATATAATAATTAATAATAGGCCCACCGAATTAGCAAACTGAGATGGCAGTGGGCTGGTCATATTAGCCGCAGAACTCACAGCCGTTGGAGCCGTAAAGTCCTTGAGTGGAGACCGCGACTCGGTAAGCGTAGTGTAGGACGCAATGCGACAAGATGGGATGATGACATTCGAAGGCTGGCTGGTGTGGGCTGGATGAGAGTGGCCGAAAATCAGGAGCAGTGACGTGCATTAGGGGAGACCTATGTCCAGCAGTAGGTCGAGTGTGGGTTTCTTTTATTTTCTTCTATAATTCATCAGGTGTACCATAACCTGGTTGGCCTCTGCCCTGTAGATTACATTTTTTTTTTACAAAAGCAGCCACTGTCTAAAACGAATACAATCCTGAAGAAGGAAAAATCATTATCTCCTTATCGGGCATTGCTTGTGCCATTTGCGACCACGTGATAACCGTTCCCTTCCCGCGTGTTCAAATAAATTCATTATCTGCGACGCGATTGGGGGCATCGATGATGAATATTGAAAGAACGATGAAACAACTCGGTACATAGTTTTTTTTTATTTTTGGATCTCAAACATGGACTGTGGGTGCAGGTATATATCTTGAAAATAACGTTACAGTATTACAATGTAATTAGGTATGCCTGCCTATATTGTACGGAAAATAAATATTAACACTATTGCTCGGCGTGAGAATCAAACCCCGTGATCACGGCCTGTTACTGAAACTAGCCTAACAGGGTTGTTTTGAGTGTTCAAGTAGGTATATAATATTTTTTATTGTAATAGGTGGCAGACGAGCAGACGGATCACTTGATGATAAGCGATTGCCGCCGTTCATGGACACCCGCGACACCAGTGAAGTCACATGTGCACCTGCAGTACCCTCACTCACGCAGCTAAAGATAGCGCAGTGCTTCTTCACTATGGTCAAGCCGGCCCATTCATTCCGAAGCGTTGCTCTCCCATAGTCCAACTTAGAAACGCAACAGCAGTATTTTTTTTATATAACCATGAATGAGATATCGCTTAACGCTTAGTAGGGCAGCGAAGCAGATAACGCATAATGAAGAAAGGTTTTAGAAGAAGAATGGCGACATTTCCTCCAGTAATTCAATATTAACCCAGTCCCACGGATGAGCCGCACTCGACGTGCGATGATTGGGACAAATAAAATAACAGCATAAATTGAAGGGAATTGAAATATTTACGGGGAAAGGGAACGTTCAATTTGTTTTATGCGTGTAACGGGCTTGAACAATTTGTTTGTTCTTTAGGAACTCGCTTGTTTTGGTTTTGCGGCGAGGCGGTGCTGTCGATTTTAATTTGAAAAATTGTACTGGAGACTATAGTGATTGGGATTGGAAAATGTTTTACGATAGTTTGTATGTATTTTTACCCGACTACGGCGAAGCAAAAAGGAGGGTTATGATTTTGACCTGTACGTTTGTATGTATGGTTGTTCATCTGTTCCCTCATAACTTCTAAACTAGTTATCATATTTGAACAACTGAAGTGTCATTATAAGCGTCTTGATTGTCTTCTGGTTATACGCTTATAATGTCGCCGACATGACGTTACGTCAAATTGACTACAGTGCCCTCTAGGGGAGTTAAAGAATGGAAATAAAAAAAAAATTGCTTGAAAAAAAAATATCCCTCACGGTAGGGTATTTTTTTATAGAGGCTCAGTATATTGGTTCTCTTCAGCCTAATGGTAAGCAATAGAAGAGCCCAAGTTGTAAGTACAACGGAAGCAATGTCAAGGCATCACCTCCGTTGGCACCGCCATACTGGCCCGCGAAATGCTTCTTTACGCTTTGTTTAAAGGAATCCATATTGTAGGAAGGAGGAAATACACGCGCCTACGACGAGTATCAAATGAAAGAGCTTTTTTAGGACATTTCGAATATATAATTTTATTTACATAACTTAAAATATGTTAAATAAAAATAAAGTTTAAAAACTAAAACCCGATTACCAAAAAAAACACGCTCTAAAAAGTACGAAACAAGAAAATTGTCGTATGCTACCTACTGTAGAAAACAGATTCATTAGGTCAAATAATAAAATGAAATCAATGTGGCATACGACCACGGCGATACGGCATAATATTTCAGAGACAATTTTCTTGTTTCGTACTTTTTAGAGCGTGTTTTTTTGGTAGTCGGGTTTTAGTTCTTAAACTTTATTTTTGACAGTATAAAATAATATACAGGTTGAAAAAACACACAGAGCTCTGGAAAAAAACTAACATAAATCCTTAAGTTTTATTAAAATAAATAATAAGCAAACATACAATATCTCTACCTGATTACGCACTAAGGGCCAAGTTCAAAAATGACAGGAAACATTATTTAATTTTTTGAAGAAATAAAATCAATGTAATTTTAACAAAAGCACTGGAAAACATCAAAATAATTATATGAGCCATTCAATTCCACCGATTTATCCAGTCATCGATAAAAATAATCAAGGTCCAACCACATTCACTCGTCAGGTTAAAATATTATGTACTATCCACAGTTTGGACTGCCGAGAGATAAAATAAATTCTTTATAGTAGATTAAAACATCTCTCTAAATTCTGAAAATTGTATGTTTCCTAGAATTAGTGAAAAAATTCGTTCGTTTCTGCCACCATTCCTTTTTACGGAGCAAACGCTCCAGGCTGAGTAGCCTCTCAGGAATTTCTCACAAATTCAATTCTTCTACATGACTTTAAAGGAGTTACTTGTAAAGCTTCAGGGCATCTATCCTTTGGCTTGCTTTTAAGAAGAAATCGGTTGCCTATCATTTTATTTTTAAAACTGACGATGAATTTTGTAATCAGATCCTTACGATTAAGTTCATAGGCATGTGAAGGCAAGTGAAACAAATTTATTTTTTATCTATATTTAATTGTTCTTTTTTTTTATTTATTTTAAACTTATTATATACATACAAAGACTTTTGACAAACAATCACGTTAATGGCATTGTATAAACTGCTGATGTTTGTCCACAATGCTGGGTTTTACGTCAGCCTATTGCTCGCTTTAAATACAACAATAATAGTCTACGAGTAGTACCTATTACAAACAAAAATTACAAAGACACTACTAATTTAAATTCCATTTATACATTACCAAAGAAGGGCAAACCAGGTAAATGTTCTCCTAATTCATAAGAAAGTGTAATTGTAATTTTGCTTTTAAATTCTTACAATTTATATTAGATTTTAAAGAAGGCGGTAGTTGGTTCATCAACCGGGGCACCAAGTATTGAGTAGTTTGGCGACCATATACATTACGAGCTTGCGAAGTGCGCAGGCGACCTCGGGCTATTGCACGTGTGAATACAGGGTGTTCGACTTTATTCTGATATTTAGGATTAAAATAATGTTCTTTTAAAAGGCTACATTTGAATCGAGATTGTACCGAAAGAACTTTGCAATATTTAAAAAGGCCAGTCTCATTACTTCGAAAATTTTCTTTGATTACTGGAGGAACAATTAGTTTTAAGATTTTAAGCTGGAGTTTATATATGTTATCAATGTAAGTTTTGAAAGTGCATCCATAGCTACTGATACCATATTGTATGTAAGATTCGGCCAATGAGTTGTATAAGGTAAGTTTAACTTTGTAGGGGATACGGCTATTTATGATGTGCATGTTAGCCAGGAATTGTCTCAGTTTGTTACATACGTGCTCGACATGTTGACCCCAGTTTAAGTGGTTATCTATGTTAAGTCCAAGGTATGTATACGAATTGACAAGCTCAGTCGGAGGGCAGGTGCATCCTTGTGAACTGTTGGAATGCTTACAGCTATGATTCCGATTGAGGGACAATTTAGATACGGAGATTTAATATGCATAAGCTTGGTTTTGTACACATTTAACACCAGGCCGGCGTCATGACACCACTTACTGAGGTTGTCGAAATCCGATTGCAGGAGTTGATATGCCACTTTAAGCTCTGATCTACCAATCACTAAACAGGTATCATCAGCATACTGGTAACAGTTACAATGTGCAATGATACTTCTCATATTATTGATGTTATGATAGGAAATGCAACGGCCCCAAGACCGAACCTTGCGCCGTTCCATATGTAGCTTCAACCATTTCACTGTAGATGTTGCATATCTTGACACAGTATTTCCGATTTTGTAGATAACTCTTACACCCATTTAGCAGCGGTCCACGTATGCCACACTCGTCAAGCCTTGTCACAAGATTTGTGTGATCTAGTGTGTCAAATGCGCGAGAAAAATCTATAAATAGAACGAGGACGTTCTTTTTATCGTTGAGGTATTCATTCACCTTATCTGTAAACTTAGAAAGAAGCTCTGCGGTACCTTTCCCTTGTTGGAAACCAAACTGGTTGTGGTAGACAATATCATGTTTTCTAAAGTAGGTGTGTATTTGTTCACAAACAAACTTTTTTATCAACAGATGGGAGGAGAGTTATTGGACGGTAGTTTGAGTAAACGTCTCTCTTGCCCTTCTTAAGGATAGGTCGGACACAGCTCCTTTTCAAGGAGTTAAGATAGGAACCCATTTTTACACTACGGTTTATTAAATTAGTTAATGCAAGGGATATGTTCCTACTCGCCATTTTAATGTCAGTCACTTTAACGTTATCTGAGCCAGGCGCTTTGTTAGAGCTTAGGCCTTTTATAATTTTATGTATTTTTTCGATTGAAGCTTCCTGAAAGTGCAAACTGGAGTTTGACTGTTTATTAAGCACTCCTGTATCTAACAATTGGATATTACATCTGGGTATTATATTCTTAACCGCTTCATCAAATTCAGTGGCAAAGTTATCAGCAATCTGTTTCGTAGTCAATCCTTGAGAATCAAATGCATCGATAATAGCTTGCTCTATTGATACTGAGACCCGGCCCAACATTTGATTTATAATCTGGTATACTTTTTTTGTATTTCTAAAATTATCATTTATTTTTTTATGTAATAAAAGTGTCTGCTATATTCCAATACTTTGTGCACTTTATTACGGGTTTTATTATATTCAAGTTTTAGTCGTAGGTCGTTTGGATTATTTTTCCATGCGGTAAAGAGCCGGTCGCGCTTGTTACAAAGTCTAATAGTGTTAGTATTTACCCATGGTACAAGGAATTGATTTTGTTTTAAGGATTCCGGCGGAGCTCGAGACTTTTTTATTATTATTTATTGAATCGTGTATAAAATTAACAATTTCATCTGGTTCAATCATGGTATAGGTTGCTGCCCACTGTATTTTATTTAGTTCTTTTAGATAATTGTTAAGATCAATTACGTAAAATAACACCAGACAGCGTCTATATGGTAATTCTATTTATATTATAAGCACATTTAGGTATGCAAAAAATATAATAGTGTTATATTACCCAGTATTTCTATTCTAGTTGGGGTCAATATAGAAACTAACGTTCCTGATTTTTTGTAGATCACGCAATATTTATTGTAAGATGAGGTCGTGAAATAAGTATAATGATAAAATTTATATCTGATCTACATCTGATATTGGAGGCCTAAAATCACCGTTGTACCAACCGTGGTAGACCCTTGCTTTGGTATGAATATGAATGGGCCTACTTGAACAGTTCGATTTTGACAGAAAATCGCCGTAAAGCAGCGCCTGCTCTGTAATTCGCCGAGTTAGTGGGGAGAAGAGGGGCTTAAAGGTCAGTAACGTACTTGTGGTTCCCCTGGTGTTGCGGGAGTATATATGCGTCAGGCGATCGTAAATTTGCTCATATGCACCTACCTATAAAAACACTGCTCGCTACTTAAACATTTTGTAATATTCCGTCCGTGACTTTTCTGAGGTTACGCAAAAAAATAAAATGTAACCTCCGACCACTTCACATAAGGACTATGATATTAAAAGTACAAGTTTAATAAAGCTAAAAATTGCGTACGTTTAACCATGGCAGGGTTACGTGGATCCATTAATCTTGGGCCGGGGCTAAACTACTAGTGGTGGTTTATTGTGCGGTCTCGCTTCTTGTTTACAAGGAAAATGCCTGCAAGCGAGGATGTACAGTGTTGTAATGCTTAACGTATGGAGTACGAGTGTTGGGTTTGAAGTTGTTGCGTTATACACCGATGTGTGATAAATAGTTAAAAACTTAGGGCCTTATGCATAAAAAATTCAATAAACCTTTGTTTAAAAAAAAGTATATATTAAATAATGAAAATCAATTTATAACACCGTTTTAGTTGACCAAGGTTTAAAAATCATTTATGAATTAAACCGTTAAATGTGTATTAGGTCATGCTACCCACGTAGCATGAATAAGTACGATCGTAGGTGGTAGTGGCTCAAAACGAATCATGATGATAACAACGCACCCCCAGTGGAAACTAAGCATAATTATGTGATCTTATTTTGAATCATCATTCTTCATTCATATCATATTTGAAAAGAACGTTGAAGGAAACATTAAGTTCGCCTATTGTATCGGTTTACCTCATAATATTTATTTTATTATTATTTCCTTTATTTTATTTTGTGTAACCATTAATCTGTATGGCTTGGTATGATGATGACACAACATAGTATGAAAGTTTGGCGATTAAAAAGAGTAACTGGCGAGTTTCTTGCCGGATCTTCTCGACCAGAAACAACTTTCCGAACCGGTGGTAGAATCGCATTATGTTTATTTATTTCTTTAGTATATTTTATGTATCAACATATATATGTATTAACATGTAAATTATACATAAGTACTTATAAATAGTTTTAAGTCATTCAAATGTATGACGATTTGTAAGTGCTGTGTACAATCCTATGCAAATAAAGAATTATTTGAATTTGAATTTGAATTATCGTTTTGTGAAATAAAGTTTTAATAAATAATAAAACATAATGTGGAACTTTTTTCATATTTCTCTTCTATAATTTGGCGAATTAATGGAAGTAATT
The DNA here is from genome assembly GCA_019059595.1 of Marasmia exigua. Lineage (NCBI taxonomy): Eukaryota > Metazoa > Arthropoda > Insecta > Lepidoptera > Crambidae > Marasmia > Marasmia exigua. The sequence continues at coordinate 18,774,897 of CM032466.1, forward strand.
CGAATTAAGTATCTTTAAACGTACTTTTAAAATATTATAATATCGATATAATTAGCATAAGATCACTTATGCTAATTATATCGATATTTTCCACTGAGGGTGCAACAATTTTAGGGATGATTTGTGTAATGAACTTCATAATAATAATTAAGAATCAAACGAACTTACCTTGTGAAGTTTGATTCCAATTATGCGAGGGTCTCAACCGAAGACGACTACGTATTATTACTTGCAGCATTACATGAAATGGTGCTATTTTTGTCTCACATTCAGAGTTATTATTTTTAAATTTTAAATTTAAAATAAAAAAATAAATAAATATTCTGTCCACTTTTCACTATGCGCTGGCCACCCCGCGCCGCATTAGTCATTATTTAGAGTATTTTTTGTGTTATCACCATGAGTAGAAAACCTCTTATTTTTGTATTTTTATAGGGTAGGGTGGGTTGGGTCGTAGTCGTCTTCGGTTGAGACCCTCGCATAATTGGAATCAAACTTCACAAGGTAAGTTCGTTTGATTCTTAATTATACTTCGGGTCTCAACCGAAGACGACTACGTATTATTACTTGCAGATGTTCAGAGTAGTGTAAATCATGTATAAAAATAAAAAAATAAGTGTAAGTACAATATGATCTCAAAATATATTTTTTCTTAAATTTGCATATACTTATGTTAATCAATGAGTTATTCATTTATTTATGTAATTGTAAACATTGAAGTAAAGCCAGAAAAAAATACATTTATCGTTCTCTTAACATGTTAATGAAATAAATGCAATTTCCCTTAAGCTATGATAAGATTTTTTGATTATGAGCCAAAGATAGAATTAACAAAATCATTGTTATCTGCGTTTACAGTATCTCTTTGGTAATATTTAAGAAATACATTTGAAGAGTTACTCCAGCCCGCTGCTTTGCGAACCACTTCCAGATTGACCCCAGACCGGTGAGCGGCAGATGTAGATGCCGACCGGGTACTATGGGCACCGAATATGGAAATGTCTATACCGCTATCCTGTAATGTCTTTTTTACCCAGTGTGCCAACGTCTGTGAACCGACCTTTTTATGAGGTTTACGTAATCCAATAAATAGATTATCTTCGTGAAGATTGCATCTAACGTTTCTAGTTTTTTCTAAGTATGTTTCAATAGCCAATGCTGGACAAATGCTAGGATTCTCGCGAATATAGGGCAATCTGATAAGTGGTTGGAAAGCCCCGGGCCTCGATGTTTTTATTAAATCAGTGATTTTTATCAGTATTAGATTGTCTTGCATGTAAATATTATTTAATTTTATAAGACTTATAGTCTGCATTCTTTGAGCGGAAGCGATGGCCAAAAGGGTGCAAGTTTTATAAGACAAAGCAGCTAATGAAATAGTATCATAAGGATATAATTTAGATAGATGATTCAGCACTATATTAGTGTCCCACGTTGAATCATATTTTGGATTTGGTGGATTTAACCTATAAACGCCCTTTAGAAAACGATTTACGCAATCATTAACCATAACATCAGTACCTAGAATAGTCGATAAGGCAGATCTAATAGAGTTCAATTTACTGTAGCTAGCACCTTCTTCAAATTTTAAAGTTAAAAAAGATATTACCTTAAATGAGTCGGCCCCATATACATTTAAATGTTTGTCCTTACAGTACAACCACCAACATTTTAAGGAACTATTGTACTGATTTAATGTGTTCTTTGCAAAAGAGGCCATCATTATGTTTATAGAGGCTAGAGGTACACCACGTTTGATCATAGATTCCCTGATAATTTGGCTGCCACCAGGATAAGACTTGCATGTAGTGGATGGCAGGTTCTGAAAGGAGAATATAATAACGAGTGATCAGGACCAAAAAAAATTTTTTCTGATATTGCAAGCTTGGACCATAAGGGGTACCAAGGCTGGGATGGCCAGTAAGGTATTACAACGATGCCTGTTGCTTTATCTGATCTGATTTTTTCAAGAACTCTTGTAATCAAACAGAATGGAGGAAAAGCATAAAAGTAAACAGTATTCCAACTAAATGTAAATGAGTCAACTATTTCAGAATAGGGATCTAGTTTCCATGATGCGTATCTACTGCATTTATAATTTTGAGCGCTTGCAAAGAGATCAACTCAGGTTTTCCTAACGATTTGACAATTGCTGAAAATACTTGGTCAGAAATTTCCCATTCAGTGTCGATATTAAGCCGACGAGATTCGCGATCTGCAATCACATTATCTCGTGATTTGATATAGGATGCAAATATAAATAAATTTCTAGTTTCACACCACTGCCAGATTTTTCGTGCAAGTTTATTTAAATGAGGGTGTTGGACACCACCATGATTTCTATTATTCGACTTTTAAGTTTGTGTTTCTTTTCATCAGGCAAGGTAATAGTCATGTTTGTGCTATTGAATACAAAACCTAGAAATTTGCATATTTGACTTGGTATCATGACACTTTTTTTAGTATTTATAATAAATCCTAATGACTCTAAAAAATTACATGTTGTTTTTACGTTTAATAAACATTCAAAGTATGATTCTGACAAGCATAAAAAATCGTCCAAGTAATTGACTGACAAGAAACCCGATGAACGCAAATATTCTAAGACTGGTTTCAATAGTTTCGTAAAAACGTACGGCGCTGTGCAAAGACCGAACGGAAGAACGTTAAACTCATATAATTGTGACCTCCAGCGGAACCGTAACTTTTTTCGGTCACCCTCATTTATGGAAATTAAAAAATAAGCATCTTTAATATCGATTGTTGACATAAAGTAATTTTGATCTAATAGCTTAAGCGCAGTCCGGTAATCCTCCATTTTAAAATGTTCGAGTTTTACGAATTTATTAAGTTCCTTTAGGTTTAAAATAAATCGATGGGTTCCATTCGGTTTTGGCACAGTGAAAATTGGAGATACATATTGTCCTTCACAAAATATACAGGGTGATATGAACTTAAAACACTCCAATTCAAAAACACATTCATCTAATATTTTGATTTGGGAACTTGAGTTACATGCATTATTTTGGGGTTCATCTATTTGAATAGGTTCTTTAATGAAAGGAATTTTATATCCTTGCACCCAATCCAAAATAATGCGGTCATTAGTAAGTTCACACCATTTGTCATAAAAATAAGCTAAGCGACCAGCGACTGGTACCTGTTCATCTATCGTCTCCGCGCGTGGTTGGTCGGCGGACGACGGCCGCGAGTCGGCTCCAGGCGACGGTCCCTCGGCGGCCGGCGTGGTGCAGCGGGGGTCGTCCGCGGCTCCACCACAGATGCTACGCGCAGCGGCGGCGCCCCCCGTGAGTTTAAAGCCCCACGTGACTGTATCATTGCTGAGGGCCTGTAGGCTGGTCGTTGAACTTTTTGCTTTATCTCGGAGCCAGTCTTGGTTATTGCTTTCGCAGTTTTTATGTGTTCACATAGGGCAGAACCAAACAAATGTTCGTCTATGTTTCTGTCTTTTACGGCGTCTCTAATATTTTTATTTAGAGTGCTAAGGGCTGCGTATCGCCGAGATAGGGACTCTTTGTGATGACTGTCACATATAAGTCTACCTGCATCACTCATAGATTTAATGATATCTTGAGGTACATTATTGGATGACAGAGCCCAATTTAGGACTCGTCCTATAGCTGCAAGACTACTTGCAAGTTGATTTTGCCTACTTTGAGTATGTAAATCCTTTTTAATGTGTATGTCTAATAAGGCTGCCTTGACTTCCAAATTGAGCTTTGGAGCTCTCATATTTTGACAATTCTCTGGCGGCAAATAACATTTGATAAGATCTAATCGCATATCCTTAGACAAACCATTACATAATATGTGTGTCCATCTAGAAGCAACGTCTTTATGTAATTTCTCTCCGTGATTTGTTTGATTAGTGGGGTCCTCACCGAGTAATTGTAGTATGTCCGGGTCTAACAAAAGAATGTCATCCTGTGTAGGGATTGTATGAGCGTTTATCTCTGCCTGCGTCAATGACGGCTCAGGCGCGGCGGATGCCACAGACGCCACCAACGATGTGGGCTCAGACGGTGGAGGTCCTGTTGATGTTCCCGCAACGGGCTCTGCTAGTTCTGGTTGGCCGTCATCGTAGACCTCAACAACTTCATCAGGGTAGACATCTACAAAGAGGCAATATGTTTTAACTCGAGCTGTAGGGTAGTACAGTGCAGTGGTTTAATTAAATTCGCATGGACACGATTTACGTGTAAAAAATAAAGCCTCGACACGATTAACGTGGAGAAAAAATACCTCGCCACGATTTACGTGGAGAAAAAATAAAGCCTCGACACGATTTACGTGGAGAAATGCCTCAACGCGATTCACGCGGAGAAAATGCCTCAACACGATTTACGTGGAGAAAATATATACTTCAACACGATTTACGTGGTGAATATACCTCAAACTTAATATGATTGACATGGAGATAACAATAAAATCATAATAAGCTGGATTCATATTGCCTTTGTTGCCTACTATGAAGGCATAGAATCAACTAACTACCTACCCAACTCGGGGTGGTCCATATGAGTATTATAAGTACTCGTATTGTACTATGAATTTTACAATTCATACCTATATCACTTCACTATTTTACTTTGCAGTTCGATCGGACAAAATGTTCATTACCTACCTGGTAAATCCGTATCGTATTCGCGGGTATCGGAACATTGTATGTACGAATGATCACTTTCACTTCCCGAAGATGAACGCCGTCTTTTCTTAAACTTGTCTTCGAGCTTCTTTAATTTTCGCATAATACTATCGTAATCACTATCTTTTGAACGTTTACGTTTTCCCATGATGATAAAAGTTTTAACGAAAGGAGCGAACGTGCGACTTCCATAACACAAAAACACGTAATGACTAATGCGGCGCGGGGTGGCCAGCGCATAGTGAAAAGTGGACAGAATATTTATTTATTTTTTTATTTTAAATTTAAAATTTAAAAATAATAACTCTGAATGTGTGACAAAAATAGCACCATTTCATGTAATGCTGCAAGTAATAATACGTAGTCGTCTTCGGTTGAGACCCGAAGTATAATGATCTACAGTATTGTTAAACTCACTCCACGCCTTAAAAAATCTTAGGTTAAGATTTTTTGTTACGGCTATCAAACTATTAGATGAATTTCAAATATTATAAGACTGAACAAATACAAATGTTTATGTTATAAATATTTGTCCATAGTGGGGATTATAAACACAACATCACATACATTGGTCTGATTCCCAAATAGGTAGCTCATCCACCTGTGTTACGGATATCAGAACCAACAGCGGAATTACAAAAATATCAGTGGCGAAGGGTGAATATTTTCAAAAGGGAAGCCGGAATATGAAATTAACTTACCAAAATGCTCAGCATGCCCATTGATACCCGTGACATCATTAGAGTCACAAGTGCGCTGCCAACCTTTAAACCCCACTTTCCCCCGACTTGGACCTCCGGTACCCCCACTCACGCAGCGAAACACAGTACAGTGCTGCTTCACGCCGGTTTTCTGTGAGGTCGTGGTACCACCACGATCGAACCGGCCCATTCATGCCGATGCGTGGCTATCCCACGGTCATATGTTAAAGTCGAAAAAAAATATGTTTTGATTGGCGCGGCCTAATTTTACTACATGTTTTTTGTTTTCAAAACTTAGAGAACGAAGTCTTGTTCGATAGCAAATAATCTGTGCGACAACAATATATCAGTATTAATGACATTTTTAACCAACGACCGACATTAAGATGACTTCAGCACAACACACAATACAAAAATTAATCCAATTCATTACAATTCAACACCAAAACAAATAAAATTCGACAAAACGAAAACAACAAGTTGTTTACAAATAGCATTATCCGCCATTAAATAAAAACTAAAAAGCAAGGGAAATAAAAATATAGTACGCTCCTGTCATGATCTAATACCGTGCTACATTCATTCTTAATTCGGAATCATTACAATTTTACTTCTTTCTCGCTTGCACCTGTGCGTTGCTAATTAACCTATCTCTATAACAAGCCGATAGGCATCGAGTTATTTATAAGTAAATTTGCACGTGCTAAAACGAGACGGAACGTGACGAACTATACACATCAATGAAAAGGACAGATGCTCAGTATGAGAATTTGTAGTATGAAGAAGTAACTCGGTATTTTACCGGCTTGCCACCTGCGTTATTTGCGTTGCTCATCAAATTTTGTAGGCGTTAAGTCTATAATTCAAACTATTTGAACTATGTAAGTGTGACACTAAGTGAATTTAACAGATAAAAATATCGTTGGCCCATAGATTTGATTTTTCGTAAGGGAAGCCGACGGGAATCGGGTTGTATGGACTCTTCGCCTCTGAAAAATATACATATAATATTTTTCTTTGTAAATAAATACTTATAATACATAGAAAACACCCAGACCAATACAAACATACATTATAAACAGGATTAAACCAATTACAACATAAATAATTATAACAGAGACAGGTTATTGTAACAAAGGTAGGTTAAAAATAATTTAATGGCAAAAGCCTATTATACAGTAAATGATTAGCTAATTGACAAGCATTTGTGGAAATGATAAACTGTGTTTGGTAAAGCAATTCTTTGCAATTTATTCTTAAGTAAATAATACACTTAAAAAATTCACTGTGGGTTCGAGTCCCACCTGAGCCCTACGGTGAATTTTTTAAGTGTATTATTTACTTAATGATAAACTGTTCGCCTATTCCCATGATAATGTACTTATAAAAATTTTGGCGATTTAAAAGAGTATCTGGCGGGTTTCTTGCCGGATCTTCTCGTCAGAATCAACATTCCGATTCCGGTGGTGAAATCACATTATATTTATTACTTTCTTAGTATACTTTTTTAACCTATATAAAAGTACCTTTATACAAGAGCAATACCTATATAAAAACCTCTTTGAATATTGCTTTATTTACATTGTATTGGAGAGTTTTAAAAAATATCATCCGGTTACTTAAACGACGGAAATAGGTTATTAAAATATAGAACAAATTGTAATCAATAAATCCTGATAATTATCGAATGTATTGATAGTAAATACAACAACTCGACTACAAAAAACCGAAGCCAAACAGAAAAACGTGGTCACAGCTAAAGAGCTGTACTTAGGGAGCGGGTAACAGGCGGCGGACTTGTCCGCCCCGGGCGATGGCCACATCTCTATAGACAACTTGATAGACAATATACTGTGACTTTTTCTACTAGCATTTATTTGAGAATAGGATTCGGTCCATCCGATTTTGTGGTGTTTATCTCGTCCAAATATTTTCCTGTTGTAATACCGTATTTGTTTTCTGTCACATTCGATTTTGATTTATTCTTTTCTTTGGGACGAAACATAAATAAACGTTCAATGTTAGACGTGTGTCACTCTTTACTGAAACCACTCAGTGATCCGACTCAGCCAAATGATACAATGTTGCGAATGTCTAATGGTCGCTCCGAATGCATAATTTGACTCAAATTGATCTCGAGTCCGAGTGAACCTAATGATCTGATGAGCCGAATGAGCTGAATGATCCGAGTGAACCGAATTAGCGGAATGATCCGAGTAAACCGAATGATCCGAATGAACGGAATGAATCATGGATCTTTCTGAGAGTCGATGCACTAAATGAAGCGTTTCACTGTTCCGCATCTCTGCACTGATCCAGATAAAAATATTCCAATATTTTGAAAAATACTTTTTTGCCAGGTCTATTTGATGTTATTTATACTTCGATGGATAGAATAGTGACAAATACGTCATCGACTAAGCGTGGCACTTTCAGTTTTTTATGGCAGACGAGTAGGCGAGTAGGCCAGTCATCTGATAGTAAGTGATTGCCGCCAGTATTAGTCGAATGTCCGTGGGAGCGAGTGGCATGAACACCAGTAGAGACACAAGCGCGTTGCCTACTTTATAACTGCCCTCCCTAGATTGGGCCCTCGGTTTTCACTTGGCAAAAACCAGCGCAAGCGCTGTACCATGCCATTTTTCCGTGAGTCCGGTTTTGGACCGGCTTTTCGCTTCTAAACTCGAGATACGGACCATGATTAACAATAATAATATCCTCCAACCGTTTACGGCGGCCAATCTCAATGGTCAGTCATGTACACAGGGTATATTATAGGGCTCAAGTGTGTGCGGAAACTCATGTGCACTTTCTGTTCCCCCCTCATATTCCGATGGAACACTACTGTGGCATGACCGGAGAGGGATCGGGCGCAGTATCAACAGCTTAACGTACTTTCCGAGGCATGGGGGTAGAAGACAGCCAACTTTCAGGCTCCGGGCTGCCACTAAGAATTTCTTACCGAAAACTTAGGTATATTTTTTTTGGCCCGACCCAGGGATCAAACCCGGGTCCTTTAGCTCAGCCGTCGCTTTATAGTGCGACCCACTAACCACTGCGCCACCGAGGCAGTCCCTATACCGTTTCCGTTTTCCTATAACATACGTTTTCAAACTTTCGCGTTGCATTATACTAAACTTCATATGTCGGGGCTAAACGCGACGAAAATATACAAGTACGTTCTAGTACTTACTGCTTGATGTTACGTTGTACTTGTTAATTTTCGTCGCGTTAAACCCTGATTTATAAATTTTAAAGTATATTGTTCCAAAGTAGAGTTTTAGCCCCTTAGATTATTATCATTTATTTGTACTTTTTCATACAATTCGTTTAACATTTATAATTGTTTTTATTGCTTTTTTTGATTTAGATGTTTCAATGCCCGATTAAAATACGAAAAAAGGTAAAAAATTTGGAAAAATTTCAAGTACAAATTTTAGTAAACATAAATGAGCTAGCTTGATCATTTAAGAGCATTTCCTACCCTATAGCAATCATCATCATCATCATCATCAGCCCATTTAAGTCCCCACTGCTGGGGCACGGGCCTCCCTCAATCACATGAGGGGTAATTGCCATACTCACCACGCTTGGCAGACGGGTTGGCGAGGGTTTTGATATAAATGCAGAGTTTTCGTTCTCTGGGTGCTGATGATCATGCCAGCAGCTTTACCTTAGTCGCCTTTTACGACACCTCGGTAAGAGTGAGGGTGGCCTATTCTACTCTGCCGGGGACCACACGGCCATGAGAGAGAGTGCATGTGCATGAAGTGAGATGCATGCTTAGATTCAAACCACGACCCCCGTATGGAAGGCGCGTTCTAAATCACTAAGACCCTATAGCAATACACGTATTTATTGTTGAAATTCGTTTTGCAAACTTTAAACATACTAGGACACTGGTAAACATGAAATCAAATAAAACCTTGAAAGAAAATTCATTTACTCAGTTATATTATTTGATGTTTTTTTTATTATTACCCTAATACTGTTCCACTACAAAGGGAAAAGGCCTCCATCACAGAAATCAATTTATTTAGGCTTATCACCATGCTTGCCAAATGCGAATTGGTAATCACAAACCCGTGCTATGTTCGAAAAAATCTAAAATATACTTGTCGCTCGACCCTGGAATTTAAGCTTAAACCACTAGACTGACAGGGGTTATTTGATGAATGATCTCAATTCATTTTCAACCAACATAAAAATATTCCTCACCGTTACCAAATCTCTAGCGATAAGCATGGGAATGTTCGTCAATCCGCACTTATTTTCCTCACGATCGAGCTCGAAGAGCTGAGGGGATCGGTTTAATATAACAAAATGAGGCAAAAGTGAACCGTCATGCTACTTATTACTCAACGTTTAATATTTTCAATTTAATCTCATTCTCATTATAACCTTTTGAGATGTTGGAAAGGGTAAACGATTCAGGTTAAGGCTCAGCGGATGAATGGGTTGAAAAGAGTAGAAAGTGGTTTGTTACGTAAACATTGGGGTTTGTTTGCGATTAGTGGTAGGGGTAGGGTTCCGTGACTTAAGGTCGAGATGATGAAAATAAAATGAGATGACAGTTGCGTCCAAACTCGTCGCTTTGGAGCCCGGGGTATTTAAAGACAAAGACAAAGATATGTTTATTGCGACAGAGCATAAATATAAACACAAATGACTTAGATACGCAAATGGGACAAATTCTGTAGCCAACAAGGCCCAAACTCAGCATTTGCTGCAGCGACCGACGCCGCTGCAGCGCTGGTTTTCAGGCTGTAGCCAACGAGGCCCAATATCAGCATTTTCTGCAGCGACCGGAGCCGCTGTAGCGCTGGTTTTCAGGCTAAGCCTTTGGCGACATATGTACACACATACATACAACGGAATAAAAAAATAAACTAAGGAACACATAAAAATAAAAATTATAGCAGCTTGTGTACAATTTGTCAATAAAGCTGTAAAACTAAATGATGGCGCCACTATCGCTCACATCACCAATATTTTCTATATTAAATCAATTATCTCATATAATAATATCTTAAGTCACAGATCTTGTGTTACAGGTATCAGCCACTGAACAAACACAAGTATTAACCACACGAATGTTTGTTTAGAGTGCGGATCAAACCAACGTCCTTTGACATTATGAAGCAAGATCACTACCAAATGTGCCATCAAGCGAATGATCGTGGGTTCAAGTTCTACCCGAATGATGTGATGAGGATTTTTTAACAAAATTTTAAGTAAACTTAGTGATACCGATCTTAAAATACCTGCAAAGCCGCTTGCAGTTAGCCAAATAATAGGTGCCTTATTCGCTGCATTCTTATCATTAATGCTGTGGGTGTTTCAGTGTTTGCTATTTTCCACTGGTCACTATCTAAAGCAACCGCAGTAAATTTTACATACAGAAGACATAGTGATGTGAGGTTATCGTTAGATTAATGCCAGTATCAGTTCGCGTGTGTAAAGTGTGACGAAATGTCACTTTAAACTTACCTCCGTACAGGCCGACAAGAGCCGGCTAACCAATATTTTTAGTCATCAAATGTTATATCTAAATGTTGATTTCATACCCGTATGACTATATCAATAGTTGATATTTTATAGCAATCTTTTGCGATTTATTCTTAAGTAAATAACACACTTAAAATTTCATCTCGCGTTCAGGCGGGACTCGAACCCACACCTTCCACAATCCGGGAGAATGTACTACCAATATATGTATGTATATTATTTGTCAACCACTTAGCTGCAACTTGAGTTACTCTGTGTCCATGAAGCTTGCTACAGCACCGAAATACTGGAAGTTCAAAAATAAGGTAAATAGTAGAAAGATCGTGAATAACTATACTAATTCAATTCTATGTTATGTGAACTGAAGCAAGTTTGATTTGGGTTGCAAAGTCAGACGATAGTCGCTTCATTGTTATTACCAGACTCCCCAAATCCTGAATCATGGTCGAAGCTTAACCTGGGCTCCGGAGCTTTGAACATAACCGGGAGTCACACGCTAAAATAAGGGTGAAATGAAGATAGTCTCCAAAGATGGTAAGGACGTAGTATACGCATTTCGCTGAAAGAACTGTTCAAGAACATCGACATCTTAACTGTAGCTTCCCAATACATTTTGCACTGTATTTTGTACGTGAGAAAGAACATTGATCTTTTGTCTAAAAACTCTGATTGTCATAGTTTTAACACTAGAAATAAACACAAGCTCGCGATTCCAAATCTGAAACTCCAAAAGATTAATAGTTCATTTGTTGGTCTAAGTATTAAAATGTAAGTACAATAAGTTGCCACAAAATCTTATTGAGTTACCAATGCATAAATTTAAATTTCACGTGAAAACCGGTTTAATGAGTTAAGAATACCATAAAATTGTAGATTACTTAAATGATATGTATGATGGACATAATGACGTCCGTGCCTGCACACTTGTAGTATTTTTATAAATATTTACTGAAATCATTATTATTATATAATTAATAAATTTTATAGTATTTATATATTAATATAATTTATATATACCAATTGATTTGTGTTGATTATTCAACAATTGACAAGATGCTAACCACCTACTATTGTACATCTCGTCCTGCAGTTTATTAGTATTGAATTAAGTAACTACTACTCTGTGACCTATGAGGGGAACCTAAGTAGTCACGTTCACTCAAATTTTTCTGAGGTGATGGCGCTATGTGGCGGGTTATTACATTCCTTCTTATATGGTTGAGTGAAATGATAGCTGAAACATACGTCATACTTGTGAACAAGTGCCACTTTTGGGGACTGGTCCGCTTCTGTTTACCTCATATTTAGCGTTTAATTTGCTTCATTCTATTTTGTGTTGCATGTAGACTGTATGACTTGGTATGAGGATAAAAAACCATTGTATAAAAAGTTGGCAATTAAAAAGAGTAACTGGCGAGTTACTTGCCGGATCTTCTCGACCAGAAACAACTTTCCGAGCCGGTGGTAGAATCGAATTATGTTTATTTACTTTTTTTGAATATTTTATGTATCAACATATATATGTATTAACATGTAAATTATATATAAATACTTATAAATAGTCTTGAATCATTCAAATGTATGACGATTTGTAAGTGCTGTGTACAAGCCTATGCAAATAAAGAATTATTTGATTTTGATTTATGAACGTGGTGATACGGACGGACGTTTTAAAACTCTCAAATTACCTAATCCTAATCCTGTAATACCTAGTTTCACGTTTTCATACTTTATTTTAAGTGCAATAAAAGTACATTCATTCATTCATTGATACACTCTCGTACACTCACATTTTAATGTCTGATGAAAAAAAATACTTTATTCAATTTAGGAACACTTGTGAATGTCAACATGTTTATCGCTGGTTTGGAATATAGTTTTTTTCGAAATGTATTTTAATCCATTTGTTATAATACCGTTTGACGGTTGCAGAGCCAATCCGGAGTGATACCACGGCCTTACATGAAACTAGCGTGAAGCTGCCCTGTGCTGTGTTTCGTTGCGTGAGTGAGGATACCGCAGGCCAAATCCGGGAAAAAGGGGGGGCTTAGCGCACTTGTGACTCCACTGGTGTTACGCGTGTCCGTGGGCGGCGGCAATCGCTTACCATCAGGTGATTCCGTCTGCTCCTCTACCACCTATCACAAAAAAAAAACAAATTAATTAAATTAAAATTGTATGGTAACACATCGTGTGCTCATCATTTTTTATGCATTAACTGGCAGACCAGCAGACGAATCAAATGATTGTAAGCGGTTGCCAACCATTACACCAGTGGAGTCATATGCACTGGCAAACTTTCAAATTCCCTTCCCGATTGGGCCTCTGGTTCCCTCGCTCACTTGGCAAAGTACAGCGCAGATGCTGATGCAGATTTATTTAAATATATTTATACACGAAGACTTTTAATCGGTGATCAGGACCTACTGTTTCCGACTAGGTGGATGATGGCCATTGCTATAGTAATAGTAGTTACATGTCAGCGTTCCATTTTTTTTTCTTGTCTGGGACTTAAGGTTGATAACTATGAATATGGTCATCCTACTCCTCCTTGTTACAAATAAAACCTCTTCATAAGTACAGGTACAGTGATGATAACAAACCTCATTAGAGATTTAAAGTTTTTCATCTTATTGGTAGAAAACTGTCAAATGGCAGACCACGTCAAATAAAACAAATTAAAGAAAAGCGTTGTTCACTTCATAAAAATGTAGGAAGACCATACATTCCAAGTAAATTTAGATATCTAATAAAATTTAAAATAAAACCTAAACAAAAAGAAAACATGTAACTACTATTACTATAGCAATGGCCATCATCCACCTAGTCGGAATCAGTAGGTCCTGATCACCGATTAAAAGTCTTAGTGAATATGTAGATATGTATATAATGTAGTTATTTAATATTAGTGTTATTTTCCTTACCTACAAATTTTCCTTTCGCCGCACCACTGCACTTTCTGCATGACCCAAAAGTTGACTGGTAGAGAATGCTTCTTGGCATTAAGTTCGCCTTATTGTATCAAAATTTGACAATAAAGTTTTAAATAAATGCTGCTTCAAGCCATTTTTTACTGCAGTGCAGTGCATACATCTAACATAGCCTGTTTTCCAAGCAGACGATTTATCAAGCATGCTTACTGCGGATGTCGGTGACAAATAAATTAATCCACGAGCATGCAAACAGCTTGTAAGCGGATTACGGAAATGCTACCGGTCAGTGAAGTGCAGGAAAAATGAAATATAAGCATGGACTCGGATCTACTGAGGGTCACCAGATTTCATATTTTATGGGATATCCTGTTTGGCAATTTTATGATAGGTGGTAAATTGATAACGACCCATTTTGATTAGTGGTAGTGAACACTGCCTCTGGTGCAAGAGTACAAGGAAGTTTTAGGAAGGTATAGGCTCGTTTCTTGAAGCTTGCAATGTCGTACCGGTTCGGAAATACCGCTGCGGGAAGTTGATTCCACAATGAGGAGTTGCGTGGCAAAAAAGCGCACGGTGGTGGACCTCCACTCATCCAGATGGTATGGGTGGAATCCTAGTTTACGGCGTCACCTGATGAAAAGTGACGATGAGGCCTAGGATGTTCACTGTTCACTTTTGCCTTAAATATGTCCAGATTGCATTGGTAGTAATTAAACCTACAGACTGGGGATATGCAATCAATTTTGGGGCCGTGTTTTATTAATATAGGGTGTAACATTTATATCACTTTTACCACGTGTTCTACCAACTATTCTGAACGATACACCCAGTATGTATATGACGTGTTGCTTCGTCCCGGCCCCCGCCCCTTACTACTTCTAACCCCTCCGCGAAGGCAGAACACGACTTTGATGAACTGCACCAAAATATTACTTACTACTTACGTATTTGCTTATGACTTGATAAAATAAAAAAGGTTTTCCACTCACGTTTTTCATTTCTTAAAACATATTAACATATGAAATAAAACACAGGCTTTTGACAATTTCTAAATTGGTTATTCCGTAGCTTGCAGCCGTAAATCAACCCAAACCGCCAAGAACGTTAAAAGAGGAGAGCGTCTCTACCATTTTAGAGTTCCGAAGTTTCGAACCTCAAAATTAAAAAATGAGACCTATTTAAGATCCTTATAAGATTTTGTTGTCCGTCGGTGTATTACCTTTATTTCGGTAAAGCGTGAAGATATCGAGTTGTAATTACAGCCATGTACTAAGGACTAAGTACTACGGTCTCTCGATATCCTAAAAAATGAAACCTCTTAATTAATAAAAAAAAATAAGACCATTTTTTTACCCGAAAAGAAAGCATATTTTGAATCTCTTAAGGGAATCAGAACCCATACAGTTAATAAATTTGCCAAGTAACATTGGTATTTATTAGAAATTTGGAAAATATCTGAAACTGTAACATTTGGAATCACATTTTAAAATAGCGGGTTAAAATTTCAAAATGAAGCTGACTAGTTCATGTGGGTATCATAATATATAAGTGATTTATGTGTATAGTGTAAAATTTTATTAAATTATTATTTTTAGATAAAAAGAAAATAATAATTAAAAAAATCTGAAAAATATCGGGACAACATTACTTACATTAACACAAAATAGTCATAGTCATATTATTTATAAATAAAATATACGAAATAATAAATACGGAAGATATGGCACGTCTTCTCAATTAGACAACTGAAAACGTGCTTCATGCACACATACTCACAGCCCTATGACACATTTATTTAAATAAAATTTGAAGACAGAGACAAACCTATATTTTGACATTAGCGTGAGTGAATCGATCGTGCCCCGCGCAGCTACGCTTCAGAGTTGAGTCCTGTCAAATGGACATAACTCGTCACACATGTACCCGGCGTGAAGCAGCGCCTGCGCTGTGTTTTGCCGTGTGAGTTACCGGAGGCCCAATGGGGGGGAAGGGGAAAAGGTTGGCAGCGCACTTGTGACTCCACTGGTGTTGCGGGTGTCCATGGGCGGCGGAATTGCTTACCATCAGGCGATCCGTCAGCTCTTCTGCCACCTCTCATATAAAAAAAAAACATTATTATATCGTATATTTCTATCTCACTCTGCAAAAAGTGACCAAACTATAAATGAATTTAGAAATATCGTGAGAAAATAAAACTTTTCCTCTACTTATGAGTGAAATGTGATTCCATAAGAATTGTCATTACTTAAACAAATAATTTATGTACACAGGGTTTTTTATATATAAGTACATATTTGTAGTAGCATCTGCTCACAGCTTGACGTTTCGACTGCGTTACAACGGCCATGGTCACAAGCGGACTGGAGGTACAAGCATTGAACTAGTAGTAGTCGGATACCTTCTCATTTTTATTATTTACACTGCGACTAAATAAAATGTCAGTGAGTTCACTCCAACATCCGCAGTCACAGTATCCGTTATTTCTTTTTGAATAATTTCTACAACGCCTTTATTCAAGTCCCGTGTCAAAACTCATTTCCTATCTCTATAAATAGGTACACTGTTTTTTCTTATAGATAGGTATAAATGACCAGAGAGCAGACCACACAAAAAAGGAAGAAGAGATCTTCCTTTTTTGTGTGGTCTGCTCTCTGGTCATTTATACCTATCTATAAGAAATATTTTTATTGAATTTTTGTTATAAATTATCTATGTATATATTATTGGGTATGTATGTATTGTTTATTATTATTTATGTTATGTAATAATATTAATATATAAAATATGTATATTTCTGCCTTTCTCAATTTCATTTGTTAAACTACTTTGCACTGCCTTCCCTCATTACGAATACGATATTTCTTTCCTCTACCCAAAGGTTGTATGGTAGAAATCGCTACAAGCGATAAGACCGCCTTATTGTACTGTCTGTTGCTGTTGTTGTATCATGCTTGTATTTTATTTTTGTGCAATAAAGAATATCTATCTATCTATCTATAACGCGTAAAAGCGCACGAAGACATTTTGGTAACCCTTACTTCACTTAAAATAATTGAATAATATTTTTGTGTGACACGATCTCTTGTCAGACTCGCCAATTTGCGACTGTGGGACAACTAAAAAACATCCTGAACTATTTATAAACGGAATACGTTTAGAACCCCTATGTGAGTGAGCCTGACTCACACTTGACCGGTTTTTTTATTAGCCGGCGCGTCTTGCAAAATGAACAATTATTTTTATTGCTCTTGTGCACAGTATTATACATAGTCAGTGAATCGATCGAGTCTAAGATTATACTAAGGGCAAGGATTTGCGACAGATGGAAGAATATTATTTTCAGACGAACCGTAACGGACGTGCCTCTGGGTCGTGGGTTCGATCCCCGCACAGTACAAACTTTTGTGTGCATGAACATGTCTGTTTTGGTCTCGGTGTTTTCTATGTAATCTATAATGTTTAAAGCTCAATTACCAGTATTGGTCTTTACCTATGAAATTGCCGTTACACATCGCCGCTCTGGAGGTGCTTTATGCTGATAGTCATGAACACGGGAACCTACCCTCTCACATTATGGTCACCTCAGCACAAAATTTCAATTTTTGAAATTCGATATTATATTATTTTTATAGATAGATAGATAGATATTAATGTAATTTTTATCTGAAATAAAGAACATTTAATTGAATGTAAATACCTATCATTTGTGATTCCTGGGTGTGGTACTTAAGCTACCTATCTCAGAGTCAGATCAATGTATGTGGTGTGAAAGATTTTATTATCGTATATAATATTTTGACAGTACTTTTAAACGGATATTACTGTTATATTTTAGCCAAATATCCGTGGCTGTAGGTGTAATATATCATTCAAAATTAATGAATATAATACTGTACCGCCTGCCGGGAGACTTTGTGTGTAATGTAGTGTAGTGGCCCTCGATTGTACAAATAATTTCCGAAACGTGTAACCATGATTTAGTTAGTATGGTTCCCCTGTTAAAGGGTTGCGAAGGTCGGACGGCTATCACTTCATTGTAATTACTCGACTTCCCAAATTCTAAATCATGGTCCAAACATACCCCGGGCTCCGGGACGAAGGCTTTGGACGCAACCGGGAATTACTTACTAAGATGAGAAGGATGAGGGAGTGGCTTGTTACGAGTACTGGCTGTAGTTAACATAGATACAAAACGGATCGCGAGAAACCGCTTCAGACTTAGACTAGATGCGAGTTAGCTCTCAAATATTATTACGGAGATAATAAAATTTTATGTATCTCGTTTCTTTAACCTCATCTAGAGAATCATTTATTTGAGGCTCTATAGACTTAAGTGGAATTGGTTAGCAGCTATAACATTAAATAATCCTTGTAGGGTTATTCAATTTTATGAAGTTCCAGTTTAAGGTGACTATTAGGGCACATTAGCAACGCGAATAGATTTTATTTTTTAGCTACTAAGCCGGATCTATTTTTATAATTTCGGGGTAACAATCGCTTGGCAAACACCTTTACTATTTATTTAATACTTATAGTTAACTGTTTTGTCTGCTTTTGCACTCGAATTTTGCGTTAAAAAATCGGACCAAACATTAGTGCACGGTTATTTAATAAATAGTGTAAGTGTTTGCCGAGAAATTGTAAACTCAAAATTGTTTAAAATAGATCCGGTTTATTAGCTAAAAATTAAAATCGATTAGCATCGTTAGCGAGCCCTACCCGTCACCTTGAATGTTAATATTGTTAATTTAAGTAAGTAAAACTAAAAAGGGAAAATAAAATTACTTAGTTAAAAACAAACATAACACTTAACTTATTTGTAACTGCAATTAATAATATTATAAGTAAACTTTTCCTTTCAAGCATCTCATTTTCTAATTTAAGTAAATGAGATGCTTTAAAGGAAATTCAAGGATTATTATTTTCTTCCTACGAGAATTCTTAGCGTCAGCCCGGTGTTTTGCAGTTGGCGGTATCCCTGTGCATTCGAAAGCACGTTAAGCCTTGCCACTTTACTTGCACCTAAACCTTTTTCAGCGTGTCACACAAAAAGGTTTCCTGGAAGAGATCGCTCATAGTGATAACGCCGTCTTCGTTGTACACATCCTGTAATACCTAGTTTTTAAGTTTTTATACTTTATTTTGAGTGCAATAAAAGTACATTCATTCATTCACGCTGATGCTCCACTAGAATAATAGATAATATATTTTTCTATCAATCAGATATTGCATTTATATCTAGGTACACACCTGTGTACTTTATATTATGTTCTTGACTAACCGCTAATATTGGCCGCCATTACCCAAAAATATTGAAAATAAGAAAACATTAACTCCACCCAATACAACGTTATACCGCATAATACCGATACACCCATAATAAACACCAAACGCCAGCGCCATTACTCCTCGCCTTGACAATTACGCAAAATAAAGACGTTCCAAGAGCAATATCCAAGGGAAGGAAGGCGTATAAAAAATTATCATCACCTCATTCCCTCGTGGCGAGGTCCAAATAAAAAAGTGAGTCGCGAGTAATTTTTTTACAAGCCTTACACATAGCGGCAATAAAAGTGCCGCGGCGCGGAGGCACGGATATATTTCATTTTATGTCTCACTCCCGGGCGAGGTCTCATAGCCAGGGCAAGCGAAGATAGGAGGAAGAGGTAGAAAGTTCTTTGTTGCCCAAAAGAAGTCGTTAACTTAAAACTGGCGCCCAACGTAGGATCAGCTTGGTTAGCGTATGAGTGACAAGTAGCCACGAGTATATCTATTGCATTATAACTCTCACACCCTGGTTCATAACCAGGGTCAGGGAAGAAAGGGGCAAGAGATAAATTGCTTTTATGTTCTAAGGAGTGATAGCTTAAAACTGGCGCCCACCGTGGGGCTAGCCCAACTTGACTAACACTTGCTTTATAAGAAGTAAGTAACAGATTTTCTTGACACATGTTTATTTCATTCTCTCATTCTCGAACCATGAATCAAGGCAAATAATTTCACTGGAACAGATAGACATTCTTCGTTTCAGTTTTAATAAGAATTTTTAGCTTCTCTGACTTAGATCATAAGGTAGAAATATACATAATTCAACAAGAATTAATCTTATATCAAAGTTACGTTAAGACAAAAAGTATGTTTTTTAAAAACGCCCGCAACACATTATAGATCTCTCTGATTTAGTGCATGTTTATGGGCGGCGTTTATTACGTTCCATCAGGTGACTCGCTTACTCGTTTGTCCGCCTCTAGCAAAAAAAAGACAGAGAAGATTTGTGTGCGATTGCCTTATATTGACAATAACAGGTTTTTTTTTATGTGATAGGTGGCAGATGAGCAGACAAGTTACCTGATGGTTAGCGATTGCACAGTGCTGCTTCACGCCGGTTTTCTGTGAGGCCGTGGTATCACTCTGGTTGAACCGGCCCATTCTGCTGTAGCGTGGCTCTCCCACGGTAATAACAGGCGCGTCTGCTCTCTTACGCCAGAGATTTCAACCCTCTTTTAGTCGATTAATTTTATAGAAAATTAGAACAAACAAATTTGAATTTTGAATACCACAAATTTAATATATGAGCGATATTTCGCCCACACCGGACGTCGGCCCTCGTCGCCCCCTTTCGGCACACCGCTCTGCCCGTGACACTGGAAATGAAAGTTAAATGTCGCCCAAAAATAATGCCTCGAACGTGACCGCGCCGAGCTAAAACAGTTTTGCGCTAAACACATTACTCCGCTGGCCACGGCCCGTGGCAGAAAGAGTTGTAACACGCCGGACCGGTATAAATGATGCTAGTATAAATGTAAAAAGTAGACCATCTAAATTTATTTTTGCCATGTGTGTTGGTGGGTTTGCGGTTGATAAATTATTATATTAATAATCAAGTGCTGAAAAATAATTTTATTTCAACAAGGCGCAAAACTTTGTTCACTTTGTTCCTTTTTTTCTTCCTTGGTCACTAGTTTTTTTGTTTTTGTTTAATATTTTTTCCTATGTATTACTGTGCAATCTCCTTATGCTTATGTTATGTGTCCTGTCTATGTTAATCTTTTATGTGGTCAATAAATGTTTACTTACTTACTTACAAAACACATTTGATCTGAAAAATTTATAATAGAAAAGTTGTAACACGTCAGACCGAAAAAACAAATATATGTGTAGTAAAAAAAAAGCAGAACATCTTAATGTACATATAAATGTACGTCACAAGAAATGAGATAAAGAAATAAAACACCTACACATAACTTAAAATACAAAAGGTGCTATATGAATTACTCTTTACGCCGCATTTGGGTGGCGAAAAAAGTTCTCATACACTGGAATAAAATAAGCAATCAAACAGACACCTCTCGTTAACTTCTTTGTGGAAACGTCGCATGTAAATAATGCGCCAAACGTAATCATGCCGCGCTAACAGTTTGGCGTTTGATACATCACTATGCTAGCGGTAGTCCGTAGCAGAAAGAGTTGTTACACTTTGGACCGAAATAAACGATGCTAAGAGTAGTAAAAATGTAAAAAATAGAACACGGCATTAAAAAATAGTGCAGGCTTTCTTTCCACAACGGAGGAGATATTAATAGGCGCTTAACACATTTTAGTATTCTGCTGACCACGGCCAGTAGGAAAAAGAGTTGTGAAACACCGCATACGTATATGTATTATGAAAATTTTAATGTATAAAATAAGTTTTAATGAAAATATTATATTATTCATCATCCTCATCATCTCGATGGATGGCGGTCTAATACTGTGCGTTTTTCCGGTTTGGCGGCAGGAGTATTTCCGGACGGCTACGACTTAGGGACCTTCAAGAGAAGAGCGTACTCTTTTTTAAAAAAAGGCCGGCAACACATTAGCGATCTCTGGTGTTCCATTGGAATACAAGCGTAGGGGAATAAAAATAATTATAAATAAATATTTCACAACATCACATACATTGATCTGACTCCGAGATAGGTAGCTCAAGCACCTATGTTAGGAATATCAGAATCAACAGTGGGATTACAAATATATACATATAATACTTTTCTCTTGTAAATACATACTTATAATACATAGGAAACACCCAGACCTATACAAACAAACATGTTCATGCACACAAATGTTTACACTATGCGGGGATCGAACCCTTGTATCAGATGCAGCGTTCACTACCACTGTTCCAATCGGGTCGTCATATAAAGAATAAAGAGTGCACTTGTGTTTTCGCACACACTTTATCACTATAGTGTCCTGCGTACGTAGCTGATCGTTGAGATTTTCCGCGCGCCGTAGCCGTAATCGGTTGGAGAATATTATTATTATATTAGCTCAGTGGTACAGAACGCGTCTTTCATACGGGAGGACGTGGTTCAAAATATGAGCATGTATCTTTGTATTATTCAAATCTATGTGCGTATTTCTATCATTAGCTCAGCGGTGAGAGAAAACCCCGTGTGGTCCCCGGCAGAGTAGAATAGGCCACCCTCACTCTTACCGAGGTGTCGTAAAAGGCGACTAAGGTAAAGAAAAGGTGGTGGCATGATCATCAGCACCCAGAGAAGGAAAACTCTGCATTTACATCAAAACCCTCGCCAACCCGTCTGCCAAGCGTGGTGAGTATGGCAATATGGCAATTACCCCTCATGTGATTGAGGGAGGCCCGTGCCCCAGCAGTGGAGTCCCCACTGCTGGGGCTGATGATGATGATGATGATGAGAGAAAACATCGTAGGAAAACCTGCAGGTTTCGTATAGTAAAACGTGTAATCATGATTCAGTCATGTATAGTTCTCCTGTTAAGAGGTTGCGAAGGTCATTTGCCAGTCGCTTTATTGTAATTACCAGACTCCCTAAGTCCTAAATCGAGGTCCAAGCGTACCCTTAACTCTAGAGTGACAGCTTTGGACGCAACCGGGAACTACACGCTAAGATGAAGAGTAGGACGTTAACTATTGTAAAATTCAGCAATTTAAGTCGTCATTATACTGAGGATTGACTTCAAACAGTTTTGCGCTAAACAAAAGTCTTGTTCTGCTGGCTATGGTTGTAATACACGCCGCAAGAACACTATGTTTAAAACAAAGCTAACAGCAAACCACATCTAAAACATCGTTTTCCATTGTTTCAGAAACACTAATTACGTAACAGAAACGATAATTAACGTTAGGAATTGTTTGCCTAATTAATTAATTCAAAAACTAATGAAAGATATCAAAGGTTAATATAACCAAAACGGTTCAAATAATCATTATTACTGACATTCATACGTGCTCTTTATGGACTTAACTGAATAATGAATATTTTTCAACTCATTAATTTCACCAGGTAAATTGATGTAAGTATTAATAAGACATTAGATGTCCGCAGCTTCGCTCGCGTTAGAAACAGACAAAAAGTTGCCTTAAAAAAATTACGTCAGTTTTTCGTGAAAGATGGACGAACAGACATACATACACACGTTCATCATCATCATCATCAGCCCATTTAAGTCCCCACTGCTGGGGCACGGGCCTCCCTCAATCACATGAGGGGCAATTGCCATACTCACCACGCTTGGCAGACGGGTTGGCGAGGGTTTTAGATATAAATGCAGAGTTTTCCTTCTCTGGGTGCTGATGATCATGCCAGCAGCTTTACCTTAGTCGCCTTTTACGACACCTCGGTAAGAGTGAGGGTGGCCTATTCTACTCTGCCGGAGACCATACACACGTTCACATTTATAATATTAGTATGAATTGTAAGGTACAGTCAGTCCGGTGGTAATGAACACAAGATTGTCGTTGAAATTGACAGACAAAGCCGGCTAATGCAACCTGCCGTGGCTGCAAATCTATTGAATTGTCTGCGCGCATCCAATTTGCGTGTGGCTAGTTGAAGACAATTTGCGTAATGTACGACATCTTTGCTAGGGCGGCGACAATCACTTGTTATCCTGGTGATATGTCTCTTTTTTGCCATCTGTCATATACAACGTCTAATTAATCAAATAAAATTACTTAATAGGTTAGCAAATAATAGTAGTTAATGATGTCACTCACATTGTGTAAGCCTTGTAATGTAAGTAAAAGAAATGGTAAATAATAATAATAATTACGTTCTCACCATAGTCTAAAATATTAACATTCATACACAATATAACAAGAAATGCAGGTAGTTTATTAAACTATTAACAATTCAAGCTTGTACACATTATAGTTTACATACACTGTGAGCGAGGACAGATGACTATAGCGGGCTAATACCTGAATTAGGATATTATTGTAGCTCAGGATATAGGGGTGGAGGGTAAATAAACCCTCCACCCCCATACAATGTTCCTGAGTTATTGCACTATTTATTTACATTATACAATACATAATAAATTTAAAATAAATAAATAAAATATAAAAAGTAAGTTTTATGGCAAATACAATCAAAATATACACCTTATAAGTAGCCCCGGCTTTACAGCTATACAATAAAAAATATTCGAATCCGTCCTGTAGTTTTCGAAATTGGCGCAAACAAACAGATAGTTTTTAAAAATCATTGGTTCCTGTTTTGATCGGCCTATATTATTTTGAGATTAATATATTCAATGTATCTGTAAATACACAAGCTTTCATACAATTTTATTATGTACTAGTGGCCTGCCCTTACTTCGTTTCCGAACTGTCGATTACACGCGCAAGTAGTTTGTGTTTTCGGATTACCTATAGACCTTGTCGTTGTTTTAACCATGTATCTCTTTATAAATTGTATAGGTAGATTTATGTACCTACTCATACAAACGCAAAAATGTAAGCTTTTAAATCCGATAAAATTTTAAACGAATAGGTACCGGTAAAATAAATGCTTGAGTCCTTATAAAGGAGACAATTTTAACTTTGAGGTTTTAAAACAAAAACAGACAACGAAAAAATGCGATATATTTTCCAAAGAATTCCGGTTAATACCAACTCTAAGCGGAACCCGTATGCAATTAACTCAACGGTTTTATTCACGTGCTTTCTACTTTTATTAATTAAAACAGACATTATCTATATTAAATTTAAATTCTTTGAGGGATGTTCTGGATGTGAGCCGCGACACATCTCGGGATCACTAAAATTGTATAATATTCAGCAACTTGGGTCCTGTTTCAGGCGAATGTTTCACTCCAGAGATAAAAGCTAATGTCAAAAATGTTGATCTATTCGCCTGTCCTCTAATGTATAATTCATTCCATAATTTATCTTTGACGATTTATCTAAACGATATTGATTATAAGCATTGTATGTCATACTGTCACTATTATTATAATTTGTATAAGAATGAAAATCGTAATTACCATATTATTTGAAAAGAGTAACTACTGAGTTTCTTACTGATTCTTCTCTATAGAAATTGACATTTCGAATCAGCGGTAGATTACATAATATTTGACATTCATAAATGTTCTGTATGGACTTAAATTGAATAAAGACATTTTTGATTTCGATTTAAAAATAAATGTAATTTATTGAAATAATGTTAAAACAGATGGTTACAGAGAACCGTGGTAATGGTTTGTCTGGCCTCTCTCTTTTACTCGTATTATCTAGCTTTACACTCACAGCGTGTAAAGCTAGATAATACGAGCTCACGTGAAATAAATAATGTTTCCTACAGGAAAGAGTTATATTTCTGTAATAAACCGTAGTTTTTATTACTTGAAAAGAGCGTAGCTCTCTATTGGTAAACGGATTTGTCATACTCGTAAACATTAAAACATGCATAATCCGTTGCTTAATTATCATAGTCCTTTAATTATCATCCTAGACCTCATCGCCACTTTCCATTAGCTGCAATTGTTGTCAAGCGCAAGAGGTCCCGGGTTCGATCCTCGGGTCAGGCCAAAGATTTTTACCTAAGTTTTCGGTAAGAAATCTTTAGTGGCAGCCCAGAGTCTGTAAGTTGGCGTTCTTGTACCCCCGTGCTTCGGAAAGCACGTTAAGCTATTGGTCCTGCACCCGATCCCTCTCCGGTCGTGTCACAGTAGTGTCTCTTCAGAATATAAGGGTAAGGTTTGACTGACCGGATGGCGCAATTGGTAGTGACCCTGCCTCTTACGCCAAAGGTCGTGTGTTCGATCCCCACCCTGGACAAACATTCCTGCGATGAACACTTGTGTTTGTTCGGTGTCTGGGTATAATATATATATTTAAGTATATATTTGTGTTCCTCTGTTGTCTGATATCTGTAACACAAGTGCTTAAGCTACTTAGTATGGAATCAGGTTAACGTATGAGATGTTGTGAGAATTATTATTAAAAAAAAAAAGGTAGTAGAGAGTGCACTTGTGTTTGCGCACACACTTGAGCACTATAATATATCCTGTGTACGTGGCTGATTGTTGTGATTGGCCGCAGTAGCCGTAATCGGTTGGAGTATATTAAGTCTATTGCCAAAAAAAAATGAGAAAGAACAAAGCAAAAACGAAATCTCCACGTATAGTACGTTAAGTCTATATTAACGTAACGACACCCATGTATGTTATACAAGTTTGTACGTAAATTATATGTACACACAGGCGCGGCTTATTAACCACAGGGTAGGTTGATTAAACGCCGGGAGGAAACATCCTGGAATCTCCAGGTATAATTACTCGTACACCGTGCTCGCAGTAGGAGATGGTAGGCCAACTTAGCGCAAAGCTTAAAGAACCCCTTACATGGGACGATCATTCTGATTTATTAAAATATATTTTAATTTAAAGACTTCAATATTTTGTGTTAAGTCAATCCCATCGTTACCTATTTTTAACCGACTTATTAAAAAAAGGCGGATTTCAAATCGACATGTATGTATGTTTGTTCGCTGATTACTTTGCCATTTAAGAACCGATTTAGATGATTATTTTTTATTTGGAAAGTAAATAGTCCCTTGGTACCATGATCAGGATATCAGGATCTGATGATGGGATCCTGGAAACATTTAGGGCAACTCTCAAATTTTATAGGGACACGTACTGTTTTTGTATTTAAAAAAAAAAAGTATTTACGCCTGACTGTATTAATTTTGTGGCTCTGCTGATGATGGAAGGTCTAACCGCCTTCAAAAACTACGAACTAAAAAGTATAAAATAATATTTTAACACATATACACTTCAAATAGGTAACATCGTATAACGTATAATCGTATAATCTTTGGGGTTCATATCGTAAGGTTTATTACATGTTACATTTATATTAAATAGAAATAGTTCAATCACCGATGCAAAACCATCTCACAAACTAGTTTAGCCGCGTCTGGTGCAGGTTCAGCTAAAATGGATTGGAATACACCTATGTCAAAGATTCGTCTGGATAATCCGTTCAGTCATAATCCGCTTCAGATCGATTGAAACGCCGAATCGATTTTTCAGTTTTGTTTTTATCTAACGATTTACTCGTATTTCACCGAAGATGATTTTGGGGTTTGCAGTAAAATATAATATCATAACAATAAATAGATCGCCGTGTGGTCCCCGGCAGAGTAGAATAGGCCACCCTCACTCTTACCGAGGTGTCGTAAAAGGCGACTAAGGTAAAGCTGCTGGCATGATCATCAGCACCCAGAGAAGGAAAACTCTGCATTTATATCTAAACCCTCGCCAACCCGTCTGCCAAGCGTGGTGAGTAAGGCAATTACCCCTCATGTGATTAAGAGAGGCCCATGCCCCAGCAGTGGGGACTTAAATGGGCTGATGATGATGATGATGAAATAGACAGCGCATAGGCTATTCCCGATCAACGATTCAATTTAGTTTCAATTAGTAGACGACGCCGTGCACCTCCAGTCCGCGACCGTTGTAACGCGGACGAGACGTCAAGCTGTGAGTACCTATACGAGTACTCATATGTACTTACATATAAAAATAACCGCGTTTTGTCCCGTGTGCATTCATTATTAGTTTCACACTGACGAGCGTCTGGCTAGGTGGGGGGACGATCTGCGCAGGATGGCTGGCAAGAGCTGGATGCGAGAAGCCATGGATAGATCACAGTGGCGAACAATTGGAGAGGCCTACGTCCAGCAGTGGACTGCGATAGGCTGATGATGATGATGATGACGAGCGTAAATAAGTAAACGGTCGAGTCTATCGTTATGATCAATCGTTTCGCGTACGGACATCATTAAGGCGAAATATCGTAGGAATATGCTTTCTCCATTAAATCGATCACGAAAATGAATCGTACCCTATATTGGGTCGTTTAGTGTTTTAACACAGGAAGTATTTTAAACGTAAAGGGGTCATACACATTTTTTCACTTCCTGTGTCTGTTTTGTGGCTGAAAAATATCAAAAATTCAAGGCTTTTATGTTCTACATTTTAATAACGTTTAAAATAAATCACTTTTGCGAATTCTTTTATATACTTATTTATATTTAGGCCATAGAAGAGACAGTAAGTTGAAGAAGAAAAAGACAGTAACCGCCACAAAAGATGACGTGCTTTTGTCGCAGTACAAATACATCTAGTTTCATTTTTAGGGTTCCGTACCCAAAGATGAAGCACTTCTAATGCCGCTTTCATAACAAATACTGTACACGTGTGCAGACCCGAGTTCAAAATTCAATTTATAATTATAAACACCGCGAGATCATCTGATTTTATTCTAAGTTACAGGCACATAAGCTATCAGAACTATCCAGTTAGATTTAAGACATTAAACTTATCTAAAAATATAAGGTATTATTAAATCGATTATAGAGTTTAAATGTTATTACATTATTTTAGCTTGCAGATAAAGACTTAAAACTTATAGTAATACAACAACTTTTTCAGCTATAAGATATTACGTAATAACTTTAACTCCTCATTGTCAAACTTTGTGTTGTTAAAATCAATGTAATATTATTATAAAATAAATTAATTATTTAGCAACATCACATACATTGATCTGACTCCGAGATAGGTAACTCAAGCACCTGTGTTACAGATATCAGAATTAACAGTGGGATTACTAATATATGCATATAATGCTTTTCTTTTGTAAATACATAGTTACAGGGGCGGCTCTTGCCCAAGAAGCGCCCGGGTGCAATCAATAACCTGGCGCCCTCTTGTTTCAAAATGCGCGAATGAAATATAATACTTACAACATTTTCGACTACCTATGGGCATTTGCTTCATTGTAATTATCAGACATCCTAAACCCTATATCATGGTCCAAGCGTACCCCGGGCTTAGAAGCGACAGCATAAGACGCAACTGGAAATCACACGCTAAGATGAGGAGAACGATCAGTAGTCGCGCCAGCTCCTTGTGGAGCGTTACAGTGGAGGCTCTATGAGTAGCGAGGGGCTCCTAACGCCCTCTAACTTCAGGCGCCCGGGTGCACCGCACCCCCTGCACTATAGGTATATATAAGGCGCCCCTGCATACTTATAATACATAGAAAACACGTTCATGCACACAAATGTTTGTACTGTGCTGGGATCGATCGCAACCCTTGGACCAAAGGCAGCGTTTCTACTACTGTTCTAAACGGGTCGTTGAAAAACTCTGTATTTTTTTTTTGTCAAAATTCTTTTTCTTTTGATTTCATAACTTGAAGATGAGTGTAGATGAACAATGTCAGTGTTGTTAAAGGACATCTTTATATCGCGAAACATTAAATCTTTCGAGGTACAAACATACATTGAATTGATTCTATATTAAATAGGATATCTGATAATATAGGAAGTACATTTTTTTTAAATAAATAATAATAATAAATATTTCACAACATCACATACATTGATCTGACTCCGAGATAAGTAGCTCAAGCACCTGTGTTACGGACATCAGAACCAACAGCGGAATTACAAATATATACATTTAATACTTTTCTTTTGTAAATACATACTTATAATACATAGAAACACCCAGACCAATACAAACAGACATGTTCATGCACACAAATGTTTGCAATGTGCGGGGATCGAACCCGCAACCCTTGCACCAGATGCAGCATTCACTACCACTGATCCAAATGGGTATTTGAACACATATTAAACTAACACTGAATAAACACAAGTGTACATCTCACGAATATTGATCTAGGATGCGGCCAAATGTTTGACTATTTAAAAAATTAAGGCTTAATACTTTTAATTTGTTACTAATGAAGTCAAAATCAGCATTAGCTGCAAATCGTGGCCGTTCCTATAAACTAAATGCTGTATTTAAATCAACTTGCCAAAGACAAGCGGAGAAGATAGTTGAAGTTTCAAGCGCCAACTCGAGCCTCTACTCTTCAGGGAAAACTGCTACTCTCATGATTGTTAATAAAGCCGAGAGTTGCTTGCGTTGTCGGAATTAAAACAAGTTCTTCACTTCACTGTAATTTTCTTAAAGTGTGGTGCAAGTTACGAGTGAATATCCCCTGCATGTCTTGTCATGACGAGGAACATACGTTTTCTTTATATTATTGCACACATATATTTTAAAAATATGTTTTAATTATCTCAGCTTCTTCCCTGTGATTGATGTGATGGAAAGTTCTCTTAGTCTCGCCACCGTTACGTGTGCTGACACGCATACTATGTGACATCTGCATACTTTGCTCATGTTTTAGCGTTTATTAAATACCTAAGTTCTCGGCATCCCACATAAATCATGGTTGGAGTGAAGAATCGGGACGATATACTAGGTGTGCGTCCGCGGCATGGAGAATCGCCTAAAAGGGTTTGTCGGCGTATAACTTGCTCGGTTACTTTATTTTTGTAATGCACTCTATAATATTGTATTTGTCCAAATCCTTGTTTCACGAGTGAATGAACGAATGACATTCGTTCATTCACTTGACAACTAAGAATTACACGCTAAGATAAGGAGGATTAGTTATTCTGTCAAAATTTGCGGCATTAAGATTTACCTTTGGAATAAAGATAAGTAAGAATTACCTTTGACTGTTGAATGAGTAGTCGCTAGAACGGATTTTTATTTTAATAATAATGTACTCCAAATCGATATTTCGGTCATGGCGGCCAATCTCAGCGATCAGCCATCGACGCAGGACATATTATAGTGCACAAGTATTTGCGCAGACACAAGTGCACTTTCTATTCCCGTACCCTCTTATTTCGATGGGACACTAGTGTGACACGACCAAAGATGCGATTAAGGCGCAGGACCATCGGCTTGCTTTCCGAGGCACGGGGGTACAAGACCGCCAACTTCCAGACTCCGGGCTATCACTGAGATTTTCTTAACAGAAAAACCTAGGCGCAACCGTTGCTTTGAAATGCGACCCACTAACCACTGCGACACCGAGGCAGTCATTTTTATTTTACACTGCATTTAACTGCGCTATACTAAAGATTTTAGACAAAAATTGGATGAATCGGACCTAAGCTATTGATCTACTTATTCCATGCGTCGTGTAAGTTTGTAACTTGCACCACACATAAGAGCTAACTCGACACCCTGCCGGTTGCGAAGTTGTTCCCTTTTGTTACTTTTTCATAACAATAACTAATTTCGTCGGTTAATTAAGCAACTGAGAAATGTTTGCTTTAACGAATTTCAATGTACCTATAACGTTCGCTTCTTTGAGTTTGCCGAGCTAATTCTGCGGTAGTTAGGGGTAAGATTAATCGAACTTTACCCTGAATTCCGAACTTGAGATCTGTTATGCTTGTATTTAATCGTCTATTGGATTTTAAATTTTAAGGTATTCAGCATCAGCCTTTCTATTAAAGTTTTTAAATTAAATAACACTGGTTGAGTTTCAAATCTGCAAACTTTGGTGTGAATAACTAGATGACGACCCGTTTTGTAGAGTGGTAGTGAACGCTGCCTTTGGTCCCAGGGTTGCGGATTCGATCCCCGCACATTACAAACATTTTTGTGCATGAACATGTGTTTGTATTGGATTGGGTGTTTTCTATGTATTATAATTATGTATTTACAAAAACGAAAAGTATTATATGTATATATTTGTAATCCCACTGTTGATTCTGATATATATAATATTATGTGCATGATATGTGTACTATTACGGATTACCGCCTAGATACTATAAATTTTAGTTAACATCAAGAACAAGTATGGTTGTAATCTGTCTGTGTACCTATTTAAATAAATAAATAAATAAATCTGTAACACAGGTGCTGGAGTCAGGTTAATGTAAGTGATGTTGTGAAATATTTATTTATTTATTATTTATTTATCAACAGTACTCCTACTTATACGCTCATACAATATTTAACTAGCAACAAGAGCTTTTGTTTTTGTAATAAAATAAAGTAAATAATAAAATAATCTTGGAAAAAAGGGGAGAATAAAGGGCCCACCTTTATTCTCCCTGCGCACTAGTTATTTGTAGGTATATTTAGTATTAGTAATTTTTAATAAGTAATATAATTTGTGAATTCTTTAGCTTTAGAGTAAACCTTAGTGGTTTTTAAAAGCTTTTGTAATTTTTTTAATGTAAACTGTTTTTTTTGTGTGATAAATAAATTTAAAAAAATGTAAGTCCAATGGACTTCTGGTCTGGAAATAAAAGATTTTTATTTTATTTTTATTTTTTTATTTAATGGTATCGGGGGAGTTTTGTTTCATACTGAAAATGTAGATATTTTTTTTTGCATTAAATATTGATTTTCAAGTACTGCACAGGCACTATAATGTTTTTTATTATTATTATTATAAAATTACACCTTCAAATAGTTAAATTACCTTATTCACGGCTCTAAATAGCATTACAAATGTACAGTAAAATCTTCAAACTACATCCCTTCAAAGTCACGTTTGTCGTTGAGCCCTTCGGCACAAGGCCTTACAATCACACACCCTGTATTGTTCAGAGGTCCCAGAGGAGCCAAGGGTCTAGGAGGTCTATTGAAAACTCTTGTATGTTTCCCTGTTGTTGCCGAGCGGGTAATGTCGATGGGTTCGAAATTGGACTGACTTTGAAATAGTGCCTGAGCAGCTAAGTTAGTTTCAAGGAACAGTGTTCATAATACAAGCGTTTATTCTAAATATAAAAGTATTTTCTTCTATTTTTCATAATTTTTTCATAACATTTAATTTTTTTCTGAGCAATACAATTATTACCTTTACATGAACGATGTAGAATCACGGCCTCACAGAAATCGGCGTAAAGCAGCACTATGCTGTGTTTCCCTGCGTGAGTGAGGGTACCGGAGGCCCGATCCGGGGAAAGGGGGGTTTAAAGGTTGGCAGCGCACTTGCGACTCCATTGGTGTCGCGGGTATCCATAGGCGGTGGTAATCGCTCACTTTGAATAAAATTACATTATAATAAAATGCTAATAGAATAGTGTAGGTATACACTAGAACCTAACTATATTTTAAATAGATAGATAGATAGAAACATTTATTCACTGAAAAATACAGATAAATTAAAAAATATATCCGTTCAGTTTTCTGGATGCATCAACTGTGTAAATAATTTGGTAATCTCATATAAATACAAAGAAGTACAAAGTTTACTTTGCGTATCCAAGAAGTAAAAATTACATGAATATAAAGTTGGTAGATGGATTTGTTACAAAATTACACTAGAAATTCGGTTCTTAATTGTTTCTATTTTTAAGTTCAGTTTTGTAAAACATTTTTTATAGTTCGTAAACCATAAATGCTATCATATAATTAGAACAATTTCGTCGCAGCTTACCGTGTGATACCCAGTTGCGACAGTCAGATCGAATCTTTCGACGGTCAAAAGTATTTTAACTCTCAATAAAAGAGTCACAAAAAACCGTCACAAAGCCGCATCTCTGCTGTGTTTTGTTCTGTGAGTGACGGTACCTGTATTTGTAAGAGCATTCGTTACAAAATACAACCGCTACGAAATTGTGTCGTAGCAATACCGCTACGTCGTCGTAGCAGTAGCAGCAGTGAGCGTAGCAATACTCTCGTAGCACTGAGACTACGGCTTTTACTCGCGGTTACGGTTTCTATTCTTTGTGTTTATGGACACAAAGCTCAAATTTGAATATTGATGGCGAATGAAGCGCGCTTTTTATGGGACTCCTTTGGTGGCGCGGATTCTTAATCTATCATGCTATTGTATTGCAGAATAAATCAAATGAGCTATATTTTAATCAATTACTTTATGTATCTAAAGTATGAATTATTATTATCTGTAATAGTCATCACAGTCAGTGCAATATCTTAGATAGATAGATAGAAACATTTATTCACATTTTAAAGATAAGACGGAAAATTACATCAAGTACAATTACACAATATTTAAATAAACAGAAAAAGAAACTAATACAAACAAAAACAACAAACGAAACATTACAAGAATAAAAGGAGACAAAAAAAACTTAAGTTAATACGGCTGCTCAAGCCGGGCAATAATTATTTGTATACGGGTGTGTGTATGTGAGGTGTGTCGCGAAATGTAGCTCACTCAGCTTCGGCCATGGCTTTAGGAAAGAGTACCTCAGGCTTCTGGTTTTATGTGAGCCCTTAGACCCATCACTTTCAAAACAACATAATATTAATATGTACTAGTTTGAAATTTGGATTAGTAAAATAAATATAAAATATTGATAGACGGTGTATCCCCAAACAGATCAATTTGAATACTTACGCATATCATTATATATATATTTTTTTTATTTTAATGTGATAGATGGCAGACGAGCGGACGGATCACCTAATGGCAAGTGATTGCCGCCACTCATGGACACCTGCGACACCAGTGGAGTCACAAGTGATTTTAAACGTCAAGATTTGGCATATCGTAAAAAATATATTGTTAGTTAAATCTGTAAAAAAAAATATTACAACATCACATACATTGATCTGACTCCGAGATAGGTAGCTCAAGCACCTGTGTTACGGATATCAGAATCAACAGTGGGATTACAAATATATACGTATAATACTTTTCTTTTGTAAATACATACTTATAATATATAGAGAACACCCAGACCAATACAAACAGACATGTTCATGCACACAAATGTTTGTACTGTGCGGGGATCGAACCCGCAACCCTTGGACCAAAGGCAGCGTTGACTACCACTGTTCCAAACTGGTCGTAAAAATGTATGAAGATGTTGATTTTTGAACTCAAATAAATCCAAAGACCATAGGCCTACAGCTTTGGCGCCATAGTCATACATACCTATTTAGAAGGACAAGTTCTACAGACAGCAAAATTTGTTTCTGGCTAGCATTTAGACCAAAAAAGAGGGTGTATTTTACCAGTTCAACAAAAATTATTTGAATATGTATCAAAATGTGATGATAAATGAAATGAATGATGGCGACGCCTCTGTGATGCCCCATGTGTCGCAGATGTCCATGGGCCGTCTGCTGTGAAAAAAGCTTTACTATAAGATACTATGATTCACAAAATTGCGTAAAGCACTAAACAAAGCGTCCCCAACAAGCAAAATCACTGGCAAATTCGAAGGTTTCTTATTTGATTACAGCGTTCGGGCTACGCTCCCATTATCGGACGAGTCAAACATTTGAGCTCCAGCGGGCCGGAAATCCGCACACTCCGCGATTCCGATTCGTCGATATCTCGCGCCTTTTAAACAGAGATTTGTAGAGACAGAGTCGAGGTGTGACAGGTAGCTTGTAACAAGGTCAATTTACTCCAGTATTTTAAACACTCACTTTGCTAATGTGGTCTAGACGAGGGTACACCTGAACATATTTTATTTAACTGCCGGAAGTATCCAAAACTCCCCGTCCTGTTAACTTACTTTATTTTATTTATTTTACAGTTTTAGGGAATCTTACAGCTAAAACACTGTTAGCACTGAGTTTAAACATAATAAGGCTAATTACAAGTTTCCACTTCTAAAAATTTTAAATACATTAAAAAAGAAAAAAGCACCGTAATAAAATGTTCTATCCGCACATGTTACCTACTCGTTATTATTAAAAAACTCGTCACACAGAAATCTCTTTAGTTGTGCAGCACTGTCATTAAAGAGGTCTATATCAATAAATGTTAAATTTGCTAGCTGCTCTTAAAATGAATGCATTTTGCCTATAGTTGGTGGTCACTATAGGCACGTGCAGAACTTCCACTTCCTTTAAACCCTATCCTTTTCCTCATATATAAAATATCCATGTAATTATATTAGGTACACAACCTATATAATATTAGACTGTAAAATAAATTAAAATTAAACCTCCCATTTAATACTGTGTTGTATATGAGTACGTTTTATTTTATTATAGTTGGTGATTTTCCAAAATTCTTTTTAACTCAATTAATTAAGAAGTCAACTCAAATCACCGGTCAAATCAATTCCTGATATGTGTCTCTACTCACTTGACATTGACAGAGTTGACTGCGTCTCTGACTCACTACACTACTAGCCATTAAAAAACATGCTTTCGTAGCTTTTGAGCTGTTCTTGCTTTAGTATAGTATATACTTTTGGGCTGCCTCGATGGCACAGTGGATAGTGGAGTCGCTCTTTTATGCGACGCCTGCGCTAAACATCCCGGGCCGGGCCAAAATATATACCTAAGTTTTCGGTAAGAAATTCTTAGTGTCAGTCTGGATGTCGGTGGTATTGTACCCCTGTGGCTTGGAAAGCATGTTGAGCCATTGGTCCTGCGTCGGATCCCTCTCTGATTGTGACACTCTGATGTCCCATCGGATTATGAGGTTAAGTGCACTTGTGTCTTGCGCTTACACTTGATCACTATAATATATCCTGCGTACGTGGTCGATCGCTGAAATCGGCCAATTTCAGTGATTGGCTTGCAGCAGCGATCGGCGGCAATCGGTTTGAAGATATTATTAAACTCAAGGACTTATAATTTCAACAATTGTGGGTAATATATAGATACGTTATTGTGCACAAAACACAACTTAAGTACAAAGAATCTACAAATTGGAAAAACATAATGACAGACATAACACAATCGTTTTCTAAAAGTCAAGTTAATCGTAGTTTCTATTAGATTTATTTTATTCCTTGCCCGGGAAACAAAGTCATTTGTCATTCATATTTCAACTAAAACTAATTTCAATAACACGAAACCGTGTTCTAAATGTTAACCCCCGAAGGCCTGCGTCCCGTCAGTAGCATTCGAGGCACAACACGATGTGGACAAAAGCGCCTTATTGGCGCACGATGGAACTGCCACGGGTTAATAGAAGTGAATACTGTTCGACGCATTTAAAGGGCAGATTACGCTGACCATACCATACAAACATGTAGTTGGGCGTGGCGCTATAACGTCATCTTATTGATTTTTATTGTTTCGTAATTCCCTTGTTATGAAGAAAATAACAACGATATGCCACACATTTTTAACGCACTGTGTTTTATTTTATATTATTAAGTAATTTTATAGGTAAAGTCATGTTATAAATGCTAACCCTCCAATTGCCTGCATCCCGTCAGCAGCAGCTGTGGCACGAACAAGAGAAGTATAAAGATAAGATAAGATAATTGTTTATTAAGGTATAAAAGCATCATATTTCCGAACGATGAAACTGCGACGGGTTAATAGAAGTATATTCACTTCACCCTGATATTCCTCGAACAGTATTCTATTCGAGGCATATCAGGGGTATCATTAGGGGATTCGTCTATTTGCCTGCCACCTATAATATAAAAAACGTAACTCTATTGGGCATATCGCTATACAGCCATCTTACGGATTTTTTTTATTTTTACCTTCTTTATGATGATAGAATCACGCCACACCATACATTTTTTAACGTTTTTATGAAATAAAAGACGGACGTGCAGAGAATCGCCTTTTTTATGTGACAGGTGGCAGACGAGCGGATCACCTGATGGTAAGCAATGGCCGCCGCCCATGGACACCCGCGACACCTGTGGAGTTGCAAGTGCGCTGCAAACCTTTTAACCCTGCTTTCGATGGTAAGTGATACTCATAGACACTGGGAACGCCAGAGAGTGCGCTGCCTACCTTTTAAAAAGGAATACGCTCTCTTCTTGAAAGTTTGCAGGTCGTATCGGTCCGGAAATACCGCAGGCGATAGTTCATCAATAGTCTATAATATCAAATAGCTACTTTTCTGTAGGAAATTTCACAGGTTAACTCGTCTTTGAAATACCTAGTAACCCTCCAATGCCTGTGTCTCGTTAGCAGCAGCCGCGGCACAAACACGCGGCGGACAAAAGCCGTCATATTTGCGAACGATGAAATGCGATGAATTAATAGAGAAATAGAGTGAATTATGTTTGAAAACTGTAAAGGTATTCAATAATGGGATAGAAAATTATACATAATGTTTGATAAGAATAAATATGTAATAAATAAATATTTCACAACATCACATAAAATACATTGGTCTGACTACGAGATAGGTAGCTTGAGCACCTGTGTTACGGATATCAGAACCAACAGCGGAATTACAAATATATACTTACAATACGTAGAAAACACAACCAATACAAAATAATACGTAGAAAACATCCAGACCAATACAAACAGACATGTTCATGCATACTTTCATATTCAGATATTACTTAATTGTAAAAAAAATTGAGTTCACTAAATGGAAGGTAAATTGCGTATTTGAAAACTACTTACTAGATCTAGCTCAAATCAATTTTCGTTGTCAGTTTTCATGGTAATGTATGTGATCTATTTTTTTAGTTTTATAACTTTTTTATTATAGAAGGGGACACTTTTTACCAATTTGGGAGCGTCTATTGCGCAAAGTATTAAGTTTAGAAAAAATTATATATTAGATACCTCAACATCACTTTACAGACCTAACTATCCATATAAACCCCACACGTATGGGTTTTGTGTTTCAATTCAAGTTTGGGGACCCCATACTTAGAACTAAAACTATTTTTTTTTTCTGTTTGTGTAAAAATCTTAATGCGGTTAACAAAATACATCTAATCACTAAGTTTTAATAGTTGAGTTCTTACAGTTTCGGAAAAAAAGTCGCTGTGACATATGGACGGACGGACAGACGGATAGACAGACAGACATGGCGAATCCTTAAGGGTTCCGTTTTTTGCCATTTGGCTACGGAACCCTAAAAAGTACAAGTACGAAACAAAAAAAAATGTCTCCGCTGAAATTATTATGCCATTTTGCCATGGTCGTAAGCCACCTACCTACTGTTGCAAAAAAGATTCATTTTAATAATAAAATAAAATCAATGTGGCATACGACCACGGCAATAACGGGTTGGTATGCCAATGTTACTCGATACTAATGTTCTCACTATGGCCGCCTGGGATTAAGTCCGCTTATTGTAACAACATTTGTGCTATGAAGTTTTAAAAAATAAATATCGCCAGTCACTTCGAAATTAGGGTTTTTAGAAATGAAAAAACACGGCGATATGTAGGCGAGAGATCCAACATCTCGCAATGGTTGTTTTCTTTAAATACCAACAATCACCAGTTTACAAGATCAGAGAAAGATCAGATAC
The DNA here is from genome assembly GCA_019059595.1 of Marasmia exigua. Lineage (NCBI taxonomy): Eukaryota > Metazoa > Arthropoda > Insecta > Lepidoptera > Crambidae > Marasmia > Marasmia exigua. The sequence goes on from CM032466.1 coordinate 18,814,040, forward strand.
AAGACCAACGGCATAACTTGCATTCCGAGGCACGGGGTTACGAGACCGTTAAATTCATATTACGAGACTGACACTGAATTTTCTTACAGAAAAACTTTTGTTAAAACTCTGCCCTGAATCGAAACCCTCTTTTGAACCTCACTAGTCAAAATTTACTGTGGGAGAGCCACGCTTGAACATGAATAGGCCGGCTCGATCGGAGTAATAGATACACAGCCTCACAGGAAACCATCGTGAAGTAGCGCTGATGTATTTCACCGTAAGGTTTCGGATCCCCAATCAGGGATCAAAGGGGGTTAAAAGGTAAGCTGTGAACTTGTCTGTAAGTATTGCGTATGCCTATGGGCACTGCAATTGATTTCTATCAGATGATCCGTTTATTTGTTTGCCACCTATTACGTTAACAAAAGCCACCAAGACAGTTAATAGAGCTGTTGCGCAAACGCGAGTCTTCAAGGCGGGTCTTATTTGCGTCCGATAGTACTTCGTCCAAAACCGATTAATTATGAATAATGTTTGAGGACCGTCATAAACAGGGTATTCATTATGGAGGCATTATTATCATGGCTATATTGAGTGGAAACCATTACTCCATTATTACGTACATAAATGTTAGAGAATTTCGAAGTGAACTTCAACCTCTAGCCTTATACTTAGACATTTATCATTGCGTGGTAAATAAAAAAACATATCAGTAATCATGATCAACCTGACTCCAAACTAACTTTGGCAAACAAGCGTGGGGCTCGACAGATGGCAAGCGATTATAGCAGCCGACGCATTGAAAACCTTAGATTTCCTTGTATAAACCTATTTTTTGTTACATTATTGCAGACAAACGAGCAGATGGCTCACCTGATGGTAAGTGAATTATCGCCGCTCATGGACATCTTTATTTATTTATTATTATTATTATTATTATTAGTTACACAGATGCAATTAAAATGCGTATAGAGTTCAGTTATTCGATTACATACACATTATTAATAATGAAAAAAACCCGTGTTTGTTAAAATGAACATGTTTTTTTAATACCGCTTAGCCAATCATATTAATTACAAATATTGAATCCTTTTTAGCTGAACTGTAGACTTTTGTTTACCTAGGAAAGAGTTTTAACACTGTAAACCATTTGCATTGGGTAATGGGTATACAGTTTACGACCCTTTCCCATCAAACGCAAATAAGGCGCCTATTGTCTGCCCCGTGTTTGTTCCCCGGCTGCTCATGACGTTTTGAAGGGTGTTCAGCGCATATTAAGTGAACCTGCAGATTTTGTTACATATGTACGTTAAATTCAAAGAAAGAAAACTTTCTGTGTTTAATACTGAAAGCTATTTGCGTTGGGTATACAGTTTGCGGTTCGTTCCCATCAAACGCAAATAAGACGCCCATTGTCTGCCCCGTGTTTGTCGCCAGCTGTCGCTGACGCGTGGAGGGACGAGTTGATCGCAAATTAAGTGCACAATGTTATCCGCAGATTTATCTTAATTAAATTACTTTTTATATAAACATGCGTATTAACTATAGGATAACGCTTGACCACTATCGTACGTGATTGTGTGTCGATGCAGTCTAGGATGTTTCGTGTATGCCTAGAAGATGCCTGTTTACTTTTAAAGTTAACTCTTTGTTGGCGACGGACCTCCTTTTAATTGTTCTTTTTTATATATTTCAAGTTCTTCGTTTTTAATAAGATGTTCTTTTTTTTATTTCTGTCTTTTGTTAGTGTAATTCAGAGTACCACAAGAAAGGTTATTTCTAGTTAACATAATATTAAATTTGTGAATGTGTTAAATGTGTAAAAGGCGACTAACGTAAAGCTGCTGGCATGATCATTAGCACCCAGAGAAGGAAAACTATGCATTTATATCGAAACCCTCGCCAACCCGTCTGCCAAGCGTGGTGAGTATGGCAATTACCCCTCATGTGATTGAGGGAGGCCCGTGCCCCAGCAATGGGGAATTAAATGGACTGATGATGATGATGATGATGAATGTGTTATTGGTGTTTCACTGACTTCCGCCTAAGGTCCCCTTATCTCTGTTGTACTGCCGCTGCCACGGAAGCTAGGTAGGCGCCTCATATTTCATCCTCAACACTCTTTTTTCAAAGTATTTTAGAATGTTGTTATTTTTTTCAAAATTAGAGAATAAGGGGAAGGCACCTTTAACTGCAACTGTCCTAAAATTAATAATAATATCCTCCAACCGATTACGTACACGTATGCAGTGTGCACACACAAGTGCACTATCTATTCCGTTACCCTCATATACCGATGGGGACACCAGTGTGACACGACCGGTGAAGGGTTGGATGCAGGACCAACGGCTTAACGTGCTTTCTGAGGTACGGGGGTACCAGACCGCCAACTTCCAGACTCCAGGTGGACACTAAGAATTTCTTACCGAAAACTTAGGTAGAATTTTTTGGCCTAACCTGGGGATCGAACCCGGGACCTCTTGCGCAACCGTCGCTTTGTAGTGCCAACCACTAACTACTACACCACCAGTCCTTAAATCAATAGTATTGTAATTGGTAGGCATTCTGTTTTTTAAGAACAATTTAATCTTCTAGAAAAACAGAAGGCGAATGAAAATTTTGTCATTAAATGTTAAATCAATTCGGCCTCATCTGTGATCACTTGCTGGGATATCCAGAATGCAGATGTGATTTTTAAAAGTCAACCAACTGCACAAACCAAACCAAATAGTTTACTAATCTGTCCACGCCATTTCTGCGTGTGTGCGATTAATTTCCACGCTATATTACGAGTATGATCAGGAGCCCAATTCTCGTGCTCGTGATATTTTGAAAACATGGCGGATATCACCCGAAAACCATACAAAAAAACTGTGTTTTGGTGATATATGTCGTATGAAAATAAATATCATGAGCACGAGAATTGGGCTCCAGTACCGTCAAATAAGATGCCTATTGTTTGTTGTTTTTTCCCCCGGCTGCTCCCTATATATGGCAGGATAAAATTTAGCGTGCAACGCAAACATTTATTTGAATGAAAATTTGACTCAAAATGAAACTTCAAAAACAGTACGTTATAAAATGTAGAGCTATTTTTAAAACCTGTTTTTTATGTCGAAATTACGCAGAATCATAACTATTATTATTTTATGTGATAGGTGGCAGACGAGCAGACAGATTGCCTGATGATAAGCGATTGCCTCCGCCCATGGCCACCTGTGACACCAGTGGAGTCAATGCACTGCCAACCTTTAAACTCCCCTTTCCCCTGGATGTACCTATTATCATAAGGCTTTAAATTACAGTAGTGTGGTAAATTGTATAAAAAATCACAATAATATTAAAAAGATTACATATCTGTCTCCATAAATAGTTGCTTATGCACTTTCTTATATATTTTAAATACAACGAAGGTAACTAACTTGTACACGTACAAACAAGATTTCATCGCGGAAAACTCTACGCCAATAGTTCAGAACTCTCGCACTCTGTCAATCTTCAGATCTGCTGTATTGAAAATGCAAATCGCGAATATGATCGCCAATTGGCGAGAGCAGACGGAATGGAATCCTAAGAAGAAAAAGAAAATAAATGCCGACTTATGTAATGCGTTGAATGAAGTTCACCCCATAAACAAATCGCTTAGTTCTATTCACTACGGTAATCAGACGTACAAGACGCTCCATTGTGCTGTGCATTCGGTCCCTGTAACTGACGTGTATGGAACAGGGAAAGATGGCATTTAGCTGAAATTTACAGTATGAACAATTAAATTTTGAAGCCATTACTAAGGGCCGATTTTATGATCCGTAGTTTAACAGAACTAATGTTTAAAAAATGTAATAAATGGTCAAATATCGCCAAAATGTGTTTTATGAGCAATAGTTAGCTTAACCAATTATTATAAGGAGTTATATCACTTTGACGCAGTCACTTTGAGTATTGGTTCAACAGTTAACAATAGTTAATTTAACCAAAAGGTAACTACCTATCAAAAAATCGACCCTTAGGTATCTTTTGTTAGTACGTATTAAAAAACTTAAGTTTTTTGATTTGATTAGAAACTCGAAAAAGTTTTCTGCACCCATCGTTGCTCTTTTATACACGAGGTGTTTTCGTAATCAGAATGGTTTAGTTTTTGGAAAACAAACTGGAGTGCTGTATGAATAAAGAACAACTTGATCTATTAAAAAAAAAGATGAAGTCTTTAGATCAGCTGTATTCAAAGTGTAAATCGCCATAAATAAGATAAATAAATACAATTTTGATGATGGCAAGAATTGAATTACAAATGATATAATTGGAATTGCTTATGTACATAAAATTATTATTTTTAAATGAAGCGAGTTATATTATAGCAAAATATTTCAATTTTACTTCGTAAGAAATAACTATAAGTTCCCTATAAGAAGTCTTATTAGTTGTTCACGTTAAATAACAGACCCGCGTTATTTAGACCGCGCGTGCGTTTAATACGTGAACACTTGTATAGATCCTTATATGTTTGATATTCGGCGACTCGCCACCGCACCCGCGAGTGAATCCGCGAGCGGTTGATCCTTCTAAGATGGTTTCAATAGTTGACAAATTTAGATGCGTTTTCTATAATGTATTTAATTTCATTAGTTTGTTTTCGCTTTGGAAATCCCAAAGGGGGATGGAATCCTGATATAAGCTGTGCTTTTTACTTAAAGTAACTTAAAGTTGTTCTTGTGGTCGAACGTTTTAAAAAATAATTTAATATTTTTTTAATTTTAGCCACAATTAATGACACATTTTATGATTTAAACTATATTCGCAAAATCATTATCATATTTATATATTTTTGTAATTTTAGTCGATTTGCGAAAGTTGTATATGAAGGGAATAATCATTTAAATATTTGTCAAATAAATTATCTGTTTATATCAAATTTTAGTTAAAATTAACATACAAAGAAGACATTAAAGAAAATATTTTAGTGAAAAACCTCTCTTAAGTTCTACCGTTTTTAGTAGCGTGAAAGTTCATGGATTACTAATTTTTTTTCGTAAAGTGTAAAGTAATTATACATTCAGTACTATTAACTGAAATATTTAATGTTTCAATAAATTAATTTCTGCGTATGATTAAATTATTATATTATGAAATAAATCAATAATTTGAATTTTTTGGAAGTTAATATCTTAGGTAACAAGACAAATTTCATAAAATGTATTTAAATTAAGTAATAATAAATTATCTATTTGAACATCTAGGAAAGAGTATGACGTTCCTACATTTAATACAACTTTGTTTTTTTTTCATTGTTTCATATATAAATCCTATCATTATAATTAAAAAAATTTCATATTTTTTATATTCCCTTACTCTTATTCGTTTACTATTGGGCACTCATTTACTATTGATGAAAATAAATTAAGTATAAAACGTTTGACATCAAAATATAAATATTTCATTAAGTCATTAAGCTGTCATCATAATGATTCTGCTTCAGTTTTAAATAAATAATACGGTAGTATTATTACATAATAAAGTACATACTTTACGTGATTTTAATTGTCTTTTCTAATATTACTTTACTTACAGGTCGCGTAGTCATCAGAAAAAAATGTAATATAAATAATTTGTTTTTAATTAGGTAAGTAATTTCATTACTTTTCCTTTTCATAACGCAACATACTCATATGTCATTATGGTTTTATTCTTGATTAAGTACTTACCTGATATTACCGTTAACTTGTTTAAGCTTTACTACAAAAAAATGTTCGACTTAGAGGTATGCTCATTTTATTTTCTATTACGAAAGAATGAAAAAAGTCAAAATTAAAGAAACGGAAAAACAATTGCTATTATTATCTAAAAATTTTTTTTAAGTTCCCTGCTTGTCCTGAAAAAAGATTGAACATCAAAAAATAATAAAATCAATCATTGCTCACCTTCACGCGAGATCGACTCAAAAATCCGCCTCAAACACTGACCTTAAAAAAACTCACAATCCTCAAGCCGTTCCTTTTTCAAACGCAACAACTCACATTCAAAATACGAACGCAAAAGTTTCTAACTTTTCGCGGGCAAAAAAATATGGCGGCGCGGAGAGAGACGCGCGCTACTCGCGGCGACCAGCGAGAAACTGTCGAGCAGAGCCCGTTGCCGCCGAACGCACCTCCAAAAGGATTCAGTTCGTTACATAGTAAGATCGAAATTTGATCGCAGTTAGATGAAATGAACGCGCACTAAGACAGCCGTTGGCTATTTAGCCCGAAAAAGATAGTGCAGGGCGCATGCGTCCGGTCGTTGACCCTTGCAGCGGATGCTGCATCGCTCTGATGAACTGTTAACATGCACCGTTTTGGGGTTGGGGTCAAGATGTTACAAGACTGAGGCCAAGTGGGAGGCTGGGGTTTCGCTTTCGGGGTTTCCTTGGGGCTGTTAGACGTCTTTATTGCCGCTCACCCTCACACCCAAGACAAAATCGCATTCCTTTTTTTTTCATGAGATAGATGGCAGACAAGCAGACAAACCGTCTGCTGGTAAGCGCGATCCATGGACATTATTAGAAGAGTTATAAGTACGTCGCCAGCCTTTTGTTCGCTCGCTCAAACGCTCTTTTCTAGGAGCTTGAACAACTTTTATTGAAATTAGTATCTACAGAGTTTCCTGCTGGTGACTTTTTGGCAGAAAACTACATTTAGAAACAGTGGTAAACATGTTGACATTTAAGGGCCAAGTTCACAAACTTTTCAAACAACGGTAATCACGCTTTGACCATGCAAGCACTAATAGCAAGCACGGTTAAAGTGTGATTAACGTGGTTTTTGAATTTGGTGAATTCGGCCCTTAGTGTTCTATATGGACCTACATTGATTAAACTATTTTCATTTTAATATTGAAGGTAGACATTTTGAAGATAAATAGGTAACACTTATTAAAATGTAAATTTCCTTTTGAAGCTGTAATAGAAAAATATACAGGTATGCTAAGTACTAGATTTGCATCAATATTTCTGTAGGTAACACTTGATTGGATTTTTGATAATGTCAAAGAGACGCGGAAATTGCGCGCTGGCTATTAAAAAACAAATAAGTATATAGTGGTTTACTTTGGTACTTAGATTCTGTAGATATATTTGAGAAAGGAGCTTACATCTTTCTAAAAGCTTAGCAGCGCTTTTGCTTCTAATCTTTCGGTTTTGATTGCTTGATTACTATATGGTGACTGATTTGATTGCTTGCGTCCCCTACGCTTTGGAAACAAAAATTTTCGTTTTTTTTTATATTAACTGACCTGATATTCAACTTTTTCTCGAGCAAATAGCTGATTTAGTTTGTAGGAAAAGACAAATCTGTTTTGATGTTGTTTTGCTTGTTTTGAAATGGGGCTAGAAATTATTTATTGTACAAGTTATTAAAGGTTATAAAAATATATAATGTTCTCCTTAAATTGAACAACTGACACAGCTATGAGAGTAAAATCATTTTTTTATTAGTGATGAGCTTGCTCTTACTCAATAATAATACTAACTAATAAAATATGTATTGAAAAAACATTACACTGCTAAGAATAAACGTTTTTTTGCAGACAACTCATAAAACCAAAAACTATTCATCACATCACAAAAAAATATGGCACTTCACTAAATTGCATTGCATAAAATAAAAATGTCTGTTAACTTTAATTAAAATCAAAGACAAGGCATTTCGGAACCCTTTCTTTAAAAGACATTCGAATTTTAATTCCGCTACCCGAGGCGCCCCTCTGACTGAAAAAAAAACAAGATGTGGATTTTGCGACAGGCGCGCGCGCGTTGCTAAATGATGATTTAATTTTTATGTAACTGGTTGTAATTTGTCTTTTGACTATAAAAAGATCTTCGCGCGTGTTTTCATTGTAAAATAGTGATAATTTATGGTGTTACGAACTATTTGGCATTAAAAAGTTGCAAAAGTGTTTTAGTTAAGCTGCTACTTTTTTGTACTGTGCGCCATCTTGCACACAAAAACCGAGGTAAGTCTTATGTACTGAAATATAAATTAATTTAATCGTTTAGAAACACGTTGGTATTGACTTTCTGAATATTGAAATAGCACGATTACATCATGTTTAAATATTTGATATCTTACTCTAGTGTAACTTTTAAAGTATTTTTTTACTACGCTATAATAAAGGGGGGAAATCAAGGCGGGCCCAATCAAGGGGGAAAAGAAGTTCAAAAGTTGGCGGCGCACTCATATGGAGTTTCGGGTGTCTATAGGTGGCGGAAATCGCTTATTCTGTTTAATAGGTGAACACAGAAAACCGGCGAGAAGCAGCTGTATGCTGTGTTTCGCTACGTGAGTGAGGGTACAGGAGGCCCAATCGGGGGGAAAGGGGGCTTAAAAGTTGGCAGCGCACTTGTGACTCCAATCACTAACCATCAGGTGAGCCGGCTCGTGTGCCACCAATCACATAAAAAATATATTGTCTTTTTTTACTATGTCACTAGGAACTTTCGTCAACTTATTACAGATATATTGGATTCGGCGGGTAACGTAAAACAATCCGCGTGGGCTGATGCAATTCGAAGGTTTTAAATTAGTGTCTAGTGGTTTCTAGTGTACAAATTTGGTGTTTATTTGTGCAGTGAAGTGTCGCAAAGTGATCCTAATAATAATTGTTGGATTGTATCAATATTAACACTGCTATTGTGTGTCAAGTGAGTTGGCTCGTGAAAACTTGCTTAGACCTAATAGAGTCTTAAAACCTGCGAAAGCTTTTAGGGTGAAATCCGCTAAACCTGTAGGTCGGTAAAACGTTAAACACCGGCGTTTTATTGAGTGACAGTGACTTTGACAGACTTCGACTGTTGACTACCTACTTATTCTAAATAATTTACTTGACATTGGCAAATTATCTTCGGGTAGAGCCATATTAAAAAAAAATACAGGTACACTAATTTTTATATTTGATTGGTCACCTGAGTAAAACCTAAGGAATTCTGTCACTAGCCGGTTTATTTTCTTTTCATCTAAAGACAGACTATATATTAAGTTCCAGATTGCCTAAAAATACAAAATTTTTGAAAACGAATTTTTGTTGCATTATACTCTTTTGAAATCAAATATCCACCATTTTCACCCTTTAAATACTGCTATATTCACAACTAGAAACAGAATTTGAAACCATCTAAATACCCAACTATGACAAAAAGGTGTTTCAACCACTTTAGATTCTACGCTTGCAACTGACTGTACAAGTGGGGTCATAATTCATTCCGTTTCACCGAACGTCTAGACAACATCTGCTTCAGCTACTATACATATCCTAAATCAGAATCCTTGAATAGGAATGTTTGATGTTTAGATATATTATGTAAACTTGGATTTGTCACAGCCTCAGTGTAACAATGGTTAGTGGGTCGCACTTTAAAGCGACGGCTGCGCAAGAGGTGCCGGGCCAAAAATTTGTACCTAAGTTTTTGGTAAGATATTCTTAAGCACGTTAAGCTGTAGGTCCTGCGCCTGAACCCTCTCCGGTCGTGTCACAGTAGTGTCACATCGGAATATGAGGGTAAGGGAATAGAGAGTGCTCTTGTTTGCGCACACACTTGTGCACTATAACATATCCTGCGTACGTGGCTGATCGTCGAGATTGGCCGCTGTAGCCGTAATCGATTGGAGGATATTATAAACTTGGACTTAGAATCAATCTAGATACTGTGTGTGCAAACAGCGTTTATCAACTAATTATGGCAACTGCTATACTTTGTGTCTTGCTGCCTAGAATCTAGTTTTTTAATGTGACAGGCAAGCAAACGGATCACCTGATGGTAACACCCATTGACACTCGCAACACCAGTGGAGTCAAAAGTACGCTACCAAGATTTATACCCCTGATAAAGAAAATCCGGTTTTCTGTGAGGTCATGGTATTACTCCGTTTTAGCCGGCCCATTCATGCCAATTTTCAGTCTTCTACCGGATTCATTTCGGGGAGTGTGCAGAGGTTCTGCATAATTTGATCCCCCCTAGCCCATTCCACCACCGGACAACAAGGCGTGGCGAGGGGTTTCATCCATACGTTGTTGACTTACCCCTTATCCGCACGAAGCGATTTGCCTCCACGTTCATAATGCGGACAGCCAAGGAATGGAACTCCTTGCCAAGGTCTGTTTTTCCGGACCACTACAATCTGGACATCTTTAAGGCAAGAGTGAACAGGCATCTCCTAGGCAAACGCGTTACATTCTAGACCTCGTCGTCACTTTCCAACAGGTGAGATTGTGGTCAAGCGTTAGCCTACAGTTCATAATAAAAAAAAAAAAAAAAATTCCCACAGGTGCCTTGGTGCCAGGTGGTAGACGATCAACAAAGCAATGGACCGTCTAGGCTACGAAATGCTCCAGAGTTATGGTGGTTCATACATAGGTAACATTATAAACTATTGCCGTATTTCCGTGCCGAAAAGACCTGACAACCTTCAAGAAAAGAGCCTATTTTCATAAGGCTGTGTTCACCAATTTTAACACAATTGTAATCATACTTCGAGTATAACCGAGCTATAAACACTGATTTAGTATTGTTAAATCACGGCTGTGATTACCGTCGTACGAAAAGTTGGTGAACTCGGCACTTGAAAGGCTGCCGGCGCATTCATCGTTTCAGGTGTCTATGGGCAGCGGTAATTGCTTCTCATTAGGTGATCTGTCTGCTCGTTTGCCCCATATCTCATAAAAAAAGTTTACGTTGATTTCTTCATCAGTTCTTTTCCAGCACGTTTTTTCTTACCCATGCAATATATTCTCTTCGTAATGTCCGTCTCCTTAATCTACATTCCCATTTAACACACTTATTCATCCTTCACGATAAGTAAACTCATTACCAGCATCAAAGCTATGAATTGTCCCGGCAATAGATCAATTGAATAATCGTGGGCCCATTGCCACGCCCTGGGGCACCCCAATTGTACACTGGGCGCAGGTAGCACTTGAATACTTTATTTCGTAATCCCAATCCAATCTCGGAGCTTTGGAAGTAGCCCCTGGAATGAATAAATCGGTGAATTCCTAAGCAAGTGTATCGGAGCCGATATTACTGATTTGACGTTAATTGGTTCTGATTTGGTTTTGGTGGCGCTAATATGCTGCTGATAGCAATATTGAATTTAATATTAATTAATTTTGAATAATTGAACGATGATGTGATTTCATAAATGACAACAACCACAAGATTTTTAAAACTAGAGAGATTAGTAAATATACACTTAAAAAAATATCGACGTTTTTCAGGTGGGACTAAAGAGATGGTGCTACTTCAATGGCTAGGTAACGTGCAATCGCTTACCTCGGTAATCCGCTGTTTGTCCTATTACATATTAAAAAGTAGGTTGCCATTTTTTGAAAAGGAATACGTTCTTTTCTCCAAAATCATGAGATGATGTTATATTGGTCCAGATATACTGGTGATGGTTAATCCCTGTCTTGGTTTTATTCTCATATATTAATAGTAGTTTTTACCCAACCTATAAGAGCCCAGATTGAAATTCTTAATTAGTCTTCACCTAACTCCGTAAAGCGCAATTTTAGCCGCCCCTATTGAATTGACGTCTGCTACTGACTTTCATTGACAAATTAGATTGATTCTCAGTATTAATGTACAAATTGGTGCGCCAGGGCCATTCTCCAACGGTTTAACTCGGCCATTCATTATGACCAAGTGATTGAAATTTCAATGAACATTATGACGTTATGTTACATAATTTGAGTGTCGAGTAATTTATTAAGATTTGAAATACTGTGTCCAGAGGTGATTTATTAAAATGTTTTTCCCTATATGTGTGATCTAATAACAATGTTATTTGTTAGATTTCATAGTAAAAGGTTAAAGGGAAATACTCTATAGGTTTGGATTCCCTCGGGAGTCACGAAATGTGATCAATTATTGTTAAATACTCCTTGCCAAGGTCTGTTTTACAGACCACTACAATCTGGACATCTTTAAGGCAATAGTGAACAGGCATCTACTAGGTGAACGCGTTACATCCTAGAACTCACCGTCACTTTCTATCAGGTGAGACTGTGGTCAAGCGTTGGCCATTAAAAAGAATAGGCGGGCGTATCTTATACTAAAACTCCTACATTTTTCTAATCTATTTTATCTGTTACACTTTATTAATACTATCAAGTAGAATGAACGGTTACAAATATTTTCTATTTAAAGCCATTTTCTATAGATACCATCCTTTAAGCTGCCCTATAATCCCTTATACTTGTTTCCATTCATCTCAATTCACGTACACCGATTCACGGCATCTACATGGTTCCTTAGAAATACCCTCTTTGACGTCTTATCTTAACTGACATGAGACTGCGTTGAATGGAACGTAATGTCATTACTGTCCAGATATAGGTGGAATACAGCAGTATGTCCGTGGTTAGTTGAACATTTTAAATTCTTAGTAGTTTTCTAGACACCGTTAAGATGGTATTAAGAGGAGAAAATAGAGTTCATACAGTCATGATATAAAAATCTAGTGCTATTTTCAACGTAGCTTTCGTTTTTATTTTATAGATCAAAATATTATTTCTAAAGGCAATTAAGTTTTAAGATGATATTAGATGGTATGTAAGACTTAAAATTCATATAATGCAACTTGGCATCGTTCATATCGTGTTAAAAGTCGGAACTAATGCTATTTTGACAATTTCGGATAGGAAATACGTTGTAAAATGCCCTTTCGTTAATGTCACTGAAGTGCCTTCTTATCTTGGTCGGTCTTTATGTATTGGAGAATTTTGTATCTGTCAATTTGGTTTTGTTTTCTTCTATATTAGGCGTTACTAAAGGTCCAGCCTGAAAACCAGCGCCGCAGCTGTTGCTCGCGGCAGTTGCAGCATATGCTGAGGCTGAGCCTTGTTGGCCGCAACTTTTATGCTCTGTACCGTTTTTATTTAGTATTTGTTTTATGTATTATGTGTTGTGGTTAATAAATTGTTCTTTATTTCTTTCTATCTTCTTATGTCAACTGTATAACAGTTTGTTTGTCTGTAACGGTATTTCCAGACGGTTATGATCTAAGGGCTTTCAAGAAAAGAGCTCTTTTCTAATAGGCCGGTAGTACATTAGGGACTCCTATGATCTCACAGATGTTCATGGGCGATGGTGACCACTCTCTATCATGGAAAACTAGCTAGCTAGCTCGATGGCCGCATCTAGCATAAAAAACTTCAAAGCTTAACAAAAATTTAAAGTTTTTCATTCAATTATAGTCCATAAAAAAACTTATGACTGTTAAAATTTAATGTTTTGCTTTTTTACTATTGGTTAATAACATACCACAGACTTTAGGTCCGTGCAGTTGTTTGCTAGTATTATAATATAATATAATCCTTATAATCTTTATTTACCATAAAAAGTACAGTCTTGTTCACTTATTTCTATTTGCTCTGCACTAAACAAAATTGTTTGTGTCGCAGCAGCCAAGAACGATTTACAGTGTTGACTTGCTGGTGGCGTTAGACATTAGGTTCGGATTAACATTTTAAAGATTGATAATTTATAAGTAATTAAACATAGTTTGTATGCTTGCTTATAGTTATGGCTCTCCGCGAACAAAAAGTACTTTTCATACATTAACGTATCTATTTTCTTGCTAACTTTACAATACTGTGACTAGTCTAAGCTTAAGTGCTAGTTTTTTTTTTTTTTTTTTATATGAGAGGTGGCAGACGAGCAGACGGATCACCTGATGGTAAGCAATTCCGCCGCCCATGGACACCCGCAACACTAGTGGAGTCACAAGTGCGCTGCCAACCTTTTCCCCTTCCCCCCATTGGGCCTCCGGTAACCTCACTCACACGGCGAAACACAGCGCAGGCACTGCTTCACGCCGGTCTTCTGTGAGGCAGTGGTATCACTCCGGTCGAGCCGGCCCATTCATGCCTAAGCGCGGCTCTCCCACATTTTTATCTACTTTTAATCCATAATATTGACTTCTACAAAGATAAATATCAAACGCAGTTTATTTTCGAACAGCCAGACATTTAGCCGTAAACTCACGTAAGTAATGTAATAAGTAACGTAGTGTAGTAAATAATGTTGTGGCCGAGGATGGGTCATGTCTCAATACTCAATATATGTTAATCATATAAGTTAAGGGGTTACATATCAGGTAATAGTACATATAAACCCTGATGGGTTTAATAATTTGGAACTACATGACATGTCCAATTTTATTCTAAAATTTAATAACAAGTTGTATAAATTTTATTTGTCATTTTTAATAAAATGAAATCATTTTTAATACGTAATGAAAATAAGAATTCGGTGTACCTATTGCGGATATTATTTTTTTTATTTTTAGTAAAAGTGCCTATTCCCTCTTTTCTTGAAGACTTCTTCATCACAGCGGTCAGGAAATTCTTCTGCTGGCAGCATTCCTGCATTTCTTAACCGTACGCAATAGAATTATTCTTTTCATGTTGTATCAAAATTAGCAGAAATTAATCCTCAAACAGCTGCGGTGATTGTTTGCCATGAGGTGCCCCGCTTGCTCTTTTGTCGCCTCTAGCAACAAAAATTATCTAACTTCTACGGACTTAGTCATCATTCATCATCTTAGCGTTTTATCCCGGTTGGTCCCGAGCTGATGAAGGTGTAAGGGATCCCACCAACATCTTAGGGATCTAAGTCAACCCCACCCGCCAGTGGGTGCACCTTGCTGGATAACGGACGGGGCCGTGGCCAAAGCTTTTCCCCTCGGGGTTGGGAGATTGGACGGCCGTAATTAAGCGGAAACGCCAATCAATGTGGTAAAGTCCACGACTGAATCATCATCATCACCTCTTTAGCCAATAGACGTCCACAGCTGGACATAGGCTCCAATGGATTCCCGCGACCTTCACCAGATCGTCGGTCCACTTTGTGGGGGGCCTGCCACGGCTGCGATTTCCTGTACCTGGCCTCCACTCGAGGACCTTTCCGCCCCAATGGCTGTCTGTTCTCCTCGTTCTGTGCCCTGCCCATTGTCACTTGAGGCATACAATCCTTTGGGCTATGTCTGTGACCTTATTTCTCCTGTGGATTTCATCATTTCTGATACGATCATGCAAGGAGACTCCGAGCATAGCCCTCTCCATTGCTCTCTGGGTGACTTTGAGCCTCCTTAATCGGCACATTGTAAGCGGCCATGTCTCGGTTCCGCATGTCATCACTGGCAACACACATGAATAGTCCTGAAGAAAACAATTTTGACAAAATTTTACCTCCAAACGAACGAAGTCGGAGGCAAAGCTAATGTCTCATTGAAGTCCACCGAAGCTTATATATCAGTCACCTGTGTATGGCCACTCCCATCTACCTGCAAAATATGAGATGACTCGGGGAATCAATTTGTGAAGATACGGCTCGCCCAATGCCGCGGTATTAGTTTTATCCCACTTTTATAGGTCTTTCAGGGGACCATATATTTATCGTGTACCTTCTTGCTCTATTGGGAAGAGGTTTTAGTGTAATTATTTAGTATTCTTAAGGGTTAGATAGGGTATTTAATATTGAATAAGATAACGATCGACTGCTGGAGTGTAGAAGAATGGTCAACTGCCAAGTACAATCAAATTAAATTAAACAGATATCTGGGAAACCCCGGAGTCTCCGGGAAATTTTTAACAGCGTTAAAACGTCTACCTGGTTTCTGGAAGGTGTAGGTCTCCTAGATGAACTTAGTTTAAAGGCAAATTTGTCATTGTAAAGATTACCTGGACGAGACAGCTCTAATATGGGTTCGGCCGCACAAGTTTTACTTTACTCTCGTAATAACTAGTTTTTACCCGACTACGACAAAGAAAAAGGAGGGTTATGATTTTGACAGGCTATGTATGTATGTATGTATGTTCATCTGTTTCCACGTAACTTCTAAACTAGTTATCATATTTGAATAAATGAGGTGTCGTTAGAAGCGTCTTAGTTGTTTTTTGGTTATAGGCAACATGACGTCACGATAAATTTATTACAGCGCCCTCTAGGGGACTTAGAGTAAAGAACTAAAAAACTACCTACCTACTGTAGCAAAACACATTCATTTTAATTATAACATAAACTCAATGTGGCATACGACCACGGCGATACGGCATAATCATTTCAGCAGAGACCATTTTGTACGTAAACTTTATTTTTAAAATTAAACCAAAAACAAACACTCAATCAAGTACATTAACATAAAATCTAAAGATTACATCACATTAAAGTATTTTGTCATAAGCGCCACATCTAGTCATACCATGAGCGTAGTATAAATCTATATCTGAGATCTTTGTTTACCGTGTGTGCCATCTACACCGAGCGCTGTGCGATACTTATTTTATATGTACCCCTAATTTTGAGCACTCCGATTTACTGTATAAATTATATTTTTATGTTCTCGTAAGCGAATTCCTGTAATTCTTAATGAAATAAAGATCTTAAACCTTTAAGTTTTTATCTCATTTGTTTGTGTGCAATAGAAGTAGATTCATGTATTCTTTAATGTGACGGGTTGGGCACACTAGCGACGCCGATTGAGTTTAATTTTTATCTACTAAACCGGATCTTTTTTAAACAATTTCGGGATTACAACCTCTCGGCAAACACTTATACTATTTATTAAATAACCATGCACAAATGTTGGGTCCGTTTTTATACGCGTATAATTGATTACCACCATAAGCGGCCACTATCAATCAGCGGCCACTGAATCAATTTTTCGCGGACGCGTTAGACCAAACATTTTTGCATGGTTATTTAATAAATAGTATAAGTGTTTGCCGAGAGGTTAAAATCCCGAAACTGTTTAAAATAGATCCCGCTTAGTAGCTAAAAATTAAAATCTAGTGTGCCCTACCTTAAGCGCCATATTTATACTAGAGGTGACAAACAAGCAAGCAGGTTACCTGATGGTAAGTTATCAATGCCACCCATGAGTATTTGTAAAATCAGCGCGATTGTTAATGTGATAAAAAATCAATACAACCGAACACTTACTTTTTTCATCCAAAAGTTTGTTTTAAAAGGAAACTTTTAACTTTTCAGTTCGTTACCGCAATTCGTTTCATCCAGTCAGAACTCAGCACATTGAACAGTAAGTATTTCTTAAATAATAATTAAGATTAAGATTTCTACTAAACATACGTAAGTTATGATGTTGTGTACTTTTAGCTTACCTATTCGTATATATACTTTACCAGCCTGTTAAAGCTCAGAACAAACTTAACATATTCTATCAAGCAACAAAAGCCTTCATAGTGCTCCTTGTATCTTGTGTTAGCCTACTTTACAAAGCTAATAATATATGTTTATTTTATACGCAAATACTCCGCTATTATCCTGCACCGCGTATCAGGAACAACAATTTACCCTAACGTATTTTTAACAGCTTTGACTCTCGAATTCCTCTCCTCACTCACACGTCAAACAACAAAGTTGTCTGCGGAAAATCCTAAAAATAACTAAATCTAACTCAGGAGTGGACTCTGTAAACCGAAGCCGTGACGGGAGGTATTCAAGGAATCCTCAACTCACGCCCCCCTTTTTATACCACTTCCACCATAATTTCAGCAGCATGAAGCTCAAATTCCTTTGGCGTCAGCAAGCGAAACAATTCACACGTCTATGTGAACAAAAAATGCGCCAAATCCAATATATTTGTGCCTTAAGGAAACACAAATAGAGCCCCTTTTCGAATGCAGTGTTTCGCTTCGGCGGCGTTGGACCGCAAACTTCTTGCCGGCTCACTTTTGTTCCTCTGATAGAGGATAAATATTATTCGAAACTAGTTTGGGCCAGTTGATTCCAGTTTGAAACTGTCTGTGTTTTGATTGAAAGTCTCTCGTATTCACGCTTGTAAATGTATCTTTTTGTATAGGGGACGGTTGCGAATAATATAAAGTTATAAATATGCAAATTTCTGCATGCTGTTTTGTGAATTACATGTAAAGTTTGTTAAAATATCAGAATTGACTCTTGAGCATGTTTATCTTCATAAATATTTATCATCCTTATATTCGATCGTATAGTCCACTGCTAAACACATAGGCCTCTCATTATATGTATATTCTATGTATATATTATTGGGTATGTATGTATTGTTTATTATTATATTTCTGCCATTCTCAATTTCATTTGTTAAACTACTTTGCACTGCCTTCCCTTATTACGAATACGATATTTCTTTCCTCTACCCAAAGTTTGTCTGGAAGAAATCGCTACAAGCGATAAGACCGCCTTATTGTACTGTCTGTTGCTGTTGTTGTATCATGCTTGTATTTTATTTTTGTGCAATAAAAAATATCTATCTCAACTAGAATCTCAACAAGAATATCTATATCAACAGATATTTGTTGCAACACAAATAAGACCATACTGCTAGTCAATAATAAAATTGTTGCCGTGTCTTAGTTGGTATACTTTAAACTGGTTAAGAAATAAACTTTTTATTATTTTTTTTTTATTATCTATCTATCTATATTCATACCACGAGTAGATTAAATTAAGCAAATTAAAATGAGTATGTTTTAAAGTGTAAAGTCGAGTACAATATCTAAGATTGAGAATTTGTATCAGCTATTTTGGCCTGTATATAGTTAAGGTGACGGGTAGGGCACACTGGCGATGCCAATCGATTTTAATTTTTAGCTAATAAACCGGATCAAATGTAAACAATTTTGGGGTTACAACCGAGTATTGTATGTGTTTGCCAAGAGCAATCACTTAAACTATTTATTAAATAACCATGCACAAATGTTGGTTCCGTTTTTTACGCGAAAAATTTCCTCCTTCCTTCCTTCCGCGAAATAAATTTTTCGCGTACGCGTTGGACTTGTCATTTTTTCATGATTATTTAAAAAATGTTATAAGTGTTTGCCGAGAGATTGTAACTCCAAAGTTGTCCGGTTTGGTATCTAAAAATTAAAATCGATTGGCGTCGCTAGTGTGCCCATCACCTTAAGGTAAAAAAACTTTTTTGTACTTTAGTGTGTAATAATTTGTTTTTAGAGAAGAGTTAGTTGTTATTTCAATTTAAGTTGCAAGTCATTTTGAGTTGAGTACCTACGTTTATTTTTCTTTTTTTTTTGCTAGAGGCGGGCAAACGAGCAAGCAAGTCAACTGACGGAAAGTATGTATTTGTTTATCTTTATGGGAATATTGTTATATCAAGCCATTATGCTGAGCGGTTTTATTTCCTTTTGTTAGAGATTTCAGCCTTATGGTAGGCGGATGTTTTGTAAATTGTGTTACATAGTTGCAATTTAGGTAAAAAAAATTACGTGTTTAAAATGGTAGAGACCCTTCGATGCGCGGGATGTTTAACGGTTACAAAACGAATTTTGTTGAATTTAAATGTACCATACCTAAATGTACCATGGACACCCGCGATACAACCTTTAAAACTCCCTTTCCTCCGTATTGGGCCTATGGTACTCTTTCATGCAGCGAAACACAGCAGGGACGTTCCTCATTAAAATAATGCTGCAAGTCAGGACAACGTGCACGAATCGAAAGGAAATAAATTAACTTTGCCTGGGCATAACATACCATACCACATCATATCTCGTCATGTACGAGTCCTTTACACATGCTTATTTTCATGCTTAAAACATCTTAAAACATGCTACTTGTGAGCAAGTGCTACTTAGTAACATGTGTGGACGGACGTATATATGCTACTAATAAGCATGCCAGACTTGAGCATTTTTTTTATATGAGAGGTGGCAGACGAGCAGACGGATCACCTTATGGCATGCTCAAAAATCGCACGCCGGTCAATTTTTGAGCATGCTACCTGCAGTGCGGGTGGAAGGAGAAGTCTGGCGGAGTGCTTTAACACGTGTAAACAGGTTTGCTTATTTTTAAGCATGCTAGTAGATGGCTAATCGCATGCTTATTGATAGCAAATGTGGACAGTTCATTAAGCATGCTCATATTAAGCATACTTATTAAGCATGTTACAAAATATGAGCATGTGTAAAAGTAGCTTTATTCGTAGTTCCCCCAGGGGAACAAAGCAGGGGGACCACGAGTCACACAGGATATTTTCTGTGTTGGTGACATCTGTCAGTGCGAGTTACAAAATGAATGACGGTGGTTTTCTTAAGGTGTTTTTTAAATGTCATAGGTGGCAGACGAGCAGACGGATCACCCGATGGTAAGCGATTGCCGCCGCCCAAAGAGTACAAGTGCGCTGCCAACCTTTAAACCAGGGGTACGCTTGGACCATGATTCTTGATTTGGGGAGTCTGGTAATTACAATGAAGTGACTGCTGCCGTGCCGTGCCGTGGCCGTGTGGTCCCCGGCAGAGTAGAATAGGCCACCCTCACTCTTACCGAGGTGTCGTAAAAGGCGACTAAGGTAAAGCTGCTAGCATGATCATCAGCACCCAGAGAAGGAAAACTCTGCACTTATATCAAAACCCTCGCCAACCCGTCTGCCAAGCGTGGTGAGTATGGCAATTACCCCTCATGTGATTAAGGGAGGCCCGTGCCCCAGCAGTGGGGACTTAAATGGGCTGATGATGATGATGATGATGATGACTGCTGCCTGACTTTAACAGGGGAATCAGACCAACTAAATCACGGTTACATGTTCCAGAAACTATCCGAAATGCGCAGGTTTCCTCATGATGTTTTCCCTCACCGCTGAGCCAATGGTAGAAATACGCACATAGATTTATAAAACCCAGAGCTGCACGCTCGGTTTCCCCTTGTATCGAAGGCGCGATCTGAACCACTCGGCTACCATCGCTCTTTTCAACTACATTATGACAAATATTTATAACACTATTGTTTCCTTCACAAATTTTTTCCTTGCATCGTACCTGAACAAACACTCCTGAGATAAATGTAAAATATTGCGCATTGTGCATACTCGACCATTCATTTACCAGGGCCAAGTTAAATTCGATCAGCGTAATTTATTTAACAAAATTGGCATATCTGCCACAATCTCCCACATTAATAAGTGTAACTCGCGTCCGCTTTGCCCGAAACCTAGAAATGGGACGTTCTAATCGATTATTTGTATCGATTCTGTACTGAAACATCAAAATTGTTGTCGACTATCGGTATTCATATTAAAAAGGAATTTATCTACTGTAGTTTTTTTTTGTAAATAGTATAAATTAATAGGTAAATAGATACGTCATAATACCATTTCTGCTTGGTTATGCAGTATTTTAGGGTTCATACGACCTCTACGTTCAAATTGCAAAAAACGAGACCATATCATTACAGGTGGAGTCTGTCTGTTTAATTTTTCACCAAGTTGTACCCTTTGAACCGTGATAGCTAGATAAAGCACATACATTGATCTGACTCAGAGATAGGTAGCTCAAGCACCTCTGTTACGGATATCAGAATCAACAGTGGGATTACAAATATATGCATATAATACTTTTCTTTTGTAAAAACATACTTAAAATACATAGATAACACCCAGACCAATACAAACAGATATGTTCATGCACACAAATGTTTGTACTGTGCGGGAATCGAACCCGCAACCCTTTTGTACCAAAGGCAGCGTTCACCACTGTTCCAAACGGGTCGTCAAGATAGTTGATTACAAATTATTTATTCCTGTTTTTGCTATTACAACTAACTTAAAATGTACTTTTTGCATAATAATAGGGGGAGTTTAAAGGTTGGCAGCGTACTTGTGACTCTACGGGTGTCGCGGGAGTCCATGGGCGGTGGCAATCGCTTACTATCAGGTGATTCGTCTGCTCGTCTGTCACCTATCACATAAAAAAAAATATTTACTTACCATAAAATTACAATGTCGGTCACTTACATCTATTGGCCAAAATCTTTTGTCCTCCCAGAAGCCGAAATTTACATTGTTGAGTTACTGGTAGCGTTGAACATTAGGTTCGAATTAACAACAATAATCGATTATGCTTTCCCATCTCTACCGCGACCTGCAGAGTCTCGCGGGATCGCATTGTTCGCGACCCGCATACTGCATGCGGTACGCGGGAGCGAGAGGCCCCGGCGGAATGTTGCGCGTTCTGTTGGCTGCCTCTAATCATGTTTGTTGTGAACATTTTGGCTGTTTTAGCTTAAGTTCATTTGGTATTATTTAAATACCAAATGAACTTAGGTATGTAACTGATGATAATTTACTTTCGATGTACGGGGATAATAAAGAATCATATAACATTTTATACATTGACCCGATTCCGTATTAAGTAGCTAAAGCACTTGTGTGATAACAGAGGCAGTACAAATATATGCTTAAATACCTATTTTTTTATTTATTTTTATAAACAAAATATATTACAATCTTATATGAGTAAATTATTTTGTAATAATATTATATTCCCGAATGCAAAAAATTCCAAGAAAGATAACAGTTATAATAGATAGATAGATACTCTTTATTGCACAAAATACAAAACTTAAAAGCTAGGTATACAGAGATACAATGTACAATTTAGGCGGTCTTATCGCTGGGAGCGATGTCTACCAGACAACCTTCAGGTAAAGGACATTTAGAACAGTTATTAGACAGGTAGATAGAAGAGGGGAGGGTGGTGCAATCCTTTTGATTTTGAATATTGATTAAGTACATTTATAGTATAAATACATATATCTAGATAATAAATAAATAAATAAACACGTTATCATACACTAATATATACGAATGTAACCTTACTATAATACAATATAACCTACACAAATTATGTAAAATTATATAAAATATACTACTATAAGGTTATAATAGAGAAGATATATTTGATAAGAACTAGAACTAAAATCTAAAATCCACAGTTAACCCACTCACATGCAAAATTAAATAGAGAAGGGGGACAGTGTTCTGCAGTGCATCACAGATGCATTGTTAAACGTACCTCTTGAATTGACAAAGATTGCACCGGTAGAGATCCACATCCCCATGTACTTTAACTAACTCGTCATAGGTACGACACATCCTGACGATTGGATTATAAAAAGAGCTGTTTAGTTTTTTTGCGTTGCATTATAACTATAATTTATCAAGACGGGAATTAATCACATAATAAATATCGTGTTAATTTCCGTCTTGATAAATTATAAAAAAAGGTGTTGTTAGTGTATACTTGTAGTGCGATATAACTTATATATGTATTTGAGTATATTTCTGTTCTGTATTAGTGAGCGATCGTAGCTCAGTGGTTCAAAACGCGTCTTCCATACGGGGGGAACGGGTACGTATCCGAGCATGCTTCTCGGGATTTCTAAAAACAATGTGCATATTTTTATTATTTGCTCGGCGGTGAGGGAAAACATCGTGAGGAACCTTGCACGTTTCGGATTCAATTCAGTTGGTCTGGTTCTCCTGTTAAAGGGTTATGAAAGTCAGACGGCAGTCGCTTAATTGTTATTACCAGACTCTCCAAATCAAGAATCATGGTCCAAGCGTACGTGCTCCAGAGGGACAGTTTTGGATGTAACTGGGGATTACACGCGAACATAGGGAAGTGCTGCCAAAACAAAACTAGAAAAATTTCAAGTCCTACAAAACAAAATAATTAAAACTCTTTTTAATTACAATTTCCGAACTGAAACAGTTAAAATTTACCGCGAAACTAAATTAATGAACATTAAACAATTATACATTTATAATACTTGCATTTTTATCCGTAAAACAATTAAAAATAAAATTCACATCGAAATAAAATTTATTAAGCGGACGAAGCAAGTTGGGGGGCCCCTGCACTCGACGAGCGAGAGCAAGCTTTATTGTCCTGCCCAATACTCGAACGAGGTATGGACAAACCTCAGTTACCTACGAAGACGCGCGCATTTTTAATACAATACCCTCGCAAATTAAAAATGTTGACTCCTTCTATCTATTTAAAAAGCGACTTGCCAAACACATAGTTGAGTTTTGGTAGTATTACTATACCACTTATGCAATAAAAATATAATTAATTAGGTATGTATGTGGTGATTGTGGAACTGTTTTGTTGTGATTTTATCTCGTTGCCAACTTTGTTTTATTTTGATGTTACTTCTTACCATGGTCTGAATGTACGACAACGGATGTTTTAAATTGTTACCGTATTTATGTTCTCATGTAAGTGGCGTATTGTATGTCTTTATGAGAATAAATGTCTTTAAACCTAAACCTACATAAGAGTTTATCACACGAATGTTTGTCCAGGGTTGAGATCGAAGTCACAACTTTTGGTGCGTGAGGTAGGGTCACTACCGAAGGTGTCATCCGGCCAGTCAAAATACCGCCAATTTACGGACTTCAATTTGACATTGAAAAATCGAAAAGCTCAGGTGCATATTTGGGCCCGATCCAAAAACTGAAAAGTGCGACCTACTAGAGCCACGAACCACAAAGCACCGTATTTTATAAATAAATATATTTAAACCACATTTCTTACTTTGACCTGTATTCTTTCTAAGTCGATTTAAGCTTATGTGTTACGGATATCAGACAATAGAGGAATGACAAATATATTACACCTAGCCATTAAACAAACACAAGAATTGACCAGGATGGGGATCAAAACCGCTATCTAAGTTTGCCTAAGAGTATTACCAAATGATAAGGTCACAGACATAGCCCAAAGGATTGCATGCCTCAAGTGGCAATGGGCAGGACACATAGCGAGGAGAACAGACGGCCGGTGGGGTGGAGTGGTCCTCGAGTGGTGACCACGTACAGGAAGTCGCAGCCGTGGCAGGCTCCCCACAAGGTGGCCCGATGATCTGATGAGGGCGGCACAGGACCGAACTATGTCGAGAACATTGGGGAGGCCTATGTCCAGCAGTGGGCGTCTATGGGCTGAAATAATGATGATGACTACTAAGTGCACCATCGGGCTTTATCATTTAAGTCTTTAAGTATATAATTCATATATTTATAATAATCCTCCAACCGATTACGGCTACGGCGGCCAATCTCAACGATCAGCCACGTACGCAGGATATATTATAGTGCTCAAGTGTGTGCGCAAACACAAGTGCACTCTCTATTCCCTTACCCTCATATTCCGATGGGACACTACTGTGACACGACCAGAGAGGGATTGGGCGCAGGACCAACGGCTTAACGTGCTTTCCGAGGCACGGGGGTACAAGACCGCCAATTTCCAGACTCCGGGCTGCCACTAAGAATTTCTTACCGAAAACTTAGGTACAAATTTTTGGCCCGACCCGGGCATCGAACCCGGGACCTCTTGCGCAGCCGTCGCTTTAAAGTGCGACCCACTAACCACTGCGCCACCGAGGCAGTCAAATATTTATATTTAATGCATATATTTATATTTAATGCTGGAAGTACACACAGTACAGAACAGTAATGCTGGAAGAACCTCGGCCAACGCATTGGATTGGCCATTCAAAGAGGCAACGCCGCCAGCATTCTGGGCACTATGAGCAGCGGGGTAGATGTTTTATCTCATCCATCATCACTTGTTAATAGTATTCCTCTTTTTGTTTATTTTTGGCATTCTGTAAATAGGTACTTTTTTATATTCTTATTATTATGACATCTTTGCGTAAGAGACGCAAAGTGGTGAAATATGTGTCCCCAACTGTAACTTTTATAATATAATAATTATAAAACTAAATGTATTCGACCTGACTGCATTATCATTACTACATCATTATCTCATAAAGACGCGCACGCCGCATCACAAATAATTTACAGTAAATCACATGCTCATGACATCCAATGGAAAGATAATCGAGTTACTAAATTGTTGACAAAAGCCAATATGATCGGGGCGAGACTCGATCATGATTAAGTTGGCATATTAAATTGTCGTGCATATCTGGCACAATCTGCCGCGTTAATAACTGCGACGTGGGGAGTCCTCCGGGATTGCATTGTTCGCGGCATACTGTATGCGGAACACGGGTGTAAACACAGTGTAAAAAATATGAACGATTTTGTAAACACCTAAGCGAGAAAGCCCATGTTGTGGCAGGAAATGGCGATCCCATTGCCCTCTAGTGAGAGTTGGTGCTACCAGCCGAATGATCATCAGCACCCAGAGAAGGAAAACTCTGCATTTATATCAAAACCCTCGCCAACTCGTCGTGCGTCCAGCACGCGCGTAGCCAAAAGAACAAGAAGCTTTCAAAATGGCAACTGTCAAAACTTCCTGCGAGAACGAAATAAAAACAGGAGACGTATCCTGGGAGGAAGAAAAGAGACGGCGAACCAATGTGGCTGATAGACTTCTTGACCAATATGCGATCAGACGATTCACAATGTCTAACTTATTTTATTTTCAAAATAAGGAAATGTGAACCTAATCCTATGTAATTAAATAATATTTAATAATATAAACATATTTCCAAGAAGGTCTCCTTTATTTATTCATATTTATACAAAGTATATTCCTCAGCGCACTCTAGCGCTTACTAGAAGAAGTACCTAATTAATTGATTTTCTAATAATCGAAACGAATCTATCGATATCCAACAGATGACATTATTTGACAAATTATCACCTAAATCATACCAAAATAATAACGTAAACAAATATCCGAGATTTCACAAAATGCCGGGTTACAGGATGATCGCCGAAATTGGCCGCCGTAGCCGTAATGAGGTGGAGGATATTAATATTTCATGAATGATGTTTGGTTAATTCACTGGGTTCGTTTTGTTTATACTACTACTTGGTGAACATAAAAATAGTAACATGGAAAGTCCTTCAGTACTGTATTATTCGTATCATACTGTATGCCAATACACGTTGAGATGGGGGAGGGGGGAGAAGCAGCATATTTTACTTTACTGCAACGCTTTATTGTTGTTAAAATGCGAGGCTCAAAGCCGATGCTGCGAGTTCTGTTAACTAATCAAGATTATTGTACCTTTTGTCTGTTTTTGTTGACACAAATTGTTTGCAAATTTTATGCCTTTTTAATATTTGAACCGCTGTATGTTTACTAAAATTAAATTGAAAATTTAAAAAACCCCCGACACAACTAAAGCTTTTTCATTTAATACCTATATTGAGGCAGTTGGAACAACTGTGGTATCGACGAGCGAACAACAAATAGGTTATTCGTCATTTTCTGACGGCGGCCATCTTGGATTTAAAAATTTTCACAATTAAATTATTCTGCTACTCAAGCCCTTTTATATGATACCCATATTGTGGGATATGTGTTAAAACATAAAATCCAAATCTTTGTGACGGTGGCCATCTTGGATCGTTTTTTATCCAACATAGCTATGAACACTTCCTCCTTATTCATCTTTCAAACAAAAAAACGAAATCAAAATCAGTTCATTTGTTCAGGAGGTACGATGCCATAGACAAACACACAGACACGTCAAACTTATAGGTAACACCCCGTCGTTTTTGCGTCGGGGGTTAAAAATAGTGCGTGTGATACTGATTGTTTGTTTTAAATATGTGCTCTTTCTTATTTTGTTTATTGTAGCGGTAGCAGATGTCCTCTTTTTGTAAATTTGAAGTGAATAAATATGACTCAATTTTCAAAAGTACAGATTTCTTTTCATTATTATAACGGACAAAATAACAAACGGCACACGTGATCTATTTGTAAAACGTGATTTGATATGGAATTTGAAATTTTTATAGTACTTAGAGATTAGATTTTATTAGTACCTATTAATTTACATTTTATTTTTTGTCTTATTTTTGCTTGCTTTGTATGCTAAAAAACAGAGCATAGCAGACCCATTAGCATTTTACCAACACGTTGATTTTGAGACTATTAAGTGCAAAGCTTGTTTTCTACGTAACAACTCACTCTGTACATGTAATGTTTACGTGACATTAAGTCACTTTGCTGTACTTCAATGCTAAAAATAACATAGTATAATAAGAGCTATTATACTGGTAAAATAACTTGTTTTTTTTTAATAAATATTTCACAAGATCACATACATTGATCTGACTCCGAGATAGGTAGCTCAAGCACCTGTGTTACGGATATCAGAATCAACAGTTGGATTACAAATATATACATATAATACTTTTCTTTTGTAAATACATACTTATAATACATAGGAAACACCCAGACCAATACAAACAAACATGTTCATGCACACAAATGTTTGTATTGTGCGGGGATCGAACCCGCAACCCTTGGACCAAAGGCAGCGTTCACTACCACTGTTCCAAACGGGTCGACAAAATTTTCACCTGCACTAAAATCGACTATTAAAGCGGAGCAATAAGGTTCATATTTGCATGAGATTGTATACTTATTAGTAAACGTGACTGTACTCTAACAGCCACGGAATCTTATTAAAAACCTTTTAATTGCATCCGCCAACCGATTGACGTTGTGTCGAGTTCTACCGAAGAATCCTTTCTTCCTATGGCATAGTATATACACAGCACCCTATCTACACAGCGTATTTCCTAGGAAAGCCATACTTAGTTGATAAGCTGCAGGCAGCTGTCATTGCCTACGACTGTGTTAGTAGTTTTGTGTTTCTATCCCATGTATATAGATGCATTTATGTTGCGTCGACGTGGGATCGATTTATCTCTCGCTCTGTTTGTTTTTCGTGAAAATTCTGCATTCCGTTTAAAGCTTTAGTGTCTCTTTTAGTTTCAGGATGTGTAGTTTAACCTGGTGCCTCCTATATAATTGAATAAAGACTACTGATAAAATAACAGTACCGAAGGCTTTAATATTACCCTCGCAGATCATCTTTCTTTTAGACAGTCAAATGCGTGAAGCAGCACTGTGCTGTGTTTCGCTGCGTGAGTGAGGGTACTGGAAGCCTAATCCAGGGGAAAGGGGGATTTAAAGGTTGGCAGCGCACTTGTGACTCCACGGGTCACGAGTGTCCATGGGCGTGTCCATGGGCGGCGGCAACCGCTTACCGTCAGGTGATTCGTATCGTCGATACCACAATGCCTAAAGACGAAAGTCTTCAATCAGTGCGTCCTACCCGTCATGACACTTACGGTACGGCTGGTCCACAAGTCAAAGGTCGCCCAACGGGCTATGGAACGAGCAATGCTCGGCGTCTCTCTCCGAGATCGAATCCGAAATGAGGCGACCCGGCAGAGAACCAAAGTCATCGACATTGCTCACCAGATTAGCAAGCTTAAGTGGCAGTGGGCTGGCCATATTAGCCGCAGAAACGACAACCGATGGGGTAAACGAGTTCTAGAGTGGAGACCGCGTCTTGGCAAACGTAATGTACGGCGCCCTCTGGCTAGGTGGGGGGGGACGATCTGTGCAGGATGGCTGGCAAGAGCTGGATGCGAGAAGCCATGGATAGATCACGGTGGCGAACAATTGGAGAGGCCTACGTCCAGCAGTGGACTACGATAGGCTGATGATGATCCGTCTGCTCGTCTGGCACGTATCACATAAAAAAAATATTTAAGTCTATTATGTCTGAACCAATACTGAGGCCACTTATTACACAAAATGGTTTTTTCCTCATGGGATTCAAACCCACCATCACCAGGGGCTTCTCCTAGCTCAACCATCGACCGAAGTGATACCACGGCCTCACAAAAAAGCGGTGTGAAGCAGCAATGTGCTGTTTCGCTGCGTGAGTGAGAATGCCCAATCAGGGGGACCTTTCCCCCTTTCCCTTTAAACGTCGGCAGCGCACTTGTGACTCGGCAATCGCTTACCATCAGCTGATTCATCTGCTCGTCTGCCACCTATCACAAAAAAAAACCAGAGCTAAAATAAATGACATCTGAGCAGAGCACCATATCACACAACATAATATTTTTTGTAAGTGTGTGCGTAGCCTGTTAGGCACGCTACGCACACACTTACATGTGCGTGTGAAGGCATTCGGCATTCAACAGAAGACAGACGACTCGAAAAGTGTCTTGAGAGTAGCATACATTACCTAGCGCGTAGGTCAACGCGCTTTTCGATATCAATGTCGGATAAAACCGATTTTCTATGTCCATAGACACTGTGCCATCGAGATCGACAAAATAAAAACAACTGACGAAACCACACGTCCGTAGAGTTCTGAATTGGCACTGTTACCGTCCGTAAAATAATGTATACGAAGTTGAGTCACATACAACAGTGCAATGGGGATTTGTACAAATGCACTCAGCGGCACGACACGACCCCCTGGGGTTCCGAGAGAATTCTGAAACGCTCTTTGTGGTATTTGTTGACTATTTTGCGAAGACAAATGGACTTCCTTCCATATTAGGTTTTAGGTTATGGAAAAGATATTGATATGATCTATTTGATGACGTGTGTTTCAATATTCTATCATACTTATTTCTTTACGAATGAAGGTCATCTTTTGAAATATAACAGTCTTTAACTAAATAAAGTAAAACGCGTATAAACCATAAGCAATCAAATAAACAATGATAAAAAATCTTTATTTGACACTGGACAAGATTAATGAACCATAAAAATAATACACAGAAATGGAACAAGAATTGCACATACTCGTATAGCATTTTTTTTTTACCCGACTACAGCGAAGTAAAAAGGAGGGTTATGATTTTGACCTGTATGTATGTATGTGCCTCTGTGCCCTCATAACTTCTAAACTAGTTATCATCGTTATAATACATTTCTAAATAATTTATAAAAAAGACCAATGTAATTGTTTATGACTCTAGCTTTAAAAATAACGACACTTCTATACTGCGTTGGAATCCCCGTCACCCTTTCAGGGTTGAATAAAAAAGTGCCAAAAATTTTCTGTATGAATCTCTAAAATCAAATTTTTATAAACTCGAGCATCAAATATGGCGAATCTTCCATACGACGTTTTAACTCCATTTCACCCCTATAGGAGTTGAGGAAAAAAATGCTTAATATTTTAATTTATATAAAAAGCCCATAATATCAATTTTCATGACTCCAATAACCAAACTTCCATACGGCGTTTTAACCCCCGTTCACTCTTTTTAGGGGGTTTAATATAAAATATGCTGAAAGTACATCAGTACTTTCAGCATATTTTATATAATTAATTTTGTTATTATTATATTTATATTATTATTGTTGTATTTAATATCAATTAATTTTGTTTTAACAGTGTAAATACTAATTTTCACGTCTAGCATTCAATATGACGAATCTCCCATACGACGCTTCAACCCCCAATTTACCCCTTTGGGGGTTGAAGAAAAAAAATGCCCCAATTACTTTTCTTTCACTTATATGATAAGCTCAAATTCCAATTTTCATGTCTTTTACTTTAAAAACAAAGAATCTTCCATACAATGTTTCTACCCCCATTTTACCTTTTTAGGGGTTTAATTAAAAAAAACGGAAATATTTTTTGAGATTTTATTTTTTATTTTTAAACGTAATCCGAATTTTCAAAACTCTAACATAAAAAATGACAGACTTTCATACTTAAGTTATTCACCCATTTCACATCTTTAGGGATTGAATTTTTAATAACTCCTTCTCAGTGCGCGTCTACATAATAAAAACTACCCATGTTCCAATTTTCATGATTTTCGGTGAAGTAGATTCGGTTGTGCGTTGATAGATCAGTTAGTCATCCGCCGAGCCGTTATCTCTTTATTAATAGTATAGATTTAAAAAACCGTTTTTCCCGGAACTTTCTACCAGGTACCTCAGTTCTGTGGAACGGTTTGGCTGCAGGAGTATTTCCGGACGGCTACGACTTAGGGACCTTAAAGAGAAGAGCGTACTTTTTTTTAAAAAGGCCGGCAACACATTAGCGATCTCTCCGATTTCGCGGATGTTCATGGGCGGCGATGATGACTTTCCATCAGGTGACTCGCTTGCTCGTTTGTCCGCCTCTAGCATAAAAAAAAAGCAGAGAACGACCTTTTTTTCAGAAGGCGACCATTTTTACTTCTTAAAGTGACGGGTAGGGTACACTAGCGACGCCAATCGATTTTAATTTGTAGCTACTAAACCGGATCTATTTTAAACAAGTTCGGGGTTACAACCTCTTGACAAACACTTATGCTATTCATTAAATAACCATGCACAAATGTTGGGTCCGGTTTTGTACGCGAAAAATTGATTCACGCCTAAAGCGGCCACTTTTGGCGGTAATCCAGAATTCGAGTGCAAAAGCAGACCAAACAGATAGCTATAAGTATGAAATAAATAGTATAGGTGTTTGCCGAGAGGTTGTGACCCCGAAATTGTTTAAAATAGATCCGGTTTAGTAGCTAAAATTAAAATCGATTGGCGTCGCTAGTGTGCCCTATCCTTCATCATGTATAATCAATACATATTCTAAAAATATCGATGTCAAATAAATCTTTGCGCAAATCTTGCA
The DNA here is from genome assembly GCA_019059595.1 of Marasmia exigua. Taxonomy (NCBI): domain Eukaryota; kingdom Metazoa; phylum Arthropoda; class Insecta; order Lepidoptera; family Crambidae; genus Marasmia; species Marasmia exigua. Next base: position 18,846,222 of record CM032466.1, read on the forward strand.
ATAAACCGTACTCGTGTCAGCTGCAGCTAATCGAGTGCAGTGTAGTTTTTGCGGCGGCGACCGCGGCTGCGGCGAGTGCGCGTGACAACCAACACGTCGCCGGTCGAAGCGGCCTTTGCTTGCCACATTGAAGCATAGGCTTTTGTGCTTTTGTATAATAGATGTCATTTACGTGTGAAAGCTATAAGCACAAAAAATGTACAACGATGTCTGCCCACATTACGCGCTAAAGTCCTGGCAGAGTGATCTCGGCGCAGTTTCTTTCAGAAATAAACTATTGTGAACAGAACGTGTGTGGGAAAGTAAGATGCGATACAACACGTATTTTTTTCTGTTTATGTGATAGGTGGCAGACGAGCAGACAGATCGCCCGATGGTAAGCGATTGCCGCCAATCATAGACACCCGAGACACCAGTAGCGTTGGCACCACCACAAGCGCGCTGCCAACGCCCGGATTGGGCCTCCGGTACCCTAACTCACGCAGCGAAACACAGCACAGTGCTGCTTCACGCCGGTATTCTGTGAGGCCGTGGTATCACTTCGATCAAGCCGGCCTATTCATGCCAAATCGTGGCTCTCCCACGGTAGCGTCTTCGAGTACTTCGTCGCAATGCCAACTAGAAACGAACTTATATTTTTCTATTTATTTTGTATCTATTGCAAACCGAATCTCGCAATAATGCATGTGTCAGCTGCACTAGAGGCGAGTGCAGTTTTTACGGCGAGTGCGCGTGACAAAGCAACACGCCTCCGACTGAAGAGGCCTTTGCGTGTCACATTGAAGGTTTTTGTATTTTTAAATAATACATTACCACAGGTGCTTGGGCTACCTATCTCGTAGTCAGATCAAATGTATGTGGTGTTGTGAATATCAAAAAAATAAAATAATAAAAGTTTTTTTGGGTTTTTTATGTGTAGGTATGTAACCATAAAAAAGACAAAATTAAAAAGTCTAAGGCCAATCAACATTAAAAACAAGCATAGGGCTCACTTTCTACACCACTTATGGAAAGGTTCGGCGTAAGCTTGTTTTTTTTTTTTTTTTTTTTTTATATTTATCTATGTAAATTGTAAAAATACTATAAAAATTGATACACAGTTATTATAGAGAACAGTTATATTTCACACAAATCAACTCTATGAACACACTTCTCAATTTAATCACAGATCTAAACTTAAATTACATTGAAATACATAGAATTTGATGTACACCACTCTGATTTGACTACTTTAGCTATCTAGAATAACTAATTTAAGCACCTTAGGTAAACGGGCTTATAATTTCAATTGACATGTAATGCACAGATAATTAAAATAACGAACGGACAGTATTTCACCAAAGCGTGTTGCCTCTACAAGAGTCAGGAGCAAAGTGAGTTCGAGCGCTCGGAACACCACCCGTTGCAGCGTTGGAGAGGGGCGCGCTGTGGCGGGAAAACAGCAAGCGCGCCTTGCGGACGTGACGTCATTGTGGCGCGTATTTTCAAATGAGCGATAACAATACAAAAACATGTAAAATAACATAAAGACTTGCCCCGCAAACACGCGTAGAATATTCTAACCTGTTACGAAATTAAAGATTCAATGACCATATAAACCTACCTGACACCGTTCGCCTTTTATTTTACAAATCTCCAAAATATCTCCAAAACAACTTATGATTTGACATTGAATTTATGATTTGACATTTAATTGATTATTTGACATAATTTATAATTTAATTTAATATTTCATTTATATTTTAATACTTCATTTGTTTATTGTTGTGTTAATTAACTCTTGAGCTTTTAGGCATACATCATTTTGGACTACAATCTCGTTATGTACATTTTCATGCTACTAAAGTAAGTCTCATTGATTGTAATCTGTTTTGTGTGCTATGATAATAAATAAATAAATAAAAATCATTTTTCACGTACAGATCGCACGTAGACAAGTATCAAAAGAATAAAAAGTAGAAACACGCTGCTCCACGACTAACTTTATATGTCCATCGATTCGAATCGGCGCCATAGACATGGAGGGTGCATGTCTATGGCGTCTATAACCAGACTGAGTCTTTTCATACAAAGCCATACTTGAAAAACGGGAAACCGTTAGTGCTGGGGTGACGTGCTGGGTGATATTCTTTCTCTACCGCACCCGTATAGAGATGCATCAAAGCTGCGTCAGGGTCGGTTGGATCTCTTTCACACTCAGTGACGTTTTTTCCGAAAATGGCACATTTCGTTTAAAATACGGTGGACGACGTAGGTCGATTGGACTAACACCAACCGGTTAGCTATGGTTTATTCATCATTCGATCGACATTAGAAAAAGTAATAGAAATATCTTCGAGTAGAGACTTAATATTATTTTTAAAAAAATCTTCGTTTTGCCGTGAAAGTCAGACAAACAGACGCACACTTTCACATTTATTTTATTAGTTTGGCTGAACACATAATTTCTGTCTATTTCTAATGATTGGCTGATTATGTATCTTGATATATATCTTGGAATTGAATTGAATCAAATTAAGTGTATTATGAATTTGAATGTATCTAATGTTAAGGCAAAACAATGTATCACATCATAATGTATCATATGGCTTTATTGCCTGAAATAAACGATTATTATATTATAATTATGATCTTCCGCTAGTTCGGAGTGTCTATTTCTACTAAGAAGAAACCAACAAGAAACTCAGTAAGGACCTTGTTACTGTTAAAAAAAACGTTTTAATACCAAAGTTTAATTTAATAAAAAAAAGAGAAATCTTCACTCTAATACCTACGACATGTCGATATTTTAGTCCTCAGTTTGTCTGGAGACTTGATCCTATTTATTCTGTTGTGATACTTTATTATATTAATAATAATATCCATCTCCAAAATAATGTGAATTCCATTCGAAAGTTAATTTTGTTCACAATTATAATACATATTTATGACAGTAACAATGTTTATTAGAGACTAACATTTTCTGGTGAAAAATAAAAACTTTGTCAGTGAGTATTCGCTTTGGATGTTGTTTGATATTCAGGCATGTATTGTCTGACGTGAAACCAGCAATGGACAGTATGAGAAATAATCATTCTCCGAAATTAAAAATACTATTTCTAAATTAGAACCGTACAAATTTAAGAACAATAATTTTAGAATTTTTAAACAAATATTTATGGAGAAAAAAAAATCTAAAAATCCTCCTTTCTTGTCATTACTGACAAATTAATAGCGCTTTAGCTCACGTCGATTTAAAAAAAGTAAAATCTCTGATCATAAAATGACAAGACAAAATAATAACATTGACAGGTAGTAACTTAAAGTCACCTAAACTTTTTTTATAGAAAATATAGCTGAACCGACATCACAATAAGTTGAGCCTCAGGGCTGCGTCACTTCCGGCATATCAATTAAAAAATTTATAAAGATATTTTTTTTTTACTAATGATAACTAAAAAATATTTCTCTTGTTTTTTTGAGAAGCATATAAAAATGCTAATTTTTTTTGTCATCTTGTCCATTGTAGATAGAGCATTCGTGTCTTGGAGCGAGGGAGATGACAGTTAAGCAATAGTGAGGACACCCTGCCATTAGTTGGATTGCTTACCTTAGTAATATCACTAGAAGGGGAACAGGTGCGACGACCTACCCTGAAACACGAGTGGAGTTAAAAGTGTGCTGCCTACATGTAAACATCTTTAACCGGATTGGGCATCCAGCATCTCATACAGTCGGCGAAGAGTGATAAATTGAATTTAACGAACGAATGTTCGATTAATGTTTATACGTCATAACTTTTGACCGATGCAGCTTTAGTCGAATAAAAAAAACTGCAGGTCGACAATAGTTTAGTGCGACACATTATTTTGTTCGACAATGGTCCGACATTACGATAGTGCGAAAACGGTTGTGCGACAGATTATTTTGCGAACAAACGAAGGCTCTGCCTATGCAGTATTTGTGTAAAACATAAATTTTATTCATAGATTAATAACTTATTCATAATTATCATTTTTTTAATGTTTATACATAGAAGAAATAAGGTATTCTAATGTGATTATAATGTATCAATATGGGGAATAACACGATATTTATTATGTGAAACAACATTGACCCGGAGCAGTCCGCTCGTGACCACGGCTGCTGTAACGTAGCCGAATCGTCGAGCCAAATATGTGAGTACACAATGTTGTTTCACATAATAAATATCGTGTTAATCCCCGTATTGATACATTATAGTTATAATGCAACGCGAAAATCGAAAAAACGATTCTAATGTGATATATATATATATATATATATATATATATATATATATATATATATATGTCGGAGAACATCCAACATTACGTTACGAAGACTGTTTGTTTTTTTTTTTTTTTAAATCTAAACGTCCAAGTGACAGTTCAATTTTTAATTTTAATTCGTAATCGATTGTAAAGATGGCGTGGTTGTCGATACTTTAATTTTATTAGAATGGCAACGCTGGCTTGTCATTTTCGCCGGAAGTCAGTTTAGTTTCTTTTTTTAAATGTCAGTTTTGATTTTTTAAAAGGCCGAGTTGCCGCCATCGGAGGCATTCTGTTACCGATCGCCGAGGAGTAAAGATATCCGAAGACATCACGCTCATCTCGATATATTTTCGTGTGATTTGAAAGACAACGGAATAAATCCACATTGGTCTACACGCCTGCATTATTATTTCGAAGAAATTCCTCGTAATGGACGAGCAATCGAGCTTCGTAAACACCCCTTCTGATGACCCGCCGTTATCAGAAGTGGGATGTAACCGACCAAGTGGACGAAGTGACGACATGGAGGAAAAGTGGCGATTGTTGCTGGAGCAACAAAATCAAAATTTTCTCGCCCTAATCCACGCTATGAAAGCACCATCGTCAAGCCATGTGGTGCACCTGCCGGAATTCGATCCTGACAAAGTGAATATGGATGCGCGTGCTTGGTTATCGACTGCAACGATGTGTATGGCTGATAACCCGCTAAATGGAGCACCGCTGATGATTGCACTGAGTAAGTCTTTGAAGGGCCAGGCTTCGATTTGGCTATCGCAAATATCCTACCCTGGCATGGAATGGAAGGATTTTCAAGAGGCTTTTACTGCGCGTTACGATACACCTGAGACGTCCGCCGCTACCCTGCTGCATCTGTGGAACAGTAAGCCAAAAGATAACGAGTGCCTAGCCTCTTATGCCGCTTCCCAGATGAATGTGCTACTGTCGCGCTGGAAGAATATGGACCTTGAGCAAATTGCTGTTTCTACTGTGGTTGCACACCTTGCTCAAATTGAACCACGAGCAAACCGCCTTGCTTTTACGACTGAGATCGCCACGCGTGCCAAGCTGCAACAAGAATTAAAGGCGTTGTCTTACCTTAAGAGGAAAGCAACCCCTGTTATGAATCATGGAAATGGACCTCCTGATGCGAAGCGCAAGTTCACATCATCGCCTACATATGTGAAGTGCGCTCATTGTGGAAGACATGGGCATCACATTTCTGTCTGCCGATTTAAGAAGGACAACCAGAGAAAGGATTACCATCACTCGAAGCCGACGTCAGGACAATCAAGCGCTCCTGCTGTGAAGTCCAATGAAGCAAACACAGCAGTGACCTGTTTCAACTGTGGTGTCAAGGGCCACTTCTCATCAAGATGCCCGCAACCAAAGAAGATTAATGGTGGCAAACCTGGTTCCCTGCCTGCTAGCAACGGTAGCGAGCGACGTGTGGATGCCTGCACTGTTGAAGCCCCTACTGGTGTTATGCAGCATCATGGTGAGTTCTTTTCATTTTGTTATGACTCTGGAGCCGAGTGCTCTCTTATAAAGGAGACAATATCGTCAAAAATTCATGGAAAGCGAGTAAATAACACTGTAAGAATGACTGGCATTGGTGATAGCAGTGTTTATAGTACTGTCCAGATTTTAGCCACGGTTCAGATTGACGATATTGCTTTGGAAATTCTTTTTCATGTTCTCCCGAACAAATACCTACGTCACAATGTTATGATTGGTTATGATGTTTTACTTCAAGGTGTTGACATTTTTATTTCTTCAAAGAAACTCCATTTTACTAAGACTCTGACAGTAAATGCTTGTGCTACTTCTACCCCTGCTGTGGTTGATTTTACCGATGTAGATACTGATGTACCTATTGAATCTAAGCCTAAACTTCTAAACCTGTTGAACGAATTCAAAGATTACTTCGTTTCTGGTACACCTTCAGGTCATGCTAACGTAGATCCGATAGAGATTCGACTGTTAGATGCTAATAAGACCGTGTATCGTAGGCCGTATAGATTGAGTCCACAGGAACGTGAAGTTGTTAGGGAAAAGGTTGATGAGTTGCTTGCAGCCGAAGTCATACGGCCAAGCACATCGCCTTTTGCAAGTCCTATTCTTCTTGTGAAGAAAAAGGATGGATCGGACCGTATGTGTGTGGACTTCAGAGAACTCAACGCAAATACAGTGCCGGATCGCTATCCTTTGCCTCTGATAGCTGATCAAATAGACCGTCTGCATGGTTGCCACTACTTCACAACACTTGACATGGCCAGTGGATTTCATCAGCTGCCGATCCATGCGGACTCCATTGAAAAGACAGCATTTGTAACTCCGGAGGGTCATTTTGAATATCTTAAAATGCCCTTTGGTCTACGGAACGCGCCTGCGGCTTTTCAACGAGCAGTCAATAAAGCGTTAGGATCTCTGGCTAACACTTATGCCGTCGTCTATATGGATGACATCCTTATCATTGGTAACTCTGATATTGATGAGACCTTAGAGAGGATCCGTTCTGTTTTGTGCGTACTTACCGAGGCTGGCTTTTCCTTCAACTTGAAAAAGTGTTCCTTTATGAAAGAGAGAGTAGAGTATTTGGGCTATGAGGTCAGCAAGGGTGAAATTCGTCCCAATCCCAAGAAGGTCGAAGCTCTTACTCGATTACCTCCTCCAGAAACAGTCACTCAGTTGAGGCAGTTTATTGGGCTAGCTTCGTATTTCAGGCAGTTTGTCCCTAAGTTTGCTCAAGTCATGGCCCCTCTTCATGCACTTACTTCTCCTGGTAAAGGAAATATCGACTGGAAGCCGGAACATGAAGAGATTAGGCAACAAGTTATTTCGGTATTGACTAATGAGCCTGTTTTAGTTATCTTTGATCCTGATAGTCCGGTTGAACTGCATACGGATGCGTCGTCGATTGGGTATGGCGGAATTTTAATCCAAAATAAGAATGGTAGGAACCATGTTGTAGGGTACTACAGTAAACGAACCACACCCGCTGAGGCAAAATACCACTCTTACGAGCTGGAAACCCTAGCGGTTGTAAATTCGATTAAGCATTTCCGTCATTACTTGCATGGAAACAAGTTTGTTGTCGTAACAGATTGCAACTCATTGAAGTCTTCGCACCGAAAAGCAGATCTCACACCTCGTGTGCATCGGTGGTGGGCTTTTCTGCAAGCCTTCGATTTTGAGATAGTTTTTAGGGATGGAAAAAGGATGTGTCATGCGGATTTCTTGTCTCGAAATCCCTTACCTGTAGACTCCGTTGCTAGGGTTCAACAGATGCGGATTGATATTGTCAACTTGCCGGAGCACTGGTTACAAGCTGAGCAGCAGCGTGATCCCGAAATCTTAAAGTTGATTGATGATCACAAAGAACATCGCATGAACGAGGATCTCGCTAGGACATATGAGGTTCGGAAGGGTGTTCTTCATAGGAAAGTGCAGCGGAAAAACAGGTCTCGATGGTTGCCGATTGTGCCTAGGGCTCTTCGCTGGTCACTCGTGAATTCTGTACACGAGTCTTTGATGCATGTAGGCTGGGAAAAAACGCTTGAGAAGATTTTCGACATGTACTGGTTCGAGCACATGTCCAAATTTGTACGCAAGTTCGTAGACAATTGCGTCACATGTAAGATCTCAAAATCTTCGTCAGGGAAGGTTCAGGCTGAAATGCATCCGATACCTAAGACCCCAATACCTTGGCACACATTGCATATCGATGCTACTGGGAAGTTGAGTGGCAAGAATGACAAGAAGGAATACGTTTTCGTATTGATCGACGCATTCACCAAGTTTGTCCTGCTACATCACACCCTGCGCATCGATACTGCAAGCAGCATTCAAGCGCTGAAAAGAAGCATCTCCTTATTTGGAGCCCCTAAGCGTCTTATTGCCGATCAGGGACGGTGTTTTGCCAGCGCAGACTTTAAGGTTTTGTCAGTCCCATGAGATCAACTTGCACCTCATTGCCACCGGTAGTTCTCGTGCAAACGGTCAGGTCGAGAGGGTCATGAGCACACTGAAAAGTATGCTAACGGCCGTTGAGTCCAACAAAGAGCGGTCATGGCAGGATGCTCTTCCTGACGTTCAGCTGGCATTGAACTGTACCGTGAACAGGGTTACTAAGTCGAGTCCCCTCGAACTTCTTGTAGGCAAAGTTGCTAGGCCATTAGATCTTCCTTTTGCTGACGACGATGAGCCTGTCATTGATATCGACGCGGTACGAGAGCAAGCCGTTGCTAATATGGAGAAAAACTCTACCTATGATAAGTCTCGTTTTGACAGCACAAAGGCGAAAGTTCAAAACTTTACTGTAGGTGATTTTGTTCTTTTGCAGAATGAGGAGAGGAACCAGACAAAATTAGACCCAAAATACAAAGGTCCTTTTAAGATCGTTGAGATATTAGACGGTGATAGGTATCTCATCAAAGCTTTGAATAGTAATAGGTCTTATAAATATGCGCACGACAGGTTAAGAAAAATGCCTTCTAGTCAATTTCCTGATGATTTGTCCGATGAACATGAGATTGACCAACCTGCACAAGATGTTGTTGATATTGTTACCGCTCAAAACAAAGAAAATGTTGTTGTTGTGGCACAAGTTGAACCAGTTGTTGAAATTACTTCTGAAGAGCAAGATATTGAAAACGAACATGATTAATCAAATACCTGAAATAAAATTGTATTGCTTGTAAAGACTATTTAAGTGTACGTTGTTGATTTGACTGTTAAATTTTATGAAAAACTGGTTTCAAAACTTCAAGTTGCATATGTTGGTATGTAGTTGTAGCTCCGGTCTAACCGAAGAGTGTGCGACGCGCATCTAACTATGCATCCTATCACTGGTTAAGTGAAATCGCTGGTCATGCGAAATTGCTGGTTAAGCACAAAGTTTTAAAATAGTCGCTGGTCAAGTGACTACTAAGATCGTTGCTGGTCAAGTGACGACAAGAATCACTGGTCAAGTGAAAGTATAAACTAAAAAAAAAAAAAAAAAAAAAAAAAAAATGTATTGCTGGTTAAGTGATGCAATTTTAATGAGGTTCTAAAACCAGTTTGTTGTTTTGTTGTTAGTACATGATTGTAATTACAAGTCGATAAGAATTGGTAATGATTAAAGAAACTTAAAATTAAAGCAGTCTCAAATTACACAAGTCAACAAGAAAACACAACCTGAATAAAATTATAATAAATATGAAGAGCTTGATATGCTGAATCTAGATCTGTTATCAGAATTTTATATCACGTCAATTTATTAAGTTACAGAGGGTTGAAAATCTGAAAAGTGGCACTTAGTGTTTTTTTTGGGATTTATTTAAATATTTATCAATTGGGATGTAACAAATTTCAATTGATATTTTGAAAATAAATACCCCAAATTATGAAATGCTTTTTAATTTATAATTTTACCTGATTTCCCTGCAACGCTACAGCCAATTAAGCTGTCTTATGTTTTTTCCATTACAAGAATTAAGTGATGATTTGTATGCGCTATAAGTACACGGATATTGATATGAATATGACTCAATATAGATTAAAGACTACAAAATAAATCTTGTTGACATATATAATTGAGAAAATGAGCTTTACTGATATGCCGAAAACATTTTTTTAAATTGCTTATACTTGTTTTGAAATTGCCAATGAAAAAGAACCTAAAACCAAATTTTAAGATATTTGACTCTATAAATCAAATACTAGACGAGGTATCAAAATTTTGAAAACAGATTCATTATCAGAGAGTGCAATTTAGTAAAATTATGGACCTCTGTTATTTGTTACGAAAAAAAGTTAAAAATTTGTTGACTAGTGTTATTGAAGTACCAAGTTGTAATTCAAAACCTTGCTCTTTTAAAGTCAGGAGTGACCGAGAATAGTATCTACTGCGGTGAATACTTTCTTTTTCAGACTGAACACCCACGCGAGGACGCGCGACGCTGTCAGAATGGCCGTGTCGGAGAACATCCAACATTACGTTACGAAGACTGTTTGTTTTTTTTTTTTTTTAAATCTAAACGTCCAAGTGACAGTTCAATTTTTAATTTTAATTCGTAATCGATTGTAAAGATGGCGTGGTTGTCGATACTTTAATTTTATTAGAATGGCAACGCTGGCTTGTCATTTTCGCCGGAAGTCAGTTTAGTTTCTTTTTTTAAATGTCAGTTTTGATTATTTAAAAGGCCGAGTTGCCGCCATCGGAGGCATTCTGTTACCGAACGCCGAGGAGTAAAGATATCCGAAGACATCACGCTCATCTCGATATATTTTCGTGTGATTTGAAAGACAACGGAATAAATCCACATTGGTCTACACGCCTGCATTATTATTTTGAAGAAATTCCTCGTAATGGACGAGCAATCGAGCTTCGTAAACACCCCTTCTGATGACCCGCCGTTATATATATATATATATATATATAACATTAAACATAAATAAACGCTGTGTCGCCTGTTTAATCTTAATCTATATTTGTAGTATATAATTTAATTGTGTATGTATTGAGTGCCCACTAGAACTACTGCCGACAAACTGTTCCACAGTTTGGCAGAATGTAATTTTATGCTATGTATACTGTTTTATATAAGTGTGATAAGATAAGGAATGCTTCCCAAATTTTTATTTATTTTTAACATTTATTTATTTTTAAATCATGATTAACTCATAGGATAGAAATAAAAATTACATTATATAGTAAATATCTTAATGTAAATCAATTTAAAGTATCACATTAGAATCGTTTTTTCGATTTTCGCGTTGCATTATAACTATAATGTATCAATACGGGGATTAACACGATATTTATTATGTGAAACAACATTGTGTACTCACATATTTGGCTCGACGATTCGGCTACGTTACAGCAGCCGTGGTCACGAGCGGACTGCTCCGGGTCAATGTTGTTTCACATAATAAATATCGTGTTAATCCCCATATTGATACATTATAATCACATTAGAATACCTTATTTCTTCTATGTATAAACATTAAAAAAATGATAATTATGAAATATACAATAAGTTATTAATCTATGAATAAAATTTATGTTTTACACAAATACTGCATAGGCAGAGCCTTCGTTTGTTCGCAAAATAATCTGTCGCACAACCGTTTTCGCACTATCGTAATGTCGGACCATTGTCGAACAAAATAATGTGTCGCACTAAACTATTGTCGACCTGCAGTTTTTTTTATTCGACTAAAGCTGCATCGGTCAAAAGTTATGACGTATAAACATTAATCGAACATTCGTTCGTTAAATTCAATTTATCACTCTTCGCCGACTGTATGAGATGCTGGATGCCCAATCCGGTTAAAGATGTTTACATGTAGGCAGCACACTTTTAACTCCACTCGTGTTTCAGGGTAGGTCGTCGCACCTGTTCCCCTTCTAGTGATATTACTAAGGTAAGCAATCCAACTAATGGCAGGGTGTCCTCACTATTGCTTAACTGTCATCTCCCTCGCTCCAAGACACGAATGCTCTATCTACAATGGACAAGATGACAAAAAAAATTAGCATTTTTATATGCTTCTCAAAAAAACAAGAGAAATATTTTTTAGTTATCATTAGTAAAAAAAAAATATCTTTATAAATTTTTTAATTGATATGCCGGAAGTGACGCAGCCCTGAGGCTCAACTTATTGTGATGTCGGTTCAGCTATATTTTCTATAAAAAAAGTTTAGGTGACTTTAAGTTACTACCTGTCAATGTTATTATTTTGTCTTGTCATTTTATGATCAGAGATTTTACTTTTTTTAAATCGACGTGAGCTAAAGCGCTATTAATTTGTCAGTAATGACAAGAAAGGAGGATTTTTAGATTTTTTTTTCTCCATAAATATTTGTTTAAAAATTCTGAAATTATTGTTCTTAAATTTGTACGGTTCTAATTTAGAAATAGTATTTTTTATTTCGGAGAATGATTATTTCTCATACTGTCCATTGCTGGTTTCACGTCAGACAATACATGCCTGAATATCAAACAACATCCAAAGCGAATACTCACTGACAAAGTTTTTATTTTTCACCAGAAAATGTTAGTCTCTAATAAACATTGTTACTGTCATAAATATGTATTATAATTGTGAACAAAATTAACTTTCGAATGGAATTCACATTATTTTGGAGATGGATATTATTATTAATATAATAAAGTATCACAACAGAATAAATAGGATCAAGTCTCCAGACAAACTGAGGACTAAAATATCGACATGTCGTAGGTATTAGAGTGAAGATTTCTCTTTTTTTTATTAATATATATATATATATACTATTGAGCTTTATGAAGGTCCTACCAAGTCCAAGTACACACTCATACATCGTGTGAGTATTGCTGTGATCTAACGATACAATGCATAGATCACAGCAATATCCACTTATAAGGATAAATAATGCCTTCTCAACAGGATCTTAAGGTGACTTTTACTAGATGCTTTTTGCACTAGATTTTGAATGGTAAGTACGCAAACACATCACAAGGGCTGCATCACGCGAGTTTTCTGTGAGGCCGTGGTATCAATCTGAGATTTGTCGTGGTTTTGATAAATTGATCAGGATCGGGAATATATATTTATTTGAATTCATAATATATTTTTTTTATATTCCAGAGGATACACTATTTAGAAATGATCAAAAGGAAACTACAGTGTAAATGTAATGCTTACTGGGTCAGTGAGTCCCGCAAATTTTGCTGGGCACATGCACAAAAACGATTGGATGTCGCTATGAAATTCAATTCACGTCCAAAATTCAATATTATTGCCAATCGGCGGGTTACAGCGCGCCCCTATTGTGTTTAGGATTGTCCTTTTTGGAGTTTCAGTACAGCTTGAATAAGAACAGTAAGGGATTTTGAGTTCGGATTATTCTTATTATTATGGAATCTGGGGTCTTTGCGCGAAGACGTCCCGCAACGTCGAGCCATCCAAACAAACAAATGATTGTGTTTATTATGTGTGTCATGCGCGTGACAGCCCTACTTAGATTGAGCCCGACTGTAAGATTGTGGTAGCCCTTACTGTATGAAAGAACCCTGTGTCGTTTTACTATATACGTTCACACTTAGCTGTAAGCAAAATATTGTTTGAAAATAAGTTTAGTTTAATACAGAATTTTGACTTGAAAACACCTTTTCTTAACCCCTTCTATTACGCGTACGAAAGAGACGGAAACTACGATTTGGTCGTAGCATCCAGCTCGCGCTTAGGCGCCTAGTTTAAGGTGGCGGATATATTTAAAGAGTCCAAGCAAACCTCACCTACACAAGGGGGACATCCTGTCAACTAACGGACGAGGCTCTGGCAAAGCACCCACCAACATGCACTGGACTGGAAAAAACTACTCCTAAATTATGCCATTATTTACTTAAGAATAAATTGCAAAAAATTGCTATACCTAAAAAAACCCAATCTTCCGTTCTTAGCCATTAGAACAACTTCCATTTACTATTTCACTCGATCCGTTGACGTCATTTTAATACACATAATATATTCCAATTGCATCCTCACTGACATCAAACTCTACACTGCAATTTTGCGGAACAACGTTCGCTCTGGACGAGTGTTCCTGCTTTTGTTCACACCAGCTTTTATCAACCAGTCTTTTTGACTTAGAATTCTAAGTCAAGCGTGAACTACGTTTTTATGTGATAGACGGTAGATGAGCAGACGGATCACCTGATGGTAAGGAATTGCCACCTCCTATGGACACCCGCGACACCAGAGGGATCACAAGTGCACTGCCAACTTTTAAACGCCCTCTTTCCCCGGATTGGGCCTCTGGGCCCTCGCGCACGCAGCAAAATATAGCACAGTGTGTTTTCTGTAAGGCCGTGGTATCACTTCAGTTGAGTCGGCCCACTCACGCTGAAGCGTGTCTTTATTAATGAAACCTAGCATGTTTTATTTATAACACTTTTTATGTTTTAAATTTACAAGAGACAGGTTGATTGCGTTGGTGGGTTAAGTTTCACTTACTTACTATGCTGGCTCAGCGATCCAAAGTGGGTCTAGGCCTCCGACGTCAAAGTTCGCCATTTTTTGCGGCCCTGTGCCAATCCCGCCCAATCGTGCACGTTGAGTGCTTTGAGGTCCTTGGCAACTTCGTCCCTCCAGCGGTATCTCAGACGACATACAGGATGTAGCCCTATTGGTCGTCCCAGATAGGCTCTTTTGACTGCACGATCCGCTCCCATTCTCTCCACGTGTCCGAGCCAGCGCAGTCGGGATGATGTCATCTCCCCGATGATGTTCGGCTCGGCTATCAGGTCTTCAATCTCCTGGTTGAACCTGTGCCTGTACAAAAATAGTCCACTCTTTTAAATAGGTATCAAAAATGAGCTCAAAGCCAAGATGTATCAAAGATTTAAAAATATAACAATTACTAGTGACGTCATACATTTAATGAAAGTTTAGTGATAGTTTTAGCTAAAACATGAATTTTCTTAAGTTCGCCTATTGTATCGTTTATGTGCAGTAAAGTTTTATATAAAATAAATAAATGGGGTTCCACAGTACTAATGGAGAATCAGATTTCATAATCCTAGAGTACTTGTTTCAAGAGTCGAAACTAAAAAGCGGCCGATACTCCGAAGTGCTCGAGATTGCCGTCCGAGCGCATCGGCAAGCATTAAAAAGCGATTAGTGGAGCGAGCGAGCTAATGAAGCGACTGCTATAGCATCGGGCGATACATGGGAGTGTTCGTTTGGAGTTTGGTGACTTTAATCTCTTGTTGAGACGGTGGGAATTACTTAAGTCCAGTCGTCTGATTGCCTGTACCTGTTTCGTTTATTGACATTGATTTCATAAAATCGGTAATTCATTTGTTGGCTTAAGTATTAAGATATTTAATAAGCTACCACAAAATGTCATTAACTCAAACTCAAATTCAAAAGTGTTTATTGCATTCATGAATGTTACATACAGGTGGTATAAAAATATTCCAGTACATCATGTTACCCTTTTGGGCATAGGTAACACAAAAACCATCACTGGATAGGTTTAAGTCTCATATTAAAACCTGCCTAATGAAGAAAGGTTACTATAGAGTACAAGACTATTTAAATGATAAGGATTTATTTATTATTTGATAGAAATGGGGTGAGCCCTGCGTCTCATAGCCACTGCGACCAGTAGATGATCTATTGTGGCAGCCCCGTAACCTATTACAGCACCTCATGTAGCTCCAGTTCCAGGATAAACCCGAGAATGGAGCTGATGGGGGAGCTCTTGATCTCGTCAGCTGAGATCATGTGTGCTCCCAGGTGCCGGCTTCTGCAGCGGTGCAGCGCTATGCACTCGCCGAGGACGTGGATAATCGTTTCCTCGTCCTCGCGACAGAACCTGCAGATTTTGGTATCTGTAAGGCCCATGTTGTGCAGGTGCTTATTTAATTTGCAGTGCCCTGTGAGGGTCCGAGTGAGTGCCCTAACATGTCCTCTACTCAGTTTTGTTATTTCTACAGCTCGTTTCTGATCGAACGCCTGTATCAACGCCTTAGACTGTTCTAGTCGAGGTAGTCTTTTCCAGAATTCAGTGCTTTGTTTTTTCTCCCACTCTTTTAACTCGAACCTGACCATGCATGCTGGAACGCCACTTATTGGTTCCGGTCCGAGTAGTGGGCTCTCTGCCCCGGCCTTTGCTAGCACGTCAGCGACTTCGTTGCCTCTGATATTGCAGTGTCCCGGTACCCAAATCAGATTTACAATGTTGGCATTGCCAAGCTGGTTTAGGAGCAGGACACACTCGCTAGTGAGTTTGGAGTCAAGTTCACAGGATGTTAACGCCTTGAGGGCAGCTTGACTATCTGAGAAGATGAATATCTTCTTATTCTGGAGATTCATTTGTAGACTCTCTTGGACACAGCCAATTATTGCGAAGACTTCCGCTTGGTACACTGTGGTATAGCGACCCAGGTTGGCGAATTTGCGTATTCCGCAGCGATCATTACAAAATCCCGCCCCGGATATGCCCTGCTTCCTGGAGCCATCTGTATACCAAACGATGTCATTCTGCTTAACATTTCCGGGAGTTCCAGCCTCCCAGTCTTGTCTACTTGGTAACAAGACTGTAAACCGCTTATCGAAGCGGTGTTCACGGACCATGGAGTCAGAGGGCATATCCATGACCGGAATTTTCATTAGTTCATTGTAGAGGTTTCTCATGACCCTAGAATGCCATCCCGTCCTCCCTCTGATTTTCGCTCTCGTGATAGCCATCCTCGCTTCCATCTGCAAGTGAATGTGCAGAGGTGGAATGTTCAGGAGGGCATCCAGTGCTGCAGAGGGAGAGGACGAAAGCGCGCCAGTGGCTATAAGGCAGGCAGTTCTTTGAACTTTGCTGAGGTTCTCTATGCAGTTAAGTTGGTGCGTCTTCTTATACCACACACAGCAGCCATAAGTGACGATCGGCCTCACTATGGTTTTATAAATCCAGAGTGCGGCCATGGGCCGTAGCCCCCATTTTAGCCCCACCAACCTACTGCTTGCCCCCATCGCAATTTTTGCCTTTCTAGTGATGTAGTCGAGATGCTTGTTCCATGTTAGTTTTTGGTCTAAAAAGACTCCGAGATATTTGACCTCGTTGGACAAGCATAGCTTCGTACCAAGAAGTGTTGGGGTGTGTAGCGCCTCTAGTTTCCTTCTTTTGGTAAACGGGATTAAGACCGTCTTACGTGCATTGACTGTTAGCACGTGTCTCGTGCACCAGTTTTCTACTATTCGTAGGGCCCTTTGCATAAGATTGGAAATGGTGCTAGGGCATTTTCCTATGACCATTATTACTATGTCATCTGCGTAACCCTGAGTCAGAAATCTGGCTTCATTGAGCTCGCAGATGAGACTGTCAACAACCAATGACCATTGAAGGGGTGATAGGACTCCGCCCTGTGGACATCCTCTGGTCACTCTATAATGTAGGGTTTTATTCATCAACGTTGTTGTTGCAGTCCGATTTTGTAGCATGGATCCCATCCATCTGGTGGTGGTGTCGTCGATTCCACGATTCACCATACTACGTGTTATAACATCGAAGTTGGTGTTGTCAAACGCCCCTTCGATGTCAAGAAAGGCACAGAGTGCAATTTCTTTGTCTTCTATGGCTTTCTCAATTCTGTCCACCAGGTCAATAAGTGCCGTTTCCGTGGACTTGCCTGTTTGGTAGGCATGTTGTCTTGCACTCAGGGGTTTTTCAACGAGGTATGTTGCCCTGATGTGACTGTTCAACACCTTTTCCATCGTTTTTAGTAGGAATGAGGTGAGACTTATCGGTCTGTAGGACTTGGGCTGCGATTTGTCTTTGTCCCCTCCCTTGGGAATGTAAGTGACCCTCGCCCGAGTCCACGCTGATGGCAGATAACTCCAAGCAAAGCTTGCACGGTATAATTTTATCAGCGTAGAGATGATGATATCTTCGCCCCGCTGCAACAAAGCCGGGAAGATACCATCGACCCCACCAGATTTGTAAGGCTTGAAACTCCTAATGGCCCAAATTATGTGCTGGGGACGAAAAATAACGGAAGCTCTCCTCCAGTCTTCATTCCTCGGTCTCCTGTCCGGAGACTTACTGACCTGGAGTTCTCTTTCGTTATTAATGTACACGGATTCCGGAAAGTGCGTTTGAGCAAGCAGTCTCAGTGTTTCCTCCGGAAATTCTGTGAAAGATCCATCCGCTTTCCTTAGCAGGCCTAGATGGGATTCAGGTGTCTTGGATAGTATTTTGTGGATCCTGGCAGCTTGGGCAGTGTCCTTGATTGACCCGCAGAATTTTTGCCAGGATCTTCTTTTTGCTTTCCTGAGCTCCCTATTGAAACGTGTTAACGCCATACTGTAAGCATCCCTGTTCTTGTCTTTTTTTGCCTTGTTAAATAAGGCACGGGCCTTTTGCATCAGATGCTCCAGGTTTTTGTTCCACCAAGGCGTGTTTCTGTTGCTCTTAGTGGTCTTGAGAGGACAATTTTCTAGATACGCATTCATTAGGCTCTTGCCTAAGTCCTCTGCTGCGGCTTCCACTTGGTCCACAGGTTTGATGTATTTAAAATCTCCAAGGTATAACCTAAGGGAGTTCCTAAAGCCCTCCCAGTCTGTTCCCTTGGGGTCACGGTAGGTATTCGGTTCCTTTGTTACCGAGCATAGTATGTCGTACCTAATGTGGGTGTGGTCGGACATGGACGGCTCATCTGAGACGTGCCAATTGGTCACTCGGTGTGCGAGATTACCTGAACACCATGTTATATCTAGTACTTCCTGCCTAGAACGTGTGGTAAAGGTTGGTTTGCTACCCACGTTAAGAACAAATTGATTATTAGTGAGCAAGTAGTCAAACAGTAACTCACCTCTAGCGTTCGTGTTGGAGCTGCCCCATGATGTGTGGTGGGAGTTGCAGTCGGTACCCACCAGCAGCTGGGTTTCTCTCTCCAGACAGTATTCCACTACCGGCGTCACCTTGTTCACCGGATCCTGGTCCTCACCGGGTAGGTACATGGAGCTGACTATGAATGTCTCCTCACCTTTCCCCCCGGGTAGGTCTATATACGCTGCAACAGCATCATCTGTACACAGAGAAGGGATCGGGAGATAATTTATGCCTCTCTTGAAGAGCATGCATGCTCTTGGCCTTGCTCCGCAGGTGTTACTTAATATCTTACCTGCCGAGTTTAGCCCCATTACTGTGGTTTTATTCACCCACGGTTCTTGGATCAAGGCGATGTCCAGGTCCCCAGAGAGGAATCTTTGGCAAAGGGCAGCTGAGGCTGCCTTTGAGTGCTGGAGGTTTACTTGTATCACCTTAATCATTATGTTGTTGGGTTTGGGGATTGGGAAGGGAAGGGTTGGGAGAAAGTTTCTAAATTCGGAGGGAAGGGATAGGAGGATATTTGTGTAGGTGGGTTGTGTCTGTTTCTTACGGGGATGGGGGGGGGGGGATTAGTTGTTTTTGTTGAGCAGGTTGCTTGCGGCTTTTCTGCTGGAGTGCTCCTGTGCTAGGGTCGGTAGATTTACCGGCCTTCGCACAGCGCCTCTTGCCGCGTCCCCCTGCTGGTCGTGTTCGACCACCACGACCACGACCTCTGCTGTCTAGGTAGTGGTGCTCCTGCCTCTCGAGGGTCCTGCAACACGACTGTTGCCCCTCGAGACTCCATGCGTCCCCCGGACGGGTGGAGGTGTGGTGCTGCTGGAGTCGGCTCCAGTTGCTCCTCTTGAGGGTTCCGTACCCGAGACCAAGTTGGAGGTACTTGGACGAGCCTCGACGCTTGCCCCCTCCTTCTTGTCCCCGGATACCTTGCCCCCTTTGACCCTTATCTGGATAAGGCCAAAGTCAAGGTAGAGGCGCCCCTCGCGTTGAAGAATAGTCTCCAAGGCCGCCTTGTCGAAGGAAAAGGTCACTGTTTGACCTTTTGCTTCGGGCTTCCGGTTGACTACCCTCCAACTCGAGAGGTCTAAACCTTTGTTTTGTTTTGCCAACCTCCGCAGGATGGTACCTGCGTCGTGTTTTGGCTTCCTGTATCCAGGCCGTGCCATACCTAGGCTTGGGCATATCCTCTTCGTTTACAGCGGATAGATTAGCCCCATCCCAGGGTTTAATGTTGGGCAGTTTGCGGATGAGCCACTCCTTCGAGTCCTCATCTGCGCACGCCAAAAGGATGCCACCCGAGCGCGGTTTGCATCCAATAAAGCTGGGACCGTCCCCATCATCTGAGGTGTCAATACACTTCAAGATAGCATCTTGAAGCATTTCGACCCTCTCCTGGTCCATTTTTCCCAGGGCGTCTATGATGCCACACGTGACGGACCCAGCAACCTCCTTAAAAGTAGGCTTCGAGGTGGAAGGCTCGCCAAGCTTCGGTGCCTTGGTAGGATTGCCTTGATTCGAGGTAGACGAGGTATTGAGAGGGCGCTTAGTCGCCCGCTCCCTCGTTTCCCCCTCCTCTTGGGTCCTCTGCTTAGCCTTCTCACTCATGCGCAGTTCTAGCGCCTGCTCGAAGGTCATACCCTTCGCTACGAGCCGATAGATTTGCTTCCTATCAGCTCCAGAGAGCTTAACCCTGGGTTTACTCTCTGGCCCCTTGGTCGACGAGTCCCTTTGGTGCGTTGCACCCAGAGGGGTCGACTCCGCGTTAGAAGTACCCGGTCCATCAGTCCCAGGTGCTGATGATAAGGATTGTTGGTAATGTTAATTGATTAATCTTTTGAGTTGTTATTCATAGTAGTCTATTAACTTTCATAATTTTATTTTTTTCTCTTCTCAATTGAAACTCTGTAACATCATCAATATTTGAAAAGAATAACTACTGAGTTTCTTGCTGGTGTCTTCTCAGTAGAAATCGACATTCCGAACCAGCGGTAGATATTATGTACCTATTTTGACATTCATAAGTGTTCTGTGCGGACCTAAATTGAATAAAGATTTTTTTATCTTTATCTTTATCTGAACTTTCTTGAGTTCTTTGATACAAGTTTTGATAGATGATTCCAGACCGTTGAATGTGAGTTATCTGAACCTAGTAATAATCTAGGCAACTTAGAAACTTTTTAAGCCTATTTTTTATCTTGCCCTGCGTTTACTCTGGAATCGGATCCAATGTAAAAACATTTTTGGACACACACACACACACACACACAAACACGCGCGCATAGCTAAATTATTACGTGCAAGGCCTACAATATACAATACTAACTTTAAAATAGTATTGGTTTCTTTTTGTTGTTTTTCTTTTTGCATTTTTGCAGCCCCTTGGCTGTTGAATTTATATAAGTTTGTGAATGTATTTAAAATCCGTCACTGGCATTCGTAAGTAGTGCATAATTTTTTACAAGGTGTAATTTTAAGGACTAGAACGCACTAGCGGTAGGCCGAGATACGGACGTGCCGTTGCGGCAGGCCGCACATCAATGTTTACATGAAACCGCTTGATAACAACGCACTCATTTGCGGCTAGCCGTTAACCGCTCTATTGTGCTGGAGCTGATGTGCGGCACGCCGCGTCGCGGCCTACCGTTAGTGCGTTCTAGGCCTATGAGCTGCGGATTTGGAAAAAAATAAAATAAATTCAATCTGATATTTTCAACTTACCAATTTAGTGTACTTTTCGCTAATCTGATGAGATGACGCAGACCATCGTCTGCGTACTTGTTTATCTTTCATACTGTTTTTCTGCCATTTATTAGTACAATTATTGCTATATTTCTTATCTGTAGTTAATAAATGCTTACTTCTTTTTCGTTTAATGCTTTTAATTCCCGGTTGCGTCCAAAGCTGTCGCTTTAGCGCTTTCGAGCCCCGGCTACACTTACTGGAGGAGAGCCCGACACAAAGGCACCGCCGAAAGGCGGCGACCCATTGCACTCCGGACCGGTGGCATTACCTTTGATCATGATACAGGATTTGGGGAGTATCGTAATTACTTACAATAAAACGACTGCTCTCTGACCATCGCAACCATTTAACAGGAAACCAGAAAAACTGAATCACGGTTACACGTGTCAGAAACTATTCGACAGTGCAACACAGAACTTATAGCAGTTGTAAACAGAACACAATTTGGCACAAACATAAAACAATTAAAAATACATATAAATAAAAAAAAGGAAAACAAAAAAAACAAAACTAATAATAATGTCCAGACAGTGCCAAAGGAATATTATGATGTGTTATGACGTCTAGTATAAATGGCCCTCACTCAGCTTATGTCACAAAGGCCATGACCCCATTCAGTGTGACCAGCTGAATGAGTGCCACGGACGCTTTCCTAGTGTATTTTGTATACTAATGTAAATCAATGATAGAAATATACATATATATTTGAAAAATTCACAGGTGTATGCTCTAATTCGAACCACGACGTCCCTTATGGAAGGCGCGTTCTCATCCAGTAAGGTACCCTTGCTCTATCACTTAATACTATGTTTCTTATCCGTCGTTAATAATGTTAACTATTGTTTACCTTCCACACAAGTAGACTCCGAAATCAAAGTGATCCCAAACCGCCGGACTTGGGGCAAACTTAGTAATGAGAGCGTGTCACTCAAGTCGCGCCGGAAAGTATGCAAATGCCAGGTCCAGCGCGTTTGTCATATATTGCCCAGCGCGATGACACGTTAACGAAGTCCAGTGGCTAGTGTGCACGTTTTATCCACACTAATATTATAAATGTAAAAGTGTGTGTCTGTGTCCTAGTCTGTCTGTCTGCTCCCCTTTCACGGGAAAAAGGAGCGACGGATTGATGTGCTTTTAAAGTGGGAGATTTATGGTTGAAGGGATGGAAAGTGACATAGGCAAATATGTGGCAAACCGGATTGCACACGACAAATCTAGGGACTGTCCATCAATTAAGGAAGTGTCATATTAAGGAAAAAGATGTTTTGTAATTTTTCATCAGCAAAAGGAGTAAAAATGTAGTACTTCTTCTTCAAATTACAAAAAATAAGCAAAACTAAGAACACTCCTTTAACTTGATATATTGATTGCTCCATCCTCATCTAGATGTTCCAGTAAAGTAAGTTTTTGTTTCTGATACGACAGACAAGCATTTGACCTCAATCTCACTTGATTTTATGATGATTTTTTAGGATACTATTAAATGTACACCTCAGTTGGGTGGAACAGTTTAACTGCAGCAGTATTTATTAGCGGCTCTCTAGATTTTTTTAAGAAGTTAGATTCGTTTCTTGAAGATTTCACTGCATTACAATTAATTGAATCCGTACCATGATGTCGCACAAAAACCCAATCTCCTCTAAAACTTTTCCTCATTCCAGTTAGATGCACAGATTCAATCATTTCAATGAATAGACAGATTTTTGGGACACATTATTAAATTTGCTCCCCTCGACATTGCCAATTGCAATACAAATTAATTTACGTAGCGCGTTAGGCGTCATTTATCAAAAACCCGATACCACTCGACGTAAACGATTTCCGGGGTCCCCCGCAGCATCCGGCCAGTCCATGTTAGATCGCAATCGTAACAAAGAATAAGGAGTTCTCGATAATCTATCAAAACGAGGTGAATTTGTTTAGTAAGTTTGCTTTTTAGTAATCATAACAGATTTATCTAATATTTTAATCTATTTATGTAATAATCGTAAGTATAAATCTGCTTTGGTGGTAATGATTCAAGAATCTAACGAGGAAAGCTTTTATAGATTTTGAATATTACATTTGCGTAAGTGCATTGCCTAAAATACATCTCATCCTATAATACCAACACGCATTGCAAACAATGATATGCAGTATGAACTAAACTAATCCCACAATGAATCCAGCTCCCGGCCTACATAGGTTTAGGTTAACGCTTGGCTCACATTGAATATGCAGCGCAATAGGCGTGAGCTAAACTCCTGTTAGCTTTTGTTGGCTACACCGGGAATTAACCCTTCAACAGAAATAATAGTTAATAGTTGGTAGGAAAATTCAAAGAAAAATAATAATACACAAACCAACGAGGCTACTAACACTTTCACAGTCACTCCGGAAATACTGTACTGTACAGTAGATTTGTTTATCAAGCGTTATGTAGCCAATATTAAAAACTTATATAGTTGTAGACTTCGGTCCAAATCGGGGGATAGGGGGTTTAAATTTTGGCAGCGCACTTGTATCTCCACGGATATCTATGGGCGGCGGCAATCGCTTACAATTAAGTTATTCGTCTGCTCGTTTGCCATCTATCCCATAAAAAGACAATCGCATTGCATACTACCACACTATACTATTAAATTACTCTATACTTGAAACTGGAATTCAAGACCAAAAAATCTATCAATGTCACTTATGTCATTGTCAAATCAAGTTGTCAGGTCTTTTCAACCTTTTTGTTATATGCTTATTTTCTTAGTATAGGCTGGCACGATTGGATGGATGATAAAGAGTCTCTCAAAAAATAGAAACTTAATTACATGTTCATCTTCACCATCAATAATGTCAGAATATCTGACTACGGAATCTGATTCGGTCACTTGTAGAATAAAGTTTTCCACCACTCCAGTAATTAATCCGTCCAGTTTTGCACAAGTTTTAGATTAAACGCGTTATTAGGCGAAATAACTCGTAAGGAAAATTTTCAAGTGATATTTTGACAAAGTGAGTAGTCAGCAATCGAAGTCAGTCAAAGTCTCAGTCACTCAATAAAACGGGCGCGTTATCGACCTACGGATTCAGCCAAGACTACTCCAGGTTTTAAGACTCTCTTAGGTCCTAGCAAGTTGTTCACGTGACAACTCACTTAACACACAATAGCATTGTTTAAAACGATTAAAATTCAAAGATTCCTATATTAATAGCCCTTTGCGGCACCTCACTGCACGAAACAAAAACATGTAAGTTCAAATGTTGTACCAAATATTATTAACACCTGAAGTGACACAAGCTAAATACCAATTTTTCTACCAAACATTACAGATGATTAAGATTTTATTAAAGTGTCTCGTATTTATCTAAACATAAGTCAATAAAATTACTTCTTTATATTATAAAATTAAAATTACCAATAAACAAATTATGTTGGCGTATGTTTTTAAGAAATAGGTAGGTATATACTATTGTACGATCATATTACTGCAGTGGCAACATTGTAGTAGATTTTTTGGTCTTGAATTCCAGTTTTGGGTATAGAATACGTCAAACGATTGTGAAATTCAGTGATTAATAATTATTTAGGGAAAATGTATGTTTTCATCTGTATTATGCTACTGAGAAGTTTTGTACTTATTAATTTATTACCTAGCTAAGCTGGGACTCGACGTAGCGTCTGACAGAACTTGCCATTCATATTCAGTTTTACTGTGCCTAGCTAAGACCTATTTTTGTGAAGAGAAAATAAACGATTATATTATTATTATTATACTTTCTTACCTGCCGTCTGGGCTGGACTGGATCCAGCCAAATAGTTTTGTTAGACTATTAAAATGTACGGAGTATAAAATTTCGAGTAATAAATATAACCAGGAATAGACGCAACAAAATTAACAATTACAAAAACACTTAGGGCTTGTTAATAAACGTTTAATAAACCTTTGTTAGCCAAAACGGTTGTTACGTTTTTTTTATGCTTGAGGAGACAAACGAGCAAGCGAGTCACGTTTGATACAAAATGTATTTTTCACAATGTACCGCAGCCCCTGGCCTACTCCCGTGTTAACGCTAGGCTCACATTGAATATGCAGCGCGGTGGGCGGGTCCTAAACTCTTGTAAGCCTTTGTTGGCCGCCAATATTGGATCCGCTCATCGCTTTGATACACTGGGCGAAATATGCGCCTGTTTGCGCTATGGCCGCGTTCCAGCCGGTAGTTGTGGCCCACCTGTTTGGCGATCCGTTTTTTATGGTCCAGAGGTCATTGGTGAAATGAAAAACGCTTGGAATTTTAATTGTTCGCATCTTTTGTTTACGTACCGTACAATGTATCTTTTTTATGGGATTGGTGGCAGACGAGCAGACGGATCGCCTGATGGTAGGCGACTGCCGCCGCCCACAGACACCCGCGACACCAGTGGAGCCACAAGTGCGCTGCTAACATAAACACCCCTTCCCCCCGGATTGGGCCTCCGGTACCCTCACTCACGCAGCGAAATACAGCACAGTGCTGCTTCACGCCGGTTTTCTGTGAGTGTGCCCGCTGACCAACATAACATGCATGAGCTTTTCTGTGGTGGTGGTCCAGTCGAGTAAGAAAAACACTGTAAGGGATTTTTTCTTCAAATAATAAGAGGAATTCATGACAATCGGAAGGGTTAAAATATCATTTGTGAAATTATTTTTATTTATTTAAACTAGGTACTTAAACAGATAACAGTCAATTAAAACACAAAATAAAAAAAATCAAATTAAATAAGCTTAAGGCACACAATTTACCACTTTGGGAGCGTCTCTTGCGCAAAGTATTGTGTTTAGAAAAAAATGATGTTAAAAACCTCAACATCATTTTTAAAGACCTATCCATAGATACCCCACACGTATAGGTTTGATGAAAAAAAAATGAGTTTTAGTTTCAAGTATGGAGACCCCCCCATTTATTTAATTTTTGTATAAAAATAGTAATGCAGTTAACAAAATACATCTATATACCAAGTTTCAATAGTATAGTTCTTATAGTTTCGGAAAAAAGTGGCTGTGACATACGGACGGACAGACAGACGGTCAGACATGACGAATCTATAAGGGTTCCGTTTTTTGCCATTTGGCTACGGAACCCTAAAAAGGAATGAAATTAAGATTGAATTATATTATGATAAAATTAAAAAGATATTGCATCTGTCAAAATAAAATTAGAAGAATATCTTATTGGCAATGGCTTATCTTTATTTTACACAAAAGACTAACTTTGGGATTTCATTCAGTGTCTGAACAGTGAGCTCATTAATTGCTAGTGGCCTATTATTGTAGTTTAACATTCATAGACGAAATAAAAAAGATACATTTGCTTTTTTAAATTGCCGTTTGTGGTTGTTTATGTAAATAAAGGATGTTTGTTACAGTAATGGACCATTCTAATAACGGATTCTGAATTTTATTTTTTGAAATAAAACTCTTCGAAATGTTTTTGCGAGGAATTTTAGTTAACGAAATTCTTTTCACCGTACATATTTAATAATTTTTCAGCCCATTTAAGATATAAATTGAATCGATGTACACACGCGAAAGGTCGAGTTAAGAAATACAAAAATCGCGCTTGTTACTCTGTGTCAGGACGGTCTAAAGTCCAACAAGGGCATTTTTAGGGTTCCGTAGACAAATGGCAAAAAACGGAACCCTTATAGATTCGTCATATCTGTCCATCCGTCCGTCCGTCCGTATGTCACAGCCACTTTTCTCCGAAACTATAAGAACTATACTATTGAAACTTGGTAAATAGATGTATTTTGTTAACCTCATTACGATTTTTACACAAATATTGGAAAAAATAAAAAAATAGGGGGGTTCCATACTTGAAACTGAAACTCAATTTTTTTTTTTCATCAAACCTATACGTGTGGGATAGCTATTGATAGATCTTTAAAAATGATGATGAGGTTTTTAACATAATTTTTTTAAACACAATACATTGCGCAATAGACGCTCCCAAAGTGGTAAATTGTGTTTGTGTGTGTGTCCCTCTCAAACTTCTGTAATAAATCGTAATAAATCGGTTCTCTACTGTGGTAGAGCCACGCAGCGGTTTCTTGTCGTTGCATGAATGGGCCGGCTCGACCGATGAAATACCACAACCTCACAGAAAACCAGTCTGAAATAGTTTTTACTGCGTTTCACTGCGTGAGTGAGGTGCTCGGAGGCCCAATCGACAACGTCGACGACCAATTGCCAAGCCTGCTTGATCTTCTGCTGACCTCTCACCCGGAAAACTATCAAGTAACTGTAAATGCCCCTCTGGGGTCATCAGACCATTGCTTGATAAAGAGTACGGTGCCCCTTGCGACCTCCTTTTTCTGGCACCCGTCGCGTGTGGCACTTTAGGTCAGCAGATTGGGACGGAATGCGTTCCTTTTTTTCGTCTTTCCCATGGGCGCGAGTCTGCTTTGCATCAAACGATCCTAGTACCGCTGCTGACTCTGTCTCTGATGTTGTTCTGCAGGGAATGGAACTTTTCATTCCCTCTTCAAACATTCCCATTGGGGGCAGAACCCGGCCTTGGTTTGGTCACGACTGCAAATTGGCGAGACGTCAAAAGCAGATGGCCTACCAAGCTTGGGCAGATGCAGCAAGATCTCAAGATGCAAGCACTAGCGCCAAGAAAAAGGAATACAACGCTTCCTCCAGATCATGCAAAAGGGCTTTTTCCAGGGCCAAATTGGGCTACATTACCAGGATTGGCGAGAGGCTTGTACGCCTACCATCAGGATCTCGTGCATTCTGGTCTCTTGCCAAGGCTGTCCAGGGAAATTTCAGCCAGCCTTCCCTACCATCGCTCAACAAGGGGGATGATTCGCTAGCCCATGACGCAAAAGATAAGGCCGATCTTTTAGGTTCTCTTTTTGCGTCCAACTCGACTTTGGATGACAAAGGTTGTGAACCACCTATCACTCCGCGGTTTGAAGGTGAAATGCTGGACGTCTTATTCACACAGAAGTCTGTGCGGAAAGCACTTTCCTGCCTAGAAATCCACAAGTCGAGTGGGCCGGACGGTATACCGCCCATTGTCCTGAAGGTGTGTGCTCCGGAGTTGGCACCAATACTTACGCGTCTGTTTCGGTACTCCTACGCCGAAGGCATTGTACCAAACAAATGGAAGATTGCTTTAGTACACCCGATCCCAAAAAAAGGAGACCGCTCTAATCCGTCTAACTATAGGCCGATAGCCATTACCTCCTTGCTCTCAAAAGTAATGGAGTCCATTATAAATTTCCAGCTGTTAAAGTATCTGGAAGACCACGAGCTCATCAGCGATCGCCAATACGGCTTTCGTCGGGGTCGCTCAGCTGGTGATCTTCTAGTGTACTTAACTCACAGATGGGCAAGTGCTATTGAGAGCAAGGGCGAGGCGTTGGCGGTCAGCTTAGACATAGCGAAGGCCTTTGATCGGGTGTGGCACAAAGGGCTCTTGACAACACTTCCATCCTACGGGCTCTCGGAAAAACTGTGCAGATGGGTCACCAGCTTTTTGACAGAACGTAGCATTAAAGTCGTCGTCGACGGAGCATGCTCTGATACTAAAGCTGTTAATGCTGGTGTTCCCCAGGGCTGCGTTCTATCGCCTACGCTGTTTCTTCTGCACATCAATGATATGCTCCACGATAAGGGCATTCATTGCTATGCGGATGACAGCACGGGCGATGCCTTATACAGGGGCTGTGCAAATGTTTCTCGAGAAAATGTCAATGAATACCGGAACCAGCTTGTGTCAGAAATTGAGACGATATTAGGGAAAGTCTCAGACTGGGGCAGACTTAACCTAGTTAACTTTAACCACACAAAGACTCAAGCTTGCGCGTTTACCGCAAAAAAGTCACCCTTTGTCGTATCACCTCACTTCGACACAACACCCCTAACTCTTTCTGACAGAGTTGGAATTCTCGGAGTCGAAATATCTGACAGAGTTGAGTTCCGCGGCCATCTAGAGGAAAAAGTTAAATTGGCTTCCAAGAAGCTCAGCGTGCTCAATAGGTCGAGGAGGTATTTCATGCCGGGGCATCTCTTGCAGCTCTATAAGGCGCAGGTGCGGCCTCACATGGAATACTGCTCTCACCTCTGGGCTGGAGCTCCCAAATATCAGCTTCTTCCTCTGGATCGTATCCAGCGAAGGGCGGTCAGAACTGTCGACGACCAGGCAATTTCCGACACACTTGATCCTCTGTCATTGCGTAGAGATGTAGCATCACTGTGCATCTTCTATCGCATTTACAATGGGGAATGTTCCGAGGAGCTGTTCAGCCTTATTCCAGCTGCAATTTTTCACCACCGCACATCACGTCAGAACGCGAAATACCATCCACATCACCTGGATGGATTTATATCGACTACAGTGCGTTTCTCACGTCATTTCCTACCACGCACAGTAAAACTGTGGAACCAGCTGTCATGCGTGGTGTTTCCGAGCAGATACGACTTGGTGACCTTCAAGAAAAGGGTGTACTCCTTTCTCAAGAGCCGGCAACGCATATGTGATACCTCAGGTGTTGCAGATGTCCATGGGCGGCGGTGATCACTTTCCATCAGGTGTGCCGTCTGCTCGTTTGTCCGCTATAATGTAAAAAAAAAAAAAATAATAAGTGAATAATAAAACTAAAAAATATATATGATGTACATAATCATGAAAACTAACGAAAATTGGTTTGAACTAGATATAGTGAGCAGTTTATTTGTTTATTTTTTAATACGTTAAAAACCGTAAACCGCAATTTACCTTCCATATATCTTACTTGCTGCTACGGAACCCTTCATGGGCGAGTCCGACTCGCACTTGGCCGGTTTTTGTGCATATACTGACGACTATGCTATGACGAGTACGGCTTATCTTTATTTAATCTTTAAAAAAGATTATGTATTAAAAGATTAAAGTTAAGCCGTTTAGCAACCAAAACAAAAATAATAGACACAGAACGATACATCACATAATAAATAGTGTTCAGTGTTCTCGGCGTGGTTCGGCGTACATACAGACATACATACAATACGGAACGTGTGCAGGAGTGACACGGTATGATATACTGCCTGGCGTGTAGGTCAAGTACTCTCCGATGTCAGCTGACCTTAATCTGTGTGTTTTATGTCAACACTTTGTAAAAAAATATATAATGTTTTTATTACCCACACCCCACAGGGATGCCCTGTTGGTCTAGTGGTTTAAGTACAGGACCGTGATCTCGGGGTCCTGGGTTCGATTCTCGGGTCGAGCGAAAAGTATGTTTCGAATTTTTTCGAACATAGCTCGGGACTGTGATCATCAATCCGCATTTGGCAAGCGTGGTGATTAAGCCTAATCTCGTCTTAATAGATAGTTAGACAGTATAAAGGCTGATAATATACTATACTACTATTAGCCATAGAAACTACCATAGATACTCCATAGAAACTACCATAGAAACTCCATAGAAACTACACATTAAATAAAATCGAGTATAACTTACGTAAAAACCTAAACTCGTGTATTAACAGTTTTTAACACTAAAACGAAGAATCTAGCTTAGTTCCGTCTACTAAATTAACCATCGACTTCAAGCAATTAGAAAATCAAACCTTCGTCCCTTACAATTCGGTGCATATTACCTTGTGCCACCAAGGGTAGTACGTTAGAGCAGTCTTAACGAGTATTTGATTGCGACGTTAATGTCTCCGCTTCCGTTTCCTGTACTCACTAACTTCGGACTTGCCTCTAAGATTTTTTGTCTCAAGTTTTAGTTTCTGTTAGAGCAGGATAGGTTTTGGTGAGGTACGGTCAGTTATTACAGTATAGACGTTGACAGTACACTAACTTAGTAAATAAAATGTGTTGGTTGAGTGCAGTACAACATCAACCGTAGGAGACCCTTGCTTTGGTAGGCCCGGTCGAGCAGTATCAGGGCTTCTCAGAAAACCAAGTTTAAGACCTCTCTTAACCGGCAAAACTTGGTTGGTACCGAAGGCCTAATTTGGAAGAGAAAGGTTGTGGATTCGAACTTACCACCTCACTCCTCGTTGTCCTTGCCGGACAAACATTCGTGTGACTGTTTGTTTAATGTCAGAGAGTAATATTTAAAAATATATATAACGATTACATAAATAAATACAAAATCTCATAAATTTACCTGGTTCTGTACTAAGTAGCTTAAGCACTTGTATTACAGACATCAGACAATGCAGAAATTACAACTATAATACTTAAATACATAATATTACACTGAAAAAAGATAAGTGTTCACGAGTGTTTTACGAATGTTGGTCCAGAGTGTAAATCGAACCCACGACCTATACGTTTAAGACAGGGTCACTACAAAATGCGCTATCCAGCCGGCCAGATCTTTTTTTTTGAGATAAGTGGCAGACGAGCAGACGGATCACTTGATGGTAAGCGATTGCCGCCGCCCAGTAGAGTCACAAGTGCGTTGCCCCCGAATTGGGCCTCCGGCAACCTCACTTACGCAGCAAAACACAGTACAGTGCTACTTCATTCCTGTTAAGCCAGCCCATTCGTGGCGCGGCGTGGCTCTCCCACGATCTGAATGAATGAATGAATGAACTCGCAGGGTCCCTGCTTATTATTTGACTGTGGCACGCTCTGAGGCGGTCGTGGAGTGTGACGCTATGTTAGGGTGAAGTAACTCGGTAATCGACTTGCTAACAATTTGTTAGTGTGTCCGTGATTTAACTACTAGCCGGAGTGATAATAACGCGTTTACACTTAGGAATAAATACAAGTATAATATCAATTAATCTACTTCCTGATTGCAAGTAATTTGACAGAAATGAACGATGCGGAATGTGTGCGAAAGAGACACGATACAACATACTGCTTAGCGGGTAGTTTAACGAACTGTTCGATATCAATATTAACTGGAGCACACAATTGACTACCTCGGTGGCGTAGTGGTTAGTGGGTCGCATTTTAAAGCGGCGGCTGCGCAAGACGTCCCGGGTTCGATCCCCAGGTCGGGCCAAAAATGTGTACCTAAGTTTTCGGTAAGAAATTCTTAGTGGCAGCACGGAGTCTGGAAGTGGGTGGTCTTGTGCTCCCGTGCCACGGAAAGCACGTTAAGCGCTTGGTCCAGTGCCCGATCCCTCTCCGGTCGTGTTACAGTAGTGTCCCATCGGAATATGAGAGTAAGGGAATAGAGAGTGCACTTGTGTTTACGCACACACTTCAGCACTATCTACGTACGTGGCTGATCGCTGAGACTGGCCGCCGTAGACGTAATCGGTTGGAGGATATTATTATAATCGCTTATGGGGTTAGTCATAAATAATCCCATAAACACCTCTCAGCTTCGTCTCAATCGCGTGAAATCCCTTGTGACAATCAAATCATGAATATAATCATGTTACCAATAATTGTTAGAATCAATACAATTACTTGACGGTACAATCGGCCATAAATAAAGTTAAGCAGTAAATCTGGGTTTACAACCTTCGCACAGGGTAAATCCCGGGGCGACTGTACCTTAGACTGATGCTGTAAAGGAAAATGTTTAGAACATTCGTCAGGCTGATGATCTAAGTCAAATTGAAAGCACATTGATGCAATAATTAAACTTTATAATAACATCAGCTTTTAACTCATCTCAGTAATACATAGCCATGTATGAGTTTAGATTTTTATTGACCTGGGCTATCGGGCCCAAGTCCGTATAGAATTACTTTCTATTATGCAAGATATCCATAATACCAAATATTTAGGTTATAATAACTGTTCATCAAGAAAAAAAAGACGTTTTATTCATTAAATATTGGCCAGACGAATGTAAACCTAATCATCATCATTATTTCAGCCAATGGACGTCCACTGCTAGACATAGGCCTCCCCCAATGTTCTCCACACAGATCGGTCCTGTGCCGCCCGCATCCACTGGATTCCTAGTGCCCTGCCCATTGCCATTTGAGACATGCAATCCTTTGGGCTATGTCTGTGACCTTAGTTCTCCTGCGGATCTCATGATTTCTGATACGATCACGCAAAGAGACTCCGAGCGTAGCCTTCTCCATTGCTCTCTGGGTGACTTCGAGATACATTGTAAGCGGCCACGTTTCGGTTCCGTATGTCATCATTGGCAACACACACCTAATAGGATAATGGAAAAATATTATCTTTAATAATGTTTTTTTTTTCGATTTTTCATATTTTTCCGGTTTGATTCCCGAGCTAAATTTAAAAGACAATTAATTGCAGTTTAAGTACAACTAAAAAAATATATAAATGGTTTTATTTGTTTAATAAAATAAAAGGAAAAGTTCCTGTAAATAAATCACTTGAGGCAGTTTTCCTCCAGGACCCAATATTTTATTTCACTCTGTATAGTAACGATCAGGTGCCTGCCCTCTGCCGCTGCTAATACTTTAAAAAGAATGCAGTAAGAGTTATAGACATCACAAAGAAATGTTGCTTCAGATCTGAAAGCAATATATATGAACTCGTATTTACTATCAAGATCCAAAGAGTACCGTATAACATTCAGACCAATTTGTAACATACGCGAATGTTACCGTACCATAGGTGGATGTTACCGTAACATACAAGTAGGCAGTATATTGTTATTATATCAGGCGCTTACACGGATGCAACTGAAATGCGATATTAGAAGCCTCGACATCCGGCGCGTCTTGGAAGCGTAATACCAAAGTGTAGTCTTACCCCGTCTCGTGATTTCGTATAAAATGATTTATTAGTGTCAGGTGTATTTGTACTGGAATCTTGTAAGAGAACTTATAAATAACTAAAATATCCCACCCAAGTATGTATGTGGTGTTCGCGATTACATTCAAATACTCCTCATCTTAGCGTATAATTTCCGGTTGCGTCCAAAGCTGTCGCTCTAGAGCACTATTTATTTATTATTAACATACAATTGCATAACATTACAGTTTAATCATCATCTTCAGCCAATTTAAGTCCCCACTGCTGGGGCACGGGCCTCCCTCAATCACATGAGGGGTAATTGCCATACTCACCACGCTTGTGGGCTTGGCGAGGATTTTGATATAAATGCAGAGTTTTCCTTCTCTGGGTGCTAATGAACATGCCAGCAGCTTTACCTTAGTCGCCTTTTACGACACCTCGGTAAGAGTGAGGGTGGCCTATTCTACTCTGCCGGGGACCACACGGCCTTACAGTTTAATACCAAGACGTTATATAATTCAATAATATTCATACATACATAAAGTTTTTGGTAAGTTAATATTCAAGAACAGAGTCTAGGTACTTACATGCGAACAGCATGCCCGAAAAATCAGGATGCCAATCACAGTAAATAGTCAAACGCCTAACGAAATTTGATCCACGACCTTCCGCATGGAAGGCACGCTTTAATCGATTGAGCTACCATCGCTCCAGTGGAGTTATTGGTACGGCTACAAATTCTTATGCACGAGTATTTTGCACTTACGCAGCTCACGTTGCTGCACGGGCGCGTCAAATTTTCAGTTGTGCACAAAATATTGAATGCAGGCGAAACGTAAACTTTCAGAGGTCTGACTCGCGTATTTAATAACAACTTGCTGTATGGATGGGAAGGACTTCTTTGAATTTATGAAAGAAATGTTGAGTGTACCATTTCGCTCGAATGTAGGAGCGTTCATTAAAAAATGGCCGGTGGTGTACTTGTGATTCATTCGGTGATGCAGGTAGCCGGCGGTATGGTAAGTATACCATGAGATAATTTGTCTATTCGTCTGCCCCCTGTCTAATGCCTCGGTGGCGTAGTCGTTAGTGGGTTGCACTTTAAAGCGACGGCTGCGCTTCCCTAAGCGCACCGGGTGTCCTCGCGGATTCGATCCCCGGGTGGGGCCAAAATTTGTGTACAGAGTTTTTCTGTTAAGAACTTCTCAGTGTCAGCCCAGAGTCTGGAGTTCTCTTTCCCTCGGAAATCACGTTAAGTCGTTGGCCCTGCGCCTGCCTCTTCAGTCGTGTCACACAGATGTCCCATCAAAATATGAGGGTAAGGGAATAGAGAGTGCACTTGTGACTGCGCAAACACTGGTGCACTAAAATATATGCTACGACGATGGCTGATCGCTGAGATTGGCCAGCGATCAATTGAAACATCGGTTTGGAGGACATCATAATAAAATCGGTATCAGTTAAAACGGCATCGCCGCTTCCACGATATTACTCATAACATTCATTTTGAAATTTAGAAGACCGTGTCTGCAACAAGTTAATTGTGGTGTTAGTTAATTAGCGCTTTATTTTTGAGATAATGCTTCTGAGCGTAAAAACTTAATCCATGTTTTATTTTATGTGATAGGTGGCGGACGAACAGACGGAACATTTGATGGTAAGCGATTGCCGCCGCTCATGTAGACTCGCGACACATATTGAGTCACAAGTGCGTGAATAAATTTTTCACGTACGAAAACGGTCCCAACACTTGTGCATGGTTATTTAATAAATAGTATAAGTGATTGCCGAGAGGTTGTAACCCCGAAATTGTTTAAAATAGATCTGGTTTAGTAGCTAAAAATTACTATCGATTGGCGTCGCTAGTGTGCCCTATCCGTCACCTTAACTAGCGACTGTTGCGCCATAACCACCAGCATCTTGAACACTTCGACTTATACAGCAGCTTCTAATCATACTTATCATATTATATTCACTTATTTATTTTATGTTTTGCGTAGAACAGTCAAATTTCGCTAGCTAATTTCAAGTGAAATATTATTTATTTTATGATAATCACAAAATCTTGACCCAAAAACCACGGCGAAGAAAACTCGAAAGCCTCAAAAAGAACATTGCTCTAAAAATATCCTCTCAGACAAAGAATCGCACTACACATTTGCGCTCTCCACTCAATTGTCCTTACATTTTACATTTCTGCATCATATTCCGTCGCAATGAAAAGTAAAAACATTGCAGATGACTCCCCGCTCAGAGCAAAACCAACTTTGACGCTAAAAGGGTAAGCTCCAAATTCGTTTGGGGGTTGAATTTCGTAAATTCTGATGCAAGGCAAGACGAAAGTGGCTGAATTGAGGTGGAAGCTAAAGTGCGGAATAAAAGTGACGGGAGAAATAAACTAAAAGTGAGCATTCGCCAGTATTGGGACCGGAGGTATTTGGAACAATCTCGCGATTAGGGAATGGGATTCGATGGTTTCGCTCTTAATTCAATTGCTCTTTAGAGTCAGTTTTAAACTTTTAATTTTTGGTTGAAAACTTGCAGTAGAATGCGCTCCTTAAGGATAAAAGTCCTTTGAAAGGCTTTGCTTGGAATCTGAATAATGAGATCAGGAGAATGATCACCTGATCAAGCACGAAGGATTGCGAACCTCAATTGGTAGTGGACTGAGTAAGCGATTCCCCCGTACCCTAATACACATGACACACCAGCTAGTGATGATATCACTATGCACGGGGACCACAGCGCGGGCTGCGCGGGCGCGCGGGACGAAGACGAAGGATATACACGCGCGCGCGCACCCGCCCCGCCAGGACAGACCTCACCGATCACTGGAACCGCGCGCACGTCTTACTTGTTGCTTAAGCTCACTATTTTTGGTCTTAATATACCTAGTTTTACAGTCCACGTCTTTTACTTCATCACCTCAAGAAAACGTAGGCTCCGAAGCACACTGCAGAGGACTACGCCAACACCAGCGGAGTCATAAATGCGCTGCCAACTTTTTCGCCTTCTTAATTATTTATATATTAAAGGTAAACTAACAGATTACTGTCATACATATAAAATGTTCATGATCAAATACAGTTTTATCTAGAAGGTAACCTTACAAATGGTGTACACAACATGTTTAACAAATGAGACGTAAATAAAGATTCTCTCCTAATTGGGCTCTGAAATCCTGACTGAGCAAAATAAAGAGGAGATTAAAGCTTAGTAGTGATGGCAGGTGGAAGTAAAGATCAGGCTAAAGGGTGTCCTAGAACCGGCAGATGAAATTCAGATCGGCCAGGGTCTAGATGGGTCGAGGACATCACTACATCAGGTCGATTGGTTGAGGGGACTACATAGATCCGATTAGCTTAGGGCCAGGTACAGTGGCGTAAGGGAAAGGAGGCTATAATCAGCAGTGGATACTACCGGACTGATGATGATGAGTTATTCATTTCCTCGTCTGCCACTTTTCACATAAAAAACCCTTTTTTTCTTTTTTTTGAATAGTTCAAACATTTGAACACAATCTCACTGGTGATGTTAAATGATGATGTGACGAGGATGGATCATGTCTGTCTTTTAACAGTCTCTTCGCTCTTTTTTTATATTATATCAGCAGCAGTGGGTCTGCTGAGCTTAAAGTTCCGGCACAGAATAACCAAAATCTATAGCTGAAGTCTTTTGTTAAAAAAATTCATACCGTCCCTGAGGCTGCAAGCTTTCAGTCTAGTCCCCCGCGTGCTTTAGAAACCACGTTAAGCCTCTTCTACTCCTTAATTTGGTACTTTTTCTGAACTCACTCTGGTCATGTCATCAAAATATAAGGATAAGGGGATATATAGTGTTCGTTCAGAATCATATTGGTACCTATCTAAACAATTAGGAAAACTATCCAAGACTTGCAGATTTGGTAGATACACACCGCCGAGCTAATGCTAGAAATAAGTACAAAGATTTGAAAAAATTAGAGGTGCATACTCTGTCTTGAAACTACCTTGATTTCGTAATGACCTCGCGATCGGAAGTCCCAGACTTTGATGTATAATTTCAATAAAATAAAATTAAAGTACCCAACAAAGTTGAAAATTTTATTACGTTTATCATTCTTTCACTAAGTTGATTTTTGACCTAATAGAATAAATTTATTCAATATATATTCTCCTTTATACAACGCAAAATCAAATTTAATATATCATGGAAAGCTTTATTCTGTTGTCTTAATTGCTTCGTAATAAATTTAAAAATCCAACAGTTTCATTTCAGATGCATTGTGTGCTGTAGTAATCGCTTTGCATAGTGTTGCAGTCTGATATTATCGATAGGTCTTTCAAAAGTATCAATATATCATATATATTGATACTTTTGAAAGACCTATCCCACCATACATAAAATCGACAGAAAGCAGCGCCTGAATTGTTCGCTGAGTGAGTGAGGATACTGAATGCCCAATCCAGTGGAAGGGGAATGTAATGGTTAACAGCACACTTGTCACTGCTCACTGGTGTTGTGGTTGTCCGTTATGGGTGGCGACAATCGCATAGCATCAAGGAATCTGCTATCTTGTTATATCAATATCGTTCGTAGCGGACATCCTCTTTTTAGGTCTAAGTACAGGCCAGAAAAAAAAAATGTTTTTTTCTGTAGGACTTGTCCCCCTGAGTGTTTATTACTATAGCACTAAAGCTGTAAGGTTATTATCCTTGGTTTTATTTGAGTTCAAAAATCAACATCTTTATACATTTTAAGATACTTATCTGACAAAAAATGTATTTTTCGTTATTCCAAATCTTGACATTTGAACATCAGTGGTATCAATATTACCTACCATGATAAAGCTATTTGTTATTTATTTATTTCTTGCACCATATATATACAATATACAAGTTACATAAATATCATACATAACTATCGTAATACATGGCCCCTGTAATGTAAGGGTATGGCAAGAGTTAAGTAATTTTTGCTCTTATACCTGTTCATATTATGTACAGTTGATGTTATTAGTATAACCCAATACTCAGTACTCATTTGTATTGCTTTCCATAATTTGTAGTTACATTGTTTGGTAACTTAATGTATATGCTAGGATCAAAATCATGGACCCTGATGGGCACAGCACAGTTTAGGAGAAAAATTAGCAGATTACTATTTCTATTTTATCATGTATTTATGTTTTGACTGACCGGATGGCGCAATTGGTAGTGACCCTGCCTCTTACGCCAAAGGTCGTGGGTTAGATCCCCACCTTGGACAAACATTCATGCGATGAACACTTGTGTTTGTTCGGTGTCTGGGTGTAATATATGTATTTAAGTATATATTTGTGTTCCTCTGTTGTCTGATATCTGTAACACAAGTGCTTAAGCTACTTAGTATGGAATCAGGTCAATGTATGAGATGTTGTGAGAATTATATTATTATATTATTTATAATATTTGGTTGAAGTGTAGTAATTGTTTTATGTAGAATACCATATACCCATAGCGCATTCGATATTAAACTCCAGTGAATTGGATATTAAAATTCTATACCATCAATGGTATTGCTGTTTATTATCATTGAATAATGACATCGATGCCAATAGATTTACTATCGATAAATCGGCAACACTGGCTTTGCAGAAATACGGCTGGGTTGAATTCGTTTAAGCACTATTCCCCACCTATCCTTTTAATTTAACAATTTTTTTTTCAACACATTCAGTGATAAACACATGTACGGCTCTTCTGATGGTTTAATATTAAAATAAAATTAGTTATGTCCATAAAATTCATCTCAAATGGGACTTGACCGGCCAGTCTGTGGCTTGCTGTGTGACTAGCTTTGAGTCAAAATAGCCACAGAATGGATGCCCGAAAATTATTTAACGGCCCCGCGGCAGACCGATGCGTGGCGAGATGAACTCGACGCGTTCTTCCAAGAGTTGTCCACAGCAGCCCAGGACCAGGAGAGGTGGAAAAAGGGTAAAGTGGCCTTTGCCCTGCCGTGGGACACTATAGGGGCCCATAATATAAATGTCCATAACATTAAGCTGTAACTATTACGTAGTTCAATGGTCCTTAAAAAAATTAAATGGAGACTATAATAACTATTTAATTCATCCCTGTGTATGTAAATGTATTTCGTGATTTTGTACGTTTTTCACTTTTTTTATGTGATAATGGGCAGACGAGCAGACGGATTACCTAATGGTAAGCGATTTCCGCCGCTCATGGACACACGCAACACCAGTGGAGTCACAAGTGCGCTGCCAACCTTCGAACTCCCCTTTCCCCCGGATTCGGCCTCCGGTACCCTCACTCACGCAGCGAAACAGCACAGTGCTGCTTCACGCCGGTTTTCGGTGAACCGTGGTATCACTCCGGTCGAGCCGGCCCATTCATGCCGAAGTGTGGCTCTAACACGGTTTTTCACTATTGTGCTTTAGAGGGTTTCAATCATACGACAGATCAAACAAGTTCTATTTTTAAATAAATCTTATGATCATTACTGCATTAAAATTTCAACAGAAAAGAAAGAAAGATGAAAGAAAATGGATTTTTTTCAGAGATACCAATTACACATTGTACTCTAAATAGGCTACCTACTCAGCATTATCAGCCTATAAACTGTCCCACTGCAGGGCAAATTCCTCCATCATAAATGCCTCCATCATATGCATATTACGCAGTGTGGGTTAACATTAGTAGGCCAACAACGCGCGATTTTCAAAAATTCAAAAATCTATGAGATTTTTTGTCTATTATAGTTTCCGCGTGAAATTTTTAAAACAAAGCCCCACTTTTATAGTGGGCTATAAATCGTTTGTCCTTGCGACATTATAAAGTATCTCATTTTTGGCGAAATTTGGCATGTGCCCAACTCGCACAGCCTTCGTTGCTGCTATTGTAAAATTTTAGAAACTGTAACAATATTGTCGCTCAGTTAGTGGTAGGCGTGCTAACTGAAAATTGCACGCCAAGCTTAAAATTCTTGACTAGCATGCAAAGAAAAAAAAAGTTCTATAAAGTTTATTGGACATGGCTAACCGCGTCTAGTATGCGAATTTATAAATCGGAGTAAAGCAGCGCCTGCGCTGTGTTTCGCCGAGTGAGTGAGGATACCCGACGACCCGTTTGGAACAGTGGTAGTGAACGCTGCCTTTGGTCCAAGGGTTGCGGGTTCAATCTCCGCACAGTACAAACATTTATGTGTAAGAACACTGTCTGTTTGTATTAGTTCTGGGTGTTTGTATGTATTATATTATAACACAGGTGCTTGAGCTACCTATCTCGGAGTCAGATCAATGTATGTGATGTTGTGAAATATTAAAAAAAAAGTAAGTACGTAGGCTGTAGGACCCTAAGCCCAATCTGAGGGAAAGGGAATGTCATAACAGTACACTCAAGAATAGGTGTTACTAAAGTCGGCGCCCAATACTAATCTTGTAATTTAATACAACATGCAATAATCCAACAGGGATTAGGCGCCGACACTGGTAAAACCTTTTCCTGTCCTTCTTCTCTCTCACCTCCTTCCTTCTTCCACCCCCACCAAATAACTAACAAACTAATTGTAAGTACAGTATTGAAAGAGTTATCCTTTAACACCTTACCGTTGAGGAGTTAACCTTCCATCATCAGCAGAGCCACAAAATTAATACAATCAGGCGTAAATACTGGTGCAATTTTGAAAAAAGATACAAAAACATTACATGTGCCTTTAAAATTTGAGGGCTCCCCTCATTTTTTCCAGGATCCTATCGTCAGATCCTGATATCCTCATCATAGTACCAATTCGGGACTATTTACTTTCGAACCAAAAAGAATCATCTAAATCTGTTCATAAATTGTTACTTTAAAAGAGTAATTGGCGAGTATCTTGCCGGATGTTCTCTACTAGAAACCACTTTCCGAGTCAATTGTAGAATCGAATTATGTTTATTTATTTCATAGTATATAATTCCCACAACATCTCATACATTGACCTGGATCCGTACTAAGTAGCTTAAGCACTTGTGTTACAGTTCTCAGGGAACAAAGGAACACAAATATATATTTAAATACATATATTACACCCAGACACTGAACAAACACAAGTGTTCATCGCACGAATGTTTGTCCAGGGTGGGGATCGAACCCATGACCTTTGGCGTAAGAGGCAGGGTCACTACCAATTGCGCCATCCGGTCAGTCAA
Organism: Marasmia exigua; assembly: GCA_019059595.1. Classification (NCBI taxonomy): domain Eukaryota; kingdom Metazoa; phylum Arthropoda; class Insecta; order Lepidoptera; family Crambidae; genus Marasmia; species Marasmia exigua. The sequence continues at coordinate 18,888,406 of CM032466.1, forward strand.
AATATTGTATATAACTAAATCGTAAATATTATTATACTTATGAATAGTTTTAAAAGATTTTAATTAATGTATGACGATTTGTAAGTGCTGTGTACAAGGCTATGTAAATAAAGAGTTTGAAGGTCGCCTAGTCAAACCTTGGGGATAAAACATTGAACAAAATTCCACACATTTGGTATTGTTCAATTGTCTGTTTATTCTATTTTAGCTCCACAGCTACAAAATGTACTTCGTTTACGCAGCACAATGCCACACATAAACTGCGTTTGGTCATTATCGCTAAATCGCGCTAAACAGCCCTGGCTTCTGCATACAAAACATTGAACTACTGTTAGATACCAGAATTGCAGCATATTTCGTTTTTATCGGGTACTCAATGGTTAACGGGTAAAATTTTAGGCAAATGAAAAGGCTACAAATAGATACATTTACCGAAGCTCTCACAGTTTAATCTGAATAACCAGCTGTGATGCACTAGATAGTAAAGATTTTCTATCATCGTAATCATCATCAGCCTGTATCTTGATCCCACTGCAGGGTATAGGCCTCCTATGCTCGCCACTCGCAACGGTCCTGGGCCAGCCTCATCCAGGTCTTACCCACCGCTCTGCTTATGTGGTCAATCCATCTGGTTAACGGACGTCTTTTTAGTATTTTTTATACTACGCCGGTGACAAACAAGCGTGCGGTTCGCCTGATGGTAAGCGATTACCGCAGCCTATGGATGTTTGCAACTCCAGTGGACCTGCATACGCGCTGCCGACCCCTTAAAAACCTTAACACTCCTTTTTTGAAGAACCTCATGCTGTATTCCCCCGGGAAAACCTCTGGTGGCAGCTCATTCCACAGCCGGAGCGTTCGCGGGAGGAAATTCCTTGCCTTGAACTTCAGTTCGTTGTACACATCCTGTAGTTTTTAAGTTTTCGTATTTTATTTTGAGTGTAATAAAAGTATATTCATTAATTCAATCAGTGTTTTATGGATTGGCTCGATCTACCGTCACCTCGATGAGCCAGGTCCTGACTTTTGAAAGATTTTGTATGTTTAGGTACAAACGGTTTAATTTTTATCTCTTTCTGCTTGACAATGGTTTTCAGTTTTGTTTAGTTCCTAAGTCAGAATAAAGTTTGTGCGTCTATGCTCGCAAAACTAAGTGTAATATTTTCTATTATATAAAAGTTGGCAGACGAACAGAAATGAAATGAAATGATGTGAAATGAAATGATGTGAAATGAAATGAAATGATGTGAAAAGAAATGAAATGAGACGGATGGTAAGCTGATCGCTGCCGCTCTGGGCCACCGGTGCCCTCACTCACTCGGCGAGATACAGCGGAAGTACCTACTGATTTACATTGGTTATCTATAAAATCCTGGTGTCACTGCAGACGAGACGGTTCATATATGCTGAATTTGAGTTCTCCCACAACATGCGAACGATTATAATTAAGTGTGGTGGATGTCCATAAGCATCGGGTATTTTATTTAGGCGTATAATATTAAAGAGTTCGTTGACCTACGGGTGGACAGTATCGTATTAAGTCTCTCACGTAAATGCTTTTTTTATGTTATAGGTGGCAGACGAGCAGACAGGTCACCTGATGGTAAGTGATTGCCACCTCCCATGGACAACTACGACACTTGGGGGTCACAGGTGTGCTTCCAACCTTTAAACTCCCCTTTCCCCCGGATTGAGCCTCCAGTACCCTCACTCACGCAGCGAAACACAGCACAGTACTGCTTCACGACGGTTTTCTGTGAGGCCGTGGTATCACTCCCGTCGAGCCGGCTCAGTCATGCCAAAGCGTGATTCTCCCACGATGAAATATCTGTATGTCTGTCTTCGTTTCACGCTAATCCAATCCCAGTTAGCACACGTGTGTGTCTGTAGCATGTTTATCACACGCGCTGTGTGTCTTTCTATTTTGAACATATTTTCCAAAACGAAAATAAACTGACTTCAAATTAATATACCTTCCGCACAAGCAAAGTTGGCTTGAGAAACAAAATGTTGCAAGCAGACAATATAAACCGGCTATTCAGCGCACAAACCGACCGCAATACTGAAACGAATAACTCTCGCAGTCCGTGGCGGTTATTTTATTTATCGCAGCACCCTTATACGATTATCTTTACTTATTCACAGCCCGAACAACTTTTCAATTCTTTAGACAAGACGAAGACGGTCTGAGGTCACGTATCCGTTTTAGTGCCGGCTCAGCTGCGGAGCTGGTGGCCAATCGGAAAAAAAAAACGCGCCATTTAATATTTCATCTCGACCCCCGCACTACGGAATCGATATATTTTAAATTCTAATTCAGCTCAGTACTGGAGTTCGCTTTTACAACTTCAATCGATTCTGAATATAAAGTGGATCGGATCCCTAGTGATTTAGTTGGTTACGCGTCAAAAATTAGTAATGGGATTCTGTTGCACTTATGCGAGAATTGAAGGTGATGAGATGAGGCGTCTGTTAATAACAGAGTAAAGGGGAAATGTTTCGATGGGTAATTAATTATATTCATTTTCAAAAGTAAATAAATGTTGTAATCCAAATAAATTCTAGGATTACCTTAAGATACCCCGTCAATCATTGAAATAGAGGTTGAATTATACCTACGAGGCTCGATTCGACCAATCTCTTTCTGTACTGTGACAGCGCTTTACTATAGATTTAGTATCGGATTATGATTGGTTGAATCAGCTATCTTCTTCTTTGAGTGTCTCTTCAGTTCTGAAGGTTGGCCGTCAGATTTCCAAAATCCTCTCTCTCCTCGGCTCTAAGTCCATAATAGTCCATAATATAGCACAGCCCATGAATCTGAACATCTTTCATTATGGGATCAACATTGAAATCGCGAAAAAAAAACAGCCGTTTCATACAAATTGGCGTGCTGTGCTGATCGATCCACCCGAGAAGTTTTTCGCTATTTAAATAATACGCTGAATATGCCGATACACAAAATATAATAAGAAATAAATAAACATTATGATATTCCACCACCGGCTCAGAAAGTTGTTGCTGGACGTAAAGATCCGGCAAGAAACTAGCCAGTTACTCTTATTAAGCGCCAATTTTTATACAATGGTTTATTATCCTCATACCAAGTCATACAGTCTAATGCAATACAAAATAAAATAAATAAAAATCTGTTCATTTTTCCACCAAAACACTAGATATTGTCTTAGAACTAAGTAGGTACTTAGAAGTAGGTGTGCAGCCTATAGTCAGCCAACATGCAATGTTCGGGAGGACTGGAGCCTAAACTAGGATAGTCCTGTATTTCAGGACTCCAGGTACTCCCACCCGAACTATAACCATTAGGTTGCAATATTGATGTGAAGATAATAACAATTTATAATAGCTGGTGATAAAAGTAAAAGAGAGCCGTGTATGTATAGAGTACTATGTTTGTGAGTGTACTTGTGTGTGTTTGATTTTGTGTGTATGTGTATGTGTGTGCGTGTGTGTGTTTGTAAGTGTGTTCGTGCGCACGTGAATTTTTTTTGGCGGTAAGAGTGTACGAGCGTGTACTATAATATATTTGTGTGTGTTGTTTGATGTGCTTGCGTTTCGTGTGAGTGATTTTATTAGTTTAACAGAGATTCGGTATTATTGTAGTTAATTTCCAGTAGGTACTTCTTAACGGTGTTTCTGACCCCAGATAGTGTTTTTGGGTAAATATTTAACGTCGAGTTAAGATTGTTGTAGAGGTGTTTGCCGAGAAAAGGGGTTTGATGACGAAAGAAAGTGGTGTGGTGTTTAATTCTTGGATAGATTTTTGATGGCCTGCGGCAATTGGACTGAATTGTGGGAGGGACATAGGTAAGGTTCTTGTGTTGGCGTGTTATCGTGTTATGACCTGCATTATAAATAGTTGTCTGACGGACAAGACTTTAGCGTCATTGTACAGACTAGAAGTGGGATATAAGAACGGTTTTCTGAGCATTACTTTGAGTAGGGATCGTTGTGCACGTTCAAGCTTTATGATTCTCTCTCTCTCCCCCCCCCCCCCCCCCCCCCCCCCCCCATACTGGTATGCAGTATGTGAGAATAGACTGTACTAGGGCATAATATATCATCATCATCATCATCATCAGCCCATTTAAGTCCCCACTGCTGGGGCACGGGCCTCCCTCAATCACATGAGGGGTGATTGCCGTACTCACCACGCTTGGCAGACGGGTTGGCGAGGGTTTTGATATAAATGCAGAGTTTTCCTTCTCTGCCGTGCGCCGTGTGGTCCCCGGCAGAGTAGAATAGGTCACCCTCACTCTTACCGAGGTGTCGTAAAAGGCGACTAAGGTAAAGCTGCTGGCATAATATATGGTTTTTAGCAAATCAACCTTCAGTATATTCCTAAGTTTTTTGAATATCCAGATTAACTTCCTCAGGCGAGCAGATAAAAGGTCGATCTGTGCATTCCATGAAAGTGTCTCATCTAGTTGTACACCGAGATATCTAATCACACTGACTCTTTCTAGTGGAGTACATGAGCAATCTGGAGAGTTGGGACTGGAGCATATGTGAACCTTTAGAGTGATAGCATTTGATTTAGGCTGGGTGGACTTATTGATCGAAAAGGTGATATACTTTGATTTTTGGATGTTTAATGTCAAGAGGTTTTTGTTTAGCCAGGATGCTGCTAATTTTAGACCCTGTTCCGCGTATGAATGTACTTCGAACGAGGCATGAAAATTAAACAAATTAAAAGCAAAACATGAAGTAAACCGAAGCAGACTATCCCCAATGGTGGCACCTTTTCACAACTATGACCTATGTGTCAGCCATCATTTCTTCACTCAACCATATTAGAGGGAATGTAATGACCCGCCACATAGCGCCATCTCCTTACCTTAATACTTGACCTGATAGTAGTAGAAAGCTAATTATAACAGTTCGTATGTCTTAACTAATGACATATCAACACATTGCTTAATATTCCTTTTGGGTGTGAGAACATTAGGTACTGCGCTATTAAAATTCAGGTAATGTGAAAGGAGCTGCAGATTTCAGTGCATGTCGCACTACGTGAGGTGGCTCCATCTACAGGAGGATTTAGTTAAGCGGTGTCTTACCGGGCCCACGACGAGGGAATTCCAGCTGACATGTTGGCTTAGCAAAATGCTGGCAACGTTTTGGATAAATAAGCATTAGCATAAAAATATTGCGTGCAAAATTTATTTAAAATATTTCAGCTACTAAAACGTTATTTTTTCAAATTTTTGAATGGCATACTGACATTTAGTAAACTACCCTTCCCGTGCTAAGTATATTAGGATCTAAAAAGGCTGCGGCTTTTAACTGCATAGTTTACGACCATGTCTAATAGAAACCGGAGGCTCATAAATATTTGCCACAATAAAATAAAATTCATACTTACCTAAGACTTTTCTGCCTTAGATGTAGAACATAAAGTCCTTCTTGAAGCGTTTCTTGCATTTGCAAAATTAAATTAAATACACTCACTAAATGTCAATTTTAATTAAGGCATAAAAAATAACAACTTTTTCACGATGAGTTATTATTACGTATTAAAATTAACTATCGGGCGGAAACACTCTCCCTAGTACAGCCAATGCCTGGCCACGCCATAGATTTCATTAGACTTAATTGAAAAATAAAAAGTATTCCTTTACTTACATCGCATTCAGCTCTGTCTTGCCTGCCATCCCACAGTTTAGTCTACAAATGCTACTACCCAACTGTATTTATAAGAGACCTAAGGTGACAATTGTGTTATCAACATAAAAAATTCTAATGCCTTTGGAATAACGTTTACAATCGAATAGCACCCACAAAATCTTATTTCCTTTCGTATTAATCAAATCCAAATGGCAAAGTTTGGTTGCTACAAAATGTAAGATGCCTTAATTCTTTGCGGTTTAAAGGCGAGTTTGCCGTAATCCAATATCTGCAGATATGCCGTTGCTATACCTAGGCAAAGTTTCTAGTACTAAGTGCATCGAGATCGCTCTACGTGCATCCGTTCGCAATGTCAGTTGGAAATTTCTCGTTACCGCAATAATCCACCTTCGGGTTGAAATAACGTTTTGCAATATTTCACAATTCGCGTGAGCGACTTGTGGTTATGCTGTATAATATTATATTTTCACTTGCTTACGTCCAACGCAGACTGAGTTAGAAAATGCAGACAAAAGGTAATTTTTCTGACATCACTCGGTCTTGTTGAAAGAATAGTGTGTGAATATTTTTAAACTTCCTCAATAGTGTTAGTGATTTTTGTAGAATTTTAGAAAAAATAAACTTAATATTATCAGCTATATTATTTGATTGGAAAATACTATACTGATCATTTAGCTTTTAACAGTGGTCTCGCGGATTACATGTAATCCAGGGAGGTAACAAATTGAATACTTTGCAGATGGTTTTTTGTAAGCTCAGACTATGCACTCCTGGTATCGGTGGTAGTTTTGGGACAGGGTGTAAGATCCTCAACTTCATCATCTGTGTCAATAACAGGGACTCGCGCGTTGACTGCTAGGTTAGGTTAGGACCTATTTTCCCTGCGGGCGACCACATAATTTATTGGTGACTTATGAAAAACATACGTAAATTTTGAGTGTTTTTTATAGTTTAAATTGATAAGTAGATGCGTTTTTTCTATACTAAAGGCGGACAAATGAGCAAGCAGGTCACCTGATGGAAAGTAATCAGCGCCGTTCATGAACGTCGGCAAAATCAAAGAGATCGCTAATGTGTTGACGGCCTTTTTAAAAAAGAGTACGCTCTTCTCTTGAAGGTCCCTAAGTAACAGCCACGTAGCCATTCGGAAATACTCCTGCAGCCAAACCGAACCGTTTCACAGTAAGTTTTATAGATTATATTAATAAAGAACACGGCTTCAAAATATTTTTAATTCTAAAACGGCCTGAAACTAAAACTAACTAAATTTGTAATTCTAGCGACCAGGCGAATATTTGAGGGGCACGACATTATAATCGTCCAAATTCATCGCTTTCGAGCCCAGGGTACATTTAAACTATGCTCCAGGATTTAGTAACACTGATTTATTTTAGTTTTTTAAATTACAATGAAACTACTGCTATTGGACATTTGCAGTGAACGAATAGACCAACTGGATTAAGGTTTCCTTTTTGCTCATGAAAAAATCAGAGAAGTTGTTTAAATATTATGGGCCTGCGATCTCTCCTTTGCAAGGTGCATGTTTTGATCTACTGAGCTATTATTGTTCTAACATTTAGCTACTAACTATTCTCCACATTCATTAACGACGGCTGCTCAAGAGATTCGTTCCCCGGGTTGAGCTAAACATATGTTAGGTACATATGTTTAGCTCAACCCGGGGAACGAATCTCTTGAGCAGTTTTCGGTAAAAAATTCTTAGTGTCAACCCGGAGTCTCGAAGTTGGTGGTCATCTACCCCTGTGCCTTGGAAAGCACGTTAAACCGTTGATTCTGCGCCCAATCCCTCTCCGGTCGTGTCACGCAGGTGTCCCATCGGAATATGTTGTTAAGGAAATAGAGAGTGCACTTGTGTTTGCGCACACACTTGAACACAATAATATATCCTGAGTACGTGGCTAATCGTTGAGTTTTGCCGCCGTAGCCGTAATCGCTTGGAGAATTTTTTTTTATACCATTAAATTGAATCACTTAAAATGACTGCTATTATTACACATTTACTCTTTAAATAAACAAGTTTCTAGAAACAATATCCACACTTTAATTACATCTCAAACCTAATAATAACACGCAATCATTTTATTAATCTCATCACACGCTTAGGTTTATTGCTCCTGTTTCAAAAGCCGTATGTATACAGTCACGTTTAATTAATTCTAGGCATCTAATTTCATAGCACATATCTCGTAAATGAAAATTGTGGATTCGCTGTAATTATGTAAATTGACCTTAATAATGACAATGGAAATTGAACAATAAAGCGAGTTGATAGATTGTTGCCGCAGAACCGACAACCGATGGGGTAAACGAGTTCTAGAGTGGAGACCGCGTCTTGGCAAACGTAATGTAGGGCGCCCTCTGGCTAGGTGGGGGGACGATCTGCGCAGGATGGCTGGCAAGAGCTGGATGCGAGAAGCCATGGATAGATCACAGTGACGAACAATAGGAGAGGCCTACGTCCAGCAGTGGACTGCGATAGGCTGATGATGATAGATTGTTGTATACAATATTAACGTGTCACTATTCCTTGATGACAGTAATCTAACAATATGTATTATAATACAAAAATTAATGTTCAGGTCTATGGAAAAAATTAGAATGTTACTTTCGTCTGGAAAAAATATGTAATATTTTTTACAATACATATAAAAATCGTCAAAAACAAGGCTTATAAGATTAAGAACTCATGATTTTCAAGACTAAAACATAATTGTGTTAAAATGTAACAATATTTATTCATAAATATTTAATCAAGATGTCCTCAAATTCTTCGTGATCTTTTTTATTACTTACTTTTTGCTTTCGCTTACAAAACATTTTTGTAAATACAAAACTATATCTGCAAAAAAACGCAACTGCAGTAAAAATGCCGTGTTACCCTACGCCAATAAACACCGCCAAAATACCATATTTTTATCGTTTACATCCCGAAAACCCCACAATAGGTATCGTGAATGAAGTCCATTAAGCATGTTAGATCAACAAAATAAGCGAAAAAAATATCTGCTGTTTCATAAAAAATAGAATATCCATCCGGCAATAATGTAGGGAACAACAGATTTTTTTCGCTTATATTGTTGATCTAACATGCTTAATGGACTTCATTCACGATACCCATTATGAAGTTTTCGGGGAGTAAACGATAAAAAAATGACGGTGTATATAGTATACTATACCATACAGTAAATAACCTTTATTGCATAATATCATCATCATTCAGACAATAGTCTGATTTTTATCTTAGAATAAGCTAAGGTAGCCCTCGACTCCCACAGTAATTAAATTAAAAACAAAATATGTCTTATAATTGGTTATAATGATTATAGCTAATTGTAAGAGCTTACTTCTTACGATTCTATGTTGTCTACTTTTTACAACAATGTTGTGAATGCTTGTAAAGGCTTACATATAGGTCCTCAATAGACAAGTGCTACCTACGTAAATGTTTGTATGTTAAGCTGTAAGCATTCCTAATAAATAAATAAATGATAAATAAGGTCACCTGAACAGTGATAAGGAATCGATTCATATCTCGTTCATTAAAATCGGCGGGGTACTTTAGGCTGAACCTTGAAACATACTTACATACTTCAGTGAATAGGCTGTTACTAAACAGACATGACCTATCCTCGGCCACATCATCACTTACCATCAGGTGAGATTGTGGCCAAATATCTGGCAATTCTAATATATATAAAAAAAAATACATAAATAGACTGCTAAAATCATAACCCTTCTCTTTTACTTATCCGTAGTCTGGTAAAAAAACTGTAACAAATTGACGTATATCGAAGGTTCCTGAACGACAAACAGGCTAAAAGCCGGACGTATGCCCGGCCTTTGAGTTAGACTGATGGAATTACGTCTCCCCAGCATTACAGTTTTAAAAATTAATATATGCACCGCTGACGGCAAGCGCAGCGTCTTTGCGACGTTAAAGGTAAGGGAGGGATATATCGATGTTTTTGATATCGATAAAACATTTTCTTCCTGGACGTTTTGATTACCTACCCTTGCAGTCGACTAGAATTGTGACAGTCTTTCGGCATAAGTACTCGTATTAAATTTAAGTTTTTTCTGATATGAAAGGTTGGTCTTTTTAGCTTCAATAGTCAATCTAATTATATATGAACAATACCTGAATACAATAATATTATGGTGTCATTAAGTCATTATTAATACGTATTAATAATACTTTATTCTAGTTCGTTAAAATGTTTAACTACAACTATAATATTCCTTTTTGTATAATTTGGTTTTTAGTAGATACAATAATTATAAGCATTCCGCCCAAAAGAAGCCTTCACAGAAAAGACAGTGATTTGAACCTCTGATTCCTTTAAAATATTGACGTCTTCTATACAATCAATCTCAATTGTAAAAGCTAAAATTTTAACATAACCATGGTCAATATGATCATTTTTCTGTCCTGCTCTCAGCCTATCTTTATCATCATCTCAGTGTGTTACTCCTGGTTTAGTATTTGGGGAGTTTGGTAATTACAATGAATTTTACCAGTTTACTCACGTTTCAAAAAGTAACCGAAACGTGCAGGTTTCCTTACGATATTTTCCCTCACCGCGAGGCTTATGGTTTTTTTTATATAAGAGGTGGCAGACGAGCAGACGGTTCACCTGATGGTAAGCAATTCCGCCGCCCATGGAACCCGCAACACCAGTGGAGTCACAAGTGCGCTGCCAACCTTTAAAAAAAGGTTTAAAATAATACCTTTATTTTTTTTTATTGTAGATAGGTAAGCGTTTGACCATATTTCACCTGATGGTAAGTGATAATATGGTCTAAGATGTAGCACGATTACCTAGAAGATACCTATTCACTGGCGCTTTGAAAAACCCCAAATTGTAGCTTCTAGGGAACACCTCCTCAGGCAGCTGATTTCAATGTTTTACAGTACGAATAAGGAAACAGGATTCAAACCTCTTTGTGCGGACTTTTGGTATTTCTACCATGTACCAATGTCGATTGAGGGTCTGCCTGGTGGAGTGGTGGAAGAACGGGGATGCTCTAATGGCATTGTACAGTTATGTGGCGCACTCTCCAAAATTTACACATAGATTGAATAATCCAGACTGTGCATGCTCTAAATCGTACCTACGACTTTCCTTTAAAGTCTCAGGTAGGTAACTAAACGGAATCTATTTAAAAAATCTAAGCTGCAGCATCTCGGAAAGCACTTATACTATTAAAGAATATTATTCATAACTTTATGGTCTGCGTTTGCACTCGGAATTTGGTTTACCGCCAAAAGATAAACTTATGGCGAACATTTTCAGTGCAAACAGACCAAAAGTAATGCACAATTATAAAATAAATAGTATAAGTGTTTGCCTAGGGAGTCGAGATTCAAAATTGTTAAAAATAGATCCGGTTTAGTAGCTATCAATTGAAATCAATTGGCGTCGCTAGTGTACCCACCCGTCGCCTTAAGAAGGCGCACGCTGTAAGCCACCGAACTACGATAGCTCCTATTAGCTTATCTTGGGAAGGACGGTTTACATTTTTATCGATGCCCGACTTCTCTTAACTGCCCCATCCCTAACCGTATATTTCTAAAAATAGTGCCGTTACTGTTTTACTTTGTGAGTTATAGTTGAAGTTCCCCGTAAGTGCATTGTTGTGAATTTTGTATGAAATCTTTGAGCGGATGAATGGAACGCGGTTAGCTGAACGAGGGTATTGTCTTTGTAGTTTATAGTTTTAGGTATGCAAATGAGATAAAAAGCTTATTTTGGCTTGGACAAAAATATATTTACGTAAAAGCGTACTCCCTTTTAAAAAAGCCGGCACCTGTGACACTTTTGACGTGATAGGTGTCCATGGGCGGCGGTTATCGCTTACACTCAGGTGATACGTCTGCTCGTCTGCCCCCTATATCATAAAAAAAAATTCACTAGCTTTCGGCTCGAGGCGTGAAAAATATATCTCAGCATAAAAAAATTATTTAATATTATAAAAAATCGATTAAGCCTTCAGTAACCGTAGGCCCAATCCGAGGGAAAGGGAGGTAAAGGTTGACAACGCAATTGTGACTCCACTGGTGTCGCGAATGACCATGGGCGGCGGCAATCGCTTACCATCAGGTGACCCGTCTACTCGTTTGCCACCTATCACATAAAAAAAAATATAACATCTCATTTAAAAAAAGTTTTCATGTGGCAAACAATGTCTTTTTTTTCTAATCTGAGTGCATATTCCTCTAGAGAATCCTACTCGATATGTATTTATGGGTTTAAGATCGATGATATCCTACCGTACAGGTGGCTGGAATATTAAAGATGAATTGTTAAAAATATTCACGTGATAAAAAAAAGCAATAGCGGCAGCCAACATGATCGTCACATAGCTTAGCACTAATTGTGATAACACATTTAAATATAGCCTGGTCAGTATAAACAAAAGCTCCACAAAGACATAATTAGGGAGGATTCGACCAATCTTAGTCCTATACTAAGATTACTGAAATGCACGCATCATGAATTAAAAAATATACTATATACATTTCTGCTATCTACTAGCACTGATACAGTTGAGTCGTCCTAAAGCCGATCTGCTAACTACAACATCACACATACACATACACACACTCACACACATACACTCTCACACACAAACACTGCCACACTCACTCTCACTCAATCGCATGAACATAAAGTAATGAAATGCTTTGTTTTTCTCTATGATTATTAGAAATTTTTGGTACTTTCTTGCCATTGTATAATTTCAGCTCACTTTAATTTTTCTTAACCGAATCTCCCTCATAATGTTGTGCTGTATATGTGTTTGTTTGTTTGTATACGTTTTATTATTTTGTTTTAGGTGGTGTAACCCTCAATTAAAAAATAAAAATCAGAATGAGTAAAATATCCTTACACCGGTCAATTTCTCATTAAAAACGTGTCTCTTTAATCGCTCGACATTGGCAGAGTTATATAAGTTCGCCGTGGGCAACACAGTAGCAGCCATAATAAAAAAAAATCTCTAAAATGTGGATATAACAAAGTATTATAATTACGTTGTACTAATCAAATTGTCAATTGTTTTGGGAAGACACTGGCTTCCATAACACAGTTTAAACTAGTTTGGCAGCCAGGGTTTCATAGATTTTATGTAAATTGTGAATTGGTACAAATAAAGATTTTTGTATTTTTTCTGTATTTGTATTTTGTATACTAAATCTAAATATAGTACTGTCATTCTGTACCAATCTGACGTTATGCCATAGATTTTTCCACAGATAAAGATTGATCGAATCCGGCCTTAAGGTGACGGGTAGGGCACCGGTAGCGACGCCAATCGATTTTAATTTTTAGCCACTAAACCGGATCTTTTTTAAACAATTTCGGGGTAACACTCTCTCGGCAAACACTATACCGTTTATGAGTGTTCCGTAAACATTTATTCACGCCAAAAGCGGCCTACTTTTGGCGTGAATCAATTATTTGCGCACAAAAGCGGACCCAACATTTGTTCATGGTATTTAGAACTAAAAATTAAAATCGATTGGCGTCGCTAGTGTGCCCTACCACAAGTCACCTTTAATAGATAAGTCCCAGTCTCTGGACTATTTAGTTAAATGTTTGCTTAGGGTCAGAACCAAACCTACAGCCCTTAAAACGTGAGCCATAATCACTGTAGTCTACGTTTTAAAATCTTCGTTTTAACACTGATGATACTGCCGCCTGAACTTTTTCTCTTTTTTTTATAGGTGGCAGACACGCAGACGGATCACCTGATGGTAATCGATTGCCGCCGCCCATTGAAACCCGGGACACCAGCGGATTCACAAATGCGCTTCCAACCTTTAAACCGCCCTTTCCCCCGAATGGGCCTCCGGTGCCCTCACTTGTGCACTGAAACACAGCACAATGCTGCTTCACGCCAGTTTTTTGTAAGGCCGTGGTATCACTCTAATCGGAGTCGGCCCATTCATGCCGAAGCGTGGCTTTTCCATGGTCAAAAACTTGTCCTAACACAGGAGATGTTTGTATGTAAGTAATTCCATGAGCTACTCCTGTATTCATTGCCCTCACGTTGTTTCGGGGCCAACAGTTTTTAAAATACGAGAACTTTAATACAAACTTTCAACTCCTATTTTATTCGCTTAAAAAAGGAATGATTTTCGAAAAAAAAAATGTGTTTCATGATTTATTTTTTTATAAAAACACAGTATATTGGCTCTTCTTAGCCTGATGGTAAGCAAGACAAGAGCCCAAGTTGCAATTACAATGGAAACGATGTCAAGGCATCACCCATCAAGGTTCGATGAAAAAAATGTTTAGAGTTTCAATTCTAAGTATGGGGACTCCCCTAAAATTTTTTTTTCCTATTTTTGTATAAAAATCGTAATGCGGTTAACAAGATACATCTATTTCAATACTATAGTTCTTATGGCTTCGGAGAAAAAGAGGCTGTGACATACGGACGGACGGACAGACAGACAAACATGACGAATCTATAAGGGTTCCGTTTTTTGCCATTTGGCTATGGAACCCTAAAAACTGAATTTCATTCGAATAACTTTTAAAAACGGGAATATTTCATACCTACTAATTTTGTACCCCAGTTTTATCACCTTAATGGGTGAATTGACCAAAACTCCTTTTTAAATGCTCCCACATGCTATAAAAGCAAAATTACACGTATCTTACCTTCATTGTATCCACAATGGGAGAGCCATGAGAGGCTCGACCAGAGTGAAACCACGGCCTCACCCAAACTGGCGTGAGGCAGTGTCTCTGCTGTGTTTCGCTGCGTGAGTGAGAGCAATAGAGGCCCAATCCAGGAAAAATGATGATTTAAAGGTTGGCAGCGCACTCCACTGGTGCTGTCCACACAGAGGACACCCACTGTCCATCGGCGGTAGCGATAGCTTACCTTCATGTGATCCGTTTTCTCGTCCTGCAATAGAAAAAAAAGGCCCTGCGTTGATAGATCAGTCAGTTAGCTTTTGCTAATATAGATTTTTTTTTTATATGAGAGGTGGCAGACGAGCAGACTGATCACCTGATGGTAAGCAATTCCGCCGCCCATGGACACCCACAACACCATATCCACAATACCTGTGGAGTCACAAGTGCGCTGCCAAACTTTTCCCCTTCGCCCCATTGGGCCTCCGGTAACCTCACTCACACGGCGAAACAAGCGCAGGCGCTGCTTCACACCGGTCTTCTGTGAGGCAGTGGTATCACTCCGGTCGAGCCGGCCCATTCATGCCTAAGCGTGGCTCTCCCACATTTAGATTTAAATTTAACCTATAAATATCGTAAAGTTTGATTAACATTTTTAAAAGTCAATAAAAAGCCTTACTCGTTTGATCGCAGTCACGTCGTTCATCAGATCAAAAGGCTAACTTGGAGGTAAAATATAGCGAAGAGCTTGTTCAGCGATCTCGGCCTGGAACTATTCACCAAGAGTTTGTCGACGAATTGCGCTGGATCGAGTTTCAGTTGCATTGAAAATAATCTACAGAAGAAATGGAATCTAAGAGATTGGATATTTGTGAGTAATGATAGCCAAGAGATATAAAAATAAAAATGCTTTATTGCTTACCGAGTTACTTAGACTAACAAAGATTTAGGTTTATTTATTAAGATATAATAATCTAATTACTGTGTTATACATTTGTCGAAATGAGCAGGGGATCCCAAACTTGGCTCAGCCTGTATCTTGGGCAAGTAACAGTAAATAAATAAATAAGTTAATTGTATGTTAACCAGTAACTTATTTATTTATACTGTTACTTGCCTCTGTATTTTTGTATTAACATTGCTTATATTATTCATAGTTCACGTCACTATATAAAAAAACCGGCCAAGTGCGAGTCGGGCTCGCGCACAAAGGGTTCCGTAGCAGCAAAGTCCAAAATTACAGTTAAATCAACCTATCTCAAAAACTATAAGAGATACTTTGATCAAACCAAAAATCGTTGAAAGAGTTAATTAGCATGCATCACCTCTATTTTTTTTAGAATTTTATACCCCGTAGTTATAAAAATAGAGGGGGGGGAACATACTTTTTACGACTTTGAGAGCTGATATCTCAAAAACCGTTCACTTTAAGAAAAATGTTTTTTAGAAAACTTTATATCATTTTAAAAGACCTTTCCATTGATACCCCACACGGGTATGTACATCGAAAAAAAAAATTTCATCCCTCAGTTACATGTATGGGGGGCCCCACCCCCAATTCTTTTTTTTACTATTTAGTGTCATATTTTTGTAGCGGTTCATACAACACATATTCCCATCAAATTTCATCACTGTAGTACTTATAGTTTCCGAGTAAATCGGCTGTGACAGACGGACAGACGGACAGACGGACAGACGGACATGACGAAACTATAAGGGTTCCGTTTTTGCCATTTTGGCTACGGAACCCTAAAAATGACAACTGTGTCAATATTGAAGAGCGAAATCCCCTAACACAAGCAATTCTTTTTGCATAAAAGATTCTCACTATTGTAAAGCGTCTCTGTAAGTTGTCGAAATAAAGATTTTTCATTTTCATTTTCATTTTTCATATTTATTTATTTATTTAATTACAGGGTTACCAACATTAGTTACAGCAAGTTACAATAGATACATTTAACAAATGTTGCTTCTGGCTAACTGCACTTACAATTATAGGTTAACCACAATTATAGGTTTATCAATTAACAGAGTTACAGTATCAGTTAAGAAATTAAATAAAGCTTAGGTCTGAAAGTAAATAAAAAAAAAATGTCTGTAATGTGCTTTTTAGAAGAAATGTCATATTTTAAATGGTGAATTTAAGATGTTATGATCGATTCTGTTGCGTTATAGTCCAGAGTGAGTAACCATTCAAACAGTGCCGTCTTCGCCTGCTGCAGTGTAGACAGTTTTATACCGGTGTAATAGTATCTTGATAATTAAATTAATGAATTACACTAGTCTAGAAAATTTCAACTTTTTTTTCACCACAAAATATGTCAGTCGTTCATATGTTTACTAAATTGTAGTCGTTGATTATGATTCTGTAATCAACGTGGGAGAGCCACACTTCGGCGTGAATGGGCCGGTCCTTGAGTGGAGACCGCGACTCGGTAAGCGTAGTGTAGGACGCCCTGCGACAAGATGGAATAAATGAATAATTTACTTTTATTGCACGCAATTCTTTTCACAATAGGAGAGACTGATTTCGGTATAAATGGGCCAGGTTGAGGGGAGTGATACCGGGGCAATGAAAATCAGTGTGAAGAGGCGCCTGCCTGAAAATTACACGTTTCGGATTTTTTCTGTAAACATGATTAATTTGGTCTGATTTCACTGTCAAAGGGTTGCAAAGGTCAGACGGGCAGTCGCTTTCTAGGTGTACCCGGTGGCTGATGATTGATTGGGTCCCTCTTCACACGGAACCACATTTTTAATAGGTGCATATTAAGTAACTACTGGCAGATATAATTATATTCGTATCTTTTTTATTACAGCTTTTCGTCATTACATTGAGTTAACCTTAGCCTACCCTGCTCTGCCCCCTTCTCTACTATTAAATGTCCTTTCTGTTGGCTGGTAGAAATTTCCCTTTCAGCGATAAGACCGCCGAAATTGAACACAGAATTACCTGTAATGCCTAGTACTTAAGTTGTGTATTTTGTGCAAAAAAGTATATCTATCTATTGATTTATCTCTGAGGCCCGCCTCTGCTCTCTGCGCTACTGTTTATGCGCAGTTTCTGACTTTATTTTCTGTGAAATTAGTTCACTGGTATTTTTTTTTTTATAAAGAGTCGCGGAGTTACAATTTCCCGGCGTAGCTTAAAGCCATTCGCGTACTAGCCTAGCCAATTTTTGTTCTTATACTATATAAATGTAATTAAATAAAAAATAATTCTTCAATTATACTTCGAATTAAATTAATTCCATTGAAGGATTCAATTAAACTCATCATCATCATCGTCATTTCAGCCAATAGACTTCCACTGCTGGACATAGGCCTCCCCCGATGTTCTCCACACAGATCGGTCCTATGCCGCCCGCATCCAATGGATTCCCGCGATCTTCACCAGATCGTCGGTCCACCTTGTGGGGGGCCTGCCACGGCTGCGACTTCCTGTACGTGGCCTTCACTCAGGCTACCAATTAAATTATAAAATAAAATATATCTCAGTAAAATATCAAATAACCACAGACTTACGTCTTTATCCTGACGACTTTTATTTTCATTCAGATAACAACGGCTGAACCATTCCAGTTCAATTCAATATTTTCCCCAGTGCTATACTTAGCACATTGGAAAATGTTGAATTCCTTGAATCGCATGACCTTACACTCTGACAGTCAGCTACCTCCGTAACATTCAATTACCGTTCTGCTTATCAGACTCTACAGGCGGAACCCACGTTATGTAATTAAAGAAGGCACGCGAACAGACTATCCATCTGATACTTCGAGAACCCTCGCAGTTATTTGAATTAAAAAAATAATTTCTTTGCGAAATAAGCGTCGTGGAACGTGTAACGTAACTATTTTTATGTGATGGGTGACAAACGAGCAGACGGATCATAACAGCAGTGGCGTCACAAGTGCGCTGCCAACCTTTAAACCCCCCTTTCCCCCCTCACTCACGCAGCGAAATACAGCACAGAGTGCTGCATCGCGCCGGTTTTCTGTGAGGCCGTGGCATCACTCAGGTCTAGCCGGCCCATTCATGCCGAAGCGTGGTTCTCCCACGGTCAAAAACTTATTGTCTTATTGCTCCTCCCTTTTTTTCATACGCTAGTTGGCAGATCAGCAGGCGGATAACGAGATATTAAGCAATTGCCGCCACCTTTGAAAACCCGCAACACCAGGAGAGTCACAAGTGCGCTGCCAACCTTTAAACTCGCTGGATTGGACTTCCGGTAGTACAACGCATGGCTTCGCTCCGGTGTCCTGTGAGGAGATATCACTCTGATCCAGCCGGCATGTTGATGGAAAAGCTTGCCTGGCCCACGGTAATAAAAAGGAAAAAGTAAGGTTTTTCGTTCTCGACTGAAAATAAATTACAGACCGAGAACCGAGATCGAGAATAGCCAAAGCGTAAAAAAAATGGTTTTAACTTTTGAATACAGTATACTGTACTGTACTGTGCTGTACAGTACTGTATTCAAAAGTTGAAAGCATTTTGTTTACGCTGGAATATAATAAACAGTAAGCGGTTTAACAAAGCTAATTGTTGTAATAATCAAAGTTGAATAATAATAAATTATAATAAAACAATTTCGTATTCACTCTTCAAAGACCTCGCACGGTAACATTGGACACCGTTCCAAATAAAGGTACAACCTCGGTCATGACCGAGAATTTCGGCTGTTATAGGCCAAGAACCGAGACTGATTTCTCTTTGAATTTGTAGCTTGCCGAAAGGAAGAAAATAAATGGTGATGTGATTTTTGAATTTTAATCAATTTATTGTAATTCAAAAAGTAATCTCTCAGATAGAAGTAGATGGCGTTTAACTCTACGAGCACGTGTGCGCGTTATGGCCCCTCAGTCGAAATTGTTCCTTTTCACATTACGAATTTATCGCCGCCTCCAGTACGTATCTCTTGCTGGCGATTTATGAGGGTTGGATGCAAGTATCGGTTTCCAGTTATTACAATATCTACAGCTAATACATACTAATATGTAGAAATTCAAGGGAGTTCTCTTTTGAGATATTGGAGCATACATTTGGAACAGTGAAGTATGAGCGTTGAGTGGTTCTGTTTGGGAAGAGAATATTACATTACAATATAACAAATAACATTGCATAATCTGGGGGCACGGCAGTGCCCCCGCCATGTCGAGCAAAAAAAGCGGCACGCCCGTACCAATCCTTTCTCGAAGTAATTCAGGCTATTTTCGACTCCGCTATAATTTCGTTGTGGATAAAACAAAAAGCCTGAATTTGCAGTACCTGATCAGGCATTGCATAAACACGGTATATTTAAAATTTCAGTCAATTTGAACCAGTAGTTTAAGAATGACAACTTGTTAAAGTTTCTTAATTTTGTCACTCACTCACTGACTGACTGACTGAGTCAGTGAGTCAGTCAGTGAGTGAGTGATCATCGTACCGATCATCATAAGTCCAAGGTACTTTTAGCAGACATAGAAGCTTAAAATTTAGAATACAAATAGAATAGAATATTTAGTGTCGTGATCTTGGGAAAACTTATTTTTTTTGTAATTTCAGTCCAGTTTTCTAAATACACGAGCTGCATGATTAACTTTGTAATCTCATATAAATGTATAGGATTACAAAGTTCCGTTTGCAAGTTGAAGGTTAAAGTACCGGAAAGAAAAAAGTAGGTGGACTACAAAAAGAAATGATATCCCATAAAAAACAAAGCTTGTCAAAAAGTCCAAATCCCGCACTCAGTTGTTCTACGGTGAAAAGTTGTGAGATCTATGTTACCAATCTCGGTTCTTAACTTGGCAATCGGTTATTGAATATTTGAGTCGGCCATTGCATGAAAGCCCAACCGATTGCCAAGTTAATAACCGACTTGGTAACATAGATCTCATAACTTTTCACGGTAGAACAACTGAGTGCGAAGACTTGGATTTTTTGACAAGTTTTGTTTTTTATGGGATATATTTGTTCCAACACAAAACTTTATTTACGATAAAACCATTTTTAACGACTTAAAATAAGAAGGAGATTCTATAGATAGGTAGATAGATATTCTTTATTACACAAAGACAAAATGCAAGTATGTACAAGTAAGTACTTATAAGATATTGTACAAAATTATTAAAAATATTTTTCTGCAAAAAAACCGCCTTCAAAAACCACGAACTAAAAAGTGTAAAATAATATTTTTATCACTTTATAGACTTCGAATAACATTTTATAACAGTTCACTCGAGAAAAGGTTTTACCGAAGTCGGCGCCTATTTCCAATTGAATAATTGAATGTTGTAGTAAATTACAAGTAAGTACTTATAAGATATTGTACAAAATTATTTATTTAATGAACCGGACATAATACCACGTTTTCTATGTTCAACTGTATTTTTTTATGTTTGATTTTCACCGATTTCTCCGTCAATTATTGACCAATTTGCACAGTTTTTTTTGCACAGTTAGTACTACAACATTCAATTATTCAACTGGAATTAGGTGCCGACATCGGTAAAACCTTTTCTCGAGTGTACTGTTATAAAATGTTATTTGAAGTCTATAAAGTGATTATTTTATACTTTTTAGTTCGTGGTTTTTGAAGGCGGTTTTTTTGCAGAAAAATATATTTTTCAAGCTTTTTAGTGTTTCATTTTTTGGCCTTCCTCTTCCATCCTTGCACCAAATAACTAAAAAACTAATTATGAGTACAGTATTAAAGAGTTATCCTTTTAACTCCTTACCGTTGAGGAGTTGACCTTTTCCATCATCAGCAGGGCCACAAAATTAATACAGTCAGCCGTAAAAAGCTGGTGCAGTTTTGAAAAAAAGATACAAAAACATTACGTGTCCTTATAAAATTAGAGAGTTCCTCTCGATTTTTCCAGGATCCCATCATCAAATCCTTATATTCTGATCATGGTACTAATCCGGGACTATCTATTTCCAACTAAAAAAATTTCATCTAAATCGGTTCATACATGGCAAGTAATCAGGCGAACAAACCTATGTTTGTTCACTATTGTACAGTGCGTCCACATTGTACCAATTGTTTGTTGTGTGGCGTTATGGTTCTCAATTCGACATGACTGTGAATACTATTATTCACATGTCGAATTGAGAAACTCCTTTTTAGTCTCCTTAAAGTCGGTTAGTAAAAGGCTGGCAACGCAACTGCATTTATTTTGATGTCTAGGCGCGGTTGATCTAGTGGTTTATGTACCAGGCCGTGATCTCGAGGTCGTGGGTTCAATTCCCAGGTCGAGCGAAAACTGTGTTTCGATTTTTTCGAACATAGCTCGAGTTTGTGATCACCAATCCGCATTTGGCAAGCATGGTGATTAGGCCTTATCCCATCATAGTAGCGATAACTTGACTTCTATGATGGAGGCCTTTGCCCTGCAGTGGGACAGTTTATAGGCGGATACTAGGAGCGGTGGTGATTACTTATCATAAAGTGATCCGTTTGATCGTCTGCCACTTTCGCATAAAAAATCCTGGATAGCCGATAACTGATTCAAGAGTTTTTCTTAGTTTCGTAGCACTTGAAGTCATAGATGCTACGAATGTTGACCTTGAGAGAAACACGGAGGATCACCGAAACACAGCTAGCATATTTACCTACTGTGATAGAGCGCAGGTTACGTTTCATACAGCTACTGTTTGGTATTATTGCGGTTACGCCGGTCCATTCATGCCGAAGCGTGGTTTTCCTATGATTGATTCATCTCACGGATTTTATAATTTCAGGAATTAAATATATGCGGTTGCCATCTGGTTTCGCAGCTCTTAAACTTCTTTTTGTTCCTTTCTGTCTTATTGTTAACATCTTGTTGTAATTGTGTTCGTGTTTGTGGTCAATAAATGTCTTACTTACTTACTTTACTTACATAAACGAGATTACCAAAACAAGTAGATCGTCTATGTATAAAACCAACAACATTGCTCGTAGCAGCAGCTACGACTCTATACAGTGCTACGACATGCTACGAGACTACGAAAATCGCTACGAGTCGCTCAATAAAATTGCGTATACACAATGTGTTCTCATTTGCTTGAAGCGTTACCTTTTCAACTCACGTCGGGTGTCGTTAAGCGGTGTCAGTACTTTTCCGATGGCTTCAACAGCAATTTCTGTAGCAAAACGATCGCGTTAAATTTAATGATCCATTTATTTTTCTTCACATGATTAAGTATGTAAGTAAATTTGACTGTGACTGAAGTAGTTTTGCATTTGTGAAAAAAGTTTTTTTTTAATATTTATTTAAGGAGCTTGGTCAGAACACAATAAGGATACTTGCGTTATTTAAGTTGATGTATTCGTGCGATGAACACTTGTGTTTGTTCAGTGTCTGGGTGTGATATATATATTTAAGTATGTATTTGTGTTCCTCTGTTGTCTGATATCCGTAACACAAGTGCTTAAACTACTTAGTACGGAATCAGGTCAACGTATGAGATGTTGTGAGAATTATTATTATAAAAAAAAATATAGTCCGTGTGTCACATAAAACCAGCGCCATGGCCTGAAGGAAGTTGAGTGAGCTGCTTTTCACTGATTATCGCGATATACCTTACAAATACTTATTGCCCTATATAAAAAAAGAAAAGTATTTTTACTTTTTTTTTGTCTCCTTTTATTTTTGTAATCTTTCGTTTGATGTTTTAGTTTGTATTTGTTTCTTTTTCTCTTAGTTTAAATATTATATAATTCTACTTGTTCTTTTCTTATCTGTAAAATGTGATGTGTCGTATTTTTAGTGAATAAATGTTTCTATCTATCTATCAAATGCTGTCAGTAGCAAATGTCTCGCGGAGGAGCGACAACGCTCCACCTTATACGAAGGACTCACTCCACGTCCCGAGCGCAAACACTGTACGTACACGTCTGTTGTACACATAATACTCGCCATTGGCATAGCACAGTATATAGTAGTGTGGTACCTGAAGCTGATTGTGTCCCTAGCCTTGTGAAGGATTGTCTCTCCTCCTAACACGAAAGACTCCACGTTCTGAGCTTACACATTGTACACTCTTTTATGATTAGAGCAAGCAAATCGTTTAACTCCTTAGTTAAAGTTAACAATAACATCGACTTGTTTAACACCGTAGCAAGCACTTGCTTAGTGATAATTTTTATTTGTAATAATTAATTTTATTTATAACTTTTAGGCTAAATATTCCAGGCTAAAATCCTTTGTTTTTTTTAATTGTATTTATCTGTATGTTCATCGCGCCGTCTACTGTTACTGTTTTCATACCTACTCCTTAGCTATTTGTGAAAACTTTTAATTGGCCATCAATAACATAAAGTATCTACATATTTTAAAATCTAAATAATAATTTTAAATACCTGGCTGTAAATAAAAAAAATTAAAATAAACGTCTGTAATATACATAATGCGAAGTGTATGTCAGTGAGGTTTCTGAAGGTGATTGCGTATAGGTTATTATAGATAGAGCACTAAGTAACTGCTTGTTATCTCAAGCTAACTCTGTTACAAGCTAATACCTTGCGAAGATTCATTTCTCCATCTAACGCAAAAAATCCCCTCCACAAAGCAATACACACTGTTATCAAATGATAGTGTGTATTGCTAAGTGGTTCGATTATCTCAGCAAATCATTAATAAATAAAATAAATAAAATAAAATAAAAAAATCTTTATTCAATTTAGGTCCACACAGAACACTTATGAATGTCAAAATAGGTACATAATATCTACCGCTGGTTCGGAATGTCGATTTCTACTGAGAAGACACCAGCAAGAAACTCAGTAGTTACTCTTTTCAAATATTGATGTTGTTACAGAGTTTCAATTGAGAAGAGAAAAAAATACAATTATGAAGGTTAATAGACTACTATGAATAACAACTCAAAATATTAATCAATTAACATGACCAAGAATCCTTATCATTTAAATAGTCTTGTACACTATAGTAACCTTTCTTCATTAGGCAGGTTTTGATATGAGACTAAAACTTATCCAGTGATAGGTTAATGACATTTTGTGGTATCTTATTAAATATCTTAATACTTAAGCCAACAAATGAATTACCGATTTTATGTAGTCTGAGAACCGGGACGGCAAGCCTATGTTTATTTCTAGTGTTAAGACTATGACTATCGGACTTTTTAGGAAAAGTGTGCAAGTTCTTACGTACATACATAATGCAGTCGAGGATAAATTGGGAAGCCACGGTTAAAATATTAATTTCTTTAAATATTTCTCTATGTGAGTCACGTGATCTAAGGCTGTATATAGCGCGAATGGCCCTTTTCTGTAATACAAAAATAGTTTGTATGTCAGCAGCAGACCCCCACAACAATAGACCATATGACATCACACTGTGGAAATAGCTGAAATATACCAGCCTTGCCGTCTCGATATCAGTCAGACGCCTAATTTTTCTTACTGCATATGCAGCGGAACTTAGTCTTACTGCCAAGGCAGCAATATGGGGACTCCACTGCAATTTCGCATCTATAGTTATACCGAGAAACATTACACATTATTACATTCCCAGCTGTGTCTAAAGCGATTGCTCTAAAGTCGAGATACACTTAAACTAAGAACTGGATCGCAATTTCTCGTAACTGGTGATGACAAAAAAGCGACTGACCCCTTTCCATCTTGAGCAGCACCTATTGACTCAGCTTCTACCCGCTGCCGTAAAATCAAAATCAAAATCAAATAGTTCTTTATTTGCATAGGCTTGTACACAGCACTTACAAATCGTCATACATTTGAATGACTTATAACTATTTATAAGTACTTAGGTATAATTTACATGTTAATACATATATATGTTGATACATAAAATATACTAAAGAAATAAATGAACATAATGCGATTCTACCACCGGCTCGGAAAGTTGTTTCTGGTGGAGAGAACCGGCAAGAAATTTTTAATCGCCAAACTTTCATACAATGTTGCGTCATCATCATACCAAGCCATACAGTTCAATTTTTTCACAAAATAAAATAAAGGAAATAATAATAAAATAAATATTATGAGGTAAACCGAAGCAGACCAGTCCCCAAAGGTGGCACCTGTTCACAAGTATGACGTATGTGTCAGCCATCATTTCACTCAACCATATTAGAGGGAATGTAATGACCCGCCACATAGCGCCACCACCTCAGAGACATTTGAGTGAGCATGACTACTTAGGTTCCCCTCATAGGTCACAAAAACGTAAAAATGACATCCTTCCATCTCATCTGTAGTCTTCCCAAAAGACCTCATATAATTTTTTTTCAATATTTCTAAGTTTTATTATAATTTATTTAATTCTTAATTGTATTTAATTTTCAATGTATTTTTGACCGCAAGATTGACCTATTGATTAATTCCGCTTTAATTTTATACTATATTACGATAACTTTGACATAACTATTGGTATTTGTATTTATGAGTATGACTGTTAAGCCTGCAAGAAAATTGTATATTTATGTTTTTACGTTTATACAACACCACATTACTTGATCTGACTCCCAGAAAGGTAGCTCAGGCACCTGTGTTATGGATATCAGAATCAACAGTGGGATTATTGTAAATACATACTTATAATACATAGAAAACACCCAGACCAGTACAAACAAACATGTTCACGCACACAAATATTATTTAAAAATATTACAAATATTATTTAAATAGCTCGCCGTGTGGTCGCCGGCAGAGTAGAATAGGCCACCCTCACTCTTACCGAGGTTTCGTAAAAGGCGACTAAGGTAAAGCTGCTGGCATGATCATCAGCACCCAGAGAAGGAAAACTCTGCATTTATATCAAAACCCTCGCCAACCCGTCTGCCAAGCGTGGTGAGTATGGCAATTACCCCTCATGTGATTAAGGGAGGCCCGTGCCCCAGCAGTGGGGACTTAAATGGGCTGATGATGATGATGAAATTAATTACGATTGAAAACCTCTTTGCTGATTTTAACCACTGCACTGTGGTTAAAGTTAAGACCATGCGGTATCTACAAGCGCCGGACTGTGAAGCGAACTTCCTCTTTGTACAGTCGGTTCGATGTTTACCCATCACTTAGTATGCGTATTAATACTGAACAGTGAGCACACTACTTGCAGCTGCTGTCTTGTTGGAATAGCCTAGAGTAAACTGAAGCTATTCTGAAGTTTACTAGAATATTGTACTCTTTTTTATTTCTTCTTATCCGGTAAACACTTTTTTAGATTTTCGCGTTGCATTATAAGTATAATTAATCAAGACGGGAATTAATACGATATTTATTATGTGATACAACATTGTGCCCACCCCGTGCTAGGCCGTTACTAACGCAAACAAACACCGATACGGTTAGTGTAGTGTGTCAAAAAATGTGAGGGTGTATGTATAATGTGCAGTGTCTTCTACACATTATGGTTTGATAGATTAGGATGCTGTAAGTGCTAATGTCTGATGCAGATGTATTAAAACAGATGTCGATTGTCGCAGTCTTTATTCAACACTAAAAATATATTATAATTACAATAAACATTAAAACTAGGTCAGGTCAAGTGAATCGCCGATGTCGTATAAAAATTAAACTATGCCAATTGTACGGGGTTACTCGTAAAGTGTCCGAAGACTCACAGCCCGGCCCCAGCAGACGACGCCGTGCTCCGCCAGTCCGCTCGTGACCACGGCTGCTAACGTAGCCGAAACGTCGAGCAAAATATGTGAGTACACAATGTTGTATTACATCATAAATGTCGTCAAATTCCCGTCTTGATTAATTATCCAGTAGTCGTGATCGTCACGTACTCATAGTCTGGGTAGGGGCAGTTGTGGTGGGCTTTTATGTGATAGGTGGCAGACGAGCAGACGGATCACCTGATGGTAAGCGATTGCTGCCGCCCATTGGCACCTGCGACGCCAGTGTGGTCACAAGTGCGCTTCCGTCCTTTAAACCCCCCTTTCCTTTCCCGCGGATTGGGTCTCCGGTACCCTCATTCACGCAGCGAAACAGCACAATGCTGCTGGTTTTCTGTGAGGCCGTGCTATCACTTCGGTCGAGCCGGCCCATTCGTGCCGAAGCGTCGCTCTCCCACATTCGAAATGAAACCAGGTTTCGCCACCGCTGTCTGTCGAGGTCATCCTGCTATACTCGTTGACTGATTCTCCAATGGCAGACTAGATTTGGTCATTTCAACGTGTGGGTAACCTTCCACACGGTCTGGTGCCTTCTACTTTACCAAATTTTACTCCTTTCTAAAAGGCTGGTAATGCATCAGTGAGCTCTTTGATCTCACGTAATGGCGGAAAACGAAAAAAAAACCTCCAACTGATTACGGCTACGGCAGCCAATCTTAACGTTTAGCCACATACGCAGGATATAGTGCTCAAGTGTGTGCGCAAACACATGTCATCATCATCATCATCATCAGCCCATTTAAGTCCCCACTGCTGGGGCACGGGCCTCCCTTAATCACATGAGGGGTAATTGCCATACTCACCACGCTTGGCAGACGGGTTGGCGAGGGTTTTGATATAAATGCAGAGTTTTCCTTCTCTGGGTGCTGATGATCATGCCAGCAGCTTTACCTTAGTCGCCTTTTACGACACCTCGGTAAGAGTGAGGGTGGCCTATTCTACTCTGCCGGGCAAACACATGTAAACTCTCTATTCCTTTACTCTCATATTCCGATGGGACACTTATTTGACACGACTGGAGAGGGATCGGACGCCGGACCAACAGCTTAACGTGCTTTCCGAGGCAGAGGGTACAAGACCGCCAACTTCCAGACTCCGTGCTGCCACTAAGAATTTCTAATCTAAAACTTTGATACAAATTTTTGGCCCGACCCGGGGATCGAACCCGGGACCTCTTGCGCAGCCGTCGCTTTAAAGTGCGACCCACTAACCACTGCGCCACCGAGGCAGTCAATACTTTGTTATCGATTTTTCGACGAAAAAAATATCTGCCAAGTTAATACCGTTGTGCTACAATGGTTATTGTTTTAAAACATTTCACTAAATTAAAATTAACATGCGCCATTTAATACCGTGCTGGAGCACATATCACAATATGCATTGACGTAGCACTCGTGGCTCGTGGCAATCAAAATTCTCTACACATCGCCAGCGATTCCGAATCGCTCTGCGGCCACGCGCTCAAAATTAATTATTGGATCGCATTTTTGGATCCGCAATAAATACACACTTACACACAAACAATATACACACACGCAATAAAATAGATGTTCCACCATTTTTTTCATAAGTTCTTATTTTTATCAACTAAAATGTACCCTTAATTCTGGTTAGATTTTTTATTCAAATTATTTAAGTTTTATTTTTTATGATACAGGTGGCAGACGAGCCGGCGGATCACCTGATGGTAAGCGATTACCACCGCCCATGGACACCTGCAACACCAGTGGTGTCACAAGTGCGCTGCTTACCTTTTAACCCCCCCTCCCCTGGATTGGGCCTCCAGTACCCTTACTCACGCAGCGAAAACAGCGCATGCACTGCTTCACGCCGGTTTTCTGTGAGGACATGGTATTACTCCGGTCGAGCCGGCCCATTTATGCCGAAGCGTGGCTCTTCCACTGTTTTAATTTTAGTTTTAGTTTTAAACATAAAACTGTATATATTGATGTCCAAGATCAGGAGTAAGCACTGGTCTCTGTAACAAAGGCTTGCATACCTATCACAGAAGCCAGGGGTTCCACAACATAATTTTTTTTCATAATCACTACCTTTGTGATCATAATTTTTAGTCAATCGACCATCACATATTATTTTAAACGCATGAGTTGGCGCCATTGCTAACATATTTTATAAATGCTTGTTTTGCTGAAGGGATATTTCCAAACTCGCTTAAAATATCTGTAGTCAAGCCATTACTCAAGGGCGGAGAGAGATCTGACATAAACAACTATAGACCCATTGCGTTAATCCCAATACTATCAAAGATCTTTGAAAAAGTCATGCATGAGAGATTAACTTCATTCCTTAATCAATATCAATAATACGATTAGAGAAGAACAGAACGGTTTTCGTTAAGGAAGGTCAACCGCGCGAGCTTGTTATTCCCTCATCAGGAACATCTCAATATTCATGGACAGAAAGGTTCCCATAACTAACATTCTATTTGACTTGAGTAAAGCTTTCGATTTCGTCAACCATGGGTCTCTGTTAAAAAAACTAGAGCTCTATGGTATACGAGGACCAGCCTATGACTGGATCAAAAGCTATCTTACTGATAGGACACAATTTGTGGAAATATCAAGACTTAATGACTCACTCCAAAATAAAACACACATATCTGACAATAGAGTAAACTTATCAGGAGTTCCTCAAGGCAGTATACTGGGACCACTTCTCTTTATTATATATATTAATGATCTTCCCAAGTGTACCCAATATCCATTGACTCTTTTTGCTGACGATATTTCATTAACTGTACAAAAAAAACCGAACACCGATTATAATGAAGAAATTAATAATGAAATTAAAAAAATTACTGACTGTGAAGCCAGGCAATTATTTAAAAATAAACACAAATAAAACAAAATATATTAAATTTTACAATAAAAATGCAAAACCACTGCCGTTATCCCTGCATCATCGGGGTGACCCCATCGAATTGACCTCTTCTGCAACATTTCTGGGCGTAGTGATAGATTCAGGTCTGACATGGCAACACCATGTTGATTTGGTATGTCAAAGAATAAGCAGATTTGTATACGCTCTCTATCGTCTTACTCAGTTAGCTAACCAAAAAACTGCTCTGATGGCATATCATGGTTATGTTGGTTCTATCTTGAGGTATGGTCTGATTTTGTGGGGAAATGCGACAAACCTAAAGCGAGTATTCATTCTGCGAAAGAAATGCATCAGATCCATTTGTGGTGTCGGGCAATTGGAATCATGCAGACCTCTCTTCAAACATTTACGCATCCTTCCATTACCATCGCTTTACATATTAGAAATTTTGTTATTTACAAAGAAAAACATGATTTTTTTCTTGAAAAAATGTGAAAATAGTAGTTTTGGCTCGAGGAGATACCCATGGAAATTGGCTGTACCACCCTCAGCTACAACCTGTTTCGCCAGAAACAGCTATAGCATGTGTATCCAATTGTACAACTTACTTCCAAACAGTGTTCAAAGTCTTCCATTCAATGCTTTCAGAAGGATAATGATTGAAATTTTGATACATAATTGCTTTTATGACATTCAAGAATTTACCAAATTTTGTCGTGAAAGACATATAAATATTGCGTGTAGCAAATTAATGCAAATGTGAGGGACGATTCCAGTATAAAATTACCTATTATATCTGATACATTTATCTTTATGTGAATTTTATTAACGACATTGTACATTTATTGTTTTTTCTGTGTATGTTTTCATTTTAATTTTAATTGTTGACATTTTTTATATATACCCATTATTTTTATTATTAAATGTAATTATAATTTTTGTTTATATATTCTATTGACATTAATGAAATTTGTATTGTGTAAATGAAATATTGTAGTTATTATTTTTTTTTGTTTGTTTATTTGACTCCGAATTTAATGGTTTTTTTTTTTACACATAATTTAAATTAGGACGGACACATTTGCTTGTCGATATATCGACTAAACATGCGTAAATGACTACTAATAACACCAATAATGTACCATGTTTTATGCAAATAAAGATTATTTGTAAAAAAAAAGTTTGTAAAAAACTTTCATGGTCACTAACATTAGAATAATTATTTAAGAGATTTCTACCATGTGCTTTATTTTTGAGTTTCCGATATTTCGGCACTGTTGCAAGCGCCATGGTCATGGAGTTACTGAAGTTTTTGAGGGTAAGATGTTACTGGCAGACAAAACGGTCTACCCTCCTTCGCAGTCTTTTACTACGCGCACCTGTGGTACCACTGTTCACTAACTCACTATTTTGTCGCACCTGTTCTCTCCGAAATATTGTAAACTCAACATGAATATGGTAGAAATCTCGTAAATAACTATTCTAATCGACCATCATCATAACCTTGGCGTGTCGTCCCCGATTGCATCTCCTTGTTTTATTTTCGAGATCAAGATCCATTAATTTTTTGGTTCATCATCAGCCTATTTAAGTCCCCACTGCTGGGGCACGGGCCTCCCTCAATCACATGAGGGGTATTGCCATACTCACCACGCTTGGCAGACGGGTTGGCGAGGGTTTTGATATACTTAAATGCAGAGTTTTCCTTCTCTGGATGCTGATGATCTTGCCAGCAGCTTTACCTTTTGGTTGGACAACCATAAAAGTATGAATTTTCTATCAAGTTGACCGTAGGAGAGCCACTCTTCGGCATAAATGGGCCGACTCGACCGGGGTGATACGACGGCCTCACAGAAAACCGGTGTAAAGAAGCACTGTGCTGTGTTTCATTGCGTGAGTGAGGGTACCGGAGGCCCAATACTGGAAAGAAAGAAAGAAAGAAAGAAAAAAATAATATTTAGGACATCAAAACACTTTAGACGAGTACAACATTAGTTACAAAAGAACAAACATACAAAAAAAAATAGATACAGAAAAAGAAGAAAACAAAACAAAGCAAAAACAAAATTTTAAGGTTGGCAGCGCACTTGTGACTCCACTGGTGTCGTGGCTGTCCATGGGTGGCGGCAATCGCTTACCGTCAGGTGATCCTGCCGGCTCGTCTGCCATTTACTCGTATGTCATAAAAAAGTGGGGTAATATTTTATGTTAAAGTTATTCCATTAGTTCAGTGGGTAGCTTAAAGGCAAGTATTAATTTAACTCTACAGGTCGTAATAATATCAGCAGTCCGTAGTTTGTGGTATCGAAGTCTAGTAGTCGTCAATCGAGAGAACTTTATTGAACTGGACAGTTTCCAAATAGTTTGCTTTCCATGTTTATGCTAAATAAGGCTTTGCTTTAAGATTTGAAATTCTACCAATTTAGTATTTAGTTTAGTCGAAAACTAATAATGTTACTGTTATGATCAATCATAGCTTTGTATAGCAAAAAATCGAAAAATAAAGTTTTTTTTTAATGTAATAGGTGTCAGACGAGCAGACGGATAACCTAATGGTAAGCGATAGCCGCCGCACACCCGCATCACCAGTGGAGTCACAAGTGCGCTGCCAGCCTTTAAACCCCCCTTTCCCCCGGATTAGGCCTCCGGTACTCTCACTCTCGCAGCGAAACACAGCGCAGTGCTGCAAGCGTGGATCTCCCATGGTCAGAATTCGTGTCTTGTTTTTATTTAAAAGATACACAGTGGGAGAGCCACGCTTTGGCATGAATGGGCCGGCTCGACCGGAGTAATACCACGTCCTCACAGTAAACTGCACTGTGTTTCGCATCGTGAGTGAAGGTACCGGAGGCACAATCCAGGGGAAGGGGGTTAAAAGGTAAGCAGCATACTTGTAACACCACACGACGTCGGCTCGTCTGCCACCTATATCATAAAAAAAACAATCGTCAAACATAAAAACGTCTAACTACAAATGAGTGAACAAGAGTATCCGGAACCGACCAGGAACTAGCGTATCATACGGCTGAAGAAACAAACTGAGACACTTTGACGTACTGAACACAAAGAGGCATTCGAAACGATCTCTATCTTAGTTAAGAGGCCGACACTCGAAACGCGTTCGTCAATGCACACTCGAGTTATTGCTTTTGAAACGAGCGCTTCCCTGGATCTTGTACTGCGGTGCTTCGGATCACTTTGGAAACCAACCGGCATCAACATACATTGACGGTACAACTTCATTTTTGGATCGTTTGTACGACGACACGCAGCAATGTACATGGCAACTTGATAGAAATTCTACTGTTAATGAAGCGCGGTAGTCCAGTAACTCTCAAGTACCGCCTGAGAGGTGCACAGTGTAAGTGCAGGCATGCATTATGCAGTCGACGCGTCGATAGAATTACAGTCAGACCGTATACTAGGCATCATCGTAAACTTAGTTCGGTTTTGCTAATGTTTAGCAACGGTTAAACCGAGTGTTAGCAACTTGGAGCTTGAGTTCGTCTGCCGCTGTTGACAATTGTTCAATAGTTTCTGAAGCCGGATTTAGTATTGGTTTAAGCCCATTTTTATAAAATGTGTATATTGAAGCAAGTACAATGTAACTATCGTTGGTTAACCAAAAAAAATGGATTTCAAAAGAATAAAGGCAAGAGAGGACCCCATTATATTATAAATCCAAATAGGATAGGTGTGATTGATTTGATTTTTTGATAATTTATACTTGAAACTTGGTTACTTATTTTCTAGAAATGAAAGATTTCTAGAACCTATCAGACCAAAATAAAAATTAAGTTTTGTTTTCATTGAATACTGTAACAAACCAAATAACTAGGGGCCCTCTATTATTCGCCTCTTTATTATTTCTTTTTTTTTCAACTTAACGTCTGTTTAAAACGTTATGTCAATGCGTGTCAATCAAGGAACTTATGCCTTAAGTTCCTTGGTGTCAATATAATTCAATACCTATATACCTATGGTCGAAGGCAAAATAAAATTCAACTGACAGTGATATTTGCATTCAAATGTGTCAAAATGATAATTGACGTTGTAAGCATTTTGTTATGCATACTGGATCTATGGCTAATTCTGGTTAATGACATTTTTTGTGTTTTGTTATCCATATTTTAACGTCATCTTTAAACGCATTTAACTATTTATCAAACAGCTGTAGAAATATGATATTATATATGGTTTTAAATGGTACATGGTAGAAATCCCGCAAATAACAATGCGTAACATTTTAACTATCCTAAATTGTGTAATAACACGGTACCTTCATAACATGGCTCACTGCCTATCTTTTTTATGCAAATAAAAATTGTACAAATAAATTAGCTGGAATGTTTTTTTTTATGTGATAGGTGGCAGACGAGTAGACGGATCGCCTGTTGGTAAGCAATTGTCGCCGCCCATAGACACCCGCGACACTAGTGGAGTCACAAGTGCGCTGCTACCTTTCAACCCCCCTTTCCCCCAATTTAGGACTCCGATACCCTCACTCACGCAACGAAACACAGCACAGTGCTACTTCACGCCAGTTTTCTGTGAGGCTGTGGCAAAATTCCGGTTGAGCCGGCCCATTCATGCCGAAGCGGGGCTCTCCCACTATAGAAACACGTTTCAACAGCAACTGTTTTTATTGACATGTAAAAAAGAAGAACAAGTACAAAATATAAAGGCAGTAGAAAAAAGTTTGAATATATATACTATTTATTATAACTGTTGCCGATCACCAACATGGCCCCCCACGGTGTGAACACCAGGTAGACTTAGGAGGTGATCAGCAACGCCAGCTTTCTAACCGGGCGGCGCAGGACACCCCCTTTTGTCGCCACATCTACCACTCTGACGACCCCGTCCTTTCCAGGGAAAGTGCCCACTATTCTGCCCCTTGGCCAGCATCTTCTGGGTAAAGTCCCGTCCACAATGCAAACTAAATCGCCCATCTTTATTGTTCGTGCTCCTTGCGCCGAAGATTGTCGTGGCACCAACGTCGGCAGGTACTCTGAGACGAACCGCTGCCAAAAATGGTCTGCCATTCTCTGAGACCTTCTCCACTGAGCACGGCTGCACAGATCTGAGTCATCGAACTTTTGCGTCTGGATCTCGTTGGAGGTCGTACCGATGAGAAAAGTAAAGGGAGTCAACGCGGTTTCCCAGTCTTGATCCGTGGTCACGTGCGTTAGGGGCCGTGAATTTACCACGGCTTCTGCCTCCGCTAGTAATGTTGCCAATACTTCTTCCCTTGGAGACTTCTCAGCAAGCGTGACTCTGAGAGCGTCCTTCACATTTCTCACCAATCTCTCCCAGCATCCTCCCATAAAAGGGGCCGAAGGCGGGATAAACTTCCAATGAATCTGCCTGGTAGATGCGAACTCGAAAACTTCTGGTAACATTTTGGCGGCGCCAACAAACGATGTTCCGTTGTCAGAATAAAAGCAGGCAGGACAACCTCTTCGAGCGATGAAACGGCGTATCGCCATAATTGCGGAATCAGACGATAGATTTTCCACAATCTCGAGGTGAATTGCTCTGATTGTCAAGCACGTGAAAAGTGCTATCCACCTTTTGGCTGTCCGTCGTCCAACGGTCACGTTAATAGGCCCAAAATAATCTAGCCCAACATACGTGAAGGGCCTCTCGTGGTGGGCGGTTCTTGCGTGGGGCAAATCTCCGACGGGTGGTGTGATTGGTCTTGCCTTCCGTATTCTGCAATCCTGGCAATGCGCGGCCACTTGCTTGACGGCAAGCCTCAAACCAACGACATAGAATCTTCGTCGCACCTCGTTGACGACTAGTTCGTTATTAGCGTGAACGTATTTGGTGTGGTAGTGAAGAATAAGCAGTCGCGTGATTCTGTGCTTTCCATCCAAAACTATGGGACGGGGCTCTAGGACATCAGAGGAAGAGATTCGGCCGGATAGACGCAGCAAGCCTTCATGATCGAGGAGCACGGACACATTTTTAAGCCTACTGTGACTCGAAATTGGGCGTCCTGCGCTTACGCATGTCAACTCATCTGTAAATGATTCTATTTGAGCTGACTTTAATAAATGAACCTCCGCCAAGTTCAAATCATCTACGGAAAGTAATCTGAAATTCCGGGAACAGCGAAGGGAATCACGTATAGAATTTGGAGGTAAAAGAGACCGAAAAACTTTTGCAGCCTGATGGGCCCGAGCTGTGGCTCTGAGTAAACGTAACCATCTACTGAATCGCCTATAGTCGGCGACTATCGGCGAGAAAGTAGAAGGTTCCGCCGAACTTCCATCAACCAAATTATTTATTAAACCGTAACCGCGCTTCAACTCTTCTACGGCAGAAGGAACGTTAGACAATGGTTCTCTAGGCCATGAATCCTCCGATGATAGAAGGAAAGATGGTCCAGTGAACCACCGAGACTGCGCCGAGAATAAACTAGTGACACGCGTAGCGTCATCCGCAACGTTTAAATCAGTGGGAACATATCGCCAATTTTGAATATCGGCCAAGTCAGAGATTTCTCCTACACGAAAGGACACAAACGGTTTAAACGCGCAGGCGTCGCTTCGCAACCACTTAAGCACCGTTATAGAGTCAGACCAAAAAACTATTTTACTAGGTGGTCTTCTATGGGCGTCGGTAATATAAACGGCAAACCGAGCTGCGATGACAGCTGCTTGTAGTTCTAAACGCGGAATAGTCGTTGGTTTCAGGGGTGCGAGCCTAGCTTTGCCTCCAATTAGAGCTAGCTTCACTGAGCCGTCAGCAAGAATAAAGCGCCAGTAAGCAGCGCAAGCGTACGCCAACTCACTGGCATCAGCAAACACATGAAGCTGAGCTTCCTTGACAGAGTCTTGCCCTGAATAGCATCGAGGAACGGAATGGCCAACCAGACTCTCCAGCTCCTGAAACCAGGACTTCCACTTTTGAATAAGGGTCTCAGGCAAAGTAAGATCCCAGTCTAAACCTAACTTCCAAGTACGCTGAAACAGAGCCCGACCCTTTATAATTAGAGGAGTCATAAGACCTAGGGGGTCATAGACCGACATGAGCAAAGACAAAACTAAACGTTTGGTGTAAGTCTCAGGCAAAGGTGGAACTGATTTCAGGAAACACAACGAGTCTTGTGTAACAAGCCAAGTCAATCCTAAAACTCGCGTCTGAAACGGAGAGGACGGGCCCAAACCCACCTCGGCAGCACCGATGGTGCGGAGGTCGGGTGGAATTAAAGAAAGAGCGTCGTTCTGATTGGACACCCACGAGCGCATTTCAAAACCAGCAGCTTTATGAATGGCAAGGACCTCAGAAGCGAGCAAAGCTGCTTTTTCCACACCATCGAAGCTGCCGAGGAAGTCGTCCATGTAGTGGTCTTCTTTTATGCATCGTGCAGCTTCTGGATGCGAATCCTTAAATTCAGAAGCGTTTTTGTCCTTCAAAAAAAGCGCCGTGCATGGACTCGAGGTGGCTCCAAAAATCATAGACGACATTCGGTATTCCTTAAGGGGCTCGCCCGGATTTTCCCGCCAGAAAAATCGCTAAGCATCGCGATCCTCGGGCCTGATCTTAATTTGAGGGAACATTTCTCTAATGTCACCTGAAACAGCAACGGTACCGTCTGGTTGGCAGTCTCGTCCAGTTCTAAATTATTGATGAACTCTACAGAATTGACTCTATTGGGGATAAAACCGAAAAGAGCCCAGCCCAGCGGAGTTAGAGCGGCTGCTGGTTCCGACCTAGTGCCCTGTCGCACGGACTGGGGCAGCAGAAGATGCCAATTGTCTGTTCCGATAAGACAGGTTGGCTTCGCGTCGTCATATGCCAGGACGTGAGCTAAGTCAGTAAGGTGACCATAACACTTGAGATCGCAGAAGGAAGCAGATTGAGCGCTTAAACCTAAATTGGCAATAGAGCGCGCCCTAATGTCGTAGCTATCGGAGCTATATCGGCCTCTTACCTTAATGTCGATATAACTAACATCAGTAACCTTCGATAGCCCTCCGACACAGTTGATCTGCAGTGGGACTCTTGTTTCCTCATCAACCAACAAATCCGACACAGCCTTATCAACCAAAGTAGCCGAACTACCGTCGTCCAAAAGAGCGTAGGTATCTACACTCCCCCTGCTACCCGATAGCGTCACTGGAATGACTTTCAAGAGCGGCTTAACGGCGTCATTAGAAGCGGTGCTACAAGCGTGTGCCATGGTGGTGGAAGGACATGGAGCTGGGTTGACCTGATCATCAGGATTGGTCTTACTACCTTGGTGAGATGGTGATTGGACACCTACTTGGGCTACATCTTCCGACTGAGGTCTATGTAAAAGAGTATTATGCCGCCTATTGAATTGACAACCCTCTACCTCACATCTCTTCTTGCAGCCTTTGTAAAGATGACCACCCTTTCTTAAGCACCTACGACAAACCTGGTTATCAAAAACCCATTTCCAGCGATCCATTAAAGACAGTGATCTGAAGTGTTTACATTCCACAACATCATGGTCGGACTTTGAGCAGAACATGCATTTCACCGAAGGGTTTCGTACCACGGTCGACGAAACTGTATACGGGAAAACTCCTTTGATAGGCCTGTCTGTGGGCTTGACGGATTGACTTTGACTTTTGGCAGGCATTGAATGAATTTTGACAAGTGTCGACTCTGGTAAAATAACATCGAATTTAATTTGTAAATTTGCCTCAGTTTCAATAAAATCAGCCAAAATTTCCAATTTGAACTTACCAGAGTCAACTCTTGTCAATGCAAAGTCTCTCCATCTAGACCTAAGAAGTGGAGTCAACTTACTTAGTATGGAGTTGACGAGCTCCGGAGATGCAAGATACTCCGGCTGCTCTAGCAACCGAATGACCTCCACGCAATTGCGAATGCGGCAGGCAAAGTTGCTTAGCTCCCGCGGCGACTCATTTGCACCTAGTCTCGGGAGGGCTCTCACCACTGAGAGCTGATGTAAAATGATGACCTGGGGTTGGGCAAACCTAGATTCAAGAGTCTTCATGATTTGCTCTGGATCATCCGCAACCACCAGACGGATAGCAACAGCTTCCCTAGCTTCTCCTCTCACCGCGGCGCTAAGCCTGGCAACATTCTCGCTAGGGGAAAAATGCGCCTTAGACTGGTCAAACGATTTCTTAAAAAGGAACCAGTCAGAGACACAACCATCAAAATTAACAAGGTCAAAAACCTTTGTAGGCTTCTTCCCCATGCCCGTGATTGCGTTGGCCAGCTGCATGAGGGAAGTACCTAAATCAATGCTATGGTTTTTATTTATGTTGCAATTACAATTTTCATTGGACTGTGTGCCTAAATGTATTGCATGTGTGTGTGAAAGTTCAGCCGGCTCAACATAGGGGTGCACACCCGTAGGTACCGCACAGGCATGGGGATCAGGCAGCGTGGACGCACCCGCTGTGGCTGGGCACGTCGGAGTGTAGTTAAAAACTGGGCGCGGTGGCGCAGCTAACGGCAAAACACGCGGAGCACTGGCCGGGACAGGGCGCTCCGACACACAGCCGGGGACCGGGCGCTTCTCTGCGTCATCCCCGAGGGCCGTGGCGGATGCCGACCTCGGCATGATCCGCGGCTCAACGTTATGGTATTTAGTTATAACTTCCTCCCTGCTGACAAAAGAATGCGCTTTATCCACTGTTTTGCTAGACTGAGTGAGCCAATTTTCAACTAATTGCTGAGATGAACAAGATCTATGGGAGCCGCCCTGCGTCGAGGCGCGGATGGCTGCCAATTCGGCTTCCAATTCTAGCTCCGCGACAGCGCGTTCACGTTTGGCCTCAGCATCAGCGAGGCGTCGAGCACTTTCCGCCTTAGCCGCTAAAATTCGAGCACGTAATGTACTACTACTGGAACGACCAGAACGTGCACTTTGTGCGACTGTGCTTGAGGAGCTGGAGCGAGCCAGTAAAGGTGAGGTTCGATCGTCCGTCGAGGCGCACGGCGGTGCCGGCGCTGT
This sequence comes from Marasmia exigua, assembly GCA_019059595.1. NCBI lineage: Eukaryota > Metazoa > Arthropoda > Insecta > Lepidoptera > Crambidae > Marasmia > Marasmia exigua. The sequence continues at coordinate 18,928,159 of CM032466.1, forward strand.
GGCGCCATTGCTAGCGGCTCCGCCCTCAAAAGTTGCGATTTTAATTGGAACGATACAACCTTCATCCAGGATAGCCTTCTTCTGCGACCGTGTTTGAGGCATTTTTACCATATACAGTCACAAAAACTATATTTAAAATGATATTAAATAACCAATTTACACTGACACCATATAGAAACACGTTTCAACAGCAACTGTTTTTATTGACATGTAAAAAAGAAGAACAAGTACAAAATATAAAGGCAGTAGAAAAAAGTTTGAATATATATACTATTTATTATAACTGTTGCCGATCACCAACACCCACGGTCAACAATATTTTATTTTAAGTATGAATCGTACATCAAAATAGCATAAATATTAAGTGAACTAGTTAGAATAAGCATTTCATGTTAGATACTTAATTTCCTTCTAGTCTGTTGACAGTGACTTGATGAAAAAATCTTGAGATAGCAAAAACTCAGGAAATTAAAGGATTTCAACGTTAAGTAGTGCATAGTCCTAGACTATTAACGAATAGTTAAATAAATTCATACAACATATTTTCTTACGTTGACCTGATTCTGTACTACGTAGCATACGTACGTATAAATTACGGATATTTAAGACAATAGAGTAAAAAGTACTTACATAACACCCAGAACAGGTGAAATACATTATCTATAAAGTGTCATAGTACTAATAGATACCAACTAAACATTTCTCGCTTTTCAAGCAAAATTTTACTGACAAAAATGTTGCTGAAGTGGAGTTATAAACAATCGGAAGGCCTGCTAAAGCCAATGCAATAACCTACTACGCACACATACAATCACACCTATACTCACATATATACATACTTACACCTACACATTCAACCACGCAATGTCCATATTTCCAATAAAATGTTGTTAATATACTTAAATTTTAACATAATTATGAAAATTTATTGAACCTCAACTTTTGCTTTAAATTATGCCAATATGTTTAGATTTTTCAATTTGTATCTATTTTCACATTATTTTAATATTACCTTTCTCTGCAATATTATGTACCTGCGCCTAAAATGTTATTTTGGGAAATCCTCACAGGACAAAACCAGATAAAGATTGAAACATTGTAATGTTTTTGATAATAAATAAATTTGTATTTGTATTTTTCCTCTATAGGTTACATTTATTCAAAAGCAACAAGACAAAATGTATAAGATAGAATGTATAAAACTTAAATAAAAAAATAATGCGAGTTCCCTATTAAGTGCATAGGTATTAAATGATATTGAAACTATTTGCATTTCATTTCGCTGTCCTGATGCAAACGTCTTGCTTATTTTGTACCGAGCTACGTTGGTTTGCCTTCTTCTTGGAAAAGTTAGCCAATCAACGTGCAGATTTTATCTTATATGCATGTCCCTAAGGGAGGTAGTATCCTCCTTGTGTCTTCAGTAATATTTTTACAGTATTAATGAGATCTCCTTTTTGCTATATTGTATTTTTTTCACCAGACGGATCACCTGATGGTAAGCGATTGCCGCTGCCCATGGACACCTGTGACACCAGTAGAGTCACAAGTGTGCTGCCAACCTTTTTTTAAACCTTTATTTTATGGGTTTGATCTAACCTGACCTATTTTTGAAGAATAATTGTAAAGTAATCAGGTAAAATCAAAATCAATAAAGAAAATAAAATGACAAAGGCTCCAATTTAAAAAAGTTGAACGGCACGCCAAACCGCAAATGAACTCATTAAAATTCCAAAAAGCTTATCCCGAACCATTCTCGTCACAACATGTCCAAATCACACATTTCAACCGTCCGATATACCGGGTACGTACGATGTGTAATAACGGCGGCCGATATCAAATGCGCACCGTTTTCCGATATTGATGAGTCGAGCCGAGCGCCAGCGTCCACCGCGCCATGAATCACTGGCATTACCTGACACCGTTACTAAAACACCGCTCACATTTAAAGTCTACCCTAATTTCCTTCATACATTACTCCATTTCGCTACCAAACATGAAAATGATTTAGTACGCGAGCGGCAATGGATAGGAGACTAAGTGATGTAGTAAAGCGATTTTCGTGCGTGGAACGAGTGGTATTGGCTCAGCGCAACTAGCGGAAGTCCAATGCTTACGTGATGTATGCTGTAGATGTATGCCGGAGCGCTGTGTTTAAATTTAATGTGTAATGAGTTTGATTGACGAGGTTGATAGAAATTTCCGTTTAAAGGCAATTTAAGGAACAATATTCATCATACACGGCTGGCGGGTTCTGATGATATTCCGCTTGTATTGCGAAATGGATGTAGGTGGGAAGGTATTGTTTTGTAACTAATGATTTAGACTTCTGTAATGTGTGTAAACTGTTGTGACCTAAATACTAGCTTGAAGTGAAATTCTCAAACTGATTTCTGAGACTAATTTACGACCCATGTCTACCTACTTTCAAACAAATTTTAGCTTCAAAAAAGGAGGAACTTAACAGTTCGACTAGTTTTTCTACCAAGAAATTATACACACACTCCCGCAGCGCAGTGAGACTGCTTCACGCTGGTTTTCAGTGAGGCCGTGGAATCACTCCGGTCGAGCCGGCCCATTCATGCCAAAGCGTAGCTCTCCCACGGTCAAAACGAGATTTTTATTATGTACCTTATTTTCGAGTTTCAGATATTACGGAGGTGCGCGTAGTAAAAGACAGCGAAAGAGGGTAGACCGGTATGTCTACCAGTAACAAAACCAGCAAAAACTTCAGTTACTCCGTGACCATGGCGCTTGCAACAGTGCCGAAAAATCGGAAACTCAAAAAAAAAGGTACATGTCGTAAACAACTAATCTAATGTTAGTGACCATGAAAGTCTAAAACCTCCGGTTAGGAATTATTACGAGAGTTTTCTTAATTTGTATCTCGCATTTCAATTTCTAATACAGTTTTATTTTTACAAACTCCAAACATAGGCTCAATCTTTGTTTAATTACATCCTTTAATTCTCACAGACAACATAATATCCCTTTTGTTTGCCCCTTAATATATTCGAGCTAACAACTGAGAATTAAAACGATTAAGACTCGGATACCGTGGGATCACGAGAGGGACGGAGGTAATATATTTGCATCTCATAAGATACCATGAATATATAATGAGCTTACGGGTTGTGGACTTAACTGCGATTGTGAACAAATTAACTGCTGCGTTAGAAATATGAATAAGCTCACTACCAATACTCTTTTTTTTTATCAACCTAAAGGTAGTCTGGAAAAAATTGATACTAGCCACAAGACTGCCTCATTGGACTGTCTAATTTTCTATTGTAATATGGTACATTACAATAGAAAATTTAATATTATGAGCATATCTATCTATGAAGCATGAAAATCGTTATAGAGAAAAAATTTAGTATCAATAGATCCAACTCAATCGCTAATTCTTATTCTTCTTTATTCATGTAAATAAATAGTTTTAAATCATTCAATTGTATGACTATTAGTAAAGGCTGTGTACAACAAGCCTATGCAAATAAATAATTATTTGAGTTTTTAAGCGTGTCATTATAAATAAATAAATATTTCACAACACCACATACATTGATCCGAGATAGGTAGCTAAAGCATTTATGTTACGGATATCAGAATCAACAGCGGGATTACATATATATACATATTATACTTTTTTTGTAAATACATACTTATAATACATAGAAATCACCCAGACCAATACAAACAGACATGTCCATGCAAACATTTTTTTTTAACTGTTCGGGAATCGAACCCGCAACTGTTGGACCAAAGGCAGCGTTCACTACCATTGTCCCAAACGGGTCGTTATTTTCCGAGTCATGAACCTAAAAACCTAACTATACCCTAACCTGAACCTAAGCAGACCCTGGGCTTTTAAGCAGCTTTGGACGCAACCGAGAATAATTCGCTAAAACGATGGTGATGTACAATGAAAGCCACTTCTTTTACCTGGTTGGACAAAAATATTACCTTATTCATCAATTCCATCGTTATTAATTTATTACTCACGAAAACGAGAGCCAATAAATGTGCACTGCTGGACATAGGGCTCCCCCAGTGATCTCCAAACAGATCAGTGCTGTGCTGCCCGCATCCAAGGCACTCCCGCGACCATCACCAGATCGTCGGTCTACCTTGTCGAGGCCTGCCATGGGTTCGACTTCCTATACGCGGCTTCCACTCGAGGACTTTTCTGCTCCATTAACCGTCTAATCTCCTCGCAATGTGCCCTGCCCATTGCCACTTGAGGCATGCAAATCTTAGGGCTATGTCTTTGACTTTGCTTCTCCTGCAGATTTCATCATTCCTTATACGATCACGCAAGGAGTCCCCGAGTATTGCCCTTTCCATTGCTCTCATTTCTCATTCTCATTGAGCCTTCTTAAGAGGCTCATTGTAAGCGGCCACGTTTCGGATCCGTATGTCATCACTGGCAATACACACGCTTTAAAGACTTTTGACTTGATTTAAAGACTTTCGTCTTTAGACACTGCGGTAAATGGGCCAAAAAACTGGGGGTGTAGGGGGTCCTGCTCAACATCTTACGGGACCCAAGTCAACCTCACCTGCAGGTGGCGCACCTTGCTGTGCAGCGGAAGAGGCTCTGGCGTTCCCCACAAACCCGCACTAGGCCAGCGTGAACCAGGGGGTGCCAACTTATTGTCTGAGTAATTACCAATGATGATTGAGGTAGGGCTATTTGGGTTCATTGACCGCAAACATAGATGTTAATATGGACATGCCCCGGGATTCTGACTATGATCCCGGAATTAAAATAAATAAATTATTATTTTAGAGCGAAATATTTAACGCATTTTAGACACAAAAGGGCTTATCAATAAACGTTTGATACCACCACGCTTACTTACAGTTTTTTCCTTTCTATCTAACGTACGTATCTTAAATTTCGAAAGAACAAATAGTTCTTATGAATTAACATAGTATCGCCAAATACAATTCGCATTAAATTTTAATTAGGGATATGACAATTATGGATAAAATTAATATATAATAAATAGTTAATATTGTTTGTATACAATAATAACTTCATTAATGATTTATGTGGCATCTTACATATAAATGTTACCTGGGCAAGGTACTTCTAAATTATGAAGCCAGAATAGAAAACTTTAAAGTGAGTTCTTTATCAAGTCGGAGACGCTTGCGCAACATGCTATTCCTGTACAAGGTGGCGAATGGCATCATCGATGCTCCGGATCTATTACAGCGGCTAACCTTTTTAGCACCACTAAACTTCCTCGCCCATGTAGATTCCACATTCTTGTTCAGAAAAGTAGCAATTCTAACCTATGTTAAAATGCTCCATTGAACCGGCTTGTTAAAGACTATATCAGTTTGGCTGGTCAAAGGGTCTTGATTTATTCGCGGGTGACATTTGCAATTTTAAAAATAATTGGCTGCCTAACAGGCACACTACGTAAAATGTGTTTCTAAATAATATTTTCTTTACAATTTTTTTTTTGCTTCTTAACTTATTCTATAGCATGCAGTCTGCACCTGTAATTGTAAATGCATTTAGCTTTATACCCCACTATATAACCCCTTATGTATTGTCAAAATGTATTTTCTAGAGGACTCTACTAGAAAATACATTTTGGTACAATAGGTTCTACTAGAGGATGTCAACACCTATATTGTAATGGTTTTTGTTGAAACGAATAAACAATTTTTATTTTTATTTTATGTTGGTGTTCTAATTAAATAAATAAATAAATATAATTGTATTTTTGTACGCCAGAAGGTAGATCACAGAGAGCATTATTGTAAACTAGTGTAACTACATCTTTTATCCCTGTGTCAGCAAATAAATATTGTTTGTATTTGTAAGCGTTTATTAATCAGTGAGCTCTTGAACGTCAAAGCTAGAGGTCGCGCGCGCCCTATAGATACTCTGATAAACGCTTACGTTCGCTAGCGTTTTTATATGGTTGTCAAAAAAGTGCATAAAATGTAAAAAAAAACATCACCAAAAAAATACCTGGATTAGAGTGTAGTCGATGCAACAAAGTGGTTCACGCTGAACCTTCGTGCTCAAAACTCTCCAATAAACAGCTGAATACCCTCAAAAACTCGCCTGGGATAGAGTGGAGCTGTGATGAATGTATGAAAAACCTGTCACGCAGATCGTCATTTATAATCCCCGATGATGACGAAGACGAGGATGATTTCGAGACTGCGGGATCAGCGGAGAACACCCCATCATCGATTCTCAAAAACTGGTAAAGGGACATTAGTCGAGAACTCAAGAAAACATTCCGTGAAGAAATCAGGAATCTTGAACAATCGCTCGAGTTCCTCAATGAACAATTGTCTACAATGGAGCAATCTATCATCAGTCAAAACAGTAAAGTTAAAGAATTAGAAACAAGAATCAAGATCTAACAAATAAAAACAAGAACCTTGAGTTGCGGGTAACGGTCCTGGAGCAAGGACTCAAAAACTTCGAGCAAAAGTCTTTAGCAGAATCCTTGGAAATAGCTGGATTACCTGATCTACCGCCGAGCGAAACAAAAACGTTAGTTGAAACTGTGGCGTCTAAACTGAAGATGAATATGGAAGATGTTCAATCATTGCAACGTATCGCAGGATCCAAGCAGAAACCGGGACCCATACTAGTAGGTTTGAAGTCGAAGGGCGATCCAACAGCGCTGGATTGATGCTGGCAGAGAACGATGCCTTACTGTGGGTATACTTAAGCAAGATATCCCGAAGGAAGATGCCGAAAAACGAATCTATATAAGAGAGGCCTTAACTAAGTCCCAAAAATCCCTTTTATTCAGCGCTAAAACTCAATTACTTAATAAGTCATGCCAGTTTGTATGGTGCAAGAATGGTAATATATGTGCTAGGAAGTCCACAAATAGTAAAATATATTATATTCGTTCGCTGCAGGACATAAACCAAGTGGAGGAGAAGTGCTTAGCAGAAGGACGAAAACAACCAGAAGGGTCTACACTCATAAAAACTGCTTAAACATAGCTTTCTTAATCTGCCGGTTTTTGCTATAGTATGGATAATGCGATTACAGAAATATTCAACTGCCATTCAGCTAACGACTTCTTCACCCACTTACCTCCTAAAACTAGTATGAGTATATCGTGCATTCATTTTAATATAAGATCATTGATTAAGAACTTTGTCACATTACAGCAAACTATCCATAAATGTAATTTTCCCTTAGATATCATTATATTGACGGAAGTGGGTATCTCATATAATGTTGTTCACCTATTTAACCTACCGGGCTATAATCTTCACGCACAACTACGAACAACCCAAAGGGGAGGTGGAATAATAATCTACGTGCGAAATCATTTAAAATTCACTTTACATTCAAATAAAACACGTACGTTTGAAAATATCACTGGCTCGATAAAACTTAATTCTCAAAATGACGTAGTTTTGTGTGCAGTTTATAGACCGCCATCTTCAAATAAACTCCTATTTGCAAAGGAACTAAGTATGCTCATTGCTAAATTCGATTCGAAACAGAACTTTTTACTTGCTGGGGATACTAACATTAATCTTAAAACAATTTCAACATACAAAGATGCATATTTAGTAGCACTAAGCGAACGGGGGTTAATGTGTGGAATAACTGATTATACTAGGATCGAATCCCTTGAGAATACTATGACCAAATCTTGTATAGATCACTATTTTGCACGATTCCCCACACTACACCCTTTCGCGGCCGTGCTGGATGTCAAACTGGCCGATCACCGAGGCATTATTTTTACCTGCGTAGGCAAGTTGCATCCGCGGCGAGAAGCGTATACGGGGTGTCACTCGACAATTAATTAATCATGACGTATTACTTAAAGAACTTAAGCGTACACCTTGGGAAAAAACAAATAGTATGAACAACGCAGACGACATCGTAAATTTTATCTATGAATCATTACGTAACGCTAACAACTCGGCGACCAAAAATATAAGCAATCAAACAAGCGTACCGGGCGTTTTAAGCAACCTTGGATTGATGAAAGCATTAATAAATTATGTAACAAGAGGGATAAATTATTTTCTAAGTGGAAAAATAGTAATAATGATGTTACAATTAAACTTGAGTATAATAAAATCCGAAACAAAGTTAGATAAAATATTAGAAAATAAACGTAATAAATATTATATAAAGCATATCAACAATAATTTAAGAAACCCGAAAAAAAATGTATTCTATAATAAACGAAATGTTAGGTAGGGTCTCACTATCAATAGATACTGCTATAATCAAAGCTTTTGAAGCGCAGGGAATCAACAGCAAAGATATAGCTGATAACTTTGCTAACAGCTTTGACAGAGCAGTAAAGGATATCATTCCCTAATTGCAGTGTGCAACTAACTGATTCTAATAGCTCAAATAACCAGGTGGATGCCAGTATTTTCTTTAAGAAGGCTACGTCTAAATGTTGTGTACAAAATTATTAAAAAGCTAAATACTAATAAAGCTCCTGGGGCCGATAGCATCCAAGTTTCTAATCTGAAAGATAGCCAATGAGCAAATATCTACTTCTATTGCTGATCTGGTTAATTGTAGTGTCGCAACGGGGCTGTACCCAGACAGCCTAAAGGTTGGATGTGTTCGACCCGTTTACAAAAAAGGGAAACGGGATGACTACTCTAACTATCGCCCAATTACATTGCTTTCCTCTATAGATAAAATAGTTGAAAAATATGTATGTCAACAAATCCATGAGTTTTATGGAAAACATAATGTCATTTATAATAAACAATTTGGATTTCAACCTGGTAAGAGTACTACGATTCTGCTGTCAGACTTTACTGATGAAGTCAACAGATGTCTCAACGAAAAGAAACAGGTATTGGCTCTTTTTATAGACTTTTCGCGTGCTTTTGACACATTGGATCATAAACAGTTAGTCCAAAGACTCGATAGATGTGGAGTACGTGGACCACTATTGGCTTGGTGTGAAAACTATCTAAAAAACAGAACCTTTTCTGTTAAAATTGAAACACCCATAGTGAGCCGAAAACTGTAACTGAAGGCACAGCTCAGGGTTCCGTTCTGGGTCCCCTTCACTTCTTGTCATATGTTAAACGACATGAACAACTGTCTCTCCCACAGTATCTGTTTATCAGTTTGCACGGACGATACCTGTCTTTTGATAGCTGATAAAGATCCCCGGATTGCGTTTTACATTTTTGCAGTCTGATTTTAATGGCAACTTGCAAGATGGCTGTCACGATGCTGGGCTGGTACTTAACGCCAATAAAACAAAACTCCTTATTATTAATCACCTGGGGGGTGGGGGGGGGGGGGGGGGGGGTCATATAAAAACATAACCCCGTGCAGAACCTCGTGAGCGCAGTGACCATGTTGCTTTGCATGCTGGGAACTTATCTAGCTGTTCATGTCCGCCATTGAACACAGTCATAACATACATATCTCGTCTTATATAGTGATAATTTTAATTGGGGATATCATATTGGAGACATTGTGTATTAAATTAAGGCAAGTTCTGGCGAATATATCAATCTAAAAGAACCTATACCTTCAAATTAAACTTATGATGTACAACGCTCTTGCTGTCTATATAGTTTGGCTTTAGCAGTTATGGGCGTACCTACAAACTTACCTCGATTCCATCTATAGACTTCATTAAGGATTCTTAAAAGTAGTATCACCAATATCAAGAAACAATTTACATGACAATGACATATACCTTCTTAAACATTGCAAGATTTTACCTGTACACACCCAAGTTAAATTTGTGCTATTAAAGGAGCAATACTTTAATGAGTCTTTAAAAAAGGCACTTGACCACCCTGTATGCACCCGCGCCGTCGCTGCGAACCGGTTGATCACGCAGCGCGCAAACAATGTGTACGGCGAGCGAACGACATCATTCATAGTTCCTCGCCTGATAAACAAGTTGCCATTGGATCTGCGGGACAGTTTGACACCTACAAATTTTAAACTTAAGCTAAGGGAATACTGTCTTAGCAATTGCTAGTACTAATTGTAATTGTATAAAATATTGTACACTTATTTATTAGTGTCGCTCGAATTGCACTTTTAATTCCCAAAATATGGTTTTCAATAAATAATTCGAGTATTGAATATAAGTTTGTATATAGCATAGCTCACGATAGCACAAGACAAACCTCTGTGGTTTAATGTGCTGTCTTATTATTGTACATGTATAATTTGTAATGTTATTTGATAATAAATAAAAAAAAAAAAAAAAAAAAGAATAAGTTCGAAAGGCTGATGTTAATGCTCGTAAACGAAAATAACAATAGTATAAAGTATATGATTATTCCCGGGAATCCCAGTATTCCAGGCATGTCCATATTATTTGGAAAAATCGCAAGTACCAATAGCTCTACCTACTCCGATCATTGGAAATTACCTACTCTAAACTAAATTAATAATTCATTTGTTGGTCTAAGTATTAAAATGTACAATAAGTTGCCACAAAATGTTATTGAGTTACCAACGCATAAATTAAATCTCACGTGAATGCCTGTTTAATGAGTAAAGGATACTATAATATTGTAGACTACCTAAATGATAAGGATTCATGGACATAATGACCTCCATGCCTGCACACTTTCATATATATTTACGGAAATTATTAATATTATATAATTACTCATTAATAATTAGGCTTAGCAGCATTTATTACTGTATAAAAATTGATTTATATTGACTATTCAATAATTGACAAGATGCTAACCACCTACTACTATTGTACACCTCGTCCTGCAGTTTATTAGTGTTGGATTAAGTAAACTACTACTCTTTGTGACCTATGAGGGGAACCTAAGTAGTCATGCTCACTCAAATGTCTCTGAGGTGGTGGCGCTATGTGGCGGGTCATTACATTCCCTCTAATATGGTTGAGTGAAATGATGGCTGACACATACGTCATACTTGTGAACAGGTGCCACCTTTGGGGATTGGTCTGCTTCGGTTTACCTCATAATACCTATTTATTTTATTAATATTTCCTTTATTTTATTTTGTGTAAAAATTGAACTGTATGGCTTGGTATGATGATGACACAACATTGTATGAAAATTTGGCGATTAAAAAGAGTAACTGGCGAGTTTCTTGCCGGATCTTCTCGACCAGAAACAACTTTCCGAGCCGGTGGTAGAATCGCATTATGTTTATTTATTTCTTTAGTATATTTTATGTATCAACATATTTATGTATTAACATGTAAATTATACATAAGTACTTATAAATAGTTTTAAGTCATTCAAATGTATGACGATTTGTAAGTGCTGTGTACAAGCCTATGCAAATAAAGAATTATTTGACTTTGACTTTTGACTCGTATGTGACTATTATATATAGCACGCACCTGTGATGCTTCATGCATTGCAGAAGTTCAAAGGCGGCGGTAAAACAAGCAAGTAGATAGCTATCCAGATGGTAAGTGTACCTCCTGGTCACGCGTCTGCTCGTTCGTCTCTTATAATACCTTCAGTTTTTAATTACCTATTAATAATTTAATATTTGTATTTTTTTTTGGTATTGGTTTTTTCAGACTTTTGTTTGTTATATTATTTCTTCTCATAGTTTAAATTCTAAGCCCTCTTAAACCTACCTTCTCGACTTCCACCTTCAGAGAAGCTGGATTGGCAAAAAACTACTCGTAGCGCTGTCTTGGAATGTCTTATTCTGTGGCAACAAAAGTGAGCCACGTCCTTGTGCTTATATTATTTACTTAATTTACCTACTGCTGTGTTTCTTATATGTATCATGTCTTAATAAGCAATAAACGTATGTGTATTTTTTTATTAACTTATGAAAATTATTACTTATTGAAATTATAAAAAGATTCCTATCGGCAATTTTACTATGCAATTTACGTGTCAGAAAAGTATTATTTTCCGAGGACGGAGTTAGACGCGCGCCGGGTGCCCGCGACATCCGATACAGCTTATTACTTTCTGCTTTTAATCAACGTTTATGATATTCTGATGTAAGTTTCTAATATTTGTTGGTTTTAAACACATCAGCAGACATCAACGCACATCAACCTAAAGCATTTTTCCTATGGGAAACCATCATGGCCTTGTCACTTTGAAAAAGATAGTGTGTGGGACTCTAACCCTAATCAAAACCCCTGGGATGTCCATCTCAGCGCTATCACGGTCGGAAACCCCACAGCCGGTACTGGGCCGTACCGCTTATCGCGCTTGCCGCGTTAGCCCTTCTCCGACTTATGACGTACCAGGGCACCCAATCACGACGTCCCTTGCGAAGTTGTATACTGAGCAAGCCACTTCCCAATAGGGGTTATATTAGTATTAAAATCTTTTTCCACTTTATCATCCAACCGTCAACTGTTTCAGCCAACAGTATTCCCGAATTTGATACTCCAACAAATTTCAGGTCTTACACTACGCTTTGCCTAACCAGGATTTGTACTCCTTGCACGCTCCTCATCCTCTTTATCTTAGCCCATACTTCCCAGTTGCGTCCAAAGCTGTCGCTTCGGGGCTCAGGGTACGCTTAGACCATGATCCAGGTTTCGGCTAAATTCCGTCTCACCTTCGCTAACCTTAGACAAGAGAACAAGACCAACTGGATCACGGTCTACGCCGCCGAGATAATGGTAAAAATATGCACATAGATTTGAAACATCCATAGGTGCATGTTCGGTTTCGAAACCCTACCCCCGTATTACTTATAAATAGTTTTAATTTACTTCAATGTATGACGATAATTATTAATGTTTGACAAAAATAAAAAAAACACGCTGTGTGGTCCCCGGCAGAGTAGAATAGGCCACCCTCACTCTTACCGAGGTGTCGTAAAAGGCGACTAAGGTAAAGCTGCAGGCATGATCATCAGCACCCAGAGAAGGAAAACTCTGCATCAAAACCCTCGAAAACCCGTCTGCCAAGCGTGGTGAGTATGGCAATTACCCCTTATGTGATTGAGGGAGGCCCGTGCTCCAGCAGTTGGGACTTAAATGGGCTGACGATGATGACGATAATTAATGTATGTTGGGGCGGAAAGGTCCTTGAGTGGAGGCTACAGCCATGGCAGGCCCCCCACAAGGTGGACCGATAATCTGGTGAAGGTCGCGGGAATACATTGGATGCGGTCTGTGTGGAGAACATTGGAGGAGGCCTATCTCCAGTAGTGGGCGTCTAATGACTGAAATGATGATGATGATGACGATTTGATTTATATGGAAGGCGCATTCTTATCCGATGAGCTACCATCGCTCAACTTGCACGCTATAAAATGTAAACAAAAACTTTAAAGATACCGTACGCTGATAACTAATTTACCCAATCAACCTATGCAAATAGTTATTTATCTGAACCGTGGGCCGTGACTGCGTAATTACGCAGTGTGATTAGTTCTCGAGATTAATCTAACGATTCCAGCGAGTAAATCAGTCGCGACGATGATTGAGTCACGGGATTAATTTTGCTGTCAATTAACTTATTTTGCTTGATATAAATGAGGTGTGTAGATAGGCTATTAATAACAGGAGCAGATACTGCACAAGCGATGAGTGACACGCTACATCGTTAAACGTTGTCGCGTTGGGAGAACGTTTTAATGCATTATTTTATAAATAATAACTCACAAAAATGTAGAAATTGTAGTTTAATCACATGTATAATTTAATCACAATTTAATTTTCAACTGGACATAAAATAGACTTAGGCACTATGATTACACCTTTCAGACAAAAAGAAAACAAAATCAAAATCGGTTCATTCATTATGGTTAAATGCTTGTGTTTAGTAAGTATTAGTAGATAAGCTTTTAATGTTTACATTTTCAAAAAAAAATTCAATATCTTTTAAATGTCTATTTATGACGCTTTAAAAATTGTGGATCAAGATGAAAAGTTTCATATTGATAAAGTTTGTTAACAGTTCCTATTTATTTATTTCCAACATTGTCATAATAATAAGAATATTAAAAAGTACCTACCTAAGTCATCAATTGTAGGACCCATAAATGGATCATGAGTGGAAGAGAAACGCATAAATATATGAGCCGACTCAAACGGAGTAATACTGCGGTCTCACAGAAAACCATCATGAAACACCGCACCGCTGTTTTTAGCCGAGTGAGGATACCGGGATAGCAGAAATATAAAATTTGAGAAAATTTTGTGTCGTTCTTGAGACTAAGCCTGGTGACAGACAGATGGACAGACAAAGATGTTTTAGTAGATCTTAGTCCTAATTTTACCTGAAACTCTAATAAGCAGGAAAAAACTTGTAAACTTCTACTAGTAGACACCGGATTGCCGACAAAGACCGCACTATACGCGACACTGCCTTTTGATGTCCCGCCTCGCCTCAATGCCTCGCCTCAATGCTCGCTCGCCTTTCACAATTATTCAGAGGCGCTGTTATAATTTGCGCGTACTAATTAGGGTCGAGTGGGTTGTACGGTGTACATTATGTTCTAATTTTCATACGTACGCAGAGCGGTGCAGGGTCGGATTGAGGTCCAAAATAGTAGGGGTTTCCAAAATTATGTGGTTGCTATTTTATCTTTTTATTTTAAAGTTAAGTAAAAAAAATATTTGTCCCTCTCACAAACATAATTAGTTATCAATTACATATTTAAACATAGGTCAAACGACAAAAAGGATAAGTTCAGCTTTTGCTGCCACAAGAGAGTACAGTTCTCTTGGACCACACTGGTTTTCAACTTATCCCGGCTCTCTAAGTTGGTTTTTGAGAGCATAGATAAGTATCATGCTTGCTGACGACATTAGGAACTTACGATTATTAATACTGTACATAATAACAGCTATAAACAACAGTAGAATAGGGTATTTAGTAATTACATTTTTTTAGATAGTACGCGAGTGTGCAACTGTGTATTTTTAATATCTGTGATGTATGTGTGTATGTGTGTGTGTGTGTGTGTGTGTGTGTGTGTGTGTGTGTGTGTGTGTATTTGTAAGTCAATTGTAGTTGGGGTTGAAAAATTAAGCAAAGAAAACTCTTAGGGTTATGTCTTTGTGGTAGGAATGCTCCAAATTTTCTGTGGCACATTGTTTTTTTTTGTAAAGCACATTTATATTTCAATTTGAACGATTGAATAGTCCTCTTAATTCTAAGCGGTGGTGGCAAATCATTCCAGATTTTTGATGCTTGAAATTTAAAGCATCCTCTAAACCGTGTTGATTTGTGAGCGGGTATTTGGAGCATGTTTGAAGACACTGAGCGAAGGTTTGAGCGACTGATATCTTTTTTCCAAGTCAGCTTCTCGAATAGATAATCTGGACATTTAGACCAAATGACCGTCTGAGTCAGACACGCATAATGAAGTTCGCGTGTAGTGCTCATATTAATTATACCTTTGGCGTTCATATAAGGAGTCACATGATTTAGTCTTGGTATATTAAAACAAAATCTGAGGTAAGCGTTTTGAACGCGTTGTATGGCTTTTGCAATATTATTATTTATTCTTGGCCCATAAACCGAGTCGCAGTAGTAGGTGATAGCACCAGTAAATCTACCAGTTGCATACGTAACTCTTCCTTAATATAAGGTCTTATGCAATAGAGTTGTTTTAACTTAAAAACAGCATTTTTATTTTTTTCACGTCACCATTTGTGGCTCATATTATTGTTCCCCGTCTATAATAAGTCCTAAATTTCTCGCGTGTGATACCGGTCCTAATGCAATATTGTTAATATTTATCTTTGCCTTACTATTAATCACTTCTCTAATTTGATGTCCTGTGCCCATTATTATCATTTTCGATTTTGACGGATTCAAAACCAAAGAGATATCTATCGACCATTTATAAATGTTTCCTAGACCTAGGTTAATCTTACTTATAGCTTCTCGTACATTTTTGCCACTAAAAAAGTAATAAGTCTGAGTGTCATCAGCGTACAGGAGGTAATTACATGTTTTAATATGCGAAGGCAAGTCGGCTGTGAATATTGAAAAGAGAAGAGGGCTCAATATAGAGCCTTGTGGGATGCCTCGGATTAGTTTCCGTGTTTTAGAACGTTTTATTTCACCATTTGGGCTATTGAGTACTACCATCTGCTCTTTATTTGTCTGGAACGTTCTGAGCCTCTAGCATGTATCCGAACTAAATCCGTAGTGTGAAAGTTTCGCCAGCAGGTAGCCAGACCGAAGGCAGTCAAATGCTCGCGAGTAGTCCAACAGTACAATAATACTACTTAATCCCTTGTCTGATGCCTTGGTGAGCTCGTCGGTAACGTGTAATAATACCGTTTCAGTGCCATGCCCTTTACGAAATCCCGACTGCAGTCTTGGTATGATGTTTTTTTTTCATAAATATAGCTCTATTTGTTGTAGGACTACTTTTTCCATTACTTTGGAGGGGGCAGGTAGAATTGATACTGGCCGTAGATCACTAAAATTCTCGATAGTTTTTTTTTAGGAATCGGTCTAAGTAAAGCGGTCTTCTAAGCAGAGGAAAATTAGAAGTCTCTATGTGATGTTTATTATAGCTACGATGTTTATTATAGCTACGATGATAGGTAGTGTGATATCCAAGGTAAGTTTCAGCATTTCTATGGTTGTTGTGTCATGTCCCGCAACATTGGTCTTAAAGTTGTTAATTATCGTCTGTATGCATTAACACTGTTTGTTTCTGATCTGATTTGACAGTTTCCTCCACTGGTAGTTTTAAAAAATGTTCATTTATTTTTTCAGGATCATTCAAGCAGTCGGGGATTTCTGTAGCAATTGGATTATGATATAGTGACGTTTTTCTTATATTTTTCCATAGTTCTTTAGGTTTATCTAAATTATTATTTAGAGAGTAGTTAAATAGGCTTTCTTTTCTCTTTCTATTGATGAAGTATACCAAATTTTGAGACTACGAAAATAGCGCCTAAAAAAAAGCTACGATAAAAGTGCCTTGTGAAGAGGGGTGCTTACGCGTTTCCCTCTTTGGATGTTTATTTTGCCGAACTCCGGTCGATGAACAATATAATTTTAGAATGAATTTCGTGTTTTAACTATTATAATCAGTAATAATGTCAATATTATTGTATCACTGTATTCACTTGTTTCTAAGGCACAGTACTTTCTAAGTGTTTAGTCGAAAAAACGATATTTTCTACCCAGATCGAATTAAAAACAACAGCGGTTCAAATGTAAACTGTTAGCGCAGCGCCGTCAACCAGCGAATCGAAATTTTTGTTATAGGGTGCAGACGAGCAGACAGATCACCTGATGGTAAGCGATTGCCGCCACCCATGGACACCCATGACCAGTGGAGTTACAAGTGCGCTTCTACCTTTATACCCCTCTTTCTCCCGGATTGGTCCTCCGGTCGGTTTTCTGTGAGGCCGTGGTATCACTCCGGTCGAGCCGGCCCATTAATGCCGAAGCGTAGCCCTCCCACGGTCAGAAATCATCTTGTCCGTATAAGTAATAAATTTTGATGACTAAAAATACCTCACCACCGACCTAATGGTAGAAATAATGCATATTGATTCGAAACATCCAAAAATGCATGCTCCGATTTACATCATGACCGGTATCCTCACTCACGCAGCGAAACACAGAACAGTACTGCTTCCCGCTCGTTTTTCTGTGGTATCACTTCAGTCGAGCTGGCCTATTCATGCCGAAGCGTGGCTTTCCCAAGGTACTCGGTCAAAGGTACTTATTGCAAACTGACCTCTACCTTACCTAGGGGCTAGGTGAGTCAAACATAAACACAAGAGCGTTGTGTAACTACTTGACCCCCACCGTCAGTTATAACCCCCCACCCCCTGCCGCCGTCTCTCCATAAGCACGCTGATTATGCGGAATGGGTTTCAGTTCAGGACTTCGGTTAGTTTGTCCAACTATTGTACCTGGGTAACGCGGTTATTTTACGAATCCAACGTACTATTCCGCCGGTTGAGGCGCTAAAGTACCTACTGAATATGTAATGTTTTGAACTTGGCCATTCGTGTTTGTGCGCGCTTAGTGCAGAAATACAAGGTGCACCTTGATTGTTTTACTTTAATTCGGTACTAAGTTTCTTGGTGTAATTTTTACATATTTTAATGTAAGGATATTTTTTGTACATTATGATGGACAAATCCCGCCGCCAACCCATGGTCCTTCCTACCGTCTCGGCATACGGACCAAACACCATACGGCATACGGAGACGCTCACCAGGTTCTGGCTAAGGGATCTTTTGCCGGTGCGTTTCTTCACTCCCTACAATATCTATGTCCTGTCCCTTCTCATTGTTTGATTACAGATACATTGTGATGCACAAATGATCAGATTCGGAGTCAGATCAATGTATGTAATGTTGTAAAATATTGATTTATTTATAAAAAAAAATACTGGATTCCATATCGATGATATTCCATATTGATGATGATGTCCAGCAGACGACGCCGTGCTCCGCCAGTCCGTTCGCGACTACAGCTGCTGTAACGTAGCCGAAACTTCGAGCAAAATATGTTGTATCACATAATAAATATCGTGTTAATTCCCGTCCTGATTAATTATAGTCTCTTCAACATAAATAAAATCAATAGATAAGATACCTACATAAATCGATTTCATTCACCGGAAATGGTCGTTATTAGATTGAATAGATTACGATTATTATATTACGTACATGTTGGTACCGTAAATCATGTAGTACCAGCGCTTTGTATAGGCGGATAACAGCCTATATTCATGCAGTACTGATCAATAGGTCTAACATGAATAGATCACTTAGAATCTACTGTAATTATGACCGCATAGATGTGCTTAATACAAGATCGTGACTATTATCAACTGGGCTATACGTTATAGAATAATAACGGAAATCCAAAAAAGAGTACAGAAAAAAATATTTATAAAAATACCTTTTAAGACTCTTTTGATAAAAGAAATCAGGTAGTTATTTAATAATATTTTAAGTATGGTTAACTTTACAGTACCTAGCTTCACAAAATACCTACTGGTGTCAATGGCTGTTTGAACGGGTTAGAGGGAAACTCGCCCTATTAAAACTCGGCCCAACATTTTAAGATTTTTTTGCTGGCCAATGTTCAAACCTAACCAATATTTTTGATTTTGTAGAGTTCAGTATGTATAACGGCCACAAAAATATTGGTTGGGTTAGATTAGTGGTCATAAAAAATCCTTAAAATTCTGGGACGTGTTTAATAGGGCGAGTTTCCCCCTTACGCACCAAAGGGTTAGGGGGAAATTTGCTCTATTATCTAAAAGTAGTCACCAACGGTATTTAACAAACATCATCATAATCATCATCAGCCTATTGCAGTCCACTGCTGGACGTAGGCCTCTCCAATTGTTCGCCACTGTGATCTATCCATGGCTTCTCGCATCCAGCTCTTGCCAGCCATCCTGCGCAGATCGCCCCCCCACCTAGCCAGAGGGCGCCCTACATTACGTTTGCCAAGACGCGGTCTCCACTCCAGAACTCGTTTACCCCATCGGTTGTCGGTTCTGCGGCTAATATGGCCAGCGCACTGCCACTTAAGCTTGCTAATCCGGTGAGCAATGTCGATAACTATGATTCTCTGCCGGATCACCTCATTTCGGATTCGATCTCGGAGAGAGACGCCGAGCATTGCTCGTTCCATAGCCCATCTCATCATCATTTAACAAACATATGATACTTATTGCATATACTAGATAAAATAAATTAAAAACTGACCCGATCAAAAATATCCCATTTGCAATGTAATGCTCGAAGTTTAACAAACTTGCACCTTCGCCCGAGCAAAAATATTATCTTTCGATGCAACATAGTAAAGGCGCTTACCTATTAACAACATTAAGCTTTTAACACATGTCTAATTCAAAGAGACGCCTTCTAGCACCGGACCCAACCTTGTAATCCCGCTTGTTGACTTTCAACTTTACATTCAGTAGTTTAAAGTCGAGTTTAGAATGTTTGCGTGTTTTAGATGGGATCATTTGGAAGTTTTTAATGCTAGAAGGTAGAGTGTCGGTACAGGCGCGAAGTTAGGTCGTCTCATTTATTATTGAATGGATTACCTCACGGAGTTTCGGAGAGAGGGTTCGCTTCGTCGCCGGAGCCGTCCAAAGTATTTGTTACAGTTTTTAAGCGATTGCTTGTTTTTGGGAGTAAAATTTAGATTAGTATAATTAACCCTTCTTTGGTAACAGGATGAAGTAAAGTACATAAGTAGGGCTTTGCACATACAAATTACAGTATACAGTCTGCACACAACAAAGTACGGTTTACAAAAGCGTGGCAGCATATAACATTTAACGACTCGTTTGGAACAGTGGCAGTGAACGCTGCCTTTGGTCCAATGGTTGCGGGTTCGATCCCCGCACAGTACAAACATTGGTGTGCATTAACATGTCTGTTTGTATTGGTCTGGGTGTTTCCTGTGTATTAGAAGTATGTATTTACAAAAGAAAAGTATTATATGTATATATCCCACTGTTGATTCTGATATCCGTAACACAGGTGCTTGAGCTACCTATCTCGGAGTCAGATCAATGTCTGTGATGTTAATATAATTAAAGAAGGTTTTTTTTCGTTACATGTCTGAAAAACGTTTTAGATTGTGAGTTATTCTTGTCTAAGCTGCAGGTATTCAGGCTTACCTTTTAGTGACTTGGTTTTAAAACCTCATAATCTGAATTGACTTTTTCTATATGTTCCATGCATTTTACTTTTACACCTACTGGTTAAGTGTACTAGTTAGCAAATTATCTAGGTAAACATATTCGCTTTAACTTACCCAAAATCATTGTGATCAACAATTATTATCAGAAAATAAGTTCCATATTTTTGTATACAGTAAGTGTATTTAACAATATTTTCAATTTAAAAATAAAAAATGTCGTGTGATGTAACATCTAGTAATCACTTTGTTTATGGATGAGAGCTTTACTTTTTACAGAATCATTTTAGAATCAACTTACACAACTTCACGTTCGTGGGTAGACCACATGCCCGATGGTCCAACCATATTGTAATCATCATCATCAGCCCGGTAGTACCCACTGCTGAGAGTGCCTTCTTTGGTTTACGCTAATGTACCCGGAGGCCTATTTTTGATTTACTTGTATGACTTAGCATCGTGAAGTGCGCACTATTTCTACTGATTTTCCTGCGACATACTAAATTCCGCATTTTTTAATCATTCGTCTGCAACGAGTGACCCCACTCACTCGTTGGTCGAGTGACTTAAAGCGAGTGGTAGAAGCAACGTCGAAATAGTTGTCAATAGCAACAAGCATAATCAAAATATTATAAATTTCAAAACTTTGATTTGACTGATTTTGACAGGTGACATTCATAGTTTTTTGTAACAAAAAAGCAAAGGTTTACATATTCATCCAATAGACTATGGTTTTTGCGTTCCTTTTGCAATGAGGAAGTTATCGGTTTTTATAGAATTCTGCATAGAAGGGTTACAATGTCAATTTACCGTATTATATTGGCAACTATCGAAATCGAATGATTCAAAAATAGGGAAAATTGGCTTAATGCGACTTAGAAGGCAAATGTGACTTACGTCGCATGCGACAACGCTAAGTCATACGAGTGAATCAAAAATAGAGCTCCCGGTCTTGATCCGCTCGGCTCCATGTAGTCCTAACGATTTTGGTGGTGTCATCGACCCATCGTGACACTGGATGACCCGGAGTTCGTCTGCCGGTTCTAGGATACCATTCAGTCAGGGTTTTACTACACCTGCCATCACCGCACCTAGCTAAGTCTCCTGCCCAATTCCACTTTAGTTCCATCAATCCTGAACCGACGTCTTGGACTTTAGTCCTGTGACGATTTTATTGTAATGGTAGCAGGTAAACAATGGGAAAGGCGAGGGACCGACGGGAGTGGCGTTTAAACAACATCATCAGCCCATTTAAGTCCCCACCGCTGGGGCAGGGGCCTCCCTCAATCACATCAGGGGTAATTACCATACTCAGCACGCTTGGCAGACGGGTTGGCGAGGGTTTTGATATAAATGCAGAGTTTTCCTTCTCTGGGTGCTGATGATCATGCCAGCAGCTTTACCTTAGTCGCCTTTTACGACACCTCGGTAAGAGTGAGGGTGGCCTATTCTACTCTGCCGAGGACCACACGGCTCTGCGGGGGACCACACGGCTTAAACAACAATGGAAAGATATGGTCTGATATGATTATGATGATGGTGAATGAAAAACTAGCCATCCTCTTAATTTTAACTTCGGGTATGTAAGGTAAGATGTCTTTTTAAGATCAACGCCTCTATAGGTATTTGGGTCTAAAGCACCCAACCCCTTCATTCAAAGGTTAAACTCTATAGAAGTATTAATGAGTCGTTTGGTAGTGAACACCTCGGTAACGGTAATGATAACGTTAGTGCGCAGTGAAGTTTGATGGCCGCGGCGATGGTGTGGCGGGTCGGTGATTAGGGACTTGAGTCAACTTTAAAATGTAGTTATCGAAGTTCTTTAGCAAGAGTGTATCGCTGAACGGTTGCAGGCTGATTAAGAAATAAAATCTGTAGCAGATTTTATTTCTTAATCAGCCTTAACTGGCCGTTGAAAAACTCAGAAGGAGTAATGGTTCTTCTGTTCGGTATTCCAAAAGTTAGATGGAAATCTTTTTTATGACTAGTTTTTTTAGATTTTCGCGTTGCATTATAACTATAATGTATCAATACGGGGATTAACACGATATTTATTATGTGAAACAACATTGTGTACTCACATATTTGGCTCGATGTTTCGGCTACGTTCGGTGTCCGCTCATGACCGGCTGCTGTAACGTAGCCGAAACGTCGAGCCAAATATGTGAGTACACAATGTTGTTTCACATAATAAATATCGTGTTAATCCCCGTATTGATACATTATAGTTTTTTATGACTTCTATATAACCACAATCGCCCAAAATCGTGAAATGTGGAAATATGTAGCTAGGTATTTGCCTAGCAGTCTGATATGATAGGCTTAGTGCCTACCCCGTAATTGTTTAAAATAGATCCGGTTTAGTAGCTAAAAATTAACATCAATTGGCGTCGCTAGTGCGCCCTACCCATCACCTTAAAATAAAATATAGGTAGGACTGCCTCGGTGGCGCAGTGGCTCTCCCAAGGTCAAAAGCTTTAGGTTAATAACCTTAGCACAAAATAACCCAAAGCAGGTAAATCGAATACAAATCCGTCACGGCATGTAGAGATAACCTTTTAATCTTACTTGATTATAAAAACGTTTTACCCGTGAACGATGCTATAAGATTGATTGTTATCTTATGCGAATCCGTAACAATGGTCCCACGTTTTGTTCGACGATAAATTGAAAAGTTAAAAAACTTCCGACACAACTAAACCTCTTTCATTTGATACCTAAATTGAGGCAGTTGGAACAACAAATAGGTTATTCGTCATTTTCTGACGGCGGCCATCTTGGATTTGAAATTTTTCACAATTAATATATTCTGCTACTCAAGCCCTTTTATATGATACCCATATTGTGGGAGTAGTGTTAAAACATAAAATCTAAATCTTTGTAACCGAGGCCATCTTGGATCGATTTTTATCCAACATAGCTAAGAACACAAGGAGGGATCCTTATTCATATTTCAAACAAAAAAAACAAAATCAAAATCGGTTTATTTGTTCGGGAGCTACGGTGCCATAGACAGACAAGACACACAGACACGTCAAACTTATAACACCCCGTCGTTTTTGCATCAGGGGTTAGTTAGACAGCAGCACTGTGCTGTGTTTCGCTGCGTGAGAGTGGGTACCGGAGGCCAATTCAGGGGAAAGGAGAGTTCGAAGGTTGGCAACGCTTACCATCAGGTGATCCGTCTGCCCATCTGCCACCTATCACATAAAAAATGCTGATTCAACAAAATGTCTTTTTCAAGTTTATCAACGATATTTACGTCACTCGTTGCTTTTCTTTAATATTATGGTTACTTTATTCTTGCATTAACGAAATCTTCTTAAACCGTTAATCCCAAACAGATATCAGCTATATCTATCAGCTGAAAGTCCTTTCATGAAAGTTACTCTAACATACATCACTAATCCCTTTAAGCCCGTCAAAGCGCAGCTACTTATTAGTGTACACTCATCCACATAATTCATAATAACATATTCTTCGGAGCCACTTGGCTGGTATAATTGAGGGTAGTTAGCGACATATTTGTGTTTAGGGCCGCGCGCCATGAATACCCAATGAGGGCTGTGCTCGGCAGCTCCTAGTGTTGAGACCTATGGTTATTTGGCTTTTGTACGAATATATGAAAAAGAACAATAAGGCATTTAATTGTTAAAAATAAAACTACTTTTTATCTAAAAATAATAGCATATTTACTACCAGTACACTGTTTCTTTCTTGTAATTAAGGGTTTTATTTAGAAAAAAAAAAAAACGATTCTGGCGGTAGAATCAAACAAACCGCGTGGGCTGATGCAAGTCAAAAGGTTTTTGCTGAACAAATTTGGTATTTTTTGTGCAGTAAAGTGCCGCAAAGTGAATCTGATAATTAAGAATCATTGAATTGTGTCGTTGTACATTGCTCCTATTGTGTGTCGAGTGATTTGCTTAGACCTAATAGAGTCTTAAAACCCGGTGTTTAGAGTGGTATCGGCAGAATCCGTAGGTTGATAAAATGTAAAACACCAGCGTTTTATTGAGTAACTGTGACTTTGACTGACTTAGGGAGAGCTCTGAGGAACTGTTTGATCTACTCCTTGCAGCTGAATTGTTACATCAAACCACTTGCAAGCGATTGTCATTCCATCCCCATCATTTCGATGGATGGCGGCTACAACTTAAGAACCTTCAAGAGAAGAGCGTAGGTACTCTTTTTTAAAAATTCCGGCAACACATAATCGATCTCTCTGATTTAGATTTCATGGGCGGCGTTGATCACTTTCCATCAGGTGACTCGCTTGCTCGTTTGTGGCCTCTAGCATATAAAAAAAATATTTTTATTGTTTATTTGAAATTTACATTCATTTATAACTAAGCATCAGAAGTGGATGCCGCTGAATAAAGGCCTTACATCTGACAATAGAGTCTTAAAACGTACGAGAATATAACTGTCATATCCAAACATTTTTTTATTATATATATCTACGTAGGTACTTTTTACACGCACAGCGCTTGTAAATAATGGTTCAGTTGTGAATGCCGTATCGTTTTAGGCCCTCTGGTGTCACATAATTTTAACCCAAAAAATGCACACATCAAAAGTATATACGGAACATCCATAATTATTTATACAAACAGGCTAAGTTTAAGGACCTAGAAATATAAAAAACATATTTGTGAAAACTATATACTAAACTGCGGAAGAGGGTAGACCGATTTGTCTGCCAGAAACAGACATTTAACCGCAAAAGCTTGCAACAGTGCCGAAATATCGGTAACTCAAAAATAAGGTACATGGTAGAAGTCCCGTAAATAACTATTCTAATGTTAGTGACCATGAAAGTTTTAAGCAATATTATCGTGAAACATTCGTGCGATGAACACTTGTGTTTGTTCAGTGTCTGGGTGTAATATATGTATTTAAGTATATATTTGTGTTCCTCTGTTGTCTGATATCTGTAACACAAGTGCTTACGCTATTTAGTACGGAATCAGTTCAACGTATGAAATGTTGTGAGAATTATTATTATTATCATGTTTGTATCACAATTCATGCATGTTCCCTAGATATAACATAAAATCTCGTATTTCTAAAACAGTTGTTCACAACACTAGCGGCGAAAGTAGGTTTGCGCGGGAGTTACTTAGAAAATGGGCAGAATATCGTTAATACCCGGTTGTCTTCACTAATTTGACTGCCACCGGTATTACTCGTATTTTCGCGTTAAATATTTTATTTTGCACGTTTGTTGAGCACTTTGGAGGGTTATTACGTTATTTTCTATTCTTCGTTTTTTTTATTCTGTAAGCAATTTTTGCTTCCAAAAAAGAAACAAGACAGTTATATTTTAATACAATCTTAGAACGGAACCGAAACGTGGACACTTACGCTACGGCTGGTCCACAAGTTAAAGGTCGCTCAGCGGGCTATGGAACGAGCAATGCGCGGCGTATCTCTACGAAATCGAATCCGAAATGAGGTTATCCGGCAGAGAACCAAAGTCATCGACGTAGCAAGGATTAGCAAGCTTAAGTGGCAGTGGGCTGGTGATATTAGCCGCAGAACCGACAACCGATGGGATAAACGAGTTCTAGAGTGGAGACCGCGTCTTGGCAAACGTAATGTAGGGCGCACTTTGGCTAGGTGGGGGGACGATCTGCGTAGGATGGCTGGCAAGAGCTGGATGCGAGAAGCCATTGATAGATCACAGCAGTGGACTGCGAAAGGCTGATGATGATGATTAGAATGTTATACTTTTGCTTTTTGGTAGGATTAGCGCTCGTGCCTTGTGCTTTTACTCAGTTCAGTACATAGGTAGTAGATTAGGACCAAGCATACCTCTGGATTTTCAAAATCAATGTCTGTATTTTTATCGCAGGAGAGCCACACTTCAGCATAAATGGGTCGGCTCCAGAGTGATACCACGGCCTCACAGATAACCGGCGTGAATCAGCAAAGTGCTGTGTATCGCTGCGTGAGTGAGGGTACCCAATGCCCAATCCAGGGGGAAGAGGGGCTTAAAGTCCGTCTGCCACCTATCAAATAGAAAAAGTTATTAGCGTTCTTGGCTTTTACCACACTTTTACTCAGCTCAGTAGATAAGATTGTGCCCTTTTAAACCAAAAGCCGTAGCTTAGGACCAAGCATATGTACCTCTGGACTTTTTCGTTTTTTTATGCTAGAGACCTGCCTGATGGAAAGTATTCAACGCCACCCATGAACTAACGCGAAATCAGGGATTTTCAAAATGTATGTATGTATGTATTCTTACCACTAGCTCCGCGGTGAGGGTACACATTCTGAGGAAACACACAATTTTCAGATTTCTCAATTTATGGATACTCACAATATCTGCAAACGCTTTAAAAGACGCCCTGTTGGGCCGTGATCTCAGGGTCCTGGCTTCGATTCCCGAGTCGAGCGAAAAGTATGTTTCTAATGTTTCGGACAAAGCACGGGTTTGTGATCACCAATCTGCATTTGGCAAGCGTGGTGATTAAGCCTAATCCCATCATAGTAGCGATAACTTGATTTCTATGATGGAGGCCTTTGTCCTGAAGTGGGACATTTTATAGGCTGATACTTTACAATCTCTGAGAATGAAACTGAATGCATAACCTTGATCTAGTTAGTCTGTCATATCTATTTATGGGTTTTCAAACGTCAAATGAGATTCGTTATATTGTAATTAACCGACGTACCAAACAATAAAGTAGAACAGTTGAAGTTATCAAAAGTCGTAGTCAATGATAAATCGGTATTAACGCATTCATTTGAGGCCAATTTATCTCAAAATGTTATTTGCTGAAATTTTCCCGAATCCAAACCGTTATGATAAGCAGTACTTCATAAAAGCAGACATAATCCCCAACTCTCTAATTACCTAATACATATTAAGACAACTACCGCCTGCTTGCCAAGATGGCTCCCTAAACTTGTTAGTTTGAGAACATTCAAAACTCTGAACGTAAAATTTCACAGTGAAGAAGCCGTCATGAATAATTCCCTACATATTTGATGTTTACACAAAAAGACGGGAGAATATTTGGGGGGATTTTGACAAACACCGTCTCAGGTGGCGACGGAGAGTTCCAATCACGAAATGGAAATTACAAGCTTTCTCCCACTCGGTGACAACTCTCTCATTTCTATACATATTTGAACTAACTCATTACAACAAAGTAAATATGGTACAGACGGGTCAAAGAGTTTTGAGTGTATCAGGTTCATCCAAAGACAAATAATGTTTTGAAGATTGCCAATCTTGTAAACGAAAACTTGATATTTTCTAAAAAGTGCATTACAATTTTCTTGTTCTTCTTAAAGTGCCTCTCCGACTAGCGAAGGTTGGCCGTCGATCTGGCATATTCTTCTCGGTCTCTAGCGACGCGAAACAGCTCGGCGGCTCTCGTGACTTCCGGATGTTACGCAGCCATGATTTTTTACTCCGACTCACACGCCTCTTACCTACTACTTCCTCCATCCTAATGATTTGCAACAACTCATATCATACAACTTAACTCATATATGCTTGTATTTTATTTTTGTGCAATAAAGAATATCTTAACACATGTCCTAAGCAGGCAACTTTCCTTTGCTTGTTGATCGATAAGAGTTCGCGCTTCTGGTGCACTCATTGGAGAACTTCAACATTTGTCACTTTTTGAGTCCAGCTACAATTCCAATTAAAAAATTACAGATTTGCATTTGCGTAAAGAGGTGGTTTTTGTGTGTTGGTTGGCCGCTCATTTTGTCCTCTGCGACTCGCATTGTTGTTGCGTCACTGTAGGACCACCAACCATCTTAGTATGCATGGTGTGACGTCGCCAAGTTCACATTTTTCCAACTCGTGTGTACCTGTGGTTAGTTTCTGCGTGGCCCTCTGATGTCAGGGTACCGCTTAGACCACTACTTAGACCAACGCCTAACAAGGTGGTTGAGACGCTTTACAGTTGGACGAGGAAACACCAGAAACGATGTCGTCTGACACTCACGAGTGACCGGTCCAGCGATGGAAAATACGTTTTAAGTGACCCGAGGCATATTTTAATCTCTTTTTTAGTAGACAATGGTCAATTAAAAAAAATAAAAACAAAAAGACAAAACAACAAAGAAAAAACTTAATAAAAAAACTAAATAAAGCGTATTGACTTTTACATTTGTAATGCGGACAGCTTAAGATTGGAACTCCTTGCCGAGGTCTGTTTTCTTGACCATTATAATCTGGTGGCTTAATTTGAAGCCGTCCCGTAACGAACCAGAATATTGTCGCATCTAAACAAAGGAAACACAGCGCGTGTGAAGCAACATAAGCACAAACAAGCTGTTTTATTTTTCGCTGCGTGATTAAGGGTACCGGAGGCCCAATCCGGGGGAAAGGAGGGTTTCAAGGTTGGCAGCGCACTTGTGACACTGGTGTTGCGGGGTCCATGGCCGGCGGCAATCGCTTACCATCAGGTATGCTCGTCTGCCACATATCTTATATAAAAAAGGGAAACTCCGATTCGGATGTATAGTCTACTTTAAATTAGGCCCTCTAGACATTTTTTAGACAAGAGTAAAAATTGCATCTTCTAGGCAATCGCATAAAAATAAATAAAATAACATTTAATTCAGATAATTAACATCTACATGATGCATAGCATCCTAGGTCTACATACACCTGATGGAGTATGAAGATATAGTCTGTCAAAAAAATGGGTTGATAAAACTTGTAAAATTTCACCCTGGCCACACCCAGTAAATGAACACTTGATAATCTCAGACAAAAAGGCATCTGTACCACCCCAACCTCTGCCGTTATGAAGCGTCACAGCATAAAAAGGTCCGGACAAAAATGCGACCCGGTCCGTCGTAGCGGGTCGTTTTTGCCGCGGCCCCACACCGCTGTGGCTCGGGTACTCGGATCACAACTTCGCCCATCCCATTTCGGCGGCAAACTTGTTTCACAAATCAGGGGATGACGAAACAAATCCAACAATTCCTATTTTCGTTTTCCAATTGTTTGTCGGTAGCTCGTTTTTCCTGAGTCCCGCTTGATTGAAGACTGTGACAACTTGGGATTGTGCTGTCGTTGTACTTGTTACAGCGTTTGGGGTCCCGAGGAATAACAAAAACGTGTATCTAATTAGACTGAGTCGTCCCCACGAGGGTGAATTGTTTTCTAAATGTCAACTCAATTTTGAATGTCAACATAATCAGGATAGGATGATTTTAACAGTCCCTTTTGGTAGATAATATATAATTAACAATGATCGGAGTAGGTAGAGCTATTTTTGGTACTTGCGATTTTTTCGAATAATATAGGCATGCGCAGAATCCCGGGAATCCCGGGGTTGAAAATAAACTATTCACGGTCTTAGGGAGTAAAAATTCCGCCCCCTCCCCCCAATAAGTATAATAAGGACGTTTTTGGGATTATTGAAATAAACTGAAACTTAATTCATTAAAATCGATCTTTATTTTTCTGTTTCGTTATTTTCGTTTATACATACGAGCATTTGACATCAGCTTTACGAACTTATTCATAAACACTTTGTGAGACCATGTTAATTAACGGAGCTTTATTTGTTCTTTCGGAATTTAAGATACGTACTTTAGATAGAAAGGAAGAAATTGTAAGTTAACATGGTGGTATCGAACGTTATTAAGTTACGGATAAGCCCTTTCATGATTTAAAATGCGTTAAATATTTAACTCTAAAATAAAAAAAAAATCCCGGTAAGTATCCATGTATGTAAGTATCGTCATTTTGTTGGAAATAAATATTTTTTTCATTTTTCAATTTCATTTTCCTGGAGCATGTTCATATTAACATCTATGTTTGCGGTCAATGAACCCAAATAGCACTACCTACTCCGATCATTGATTACTCTATATTATGTAAGATATAGAAGTAGGCTGCATCTATATGCAGCCCACTTACAATCAGATACAGTTAGCGTATATTCTCGTACCAAATGTTTATAATATTATTTTTACCAATATTATACCACGGCCTCACAGAAAACCGGCGTGAAGCAGCATGTGCTGTGTTTCGCTACGGAGGGTACCGGAGGCCCAATCCGGCGAAAAGGGGAGTTTAAAGGTTAGCAGCGCACTTGTGACTCCACTGGTGTCACGGGTGTCTATGGGCGGCGGCAGTTGCTTACCATCAGGCGATCCGTCTGCTCGTCTGCCACCTATCACATAGAAAAAAAACTTCCTTATGAGCGGTGTTTACTTGTAAAAAAGAACGCGTGCCTTTCAAACGGGAGGTCGTAGCTTCGAATCAAAGCACTACTTGATATTTTAAATATATCTGCCTATTTCTACCACTGGCTCGACGGTGAAAGAAAACATCATGAGGAATAATACCCACAATTTTTTCAGGACGTACTATCTCAAAAAAATTCCATCCCATTTTAACCCTTCATTGGTAGAGTTTCGTAAAAACTATTTTAAGCGCATGTCTAGAACCTCATCATCATCCTCCTGCCCTTTTCCCAGGTTATCTGGGGTCGGCGAAGTATGTCTTCCTTTTCCATACGTCCCTGACCTTCGTCATCGAATCATCCAACCCTTTTCCCATCATGTCATTCTTAACACAATCCATCCATCGCTTTTTCGGCCGTCCTCTGTTCCTCCACCCACTAACAATACAATAGGATAAAAATAGAATGTCTACAACCTATAAGGAACATACCTGCCAAATATGTTTGTAGGTATTATAGTTTCAGAAATTTCGTGATTATTCTGTAAGTGGTATTTTGCTTTCATATAATAGACTAGACTGCGACCGCGGCGTTACTCACGCAGTTTTAGTCATTATTACAAAATTCTTCATTCGAATTTCAAACACACGCAACTACCCCTTAGGGGTAGAAAATTCAAAAGTTACTTTTTTATTCAAAAACCTTGCCTAAACATTAATTTTAATATTCTAACTTTTAAACTGTCTATTCTCCTATACTGCATTTCGTCCACTAATTTACCCTCTCAAAGAGTGACTTTCCAAAAACTTTTAATTATTCGTATATATACAATTTTTCACTTTCCTAACATCAAAGATGACGAACTTCCATACAAACTTCTAAACCCCATTTCTTCTCTTGGTTTAAAATAAGGAGGACGTATAGCGATTTTCAAAATTCTTACTTAAAAATGGCTAAACCCCCATACTGGCGTTTCATCCTCTATTTATCCCCTTTAAAGATGATTATCAAAAAACGTTAAATGTGTTATTTATTTATTTTTATACAAGGTACACCAACAGCAATACACATAAAATAATCACAAATGACAGCAGGTAACTTAAAAAGGAAATATTCAAATATGTTTGCCAATTTTTCACATTTCTCACGTCTAAGATAGCGGACTTTCATACAAACTTTTAACCCCCTTTTTACCCCTTAAGGGTTGAATTTTCAAAAATCCCTTCCTAGTGCTTACTTTTACTATTAATGGAACCCCCTTCCCAAATTTCAAGTTTCTAGGGTCAGATGTTTGGGCTGTGGGTGCATTCCTAATCATTGAATGCCTTAGTCACTCAGGTTTTCCTTTCATATGTATATGTATAGATTATCTAGATCCTTTATTTAGATTTAAAAAAAAGGTTTCCATTACAGAAAATTAAACTTGCATTCTGTCTCTCCAGGCACTCTGATCAAACTAATTTAAAATGAAAATTTTCTCTTCATGTTATCCAGTTTTAAATTTCTGATCCAATGTAAGCTGGCTCCTAGACTATAAAGCAAAGCTCAGTCTTATTGTTAGAGTAGTAGTTTATTCACAGTGAGATATCGCCGGGCAAAGTAGACGATTTGTAAATTGTAACTGAGGATTAATCCCCACTCTGAGTACAACGTGCTTCTATCCGAGATTTTCTGCTCAAGATTAATTGAAAGAAAGATTGTGAAATATGTATAGGGAGACAACAGTTAAAAGGAAAATTAAATATTTATTTACCTTCTTCTTGGAACATACCTAACATAAAACGTGAGCAAACAGTGTTTTATTTTAAAATATTTTTTGAAAACTATTTGTGCATTTAAAATAAACATGTATTGACCTAATTTTATCGAAGGCGTGAGGCAGTGCCTGTATTCTGTTTCCCTGCGCGAGTGAGGGTACCGGGGGCCCATTCCGGGGGAAAGAGGGGTTAAAAGGTTGGCAGCGCACTTGTGACTCGCCTGGTGTCGCGGGTGTCTATAGGCAGCGGCAATTGCTACCTATCAGGTGATCCGTCTGCTCGTCTTTTTTTTTACATTATGGAACACAAACGAGCAGATGGCTCACCTGATGGTAAGTGAGTTACCGTTGCCCATGGACATCTGCGACACACGGGGCATCACAGATGCGTTGCCGGCTCTTAAGGGAGGAATAAGCTCTTTTCTTGAAGATCACCAGGTCTTATCATGATCGAAAACACCATCGTTGGTACCTGATTCCATAGTTTTACCACGCATGGTAGGAAGTGGCGTGAGAAGCGCACTGTGGTGGAGTAAAATCTATGTAAGTGATGTGGGTGAAATTTGGAATTCTGGCGTGATGTACGATAGTGAAAATTTGCAGCTGAAATAAGGCCGAACAGCTCCTCGGAACACTCCCCATTGTCGTCTGCCACCTATCACATAAAAAAAATCTTAAGGTGCCACCGCGACGATACTAGCGCCGCCAAGTGGTTTTTATTAATTGTGGCGAATAAGAGACTTTTTTTTAATGTACAACTAATACCTCGAGGAAAGTATTAACAATTTATTGAGACGGATTTATGTACTAATAACTTTCTACAAGTAAGAATAATTTCCACACTCGCTAAAATTGGCCACTTTTAGATATTATGGAGATAATTGTTATTTGTATTAAGAAATTATTACATAGGGTGGGTCGCAAAAATGGTTAAACCCAAACTCAAACAGTTGGTCAGTTGACTGACCGGATGGCGCAATTGGTAGTGACCCTGCCTCTTACGCCAAAGGTCGTGGGTTCGATCCCCACCCTGGACAAACATTCGTGCGATGAACACTTGTGTTTGTTCGGTGTCTGGGTGTAATATATGTATTTTAAGTATATATTTGTGTTCCTCTGTTGGCTGATATCTGTAACACAAGTGCTTAAGCTACTTAGTACGGAATCAGGTTAACGTATGAGATGTTGTGAGAATTATTATTATTATTTATTATTATTAGTTTATTGCATTTATGAATGTAAAATAAGATCTTATACAAAGTTTCCTGTACATCATGTTAGCCTTTTGGCCATAGCATAATTTATATGAACGAACTTAAAGCAGCACTTCTTAAATATGTATTAATGTTTTATTATTCTCTATTCTGACCTATATCTTTTATATAATAGCATCACAGGCATATAATTAATATAAATACTACGGAGTGTTTATATCTATATCTAACCCAATTATTTTTATAGTTGAAATATTCTGTTAAATTGTAGAAACAGTTTTCATTCAATATTATTTAGAGTTTTTCAAAGGATAATAATAAAAATAAAGGATAATACTTTCCTTAAAGTATTAGTTACTTACTTTTAAAAAAATGTCTCCTATTCACCACACTTACTTGGCGGCGCTAGTATTGACGCAGTGTCGCCTTAAGGCGACGGGTAGAGCAGACTAGCGACGCCAATCGATTTTAATTTTTAGCTACTAAACCGGATATATTTTTCGCGTACGCGTTGGACCCAACATTTATGCATAGGTTATTTAATAAATAGTATTAGTGTTTACCCAGAGGTTGTAACTCCGAAATTGTTTAAAATAGATCCGGTTTAGTGGCTAAAAAATTAAATCGATTGGCGTCGCTAGTGTGCCCTACCCGTCACCTTAAGTCAAGTGAATGAAGTGGACCTTGTCTTTTTCGTTTCATGGACAAGGTTTTCCGAACTTAAGAGATTAGACAATAAAAAAAAATCTTCTTGACTTCAAAGAGGCACAATATAATTGGATCATAATAATAACTTGTTTGGTTGCACATTCTTTTTGCGTTAGCCAATGCTACTTTGAGTATTATCATTATACTTGTGTTATGAGACTCAAAATACCTTCCTTGAGGCGCAATTTGTACTAGACCCTGCTTCGTACGACAATGATCGTGGGTTCGATCTCCACCCCGGACAAACATTTGGGCTGTATACCACTTGTGTCAGTTCAACGTTTAGATGTAATATTTATAACTATGTACGGTCGCGGTCAAAAAGTGTTTACCACCATAAGGATCATAATCGCACGCACACATGTAGGTGATAAGTACTATATGTCTATTACATAATATTGATCATAGATATGGTATCTTCTTTATTGATATGACAGCTGACGGTTAGCAGCAGTTTTCGAAATATTTTGTTCCTGTTCAAAACAAGTTCAAAAGACGTTCAAATAAATTTTATGACAGAATATGTCATGTCACTTACAAAGAAATTAGCTTTCCTTATGGATGCTTTTGTTTTTTATATAACCTGTTCGGTTGCATCCTCTTTATGTGTATTTTTTATATCAACTTTAAAAAGGTAATTTGTAACTTGATATGGCATTTTTTCATCATTATCAGCCCATTTAAGTCCCCACAGCTGGGGCACGGGCCTCCCTCAATCACATGAGAGGTAATTGCCATACTCACCACGCTTGGCAGACGGGTTGGCGAGGGTTTAGATATAAATGCAGAGTTTTCCTTCTCTGGGTGCTGATGATCATGCCAGCAGCTTTACCTTAGTCGCCTTTTACGACACCTCGGTAAGAGTGAGGGTGGCCTATTCTACTCTGCCGGGGACCACACGGCATTTTTTACTTTAGTGCAAAAAGTATGATATAGAATCAAATTTTAAAACTGGTAAAAACTTTTTGACCGCCACTGTCTATACTATTTAAAATTCATCTGTTTTATTCATCAATTTATTCTAGCTTTCATAATTAATGATCTTACAAAATGTTTCAATCAAAATGAAATATTCAGGTAGCTTTACTAGGATCACTAGTATTATTATACGATTCATGACTACTAAGAACATCTGTGAATAATAATGATACACATTTTCTTTTTAAGCATAGCTTTTATACGCACAAAAATATTGGCATTTTGCTTCTACTTGACTTTCCACTGAACCGAATACTGTGAGGAGCTCCACATTCTCAAACACATTTAGCTAAATACAGGCTTCAATTTAAGCCCGGGGTGAGGTATTATTGTTTAAAAGACGCAAGGAGCCGACTGGCGTTGACAGCGCCATTGTGGGCTCTGAGCTGCGCGTTCTATGGAGCAGCGGCGTCACGGAGAGATGCGAGCGTTCCGCGCGAATGTGTGTTGCTGAGCATTTTAGTGTCTCAGAGAGCCCCCTCTGAGAGGAATGGCTTGGCACAATAGAGCTCTTCCTGCTTGGCGTGTTTTGTTTCTTAAAAATGTAGTTTGAATGGGTCAAGTTGTAAGATTTAGGTAGATTGTGTTTTTAGGGTTCCGTAGCCAAAATGGCAAAAACGGAACCCTTATAGTTTCGTCATGTCCGTCTGTCCGTCTGTCCGTCTGTCCGTCTGTCACAGCCGATTTACTCGGAAACTATAAGTACTACAGTGATGAAATTTGATGGGAATATGTGTTGTATGAACCGCTACAAAAATATGACACTAAATAGTAAAAAAAAGAATTGGGGGTGGGGCCCCCCATACATGTAACTGAGGGATGAAATTTTTTTTTTCGATGTACATACCCGTGTGGGGTATCAATGGAAAGGTCTTTTAAAATGATATAAAGTTTTCTAAAAAACATTTTTCTTAAAGTGAACGGTTTTTGAGATATCAGCTCTCAAAGTCGTAAAAAGTATGTCCCCCCCCCTCTATTTTTATAACTACGGGGTATAAAATTCTAAAAAAAATAGAGGTGATGCATGCTAATTAACTCTTTCAACGATTTTTGGTTTGATCAAAGTATCTCTTATAGTTTTTGAGATAGGTTGATTTAACTGTAATTTTGGTTAAGTTATTGTGCTTACACTGAAAACGATGGCTGAACCTTATAAGATAGATCAAAAAATATACTACAGTATTGTACACCTTTAAAAATCCGCGATGATATAAAATCTTTATAATGTATATTTGCTGCTACGGAACCCTTTGTGCGCGAGCCCGACTCGCACTTGGCCGGTTTTTTTAAGAGGAATAATTTTGGTCTTGAATGCTGCCTTGGGTGACGTATTTTATGACAAATTAATTAAAGGTTTTGTTTTGTGGGTGCTTTAAAACGGCAGAGGGCTTCACGGAGAGATGCGAGTGAGCAGCGCAAATGTGTGATGCTGAGCATTCTAACTTACTTACATACTTACTCCGCTAGCTCAACGAACCGAACCGAGTCTTGGCCTCCGAAGCAACAGAGCGCCACTTTGCTCGATCTTGCAATACTTCTAGCCAGTCATTGACCTGAAGTGATTGAGCATTCAGGTTACATATCAAAATAACTAAATTGGTTTTAACTACTGTCGATTCAACTACGCTCTACTCAGTCAGCATTCAGTGTCTCTGAGAAGCGTGAGGCTTGACACAATAAAGATTTTCCTCTTTTATTTCTAGCTTGGATGACCATGAGTCATGAGTCTACAAAAATGGTTCATGAGTCTACAAAAAGGTAATATTTGGGTAAACTGGATTTTGGACAGGAACTTGAAGCACCAACCCAAAGATAAAAGCAAGGCCATACCAGCCAATTATTCCCCGAAATATCTAACAAATGTGACCGAGGGAGAGCCACGTTTCGGTATGAATGGGCTCGACCGGGGTGATACGACGGCCTCACCTGAAAACCGGCGTGAAGCAGCACTGTGCAGTGTTTTGCTGCTTGAGTGAGGGTACCGGAGGCCCAATCCCTGAAGGGGAGTTTAAAGGTGAGCAGCGCACTTGTGACTCTACGGGCGCGGGAGTCCATGGGCGGCAATCGCTTACCATCAGGTGATCCGTCGGCTCGTCTGCGGCTATATATAGCTCATTTATAATTAAAAGGTGACCGGCCGTGGTAACCGGCGTGAAGCAGCACTGTGCTGTGTTTCGCTGCGTGAGTGAGGGTACTGGAGACCCAATCTAGGGGAAATCAGGATTTAAAGGTTCGCAGTGCATTTGTGATTCCACTGGTGTCGTGGGTGTCCATGGGCGACGCCGATCGCTTACCATAAGGTGATCCGCCTGCTCGTCTGCCAACTGTCATATAATAAAAAATTAAAATCTTCACACTTATAGGAAATCTAAGGACGCATTTTTTTATAAACGCAACTGGTACCTGATCGCTACTCCACCCGCTTGTACACCATCACTTGGATCTCGAACTCTCTGAAAAACAACGACACGACAGCTTTTGTTGGAACTTCCTTTGTCTCAAATAAGATACTTATCAGCCATTTACCTGTTTACCTGTTGTCATCCACCTTTTTTAAAGCTCGGCTTATCATTTTATTAGCAAGAGTCTGTGTGACGTTTATTCAGGTTTAAAGAAAATGAAGCTTCAGCCTCAATGTAATAATGTAGGGGATTAATAGATTGATATTTTTTACTGCACAAAACTAAACTGGGATCCTTGGCATAATGTGTTTTGTCCTAAAATGGATTGGCATAATGAAATTGGCATAATTTATTAAGCATAATATTAATTTGGCCGAATTTGGTTTTAGCTTAATAACTGTGGCATAATTATTATTTAGCATAATGCATTTATGCATAATTTTTTTGGCACAATTTTTTAGGCATTAATGATTGTTTGAAACTGAAAAATAAAAAAAGTAAGTAAGCAACCAGTATTAGCTAAATTATATAGAGTAAAAGTAGGTGTAGGTGCGGCGGGGGTAGCCCTTAGGCCACCCGTAAGCCGCTTTTTAATGACTTATGGTTAATTATTTTATGCTTAATCATGTTTATGCTTATAGCATTTATGCTAAAAACTGTTGTGCTTCTTAGTATTATGCGAAATGATTATTAGTAGTAATAACATTACGCTAACTTATTTTATGCTTAAATTTTTAATGCTTCTTGACAATGAACCAACTTAACTAAGCTATAAGTATATCTTATTTTATCTATTGGGGGCCATTTGTATATAACACGTTGACCCTATTCGATCAATTGTACCTCCTTTTATCCTTTGCAATTCTACTCCCGTAATTGGTTTTACATCAGAGTCACTAATGTCTTTTGGATTAAAATGTCGACAGACTTTATGTTTCGGTTAAGCGGTACTTAGGTAGGAGACACCGGACACTTGAGGGAATTTTTGTACTATGTAGTATGCCATAACCGTCAAAACATAGAGGACACATTACTATTTAACAACAATTGTATTTTTATAGAGGACACATTCATCATCATCATTATCAGCCCATTTAAGTCCCCACTGCTGGGGCACGGGCCTCCCTCAATCACATGAGGGGTAATTGCCGTACTCACCACGCTTGGCAGACGGGTTGCCGAGGGTTTAGGTACAAATGCAGAGTTTTCCTTCTCTGGGTGCTGATGATCATGCTAGCAGCTTTACCTTAGTCGCCTTTTACGACACCTCGGTAAGAGTGAGGGTGGCCTATTCTACTCTGCCGGGCGACCACACGGCATATTGAGATTTTTCAAATCTGTTTCAAAAAATATGTTTTCTACAACTTCTCGATGTTGAGACAAAATATATTATAGAAACCTTGTTTCTCGATATTTATGGATATTCACAGAAAAACGTAATGATTCTACACGTGTAACTTTGCTCCAATCGGTCTGGTTCCCTTGTATAGATTTGAAGGCTGTGGCGAAGGTCAGGCGAGAAATTCTTCAATGCGATATACAGATAATGATCCTAGCGAATCATCCTTATTAAGCCTTATAATTATGGGCATTTTTTTGTGTGATAGGTGACTGGTAAATATGTAAACAGATGTTGCCATCCCGACAGCTAATTTGTAATGCATGACATTTTTTTTTTGGTGACCCAGTGAAAATGCACCTTATGCACATTGAGAGGGGCTCTCCTCTGGGTTAGGTCTCTGCTAATCAGAGACCGTCCGGAGGCATTCCCAATAAAAACACTGGGGCGTTTCCATCCCTCGCCCAGGAAACACTCAGACCGGGGACAGGACTGCCACGGAGGCTTCATCCGTCGCCCGGTCAGGGCGAAGAGGCTCGCCAGCTCGACCTCTCTCCCGCTTCAACCTCTTGGACAGCACCCTACACTGTTTGGCTATAGTGCAAGCACCACCGAGAGGAGGACTGCGGGCACCCATCCCCGCACATACACTGCTGGTTGCAGTGTAGTGTGAGCTAGGGACAAACCCGCAGGCTTTCAACGCAATAACGCGTCGCAGAAACCGACTCCGCTGGCTGCGGAGCTGGGAAAATCCGCGACGCAAAAAAAACTCCTACCTGCCACCGCAATCCGCTGGCTGCGACCTTGCAGCGCAGGTCCCAAAACGTGGGCCTTACGGCCACTGCGCCCGAAGGCGCCTCACTCTATGGGGGATGCCGACGTCAAAGCGCCCCGCCGGAAATCCGCCGCGCAACCCGCGCGGGCGGAGCCACAGCATCCCCAGGTCCGAAGACAAAAATGGCGCCTGCAGCCCCGCGATGGTTTAACCCGCTTTCACGGGCTTTAGTGCACCATCAGGAAACGACGCGAAGACGCCAGTCCTCAGACCCTCGGCGCGACAATGTAGGCCCTGTAGCGAAGTCGCTTCGGCGCGGTCGCACGCCGTCGGGTGTGCATCCTTCGGCTAACAGGTAGCAATCCACGAATGAATTACTACCCATCATTGTCCAGGAAAAAGCGTACCCCGCGGTAACCATTTCTGCCTAATACCAACCTAAGTTGGAACAGAACTGATTACCAGCAGGACCACTTGTGGAGGTAGATGCACCTGAGTCCCCCTGGATGGCGCCACTGCGTTAGCCAATAATAGCACATGCTGTTTTAAATGCGCTCTCTTCTGTTGCGATTTGTTTGTACTATTGATTGTTTACACAATAAAAATTCAATTTTACGAGTTCACAAATACTACACTGGATCCTCTGACAAACAAGCAAATTGATCACTAAATGGTAAGTAATAAACGCCGGAACACCTTTTTAAAAGTGTGTTGCCAACCTTTTAACTATTTTCCCACTTTTATGCTGCTAAGCATTATGTTCAAATAAATTATTAAAAGTTACATTAATAATTGTATGTATTTAGTTAAAAATATTCACACAGCGACCTTAAAGAACACACATTAAAGAGCATCTAACTAACCTAATGTAAGTATTACAAAATTTGCAAAATAAAATATTTATGATAATTTTTCTTTCCTTAAACATAATATTCCACTCTAACCTTCGAAAATACCAACACCTCAATTTATTCCCAACCGTCCTCGTATTCCAAGCGGTATCATAACTTTACTCTAAAATACATCTTGTTTACCTCCCAAATAAGCCGCAACGAATTTGTTCCGATAATTTAAATTTGCGGCGGTCGTATCCAGGGGACGCGGCAAATTGCTCAAATGCGGCAAATTGCTCTAAGTCCGGCCCTAGCCTGGTGATTACTAGCCTGACAATAATGTTTCGTTAATTAATACAGATGTTCCCTGTCCTTCTCTCTGTTCAGGCCTTCTGTTAATTTACTGCTTAATAGGAAGGCGAAATATTGAGATGATTTAGGGGAAATATTGGGACTATAAATGAAAGAAATATATTATTAGGTTTGAGTTGTATGTTGTTCGATTATTCACAATTCTGCGAGTTTATGACATTTTTTTCAATTGGAATTTACAACTCACTCGGTAGATCGTGAATGATGTACCGTACACGAAACGATCAGATTTAATAGTAGGGCCGGACCATTGGTTAGGACCGCCCTTACTAGTGAAAGTGATATCCGATCAAATCGTTGATGTCAAGAGCCAAATTGGTTATGTGTATTGATTATCAGTGTATTGAATACACTGTCAATTCATTGATACAATATTCACAATTGCACGGGTTTTTGATGCGATCTCTGATATGGTTTTCGATTAAATAAATCGTTACAAAACTAACACTTAAAATTAGACTAGTGGCGGTATTATTAAGTTAGCAAGAAAACAGATAAGTCAATGTAATAATGGAAGAATAGTAATTTTTGTGCGCGGAGAAACATAACTATAAGCAAGCAAACAAACTCTGTCACTACCAGCAAACAAAGGACCCAGAGTCTATGGCATGTAATAAACTAATAGAAAAAAGTCGTTACAGACTTTGACATACACTATCCGCATTTCGATTAATTTGAACAGATCGATAACGATGAATCGTACCGTATACAGAGGAATTACAAATATAGTACTTAAATGTTTCTGAACCCAACATAATTGGACGGACCAAATCTGCCAGACAGACTAATTCGCTATCACTAACGCTTTGGAGCCCGGGGTACGTTTAGACCATGATTCAAGATTTGGGGAGTCTAGGCAATACAATAAAGCGACTGTCGCCTGACCTTCGCAACCCTTTAACAGGGGACTTTTTTTTTACTCGCTTGCTCGTTTGCCTGCCTCTAGCATAAAAAAGGGGAACTAGATCATTGTACCAGGTCAATGTCTGCGGGCAAATTTGAGGTACCTAAAGTAAATAACTACTTTGGTGACAGAACATTAAAGAAACGGTTACTATACCTATTAAATTAGTTTCATCATCATCGTCAGCCCATTTAAGTCCCCACTGCTGGGGCACGGGCCTCCCTCAATCACATGAGGGGTAATTGCCATACTCAGCCACGCTTGGCAGACGGGTTGGCGAGGGATTTAGATATAAATGTAGAGTTTTCCTTCTCTGGGTGCTGATGATCATGCCCAGCAGCTTTACCTTAGTCGCCTTTTACGACACCTCGGTAAGAGTGAAGGGTGGCCTATTCTACTCTACCGGGACCACACGGCAAATAAATAAAGAGTTTGCCCGAGGACATATGCCGGGAACAAGATAAAAATAAATTTAAAAGAAAACTTAAAACATATTTTTTACCTTATTTAGAGTAGCATATACTTAAGTATTTTTATTTTTTTAAGTTAGAGACTCGTGATCCCGCAGACAAGCTATGCAAATAACTTTGCGGAACTACTGTACTTTAATGTAAATGTTGTTTGTTAAATAAATAAATAAATAACTAAATAAATAAAATCTGATTTCATTGATTGTGTCATTCTTTGCCACGCACCTCCTCATTGTGGAATCAACTTCGAAACCTTACGATATTGAGATCTTCAAGAAACGAGCCATTACCTTCCTAAAAGGCTAGTAACGGATCTCCACTCCCTCTGGTGTGGCCGATGTCCATAGGCGGCGGTGATCACTTACCATCAGATGACTCGTTTGCTTGTTTGCCTCCCTTTCTCATAAAGAACAAACTCAATCATAGCTACATGTTCCAGAAAGCATCCGGAAAATGCAGGTTTCCTCACGATGTTTTTCCTCACTGCTGAGTTATTGGTAGAAAAATGCACATAGATTTGAAAAATCCAGAAGCAAATGCTCGGAGTCGAACCTCAACCCACCAAATGGTAGGCGCGTTCTTATCCATTGAGCATCGATCTGCTTTGGCTTGGGCATCTAGAGAGAATTCAGGAAGATTGGGCGTTATAGCCTAATAGAGCATACATAGCCAAATCGTCGGCGCCCGGTTGGACGTCCTTAGGTATCGCTGGAGGAACGAAGTGAGTGAGAA
Organism: Marasmia exigua; assembly: GCA_019059595.1. Taxonomy (NCBI): domain Eukaryota; kingdom Metazoa; phylum Arthropoda; class Insecta; order Lepidoptera; family Crambidae; genus Marasmia; species Marasmia exigua. Next base: position 18,971,415 of record CM032466.1, read on the forward strand.
GGTCTGCAGATCGACGTTTGGTCGGCCGTGACCAAATATAGAGGAAAAGAGAGAGGTGAAATATGCCATGATCCACTACAGGTCATTGAGCCATCAGAGTATACTTTGTCTTAAGCAAGTACTTCAATGAATACACTAAACAAACACAAGTGTTCATCACACGAATATTATATCATCACTATCTCTCTAGCCAATGCTAAATCAATATGAGATCAGACCTGATTTTGTCCTAAAAATCGTGGAAACTGACGAAATGTCACCAAACATTTGATTGACCCCGATACTAAAGCGGAGCTCCACTCAGGCTCAGCGTTCACCGAGTATGCGATCAGCTCCCGGAGGACCACTAAAGAGTAAGTCTTACTTTGCTCTTATTTACTTCTGATTGCGGTTCAAAACTGTTTTTCTATCCCGCGGGAGTACCTGAGCTTCGCTCCACACCGGTACGTGATCGCTCTGGTTCCTTTGTACTTAGTATAGAGGAGCAAATAGCTACACTATATCTTAGATAAAGTTTCAGTGGTCTGCACAATCAAATGAAACGTGCAGGTACCTACTTTTTTTTAATGTTATAGGTGGCAGACGAGCAGACGAATCACCTGATGGCTAGCTATTGCCGCCGCCTATGGACACCCGCTATACCAGTGGAGTCACAAGTGCGCTGTCAACCTTTATACCCCCCTTTCCTCCGGATTGGGCTCTCTCGGTACTCTCACTGTGCTTCACGCCGGTTTTCTGTGAGACTGTGGAATCACTCCGGCCGAGTCGGCCCATTCATGCCGAAGCGTGGCTCTACTACGAGTACGGTCTAATTTATTTATTGTTAAAGGTCATTTGTTAACGCACGAATATAAGTTTATTTCCCTTCTAAATATTGCACCACCCACCCCTCCTGTACTATCAAAAGTCCTTTGCCTGAGGGTTGTTTGATAAAACGCCCACAATTGTACATAAATGTTTTCTAATACCTTAATTCTTATGTTGTGTATTTTCTTTAATAATGAAATTACCTATCTATCTATTAGACAACTAAAAAATAGGTTCCTCAAATAAGAATAGAGTGATAAGGGTTATCTGCTACGCATAACCATCTGCGAGGTTAGAGGCTCTGTATAAAAACGCGCCTCCCATATAGGTCATGGTATGAATATCAGCATGCACTTCTGGAATTTTGTGTACTAATCTATGTGCGTATTTCTACCATTAATTCAGCGGCGAGGGAAAATATTTTGAGGAAGCCTGCCAATTTTTGATAGTTTCTGAACCATTATTCACTTGGTCTGGTACCAATGTTAACCTCGGTCGAAAGTCAGACGGCAGAAGCTTCATTACAATTAGCAGACTCCTCTAATCCTGAATCATGATTTAAACGTACTCCAGACTCCAGAGCCATAGCTTTGGACGCAACCGGGAATTACACGCTAAGATGAGATAGATCATAGCACAAACTAAATCTTCATCTACCTCTTCATTACTATATTTCGATTCTAATTTACGTTCTCCGATAACAATCCAAGAAAGTTTGATTAAAAGACGTCGCAAAATTAATCAGAATCTCCCTATTAGATCGAAAGAAAATAAATGGAAACTCCGTCACTCGCGAGACAAATTATGGTAGGTAAAACAGATTCAGATCGCAATACCAATCAGGACAGCTGAGAAATGCTCAGCTCCTGATTGGTCGCACACCTGGTCTTGGAAAAATATGAATCCGCTAATGAAATGCTTAACAGGGTTTTACGTCCGTCGTCATGATTGATGCGAGGGCAAGACACGGATGGTGGGAAGGTGGAAATTGGAGTGTCAGAATTAAGACAGGTGTGGAAACATTCGCGCTGGCGAAAACAAAACAATTTCTGAGTGCTTTCAAAGGAAAGAACGACAGTAATCACTTTGTTGTATTTCAGTCTGTCAATTTGATAAGACTTTCAAATCGTCTTTCTAAAACTTTAAAGGTTTCAAATTGCGCATAAATATGTGACGAGTTTGAATTGCGTTTCTATCGCAGCTGACAAACGAGCAAGCAGGTAACCTGACGGTAAAAGTAATAATCGCCTCTGATTATTCTCATTACTCTCATTACACAGGTTTTCATAGTACGGACGCTAGTCTCTCACAATATAGGTACTGGAATAATTATTATTGTTAATTATTATAGTTATAATTTTAATGATTTAAGGCTATATTGTGAAAGAGAAATAAAATATATTAAACTTAAAATTAAATTAAATTATCATCTGTGAAATCAGAAGAGTTGCTGATATGTTAGGTAAGGAAGATAAGGAGTAGGCTCGTCCTGAAGGTCTCTAAGTCGTAATATTGCAATATTACCTGACAGTTACGACTTTCATTCTATGTTGAGACACAGGTCAGCCTAATTCAGGCAAGATGTCAATTATAAGTACTAAAATACAGGTTGTATCTGTGAACATTTACATCCCTTTAACCACGTGTTCTATCAACCATTATGAACATTTGTTCAATGACTTTTGAAAATTCGCATAAAAAAAATTCAAGTTTTCAAACAAAGTCGGTCACGTGACTTGGTCATTTTGTATGGGGACTCGAAAAAATTTTTCGACGAATTTCGAAAAGTCGTACAGCAAATGTTGCTCACAATGGTTGGTAGAACACAAGGTTAAAGGGATGTAAATGTCGACAGATACACCCTGTATAAGATTATGATCATAAGTTTGTACTGGATATAAGTTCATCATCATCATTTCAGCCAATAGACGTCCACTGCTGGACATAGGCCTCCCCTAATGTTCTCTACACAGATCGGTCCTGTGCCGCCCGCATCCAATGGATTCCCGCGATCTTCACCATATTTTCGGTCCATCTACCGCAGTGTCTCAAGATGAAAGACTTCAATGCGTGTGTGTTGCCAGTGATGACATACGGAACCGAAACGTGGATATAAGTTATTTTGCAATGAATATTTATTTATTCCATAAACAGTACAGACGTACACGGTACGGTACAATCATAAAATATAGAAATTTACCAAATTGGTAATGGTGTATATCTTTTTTTTATAAATATTTCACAACATCACATACATTGATCTGACTCCGAGATATGTCTTTTTTTCTTCGCGGTTTCTTCGCGTCTCAATTCCGTAGGCTCAAAAATATTGTTCAAATTAGAAGTTTATATTGAAATTAGAAGAAGTTTGAATTGAAAGAAGGGTAGGTATCTTTACGTGTTCTTATTTCAATTTAAACTTCTAATTTGTACAATATTTTTGAGCCCAGCGAATTAAGACGCGAAGGAACTGGAAGGTCAAATTTTGGAGAATCACCCATATAATACTTTTTTTTTGGAAACATATACTTATAATACATAGTAAGCCCCCAGACCAATACAAACAAACATGTTCATGCACACAAATGTTGGTATTGTGCAGGGATCGAACCCGCCTTCCTTGGACCAAAGGCAGCGTTCACTACCACTCTTCCAAACGGGTCGTCAAACATAACAGTATAACTTAATGTGTATATAACTGAAAAGGTAGGATCAAGTGTATTCTATATACGTAGTTATTTAAAGATCATTTTTATTACCTTGTTTTCCATGTACAATAAAGAACTAACTTACTCACTTACAGTTTACATTTAATTTTGAACACAAACAGTTAACGCAGCCATTGGTACAGTTAGCTAAATAAAATTCAATTAGACACCCCCAGAGCAAACACACTGCGGACGGAAAAGGTAATGAAACAACTGCAACAGAATTAATGGATCGAAAAAAAGAACTGGTACCTACAGGAAATTAAAAAGATTTTTTGTGGAGAAATGCATTTTCTTCGCGTTTCGAACGGAATGAGCGTTATTTAGCTTGAATTCAATCTATCCAGCCGTCTAACAGAGTTTGTACCAGACAAAGTGGCCAGTCACACTTCAATTTCAGTGTTTAAAAATCGATTTGTCAAACATTGTAACGTCATATTTTTGTTATTAAATATTTTAATTCAATTCAAAAATATTTTTATTTGCATATGCACATACAGCACTTACAAATCGTCATACATTAAAAATATTATAACTATTTATTTTTAGGTATATATATTAATATATATGTAATTATACATATATGTCAATACATAAATATACTAAGAAATGAATAAACATAGTGTGATTCTACCACCGGAATGGGAATGTTGATTCTGACGAGAAAAGCCGGTAAGAAATTCGCCGGTTAATCTTTTGCCAAAATATTAATGCAATGATTTTACTATATTACTTGCATAAATCGATTTTATGTCAATTAAATATATATATTACAATGTCTAAGGTGTAGGCGAACAATTTGTCATTTCCATAAAAGCTTTTGCCATTAAATAATTTTTAATTTGTTGTAAATTTAGGCATTGGCAAGCTTTTGTGTTAACCTAAAAATATTGAATACTCATTCTGACAAATAAGTTACCAACCTTATGAAATCTGAGATTTGGAACAGCAAGCCTATGTTTATTTCCGGTATTTAGTAGCCTAAAAGCCTGTTTATCAGTTTTTTTACGAATGTTTTCCAAATTTTTATAAACATACATAATACAGTTCATACATTATTGCTTACCTCATGTAAATGAAAATGTTATCTCAAGAACGGGCTTAGTTAGTAACAGAGCCCCCTTATAAAGGGTAAATCCTGTTTTATGCTCATAACGGGCTGTGGTTTTGCATATTTATTCAAATACAAATATTTTGAATTTCAAACATAGATAAAATGACACAGATTTCATCATCATCATCAGCCTATCGCAGTCCACTGCTGGACGTAGGCCTCTCCAATTGTTCGCCACTGTGATCTATCCATGGCTTCTCGCATCCAGCTCTTGCCAGCCATCCTGCGCAGATCGTCCCCCCACCTAGCCAGAGGGCGCCCTACATTACGTTTGCCAAGACGCGGTCTCCACTCTAGAACTCGTTTACCCCATCGGTTGTCGGTTCTGCGGCTAATATGCCCACAGATAATATGACACAGATTTAAACAAATTAATAGTCTCTATTTTTTTCCTTTTACCCATAAATGTAGGCATAGGTAGGTTGGGTTATTTTGCATTATTTATTTTTTATTCTTACCGACAGTTCATAATAAAAAATGCACTAAAGTTCCACTGAAGTCTGTAAAAAACAAACAACGTCGCATCTTCACGACACGAGCAGGTAAGCAAATAAAAGCAATTAGATTTTTTTAAATATCAGCCACAAAATATCACAATTATAATATATATCACATTAAAACACTTTGGTAATTTTCTTTGTTATAGGTAAAACCTTACGTCTCATTCGTCGGACCATGTTCTCAGGGACCCGGGTTCGATTCCCGGGACGAGCGAAAAGTATGTTTCGAATTTTTCGAACAAAGCTCGGGTTTGTTATCACCAATCCGCATTTGGCAAGCATGGTGATTAAGCCTATTCCCATCATAGTAGCGGTAACTTGATTTCTATGATGGAGGCCTTTGCCCTGCAGTGGGACAGTTTATAGGCTGATACTTTTTACGTCTCATTAATTACTATACTCGTGGAGTCGGGAATGATATTCTAACAGGCCTTGATTGTAACAATTAGAAAGACACAATAAGTAAATAATATTTTTAGTATAACAACTTTTACGACTGCTGGTTTAAGTAACAACGGTTAGTATTACTTATCGGAAACATAACATTTTATGAGGTCTTAGGAATATTTTTGATGTGATATTTTGATTTTTGAATTCACTGCTTGCTTAGCCTTGTACATAGCTCTTACCTCTACTATTAAATATCCTTCACCAAAGGGTTGTCTTGTAGAAATCGCTTTCAGCGACAAGAACGCCGAAATTACTTACTATCAGGTGATCCGTCTGCTCGTCTGCCACCTATCAATAAAAAAAGTACACAAATTTTCTGTAATGTCTAGTACCCAAGTCTTGACCGAGGGACAGCTACGCGTCGGCATGAATGGGCCGGCTCGCCCGGGGTGATACGGCTTCACAGAAAACCGGCGTGAAGTAGTATTTTGCTGTGTTTCGCTGCGTGAGTGAGGGTACCGGAGGCCCAATCCGGGGGAAAGGGACCCCTCTTTCCCCAGGATTGGAAAATCGCTTAACATCAGGTAATCCGTCTGCGCGTCTGCCACCTATCATATAAAAAAATGTTGTATTATTTTTTGCAATAAAATATATCTATCTATCTATCTTACAAATATAGACATAAAAATAGATACGTATAAAATAAGAAGCACGTAAAGTAGAGCTATATAATTATATTTTGTAAGAGCTATATATTATTAACTGAATCTTGTAACCAGGGGCGGAGCACTAGTGACCTCTGTCGAGTACAGACTCCTTGGGTCTAATTTAGTTTTTATAATGTTTTTACTTATATTGACAGAAGTTGTCATTGCTTTTTTGTTTGCTTTCTGGTCGTAAAAATCTTGCTTGGAAATTTGGTTTGCATTTTTTTTTATTTATTTTTTAATTATATTCTTTCACTATTTTTATGCGCGTTTTCTTTCGTCTGCCACATTTACGGGCTTATCACAAAACTATCTATCTAAACTATCTCAGGCACCAGTCTCTCACACACTAGGTTACTGAAATAGCTTTAGCATTATTTGTAAATCGTATTCTGTATGAATACCTAAGTGAGAGATTTTTTTTTATTAAATTGAATTGAATTACAAAAGTTTTTATTTATGACTGTTATTTTGAAGAAAAATCTAAATAAATAATAATAATAATAAATAAATAATTTCACATCATCACATACATTGATCTGACTCCGAGATAGGTAGCTCAAGCACCTGTGTTACGGATATCAGAATCAACAGTGGGACTACAAATACATACATAGTAAGACTTTTCTTTTGTAAATACATACTTATGATACATAGAAACACCCAGACCAATACAAACAGACATGTTCATGATCACAAATGTTTATACTATGCGGGGATCGAATCCGCAACCCTTGGACCAAAGGCAGCGTTCACTACCACTGTTCCAAATGGGTCGTCAAATGAGCCAATAAATAAGTGCCAGACTCTATAGAAAAAAAGCCAACCCCCTTTGTTCGTTACCAAGTTCTCAACGATACACTGTATCCAATTTAAGTCTGAACGTAAAGTCAGTGTTAGTAAAGGAAAATCGATAGAGCCTCCGCATAGCATCATACAAATCCACAATTTCATTCGCTTTCCATATAGCCCGGTGGTGTAGAGGCTAGGATGCCTAGCCCGATGCCTGGCAGACTGGGTTCGCGCCCCGCAGTGCAGGCAAGGTTCAAGAACAATCAAGGAACTTGATTAGTCTTGAGCCTTTTTGGCATTCTTTCTCATATAAAAACCACATGTTTTATCATTAATCTACATTAAATTTCACAGTCAATTCAACTCAATTAAGGCGCCGGGTACCCTAGCCGTCGCCATTAAAAAAAATATCTATGTTATTTAGTTTGTACGTTTTAATAAAAAACAAAACGCATTAAGGTGACGAGTAGGGCACACTAGCGACGCAAATCGATTTTAATTTTTAGCTACTAAACCGGATCTATTTCAAACAATCTCGGGGTTACAACCGCTCGGCCAACACTTATACTATTTATTAAATATTTATACTTAACTTTTGGGTCTGCTTTTGTACTCAAAATGTGAATTACCACTTTTGGAGTGGATCATTTTTCGCGTACGCGTTGGACCCAACATTTTTGCATGGTTATTTAATAAATAGTATAAGTGTTGGCCGAGAGGTTGTAACTCCGAAATTGTTTGAAATAGATCCGGTTTAGTAGCTGAAAATTAAAATCAATTGGCGTCGCTACTGTGCCCTATCTGTCACCTTAAGCGTTTTTAAATTGAAATATTTAAAATAATACATTTTAAAAAAAGCCAAAAAAATAAACATGACCAGAGCCACGCTTCGGCATGAATGGGCCGGCTCGACCGGAGTGATACCACGGCCACACAGAAAACAGGCGTGAAGCAGCACTGTGCTATGTTTCGCTGCTTGAGTGAAGGTATTGGAGGCCCAATCCGCGGGAAAGGGGGGTTAAAAGGTTGGCAGCGCACTTGTGACTCCACTGGTGTGGCGGATGTCCATGGGTGGTGGCGATTGCTTACCTTTAGGTGATCTGTTTGCTCGTCTGCCACCTACACCTCACATAAAAAAAATAGTTAGTCATAATCATTTATTCACTAAATATTACATTGAAATATTACAATACAAAATATACAAAATTATTTACATTTTTTAAAATATCGTTTTTTTTTCTTCAATTTAATTATTATGTAGACATTAGTTTAATTTTTAAATTTATTGTTATTCTTACTTATTTAATTAAGTAATAATACTTTTATTAAATAAGACAGTGATTAGGTAAAGTTATATGTAATTGCATCATTGTAATTACCAGATTAGAAGCTCTGCACTGGAAGTTGTAGACGAGTACATCTACCTCGGACAAAAAGTCCAGCTTGGTAAGTCCAACTTCCAGAAAGAGGTCGATCGACGAATCCAACTCGGCTGGGCAGCGTTCGGGAAGCTACGCAGCATATTTTCGGTCCACCTACCGCAGTGTCTCAAGACGAAAGTCTTCAATACGTGTGTGTTGCCAGTGATGACATACGGAACCGAAACGTGGCCGCTTACAGTGTGCCGATTAAGGAGGCTCAAAGTCACCCAGAGAGCAATGGAGAGGGCTATGCTCGGAGTCTCCCTGCGTGATCGTATCAGAAATGATGAAATCCGCAGGAGAACTAAGGTTACAGATATAGCCCAAAGGATTGCATGCCTCAAGTGGCAATGGGCAGGGCACATAGCGAGGAGAACAGATTGCCGTTGGGGCGGAAAGGTCCTCGAGTGGAGGCCACGTTCAGGAAGTCGCAGCCGTGGCAGGCTCCCCACAAGGTGGACCGACGATCTGGTGAAGATCGCGGGAATCCATTGGATGCGGGCGGCACAAGACCGATCTGTGTGGAGAACATTGGGGGAGGCCTATGTCCAGCAGTGGACGTCTATTGGCTGAAATGATGATGATGATGAATTACCAGATTTCCTGAATCCAGGATCATGGTCCAAGCATACCCCAGGCTCTTAAGCGACTACGTCATTGGACGCAACCGGGAATCACTCGCAGAGGTAATTATGACGCTGTGTAATAACAATAAAACAGATTTCTTTAGTACAAGTATAATTTAATGGTACTTTACTTTAAATTCATTATGCGAATACCGAAACTTGGTAGTTAAGTCCGTCTCCTCTTTTGCTCTTCAGCCGTACGTTCACAAACGCAGAACCTACTCCTCCCGAAGTGATTATGACAGAGGCTTTGCTCCTATCAAAATCAATGGCGCTGATAGCCTGAAATCAAGAATACATTTTATGATTACACATTTCACAGTTGCACAAACATTCAGCGGCCTTCAGAGGCCCGTTGAGTGGTACGAAATTTGACGCTAGGAGGCCTGTAACAAAGCGAAACTCGCAACTGAATCTAATATCCCCATCCCTTCCACATGCGCTTTGTGTCTCTTTTCATCTCGCTTATCATTAAGCGGGCCTCACGTTTGTTTTACAAAATACTACACAGATAAAATCAGGGATGACGCAATAGATATAGAAAATAAACTTGATCGATATTTTATAGCAATATTTTGCAATTATCCTTAAGTAAATAACGGACTTAATCGATTACCGCCGCTCATGGACGCCTGCAACACCAGTGGTGTCACAAGTGCGCTGCTTACCTTTTAACCCCCCTTCCCCTGGATCGGGCCTCCGGTACCCTCACTCACGCAGCATATATAAATAAATGCCGAAAAAACCGCTATTAAAACCAACGAGAACTATTTGCCCAAAAAAAATTTATAAAAACAAAAAAATACGAGAAATCTGATTTTATGGAAGTCTATAATTATTAATAATTTATTTGTTTCAGGCAAAAAGATACATTAAGCATATTTCATTGGCCCATATAACAAACACCTTACAGTCTACATACACCTTACAGTATACATTAATTTATTTGTTATGCTGGCATAAATAGTTACAAATTTACTTAGATTACATATACAAACCTTAATAATTCTTGGATGGGTTCCGTTATTGTAGAAAACGTTCTTTTCTCTCTGTGTAAATGGTATGGCCGACAGCTTAACATTTTCAATGTGAACTAGCGTACTGTTAAAGGGGTCGCCTACACTCAAATCTGCGCCTTTTATATTCACTAAACCTGCACACAAAAGTAACCCTAAAATGTACCAGGAAGCCATATTTAATTGGTTCAAAAAATTGGTGTAACACAATTGAAATAAAAAAATACTATGATTCAATTGAAAAACGCTATTGATTTATATTACGTTTAGGAGTACTTGAGATAAATATAAGATAGTTTCTTTTATCAGACTGGAACGTTATCTCAAGATATTCGGAGAACTGTTTACATATTAAGATCACTATATCAGAGTTTGAAATCTTTAGTCATCCATCAGATAATGCAAATAATGGAAGGTCAAAGTTCTAAAGATAATATTGCCCTTCTTTTTTTTAACTATTATTGACAGTTTTGTATAGCTTGATGTGTCCGCCACTGTACATGTATAATTTGTAATGTTATTTTATAATAAATAAAAAAAATAAATAAAGAATTTGTATTTATTTGTAAACACAATGGCACCCGATACTATTAATCCATAACCAGTAATTATACTGAAAAAGCGCCTGTGCTGTGTTTCGCCGTGTGAGTGAGGTTACCCGAGGCCCAATGGGGGGGAAGGGGAAAAGGCTGGCAGCGCACTTGTGACTCCACTGGTGTTGCGTCGTCTGCCACCTCTCAATAATAATAATTCTCACAACATCTCATACATTGACCTGATTCCGTACTAAGTAGCATAAAGGAAGTTGATATCTGTAACTTGTGTTACAGATATCAACTTCCTTTATAATTTTATGTAAAAACGTAAACATTTGCGATATGGGTCATAGTACATGCTGTGTCGCAAATTGTAAAAACAATGGGAAAAACAGTTCGTGCAAGTTTTATTCGTTTCCAACATCAAAGTGGACATTACAGTAAAGACAAAAATGGATAGCTGCTGTGAAGAGAAAAAAGTAAGAAATTTAACTTAGTACACTATAATAATAATAATAAGCGTTCCAAAATTACAGTCCTTTTTTATTTGTTTTAGTGCTGATGGGTCCCCATGGCACCCAAAACGACATGATACAATAAGCAGTGAACATTTTATTGGAGGCAAAAAGTCAGACGCAGAGGCGAGCCCTAGCTATATTCCAACAATATTCCCGTCAATGTATCGGTGTAAGAATTGTAAATGTTTGTCGCACTTAACATTTGTAACAACACGTTCACCATTTATCTGGAATTAAAATAAACAATAAAATAATTAATATAAATACGCTGACATGAAGCTAACTCAAATATACTATTTCTATAACTTGATATGTGGGTAGGTATGTACTCACATTTAATGATGTTTTGTAGTGAGTTTGTGTCACAGATGTTTGTCTTATAATCAGAGCTCTTATTAAGAAGCTTTTCCCGTTCGTTCTAAGCTCTTTCACTTCTCTCACATGCTGTGCTAATCCTAATTTTTTCCCTTTTTGCTCAGTTTGAGGTTGGAAATGTATTTTATGCTTAATCGATACAAATCCCGTACGTATTATAATATCCATATTTTTCACGAGGAAGAGAATCGCTAGGTATAATATACATACTCACTTTTTACACTATTTTATTTTCAATTTCGTTGAAAAACTAGTTGAAAATCAATATCACAAAGATATCTTATCATCTAGTTGACATGATTTGACCGATGACAAATCCTGAATAGTTGCGGCCACTAGGGGCGCTGTCATGGCGCACACAACGAATACTATTTATTAAATAACCATGCACAAATGTTTGGTCCAACGCGTACGCGAAAAATTTATTACCGCCAAAAGCGGTCACTTTTAGCGTGAATCAATTTTTCGCGTACAACTGTTTAAAATAGATCCGGTTTAGTAGCTAAAATTTAAAATCGATTGGCGTCGATAGTGTGCCCTACCCGTCACCTTAAGCGCAGTTGTCAATTTTTGAGCTGACCGACGATTGGTGACTGCGTCACTAGGTTTTCCCGACGTGCGTATGATTTTGTTTTATATGATCCATTATTTATTTCTTATGACGTAAGTTAAACTATTGCTATCAGAATCTGTAACTATTTATCAATTTTATCTCATAACATGTTTTTTCATCGATTTTTTTTAAGTGTATTTAAATATTCTAAGAATCAATCTTGGATTAGTTTTCTAATAGTTATGATATAACATGTTATTATTGAAGTAAACATTGTCTTATTGTCAGAAACGACCTAAATTTTGAAACGTCAGTTTATCAGAAAAGATGTGAAGTTAATAAAACAACATTTTTTTTATGATAGAGGCGGACAAACGAGCAAGCGAGTCACCTGAAGGAAACTAATCATCGCCGCCCATGAACATCCGCGAAATCAAAGAGATCGCTAATGTGTTGCCGGCCTTTTTAAAGAAGAATACGCTCTTCTCTTGAAGGTTTCTAAGTCGTAGCCGTCCGGAAATACTCCTGCAGCCAAACCGTTCCACAGAACTGAGGTACGTGGTAGAAAGTTCCGGGAGAAATGCTCAGTATTAGACAGCCATCCATCAAGATGATGAGGACGGAATGACAATGGCTTGCGAGTGGTTCAATGTAAGAATTCGGCTGCAGGGAGTAGATCAAACAGTTCTTCAGAGCACTCCCGATGATAGATGCGGTATAGATTGCTGAGGGCAGCTATGTCCAGCTGCAATGCCAGAGGATCAAGTCGACTAGAGAGAATCAGGTCACCAACAATTCGAGCAGCCCTACGTTGTACGCGGTCAAACGGAAGAAGTTGGTACTGAGATGCACCAGCCCAGAGATGGGAGCAGTATTCCATATGGGGCCGAACTTGTGCCTTATAGAGTTGTAACCTATGAGCTGGTGTGAAATACCGCCCCGCTCTATTGAGTACACCGAGTTTCTTTGAAGCTATTTTAGCTCTGTCTTCCAGATGATCGCGAAACTGGACATCGCTCGTAATGTAATGACACCAAGGATCCCGATAGAATGCTTGACATCAAGGGGGGTGCCCTGAAAACTGACTGGCACTTCAAAGGGACGTCTTTTAGCGGTTAACGCGCACACTTGTGTCTTGGAGGGATTAAAACGGACTAAATTAAGTTGACCCCAGTTCGATACATGATTCAATATCGATTAATTAGGTTTTTATGATATAGGGACAGACGAGCAGACGAGCTTCACCTGCTAGTAAGCAATTAACGCAGCACCAGAGAAGTCATACTTGAGTTGTGACAACAATAAAATATGTTTAATAGTTCTAAAGACTTAAATTAATTATTCTTAACTAAATGCACTAATTTTAATTAAGGTCAGTTCCTCAACACATTAGCGATCTCTCTGATTTCGCGGATGTGAATTTTTTTTTTATGATATAGGTGGCAGACGAGCAGACGGATCACCTGATGATTAGCGATTACCGCCGCCCATGGACGCCTGCAACACCAGTGGTGTCACAAGTGCGCTGCTTACCTTTTAACCCCCTTCCCCTGGATTGGGCCTCCGGTACCCTCACTCACGCAGCGAAACACAGCGAATGCGCTGCTTCACGCCGGTTTTCTGTGAGGACGTGGTATTACTCCGGTCGAGCCGGCCCATTCATGCCGAAGCGTGTCTCTCCAACTGTAGACAATTCATGTTCATGGGCGGCGTTGATTACTTTCCGTCAGGTTTATCGCCTCTTTTTTTTCATTATGGTGGTCAAACGAGCAGACGACTCACCTAATGGTAAGTGATTACCGCTGCTCATAGACATCTGAAATACATGGGGCAACATGCAATACATAGAAGCTCTTTTCTTGAAGATCACCAGGTCGTACCTGATTCCATAGTTTTACTATGCGTGGTAGGTAGTGGTGTGAGAAACGCAATGTAGTGGAATAAAATCCATCCAATTGATGTAAGTGGAATTTGAAGTTGTTGCGTGGCGTGGCGTGGTCTCTTGTATAAATATTTTTTAAAAGTCTGTAGAACTATTAAACATAGTTTATTACCCATTAAACAACAAAATCATCTAAAAACCCATAAATGATTGTCATCAAAACATAAAATTTACCCTCGCCATAAAACATGAAACTCACATATCTCATCATAGAGTTTTCTCCCTAAAAAATTATAACGAATGAGTCGGCCATTCGTTTCATTATTATACGTTGAGGAGGGGCGAAAAAAGTTGGTGCCACATCTGGTGCTAATGTGTCCAACTTTTGATAAAGCCGTGGACGCAAGAATAAATTGGCCGACATACGATCGCTTTTTCGTCCACTTGATGCTGAGTGCCAAGTTTTTCGGTTTATGGCGATTGACTTGTTTGTAAAAGGGTATTTTGGTTGAGGGCTGGGAGTTTGGATGTTTGATATATCAGTATCGTTGACATGTGAGTGTCTCGGTGGCGTAGTGATTAGTGGGTCACACTATACAGCGACGGCTGCGCAAGAGGTCCCAGGTTCGATCCCCGGGTAGGGCCAAAAATTTGTACTTAATTTTTTCGGTAAGAAATTCTCAGTGGCAGCCCATAGTCTGGAAGTTGGCGGTCTTGTACCCCCGTGCCTCGGAAAGCACGTTAAGCTGTTGGTCCTGCGCCCGATCCCTCTCCTGTCGTGTCACAGTAGTGTCCCATTGGAATATGAGGGTAAGGGAATAGAGAGTGTACTTGTGTTTGCGCACACACTATAATATATCCTGCGTACGTGGTTGATCGTTTAGATTGGCCGCCCTTGCCGTAATCGGTTGAAGGATATTTGTCGTTGATATAAGTGTCAGGCACGTTAACGAGTCAAATTATAAGTAGAAAGAGCAGGCGAGACGCTTTAAGTATTAGTTATATCTAGATCTTTGTAAGTAAAAAAAAATTAATTCATGCAACATATCAGACATCGACCTGAGGACCCCTATATTCTCGGACATGGTTTGGATTCGAACCACGACTCCCCGCATAGAGAGTGCGTTCTTATCTACAGAGCTTCTACCACTTATTTGTTTATTTGTGTCAATAATAATATGCCACTATATTGACCACATACTGGTAAAAAAAATCTACGAAAAAAAAACCGCCTTCAAAAACCACGAAATAAAAATTGTAAAATAATTTTTCTACCACTTTATACACTTCAAAGAACATTTTTTACTTTTTTTTTACACTTTTTATTTCGTCGTTTTTGAAGGCGGTTTTTTTTCGCAGATTTTTTTTTCTAGCTTTTTAGCGTCTCCTTTTTGGTTGGTCTCTATAAAATTTGAGAGTTCGCCTAAATTGTTCAGGATCCCATCATAAGATCCCTGATAAGAATTTCCAGCGTGAAAATCTATAATTAGCTATAACTTACTATTTTAAGCAATTTCATGTTATTTATGTTTATGTATTAGCCGTTGATTTCCCAAGTAAAATAAAATAACTGAAGTGACTTGACTCTCTCTAGTCAGCAGGATTCTCTGACACTGCGGCGGGATATAGCTTCCCTTAGTATTCTGTACCGCATTTATCACGGAAAGCGCTCTTAGGAGTTTTTGATCGACTCTCTGCAGTTGAATTCTTACATTGAACCACACGCAAGCGATTTTCATTCTATCCTCGTCATCTCGATGGATGGCGGTCTAATACTGTGCGTTTTTCGCGGAACTTTCTACCTCTTACCTCAGTTCTGTTTAACGATTTGGCTGCAGGAGTATTTTCCTACGGCTACGGCCGGGAACCATCAAGAGAAGAACGTACTCCTTTTTAAAAGGCCCGCGACACATTGGCGATCTTTCTGATATGATGGATGTTCATAGGCGGCGTTGATTACTTTCCATCAGGTGACCCGCTTGCTCGTTTAGCGACAAACTATCTAGCATAAAAACTAAATAAAAACTGGGTGAGGTTTATATAGCGTAACAGGTTTTTGATTACATTTCGAAATAATAATTTTCTAGAAATACCCGGCCTACGCTTATCTTCTGATAAACCGTATAGGTATTACGTTGTAAATTAATCTGCACCGTGTATGGCCGTCGGTTTAACGAACAACTAGCTAGAGATGGGAAAAATATCGATTCGTTGGCAGGAAAAGCGTGATGTGAGATTTTTAGGTTCCATACATTCTTTTAAGCTTCATACTTTTACGGTGTAATTATGAAAAAACAATCTCAGCTTACAACATTTGAGTTCCTAACTTCAAGGCAATCCGTTCAGTAGCTTATGCCGTGCCTTTATAGATTAGTCAGGAACGGCCTTTTTATCCGATTTCAAAAAAAAGAAGATGGTTCTCAAATTCGACATCTTATTTTTAATGTTTGTTCGCCGATTACTCTGCCATTTATGAACCGATATATATGATTCTTTTTTAGTTGGAAAGAAGATAGTCCCGAAATGGTACCATGATAAGGATATCAGGATCTGATGATGGGATCCTGGGAAAATTGCCAAAAAATGATACACTAAAAAGCTTGAACAAAAATTTTCTGCGAAAAAAACCGCCTTAAAAAAACACGAACTAAAAAGTGTAAAATAATATTTTTCGGTTCGGTTCGGTTTTTTTTGCAGATTTTTTTTTATTCATGCATGACCTGGGGGTCTAATTTGAAGTTAACTTTGAGACTCAACCAAACGTATTTGACGACGTTTCCTAATTTGAAGTGAACATTGCGTCGGTTGAACTCAACCGAAACTCTTTTGACACATCTCGCCTCAAACCCTAATTTGAAGACACCAATGCTCAACCAAAATATCGAATTTGACATTTCTTGTCTCGCGTCTTTATGTCAAAATTCACGATAGCTCGAAAGGTGTTTTGGTTCGGTTGAATGGATTTATGGTGTATTAAAAAAGGATCTTTATGTCTTTGTAAATAAGGTCCAATGACTTACATATCAATAAAGATTAGTTTAAAGCGGAGTTTCTTGGTATAAAATGTTAAAATTGCTATACCTATATAGATGATTATGAATACATAGAGTACTTAGGTACTTTTAATGCTTAATCAAAGTTTTAATGTATGAATCTCAGTACTTACGTTTAAATATGTAAATTAATTTACATTAAGTGCCTATTTACCTACTTACTGAGAATTTTTGTAGATTTATGCCAGTGAGAAAATGTATGGTATAGTTCAATGATTTATGCAGATTTAAGTAAGTAAGTATACTAAGTACCTACCTAGTGGTGTAGGCTTCTTATAGATAAACTAGATTCACTAAGTAATTAGTCTATTTCTGCGACTAAGTACATTGTATTCTTCAAACTTAATCTTATCAGTTCAAAAGTGTGAAACTTTTGATGGTTTAATTAGGTATTATTTATATAGGCTTTTGACTCAATTAGGTATTAATCCACCAAAGTACAAAGTGAAATACATTTTGAGGGTTTTAACCATTTGCAAGCCTCAATTATGTATTACAAGAGGCAATAATTTTGCCTAAGTTCCTACTTTGTCTACATTACAAGTATACGTAATAAGTTTTCTCTTTCCTTAAAAAGTAGGTATACCTACCTACTTACCTTTGTGTTAGGTTCCTACATAACTAAGTACCTAGTTATCTACTTATAAATTTTACAATTTTGGGGTAATTTTGGATATCCATTAAAGATTACACAGTACCAACCAGTTAAACTTATGTTTAACTGGTTTAATACATTTGCTCCGAGATAAACTTATGTTTAACTGGTTTAATACATTTGCTACAGATAATATAATTGTTTGAAACATGTTTACAAAAGTGTAATCCTTATAAATAAATATTTCACAACATCACATATGTACATTGATCTGACTCCGAGATAGGTAGCTCAAGCACCCGTGTTACGGATATCATAGTCCACAGTGGGATTACAAATATATACATACAATACTTTTCTTTTGTAAAAACATACTAATACATAGATAACACCCAGACCAATACAAACAGACATGTACATGCACACACATGTTTGTACTGTATGGGGATCGAACCAGCAACCCTTGAACCAAAGCCATCGTTCACTACCACTGTTCCAAAAGCCCTGTTAACACTCATGCGATTAACATACTAATTAACAGGAGAGCAGTACATAAGGAATGAAAAAAACAACAAAGTACATGTGATGGAATCATTTATTAAAATAAATAATAAAAGATACAATAATGTTATCCTATTTTAAGAAGAAACTATGTACACACACATATTTTGTATTCTTTCTGTACAATAAAGGATGTCTATCTATCTATCTTCACACACCCACTTAGTATTAATTAATAACCTTTAACTATTTACAAATAAAACAACGCCCCATTGTCTAATGGTTTAAGACGATTCTGACGATGGCCCTGTGGCCATGATCTCGGGGTCATGGGTTCGATTCCCGGGTCGAGCAAAGGTATGTTTTGAATTTTCCGAACATAGTTCGGGTTTGTGATCACTAATCCGCATTTGGCAAGAGTGATGATTAAGCCTAATCCCATCATAGTAGCGATGACTTGATTTCTATGATGGGGGTCTTAGCCCTACAAAGGGAATAATTAAGCTGATACTTTACTTCATTTACATAATAAATGATGACTGAATGATGCTTGTCCATAGGTACTTAATAGTTGAATTATAACAAACTATTTTCAGCAAATAATTAACTTTGTTTAGCAATAAAGCCCGGAGTACTGGAACTGGGTATGTTTCTTCTAGTGGAGATCTGTGCAATGCTGGTAGATATTCTGCAATAATCATAAAGGAGTTTTAAATAAAATAAATAAATACCTAATAATAAAAGTATTTTTATTGCTCTCTCATACAAAAAACTGTTGGTAGGTACATAGGTATTTCGATTACAATCATACTTATTAAGTAAATAAAAACAAGCTATTTAATTTTAGATTGGAAATAATGTAAAAAATAAACTCAAATGCATATTTCTACCAACGAGCTCCATATGCACTTAAGATTACTTGAATAAGTTTCTGTAACATGTAACCATGATTAATTTGGTGTGGTTCCCCCGTCTAAGGGTTGTTAAGGTCAGACGGCAGTCCCTTCATAGTAATTGCCAGACTCACCAAATCCTCGATCATGGCTCACGGTACACTGGCCTCCAAAATCATGGTTCTGGACCACCAACCAAGAATAACACTGCAAGGATTTGACAACCCATTTGGAACGGTAGTGAATGTTGCCTTTGTTCCAAGGGTTGCGGGTTCAATCCCCGCACAGTACAAACATTTGTGTGCATGAACATGTCTGTTTGTATTGGTCTGGGTGTTTTCTATGTATTATTAGTATGTATTTATTAAAGAAAAGTATTATATGCATATATTTGTAATCCCACTGTTGATTCTGATATCCGTAACACAGGTGCTTGAGGTACCTATCTCGGAGTCAGACCAATGTATGTGATGTTGTGAAATATTTATTTATAAGGATTACACTTTTGTATACATGTTTCAAACAATTATATTATCTTTATCTTAATGTTTTTTCTTTCAGTAAGGAAATTAGTTATAGCACAGATATTATAGATTCAGTTAAATATTTTTTTGTTATTTTGATTACCTCCGGTGAGATGTTCACTTTTTTCAACTCATTCTCCAACAGTCATTCTAGCTCAGCTTTCTATTACAGTTTGGTCCAATGGAGAACTTTGATGTCTTGTTTACTGAAATATTTAATTACAAATGGTTAAATTATAGAAATGATGTTACAAAGTTGTTCTTTCTAAAGTGTAAATTGGAATAGTCATCATCAGCCCATTTAAGTCCCCATCGCTGGGGCACGGGCCTTCCTCAATCACATGAGGGGTAATTGCCATACTCACCTCGCTTGGCAGACGGGTTGGCGAGGGTTTTGATATAAATGCAGAGTTTTCCTTGTCTGGGTGCTGATGATCATGCCAGCAGCTATACCTTAGTCGCCTTTTACGACACCTCGGTAAGAGTGAGGATGGTCTATTCTACTCCGCGGCCGAGTGGTCCCCGGCAGAGTAGTTGGAATAGTAATTAATAACAAATAAACTTATTTTGGTAGGATTATGCGACTAACCTAACTTATACTTGATTTTACTTAAGAAAGTAGAGTCTTTAGATAACTATAGAACTTGTATATAAGCATAATACTAATGTAAATACGCTTTCAAACAATTTTACAATATTTTAAATATGTATTGAGATTACATATTTATCGTACGTACATACTTATGTCAATAATTTACAAGTTTTTTTCTGTTTCACAGATGGCCACAGATAACTATATGGGCTATGATGTAGAAAAATAGCAAGCTGTCAGATTTTTAAAAATATTTTAACATTTTAATGTTTTTATTATGTAAAATCTTTCTTTCAAACACATTAAACAATAGTCCTTTAATTTAAAAAGTCAAATATCTTTTATTCTTTAAAATTTTTATTGTTAATTATAAATAAAATCAATTCAATTGGTTTTATTTGATGTGGGTCTTTCGGCGACACTATCATCGCGAATATCATTCATTCACGAGAGTCTATGGTCGGATACGTACGAAAGTGTCCCATACGATGGTATTTCAAATTGCCAAACTAAACTACAATTGATTGACTGTCGGCTCGATCGAACGATCGTACGTGGTAACTTGAAATTAGACCCCCTGATCCTCCTTAGTCGTTCACTATTGCGGATTGACGGCCGCCTTAGTACGGAGCATGAATCGTGGGCAACCGCTGTGTAGCTTGTACAAAATTACCAAAATATATAATATTGTTTATTTTAGCTTTTAATTTGCTTCATTTTATTTTGTGTTGCATTAGACTGTATGACTTGGTATGAGGATAATAAACTATTGTATAAAAAGTTGGCGATTAAAAAGAGTAACTGGCGAGTTTCTTGCCGGATCTTCTCGACCAGAAACAACTTTCAGCCGGTGGTAGAATCACATTATGTTTATTTACTTTTTTTAGTTTATTTTATGTATCAACATATATATGTATTAACATGTAAATGATCACATTAGTACTTATAAATAGTTTTAAATAATTCAAACGTATGACGATTTGTAAGTGCTGTGTACAAGCCTATGCAAATAAAGAATTATTTGATTGATTGATTGATAGAGTATTGACTGTTTGAGGTGATGTGAACGTCGGACGGCGCCGTCAAAGGACTTTTTTCATTAATAAATTAAATTCGCCGGCCTGCGACTGTGTAACTACTCAATTGACTATCGGCTGCATTGCTCTGAGGAGTCCCAACGCTGGATCCAACGCGTACGCGAAAAATTGATTCGCGCCAAATGCGGGTACTTTTAGCGTGAATAAATTTTTCGCGTACAAAAACGGACCCAACATTTGTGCTTGGTTATTTAATAAATAGAATAAGTCTTTACCGAGAGGTTGTGATCCCGAAATTGTTGAAAAGAGATCCGGTTTAGTACCTAAATATTAAAATCGATTGTCGTCGCTAGAGTGTCCTACCCGTTACCTGAAGTCTAGTTATCACTTGAACTGTGCACCAATCAAAGCAAACTAGCGAGTGGCAGCATTTTTACAGATACTATCGCGTCCAAGTCCATCCTACGCTTATTATTGGGTGCATCATATGCTGCAAATTCGTCCTTTTGGCTTTTATCGATTGTTCATTTTATCTCATCTCTATAACTAACTTGTGGCGGGTTTGATTTACGGTCACTACGTACTAACAATGGCCGTTTATTTTGCCCAGGTAAATATGCTCGAAAGAGAGGTCAGCGGAGAGGTTTTATATTTCGGATAGTGTGAAGATTACTGCGAAAAATATTTTGCGAGCAATATTTTGTTACAAGCTCTAAATATGAGGAGTGTTTATTAGCCCTTTTTGGAAGCACTCTCGTAAAACAAATTTTTAATGGGATTACTAAACCTTAAACCGTTAAGCGTCTTATAACAAACTAGTACCTATTGGATGTTAAATATTTAGGTATTTATTGAATACTAAGACAAATTTTTAGGATTTCATGCATCAACAGGAAAACACGGATGCTCATGGTGAAATCCACCATAAGTTGACACACACATTGACTGCCATCAAACCAAACACAAATAAACATTTATTGTTTGTCGGTCACCGGTGTCCCCTATGGCGCTCAATTTATTTATTTATTTAATTCAATTGTACATGCTGACTTACAGTATACACCAAATTGTCAGAATGCTAGTGGCAAAACAAGCATAGTCAAAAATTAAATCATAGTATGACAGACAATATATAGGATAATACATAAACAAAAAAATACTTATAAAATTAAAAATTACAATAACATGTCAATAAATTAGTAAAACGAAAATAAATATCTAAAATCAAATCAAAAACACTCATAGTCAAATCACATAGAAATAATTATAAAAAGCGAATTAAAATAAAACTACATGTCAAATGTTCCGGTTTATGAACATAAGAGCTTTGCAACAAAGCTGCCGGAAGCCGTCAGCGAATAGGTCGGTATCCCAGTCATGAGCGAGCATATCTCCTATGAGGCGCAGCGCCCGGACAGTGGGGGCATGTGCACCATGCCTGGTGCGCGAGGGAGGGCACCACAGAAGGCGCGGTCTACGCCGTGGCACCACTGTTCCCCCAGCGTCCCAACTTAGGCGCTTAGGTACCTGTAGTCCCAATCTACTTATAATGTGCGAATTATCTATCTTATTACACATTTGCTCAAAACCTTAATCTATAGTTTTTCATTTAACCCTACTTATAGGTGTTTTCATCGTTATCATTTCAGCTTATAGTCACTATACCATCCCCTCTATAGCCATTCTCATGTCCTCTACCCACTCTGGCGATGACGGGAGCACCCCTGGGTTTTTAGTCGATATGGCTCTGGCTGCCTTCTCGCTAGGAGAAGTGATTTCGATGTGAGGCATTTTTCCAGGGAGACCAAAAAAAAGAGGTTGGTTGAGGTAAACTATTGGATGTGGGCGGCACAGGACCGATAAGTGTTTATGATAAGAGAATAAGATGAGTAAAGTATCAGCATATGAACTGTCCCACTGCAGGGCAAAGACATGAATAAAGACTGGAGGAGAAACTCTCATGTAGTTTTATATCAAAAGAAAAGTTCAATTTTTGTATTATATGATAGAGTTTACTCGACGGTTCAAAGTGGCTGGAGATTTCGGTGCAAGTTATAGTAGATAATTTGCGAATTTCACAAAAGTAGAAAAAGGAAAGGTTATCTCTATCTTTCTTCTAAACCCAATCTATGGCCCCTCCCCACACAAACTATGCACCGGCTCGACCGTAGTGGTACCACGTCCTCACAGAAATCTGACGTGAAGCAGCACTGTGCTGAGTTTCGCTACATGGGTGACTCCCAATCCAGGGTAATGAGGGGTTTAAAGGTTGGCAGCGCGCATGTGACTCCACTGGTGTCGCGGATGTCTATGGGCGGCGGCAATCACTTACCTTCAGGTGATCCGTCTGCTCGTCTGCCACCTATCACATAAAAATCTAGATTTCAGACATGGGGTCTATAGGAGTGAAACACTTTATGATGCTTTGCTACTACTACTATGGTTGGATGCTTTTGATTTTTGATTCTGTGCTTTTTAACCCCCGACGCAAAATCGACGGAGTGTTATAAGTTTGGGGTGTTATAATTTATTGTGACAAATTTCAAATCCAAGATGGCCGCCGTCGGGGGTTTTAAAATTTTCAATTTAATTTTTGAAATATGGTTTTCTGTCAATAAACTTTGAGTTATGAATGTGCGTTAATCATTGATTCTCCACCAGCTCAGTTATGCACTCACCTCAAACAGTGTCAACCACACTACGGGGAATTTTAAGGATTCTATGAATT
Source organism: Marasmia exigua (assembly GCA_019059595.1). NCBI lineage: Eukaryota > Metazoa > Arthropoda > Insecta > Lepidoptera > Crambidae > Marasmia > Marasmia exigua. The sequence goes on from CM032466.1 coordinate 18,995,283, forward strand.
AATAACGCCATATCTTCCCCATTGCACCACCCCCGTCAGATACCAAGTTCTCAACTACATTGTCTGAGGTTATGAACATTATACAAAGCGCTTCCCCGTTACTTTCTGTGGGGTGCCATCATTCGAGGGGTCCCAGTAACATACTCCGTTTTATGTTCCTATTTATTGATTAGTTATAAATCCTGATCAACTGCCTCATCATCATCATCATCATCAGCCCATTTAAGTCCCCACTGCTGGGGCACGGGCCTCCCTCAATCACATGAGGGGTAGTTGCCATACTCACCACGCTTGGCAGACGGGTTGGCGAGGGTTTTGATATAAATGCAGAGTTTTCCTTCTCTGGGTGCTGATGATCATGCCAGCAGCTTTACCTTAGTCGCCTTTTACGACACCTCGGTAAGAGTGAGGGTGGCCTATTCTACTCTGCCGGGGACCACACGGCCTATCAACTGCCTATCTTCCTGCATGTGTCGTATTTGACGACCCGTTTGGATGAGTGGTAGTGAACAGCAACAAACCCTTGCAGCCTCTGGTGCAAGGGTTTGCGGGTTCGATCCCCGCACAGTACAAACATATGTGTCCATAAACATGTCTGTCTGTATTGGTCTGGTTGTTTTCTATGTATTCTTATTCAAATTTATATATTTGTAAATCCGCTATTTGTTCTGACACTCGTAAAACAGGTGCTTGAGCTACCTATCTCAGAGTCAGATCAATGTATGTGATGTAGCGAAATATTTATTTGTTTATTAATTACTCTTCCATTTCAGGATCACAACCTCCCGCCTTCATATTTTTTGTCTCCCTATGGTTTTCTAATACTATTTGTCTCTAATGCATCGTGCATTGACAAGTAAAGAGTGGTTTGGATTTTTAGATTAAATGAAATTTTAATATAAGTTTGGATTAGTAAAATTCCATTTCAGAATCACAACCTCCCGCCTTCAAATTTTTTAGTCTCCCTGTGGTTTTCTCATACTATTTGTCTCTATGCATCGTGCATTGACAAGTAAAGAGTGGTTTGGATTTTTAGATTAAATGAAATTTTAATCTAAGTTTGGATAAGTAAAATCATCGAGTTTGGCTGTTTATTATTAAGTTTTTCTCAGTTCAACTGGCTATAATAATAATTTTCTGCGACCGAATCGGCTATGACTGCCCATCTTAATGTTCAGCCACATATGCAGCATATTATAATGGGCGAGTGTGTGAGCATACACAAATACACTCCCTATCCCCTTTTAGCTAGCTCAAATAATTTGGTCGCACACTGAGAATTTCTTAACAGAAAGACTAACGTACTTAAAAGTAGTGGTAACAAACTCACTACTTCTGAACATTTGCATTCGATCTTCAAAGATTTCCTTCGAAACTCCAGGTAAGGTAAAAGCCCCAAGATTTACTCTGCAAGTGCCTTAACCCGCAAACACCGGTCGGTGCGTGCATTCGGCGCACGTCCAGCCGATAACTCCGTCGGTGCATGAAATATTTAGCTGCTGACGCCGCCGATAGAATGCAGTACCGCTCACTCGGTCAAATGTTCGAATGGTTGCAATAAATGTAAGTAAATCATAGGTGTTGGGTAGTTTTTTGACTAGCAATTTGTTTTGAAAGAGATATTTATAGTGTGATCATATGAAGATAGTAAACCAAACAACTGAATCTACATGAACCTGCTGATAGTGGCCTAATAGCGCCTTTAGTAGCTTAGATACCGCATTAGAATGTTTAATAAGTTACCTCAAAAATTATATACATAAGTTTACATTGCATGTAAAAAAACTGCTTAATGCAGAAAGGCTATAAAGTAGAAGAATATTTAAATAAAATGGATTCCTGGACATGTTAATCTTCTCGCCTGTCCTCTAATGTATAATTTAATTTCATAGTTTTACTTTGATGATTTATCGAAACGATATTGGTTATAAGCATTGTATGTCACTGTATGTAATCATAATTTATATAAGAAAGAATATTTCATTAAATTACAAATTAAAATTGTTATTACCATATTAGTTGAAAAGAGTAATTACTAAGGGTCTTGCTGATTCTTCTCGGTATAAAATTGACATTCCGAATAGTTCTGTATGGACTTAAATTGAATAAAGATATTTTTGGTTTCTATTAAGGACCCTGATTTATACGCAAAGGTGTCTTCATCCCCACCTTTGAAAATGAACTTTTGTGATGAATTGATTTAACGTATTTTTGTTTAGTAAATTGTATTATTCTGTTATCTGCTATCCGTAACGCTAGTGCTTAAACTACTTAGTACGAAATTAGGGCAATGTACGAGATGTATGTTTTGTATAATTTCCTTATTTTTATTTAATTTATTTTGAGTCATTTTCATGTGCTGTATATAAAATGGCACTTCAATAAATTCAGTCATTGGTCTTAACATACGACATATCCATACATGAAGTGAAAAAATCTCGTCCAAACAGTGACTAACTTGTTTATTTAAAAGATAATCATAATCGTATTTATTTACAAGAATGTAAATACAAGTACCTACATTGTACATGGTATTGACTTTATAAAGCTTGCGACTTTACTCCATTCCATACAATTATCAAAACGCGAATATTCATGTAAACGATGAAATAAAAAAAGACACAACGCCCCATTCGCATTCCCAGAGCGTGCTGATTAGATCGCTACGTCCACGGCAGAATGAATACTTAAAAACGGCAATACGGGGCCAAAAATTTAATTTACAGCGAAAATATAAATTCCCGACCACAATCTTATGAATAGTGTTGTTCAATTGCCAGGCCAAGACAATATAGTTAGTCTTGCGCGTGTGTGATAACAATGAACGATTGGTACTGAGTTTGGCGGTGAGGGAAAATATCGTGAGGAAATCTGCTCGTTTCGGATAGCTTCGGAATTGTTTAGATACCTATTTTGCATTGCAAACATGCTTACAGCTCGTTTGATAGTAAGCGACTACATATTTCTTCAAAGAACGTGCATACCTGTTGTTGACCCTTTAAAAACCTTAACGCATTTTTTTAAGAACCTCATACTGTAGTTTCTCAGAATCTCCCTTGAATGGAGCTTATTCCTGAACGTTCGCGGGAAATTGAACCATATGCAATGAACTAGTTGATTTGTTTTCCTCTATTTATGAGTTGCTGAAGTAAGGTGGCAGTCGCTTCTTATTTTTACCACACTTCCCATATCTTGGATCATGGTACATGCAAACCCAATTATTGATCAGAACTGGGAATGACACGCTAAGATAATACTAATTACTACGCTGGTTCAGGAACCCAAAGGATCGTGGTCTCGGACATGAGAATTTGCCATAACATTTATATGATGAATCATTAATCAAAACGTTGATCTCTCAAAATATTTGCAATAAATATTTCTGTAAATTCTGGACTCACGGGCATAGACTAAGTGAGCTGCAGCTTCTGTTATAGTTAAGTTTGTGTTGCATCGACCTGAAGGAGCTTAAGGACAATTATACACGTGTTTAGGATAGCGGTCTTTTGCATGGTCATGTACAAACTGCTCTGTTATGGAATTACACCATTATTATTAACAAGTCTTGCAGGTTCAGCAAGTTGTGTGGGTCTTGATCTTTCTTTGCAAGACTGATCGGAACATCACTACTTATGAATGGGGCCCAAAGTTCACGATAAATAACGGCTAACTCGTCCCAGGGTTATCTTTTTAAAGTGAGCACAACGGTGTTGTTACGGAGCGACGTAAATTTAATTTTATTGCTTGATACATTATGAAATTAGGCAATCGCCGCCATAGAACGGCAATGAAAGTACGGTATAAAGAAACGGCTTTTGAATTCATAACGGTAACTTAGGGTAAGCTACGAGTAATTACATCGTTAATAAATAATATTAAATGTTTCTTTGAGAAGTTTTCTTATGAAGAAAACTTTGCTCACAATATAAATGAATAAAATACGAATGAATAAATAAATGTCAAATGTAAGAATATTGAAGTTGACCATTCCAGTCAGTCTATTCAGTCGATACAGAACATAATGATTGTCAAGTATTTTATGTAGTCTACTACTGATTCGGAGCCCAGGGTATGCTTAGACCATGATCCAGGATTCCGGAAGTCTGGTAATCATAAAGAAGCGACTGCCGTCTGAACTTCGCAATCTCCAGACAGGGGAACCAGTATCCACAATTTCGAGAAACTATCCGAGGCGTGCAGTTTTCACCGCCGAGCGGTAGTAAATGTACACATAGATCTCAAATGCAGAGGTGCATGTTCGAATTTGAACCACGACGACGTATGGAAGTTACGTTCTTACCTTAAGTTACCACTCAGTGGATAAGAATTAAATAGATCCTAATAATTTCCAACAAATAATTTCTCATTTCGATTTCAATAAATTCAAATGTATAAGAAAGTACTAGGAAAACTATTGTTACTATTGTATTTGAGAACAAAACTCTAGTTCCGAAATCATCCAAGGCATAGCTAATTCATTGTCTCACTTCTGGCAATACTCTCAGGCACAATGGAACGGAATGAGCGATGGAGAGGCCGATCCAAGCGAGAGGCCCTCACGTCAAGGGCCCTACACTCGAGCGGTAGTGGGCCTAAACATCCGCTTTGTAAAGGATTAATTTGTTGGACGCTTTTATGATAAAGCGCGTTCAGATGACGTTATCCTTTTATTTTTATATTTATCTGATCATGTGGCAGACGAGCAGACGGATCACCTGATGGTAAGCGATTGCCACCGCCCATGGACACCCGTGGAGCCATAAATGCACTGCCAACCTTTAACCAATTGCGCCACCAAGGCAGTCATATATAATATTACTGACTGACTGACTGATCTATTAATGCTGAACTGACTGATATCTTAACTATTTACATGCTTGTGACCCACCCTCACTTCGTTTCGGGACATTAGTTCCACTTTATACTAATAGATGGCGCTAGGTGTCGACTACATCGCGCAAGCGTTTCGTGTTTTCGGATTACGTATAAGCGTTGCTGCTGCTGTCCGTATAATTTAACTCTTTATAAAAAGTAAAGTTTGATTCTTCAATGCACAATACAAATGATATTTTTATAGCAATCTTTTGCAATTAATTCTTAAGTAAAAAACACACTTAAAATTTCATATCGTGTTCAGGAGGGACTCGAACCCACACCTTCCTAATTCCTACCTAATACCTTCCTAACTAGTAGAACCGGTACTGGTAATCCACCCGGATTGTAGAAGGAGTGGGTTCGAGTCCCGCCTGAACACGAGACTTAACGCTATACAACATTACCTACCAGTCAACCACTAAGCGAGGCAGAAAGATCTATGGCGGAACTAAATATTTGTAAATTCACCCCAAATGGGTGTACAGGGGTTTACAGTTAGTTATGAAAAATAAATGATAGGGCCTTCATCATCATCTTCATTTCAGCCAATAGACGCCCACTGCTGGACATAGGCCTCACCCAATGTTCTCCACACAGATCAGTTTTGTGCCACCCGCATCAAATGAGTTCCCGCGACATTCAACAGATCGTCGGTTCACCTTGAGAGGGGCCTGCTACGGCTGCGACTTCCTGTACGCGGCCTCCACTCGAAGACCTTTGCCCTGCCCATTGCGACTAGAGGCATTAGGCCTTGGTAAAGAAAAATTTAATTAATCCATTAATCTACTTCTCTCAGAGATTACCGGCCATTTCATCAAGGAAGCCAATGTTTAACTTTCACCACATTGTGAATAGAGACAGTGCCTGGTGTTTTAATTATCTGCGCTGTATTTCGCTGCGTGAGGGAGGGTACATACCGGAGGCCCAATCCGGGGGAAGATCTTTAAAGGTTGGCAGCGCCAACCCACTGGTGTCGCGGGTGTCCATGGACGGCGGCAACCGCTTACCATCAGGTGATCCGTCTGCTCAGTCTGCCACCTATAACATAAAAAAACACCTGATTATGCATTTCGTAGCGTCAGTTCTTCTGTTACACCGAGGCTCTTTTTCAACGAACGAGTGAGATCACTGAAGTTCATTCAAAAGGTTGGCAGCCCACTTATGATGCATGGATGACGCTCTTTAAGGAATATGTTCTCATCATCACGATTGATGGCGGTTTAGCATATACTTCAACGTAGAAGAAGTTGCAGCCGTGGCGCCCATACAAGGTGTACCGACGATCTGGTGAAGGTCTCGGGAATCCATTGGATGCGGGCGGCACAGGACTGATCTGTGTGGAGAACGTTGGGAGAGGCCTATGTCCTAGCAGTGGACGTCTATTGGCTGTAATGATGATGATAATGATAGTCTGATGTCTTTTAGCAGTGTTTCCACCAACTCCTTGGTACAACAACATCAAATAATATAAAGCTTGTTCCCCCAAAAATAACAAAAGCATTAAAAATCGCGCATTCCGCATTGTTTACGAGTCATACGTTTGGCTAATGAATCCGAGTCGCAGAGCTAATGGGGAAATTAACTTCGCTCGCTGGAGTTCGTCATCGCCTGTAAGCAATACTGCGTCACTTGGCCGGCGTTCACAAACGTTAACGTAACATTTTTAATTAATAACTAAATAGATTCATATTGAAAACCTTCTGTATTGCTGTAGTTGAGAAAAACAGGCCATCAAAAACACGCAAATGTAAGTATTAAATACCCACATTACACATACAGGTTAGGTACACAAAATACACTAGACAAACGTTCGTGGCACTCATTCAGCTGGTCTCACTGAAAACCAGCGTCATGGCCTTTGTCTGGGCTGTGACATAAGCTGAGTGAGGGCCATTTATACTAGACGTCATAACACACCATAATATTTATTTGGCACTGTCTGGACATGATTGAATATAGTTTTGTTTTTTTTTTCCTTTTGTTTTATTTAAATGTATTTTTAATTGTTTTGTGTTTTGTTTTCTGTTTGTGCCAAATTGTGTTCTGTTTACAACTGCTATAAGTTCTGTATTGTGATTTCTATAATAATAAATATTTTCTTTCTTTCTTTCAAAATTGACTGGAAATCCTTAGCCGGCCCTAGCAGCGGCCATATTATCAACTCAAATCCATGGATCTAGAAAATGCGCGGCTCAACCGGAATGTGCCATTTTCGGAAAAATCGTCACAGAGTGTGAATGAGATCCAACCAAACCTGGCGCAGCTTGAATGCATCTCTATACGGGTGCGGTAGAGAAAGAACGTCACCCAGGAGGTCACCCCAGTACTAACGGCTTCGCGTGGCTTTTCAAGTATGGTTTTCTATGATAAGGTCTGGTTAGGGTGCTATGTCTATGCTCAAATCTGTCCTCTTATTTAAAAATAGAACATTCCGTAACAATTTAACCAAGGAGCTAACTAGCCATGTTTATTTCAAATTCGAACTGGCTGAATGCAACTTAATACGAAGAAAATAAAAGTACTTGAAAAAAAAACACCAATGAAGAATTTAGGCGCTTAGCGTGAGAGAATATTGCTATCGATTTTCGAGTCCATTTCATTGTACATTGAATTACCTACAACTATACAGCTTTTGAATTTCCTTGCATTATTTGAGAAAAGCACTATACACAAGCTTGGGACTCACGTAATTGTGCCATGTACGCCTCGGCCCACATTCCCACGTATCGTCCATCTGTGCTTGTATTGCTGGCCGCTGCAGTAATGTACGGTCAGCATAAAAAGTAGTAACACTTTAGTACTATGTCAAAGTAACTGTTCTGCCTATTATAGTTAGTTTCTAAGGGGTACGTAAAAAATGTTACATCAACATTGGTACTATTGTGCTTAACACAACCTATTTTTAATGCTGACCGACCTGTTACCATTCTCTTTGTTCGGCTCTCTCGACTATCAGGGGACCTAAATTCGAGATCGAAATCATTAAAATATTGGTTAATGTTGCGTCATTGTGAACTGCGCACATTGCCTTAATCACTATTTAATTATGCGGAACTTCGCGAACGTCGGACAGAGTGCGATTACACCGCGGTTTTGTTCGCTGCCTGCTTACCCCTTCTTGTTCACTATCCAATTTCTGATTTATACGAAAATTTTCTCGAGAACGAAGCTATATTTCAAAATATTGTGTACTTGGACGGAATACATGGTATAGTTTTAGTCGGACAGTGTAAAATTACACCGGGGTTTTGGTTTCTGCCAGCTTGACCCCATCTTGTTCACCAAACAAAAAACTTTGATTAAAAATAAAGCTAATTTAATATTTTTGTTCTTGGACGTGACGTAACGTGACGATGTATTCGTCGTTAAGATGAACCTCTCATATAAGGAGTCATGAAGTCTTTCTATCAAGTCAAATATCAAGAATATAAGCGAATTATAATTAGCTATCCCTTTCGACATATCATTTTTAAGTTAGGGGGTACTATTTATATAGCAAAGTAGTTTAATAAGTCTTCAACTTCTGTACTTTAAATGGTGAAAATTAATAAAGCGATTAGAATATGTACTTATAGTAGATATTGTAAGATTTAAGAGCTGTAGGACGAAATGCGTAATAAGGACTCGGTCGTGAATACGACCCGTTTAGCACAGTGGTTTGTGTGCCAGTTGATACGCAAGGGTTGCGAGTTTGACTCTCATCATCATCATCATCAGCCCATTTAAGTCCCCTACTGCTGGGGCACGGGCCTCCCTCAATCACATGAGGGGTAATTGCCATACTCACCACGCTTGGCAGACGGGTTGGCGAGGGTTTTGATATAAATGCAGAGTTTTCCTTCTCTGGGTGCTGATGATCATGCCACCAGCTTTACCTTAGTCGCCTTTTACGACACCTCGGTAAGAGTAAGGGTGGCCTATTCTACTCAGTTCTATGCTACTCAGTAGTAGTTTGACTCTCGCACCAACACAAATGTTTATTGATAAAACATATATATGTGTTGGGTCTGTGTGTTTGTGGTAGGTACCTTCGTTGTTCCTAGTTTCCATAGTACAAGGGAAACCCTTAGTTTTTTGGATCAGGAAAATGTATGTGATATAATCTCAGTTTACCTATTTATTTATTAATCAGTGTTCCTTGTAAGTCATCTTTTTTCATCTTTATAATAGGTAATCTAAGTGGTTGCAGGTAAAGTAGCCAGTCAAAAAAGAGATAAATGTATTGTATGAAAAAAAAAACTACGGTATTGACAATTTCCCAACAATTCCGAAACGACATTCGCGTATTTTGCACCACAATTGCAAAACATTAAACCTTAAAACATTTACGCCGTCCATCCTTCGTCTTATCTCATTTGCCGACAATTGCATGTAAATAAAAGAACAGATAGCTGCATAGAAACGAGCTAAAGCGGATCGGTTTAGCCAGAATCCTTTCTGTTTAAAACACCAATCGAATAAGGTTCCCAATATAAATCCAACCAAGTTATCTTGCGTGTAAAATAATCCAGCCGCATTTGCCATTCATTGCGCTTTAGATAAAACACAGACACTTTTATTTTCCAATGCAGAAATGCTATTTTCAACGCGCTGGAGCTTACAGGAAAATGTAAACTTTATTTCTATGAATGTACAATTGGGATTCCCTCGCAGATGATGCTTGTAAAAGATATTGTAAGACAAGTTCTCGATTTTGAATAAGGAATTAGTAGTAGTAGCTTTTTGTCTCGAAGGAAAATTTGATGAGGAGCTGGTAAACAACGGAACGGCTGTAGGGTTCTTTAGCGAAATAAATGAGAAAAGTATTGTTGTGTCGGAGGCCAAGATCCGATTTTGTTGTTGTAAGTACGATTTTGGAAATAGTATGTGTTGTACAAAACCCAATGCTTTATTGTTTGTTCTACAGTACGATGTTATAAACGCCCTATTGGTCTAGTGGTTTAAGTACCGGGCCGTGATCTCAGGGTCCTGGGTTCGATTCCCGGGTCGAGCGAAAAGTATGTTTCGAATTTTTCGGACATAGCTCGGGTTTGTGATCACCAATCCGCATTTGGCAAGCGTGGTGATTAAGCCTAATCCCATCATAGTAGCGACAACTTGATTTCTATGATGGAGGCCTTTGCCCTGCAGTGGGACAGTTTATAGGCTGATTAAAAAAAATCTAGGTTATAAGTCAATCAATTTTTGTTCCTCTGTTGTCTGATATCTATAACACAAGTGCTTACGCTACTTAGTACGGAATCAGGTGAAATGTTGTGAGAATTATGAGAATGAGAATTAATTAATCAATCAATCAAATGTCATTTATTGCTTTAGTTATAGGTTACATCCAAGATCTCATTCTAGGGTTCACAATAATATTGTATCACTATAACCTGCCATTTTGGCGTACAGTAATAAATTATTTATAATACGTATTACATAATATTTATATTCAGAAACATTGGTTATTAATTGGAATTTGAATTGGAATTAGATTATAAAAATCACATGTACGTTATTCAACTCAAGACCATAATAATTTTATCATTAAAAAAAAGTCATTGGCATTTGACTGCCTCGTTGACGCAGTGGGTAGTGCGTCGCACTTTAAAGCGACTCCTGCGCTTGGCGTCCCGGGTTCGATCCCCGGATCGGGCCACCATTTGTACCTGAGTTTTTCGGTTAATAAATTCTCAGTGTCAGCCCGGAGTCTGGAAGTTGGTGGTTTTTGTAGCCCCGTGGTCCTGCGCTCGATCCCTCTTCAGTCGTATCACACTGGTGTCCCATTAGATTATGAGGAAAAGGGAATAGAATGCACTAATGTTTGTACACACACTTGAGCACTATAATAAATCCTGCGTAAGTGGCTGATTATTGAAATTGGCTGCCTTAGCCGAAATCGCATCTCGATTTCACTTATCTCTTTTTGGAGATAAATGAAATGTCTTGTTTCTTCGTACTTTTTTGTTATTAAAAGATATGAAGAGCTCAACTGTGTCAGTGACCATTAACTTAAAAGTTTTCGGTCCTGTCAATGGACATTAACATTCCATTCCAAGATGCATTGACTTGGCAAATCCTATAAATAAACAACTTTTTTTAAATTATGGCTGCTACTGTGCTTTTTCAGCCCACGGCGAACACTTATATAACTCTGCCAATGTCGAGCGATTAAAGAGACACGTTTTTTAATGAGAAATTGACCGGTGTAAGGATATTTTACTCATTCTGATTTTTATTTTTTAATTGAGGGTTACACCACCTAAAACCAAACAATAAAACGTATTCAAACAAACAAACTCATATACAGCACAAAATTATGAGGGAGATTCAGTTATAGTCTGATATTATATTTTATAATGTATCTACAAAATATTTTATGACAGAAGAGAAGGATAAAGATAGAAGAAAAGAAAAGTTAATAGGGCGGGGGATTCTAGGGGGGAGAAAGTCATAAACAATATTCAGTATTAAGTAAAAACCTTTTTGTCACAGAGGATTGACATATGTCCGTGGCACTCGTCGCTCATATCACGAATAGGCGTATCTCAGTTTTGCAACTTATCAGTAGAAAACTTCATAAATTAGCTGACTTAACTAGATAGCTGAAATATAAGTAAATAACACACTTCTATCAAAGTAGAAAAAATAACTATTTATTTATTAGATATTTTGATTGCAATCTTTTGCAATTTATTCTTAAGTAAATAACACACTAAAAGTTTCATCTCGTCCCGCCTGAAGACGAGATGAAACTTTTAGTGTGTTATTTACTTAAGAATAAATTGCAAAAGATTGCTATAAAAATATCTAATAAATAAATAGTTAATTTTTCTACTTTGATTACGAGTATAAACACAAAATCAATTACATATTTCTGAATAACGCCTCGTCGTAATGTAACCAAAATGTTCATTCTACTTCCATAAATATCTGAACCAGTCGCCAGTCTGTTCCAAACTGAGCCAAAAAAGCGAACACTCGAAACCATTTACCGCGCGATAGGAAGGCGTGAACAGAAAACAATGGGTTATCTACGCCCTCGCCACTTCATCAAATATCGCTCTGTCTCTTTGCAACAGGAAGAATAAGGTATAACCGCTTTCTAGTGTATTTGGTAGGATTGGTTTGTAAGTTGATACTATTAACAGTTTTTTTATATTATAATTTTATGTGCATAGAGTGTGTTTGACTTTAAGTTCTGGCAGATCAGTCTCGACGATGTCTTTCGGTCTTTCCAGCGATACCTTTGTTGAGGATCGACGGCTGAACCAGCCTTTTTTATATTTTTTATGTTTGGACTTTTTACTGGATTTGATTGATTATTACAATAATAAATAAAAATAAATGGTTTGCTAATATCCTGGTAGTTTAAAGATAGTCCAATCGCCACAACCTCGGTCAGCCAACTGGGCGTCGCCCCATCAGTCGGCCCTGGTATGCTATGGCAAGAAATAGTGCAGGATAGACCAAAGTGGCGCTCTCTTGTTTCGGAGTTCAAGACTCAGCATTAGGAAGAAAACGATGGAATTCGAAACTTTTCCGATTGAGATTTTTCCTATTGTAGCGATATTTTATACAAATTATTGACGACGCACTCTGTAAAGGTATAAACTAAAATCAAAGGGTTAACTTCTTAGAAATCGTTTGCGCTGTTCTTTATTCTTTAATAGAGTTTTCTCCCTGTACGAGTGTTATTCAGGTCGTCGCTTATTCTCTTATTGGGCCTACCTCTTGAACAACGGCTGTCGACAGGCTGCCATTTTAATGAATTTGTCCACAATTTTTGGTAAACTTACCAGAAAACACCTTCAAAATGGATGGACCAAACGAGATACTTACATCGGAATATGTATAAGTTTTTAGAAGCTTCTTTAAGTTGTGTAAAAAATATATTAAAAGTAAGTACAAAAAGGTACAGAATATTTATATTAACAATTCGACTAATAAAGCAACAATGAAATCTAATAATTAGTCAGACAAACTGACATCAGAATGGCTGGCTACCTATTTCAAAATTGTATACCTTATCGAACCGGTATCAAATATTTCAATAAAAATACTAAATAATAGCAAACAAATACGAAATATTCCATATACTTGACAGTTAATATCTCGTTTGGTCCAGCCATTTTGGCGGTCACATTATATTTGATTCGCCGTGAGATGTTCATGTCCTACCGCAGCTAATTTCTTTTTAGTAGCAAGTCTACAAGCAAACGCGTTCATCCCAAACCATTTACCAGGCGCTAGGAAGGCGTGAACCGAAACAAAGAGTTATTTATCTACTCGTGCTGTCGCCACTTCATCAAGGAATACTCTGAGCTTTTGAACATTGCAACATGAAGAATAAGAAGCTAATGACAGATTTAGCGAGTTGTTTTACCTAATGGTCGCTTTTATATCTTTCATGTCGATAACGTTGCTTGTTTGTTGAATATAAGTAGATAGATGAACAGATTAACGACGTAAAAGAGATGGAAGATTGTGTGAAGAATGGCATGATTGAAAAGAAGTGGATAGTTGGATGACGAATGGGAGGGATGTATTTCGATACATATGCGCTTATCCCAGTAAACCTCGGGAATAGGGCAGGAAGATCATCATGAGTGTCTTTTTTATCAACAAAAACCAATGATAATCGACGACCCATTTGGATCAGTGGTAGTGAACGCTGCGTTTGGTGCAAGGGTTGCGGGTTCGATCCATCCGATCGAACATGTTTGTTTGTATTGGTCTGGGTGTTTCTATGTATTATAAGTATGTATTTACAAAAGAAAAGTATTATATGTATATATTTGTAATTCCGCTGTTGGTTCTGATATTTTATTTATTTTTCTTTATTAAGGAATAATACAGCTGTTAAGTAGTACTCTCTTCTAAAATTACTTAAATAATACATCAGCAATTTAAATTTTCCACTACAAATTAATACGTTTAGTTTTGTGAGACAAAATACAAAAAAAAATGCGAAAAAGGATGATTATTTTTAGTACTTATTAATTTTATTCAAGACTAAAGATATATCCGTAACACACGTGCTTGAGCTACCTATCTCGGAGTCAGATCAATATATGTGATGTTGTAAAATATTTATTTAATAATTATTTATAATAAATTATTATAAACCTTTGTTTTTCTTGACAAAAAAGATAGGTACTTACATATTTATGTACCAATTGCTTAAGACTGAAATTAAAAGCAGATTTTATGTGTGACCTTCAACCATTTAAGAATGGCTTGAAAAAAAAAGATAAAGATAAAGATAAATCAAAGGAGATTATTATTATTATAAGACTGTTTATTACATATCGCAAGAGTTGAGATTAAGGCACATCGGCCGTCGTATTTTTGACCATGGCGTGGGCGCTAAACGGGCCAATCGCTGATCATATCAAATGTCTTCTAATTGGATATCATGTTGCATCGCCATCAAAAACAAAACTATCATTAAAATTCCTTGGGAAAAACGTGATTTTTTATGGTTAACGCGACAAACGCTCGTTTGTCGCGTAAGTGAGTCACCTGATGGATAGTAATCAACGCCGCCCATGAAAATCAGAGAGATCGCGAATGTGTTGCCAACATTTTTTAAAAAGAGTACGCTCTTCTCTTGAATTTCGCTAAGTAGTCGTAGCCGTCAGGAAATACTTAGGTACTCCTGCAACCAAACCATTCCACAGAACTGAGGTACGTGGTAGAAAGCTTCGCGAGAAATGCACTGTATTAGACCGCCATCCGCCAACCGCCATGATGGGGATGGAATGACAATCGCTTGCGTGTGGTTCGATGTAAGAATGAATGAATAATGAATGATTTGGTTATTTAGGCGCCGTGTTTGGTTAACTAGGAGACGTGTGGCCCCGGCAGAGTAGAATAGGCCACCCTCACTCTTACCGAGGTGTCGTAAAAGGCGACTAAGGTAAAGCTGATGGCATGATCATCACCACCCAGAGAAGGAAAACTCTGCATTTATATCTAAACCCTCGCTAACCCGTCTGCCAAGCGTGGTGAGTATGGCAATTACCCCTCATGTGATTGAGGGAGGCCCGTGCTGGAGCACGTGGGGACTTAAATAGGCTGATGATGATGATGGTTATTTAGGAAGTTTAGAGCATTTATTACGTAGTAAAGTAAAATATAAGTCGGAGGAGATTGAAGATCCATTAAAATTCTTACGGGCACTTAAACAAAAAATAAAATAGGCGTCTAAATATATATTTACGTAACATATTGTATGAAATATGTATGTGCTTGTACAAAACCTTAAGTACGGGAAGAAATATTGCTTTGTATATTTCCAACCTAAATACTCGTGTATGGGAACCCATGGGACAGAAGCTATTTCACGCACCATAAAACTAAGACGCAGTGACGGAATAATCTTTACCGTATGAGTACCTACTAAGAAAAATCTCTATTGTCAAACAAGAAAGCTTTTCACAATATAACCATAATCAAGCAAAAGCAGCGCCTGCGCTGTGTTTCGCCGTGTGAGTGAGGTTACCGGAGGCCAAATGGGGGGAAGGGGAAAAGGCAGCGCACTTGTGACTCCACTGGTGTTGCGAGTGTCCATGGGCGGCGGAATTGCTTACCATCAGGTGATCCGTCTGCTCGTCTGCCACCTCTCATATAAAAAAAGTTACAAAATAATAGGATTTTTTAATGTGATAGGTGGCAGACGAGCAGTCGTATCACCTGATGGTAAGCGTTTACCACCGCCCATGGACACCTGCAACACCAGTGGAGTCCCAAGTGCATTGCCAACCTTTAAACACCCCTTTCCCCCACAATCCTTTTCAATCACATGAGGGGTAATTGCCATACTCACCACGCTTGGCAGACGGGTTGGCGACGGTTTAGATATAAATGCAGAGTTTTCCTTCTCTGGGTGCTGATGATCATGCCAGCAGCTTTACCTTAGTCGCCTTTTACGACACCTCGTAGCCGTGTGGTCCCCGGCAAAGTAAAATAGGCCACCCTCACTCTTACCGAGGTGTCGTAAAAGGGGACTAAGGTAAAGCTGCTGGCATGATCATCAATCAGTACCCAGAGAAGGAAGTCAGATGGTACCTAGCTTTTTTTTATGTAATAGGTAGGCAGACGAACAGACGGATCACCTGATGGTAAGCAATTGCCACCGCCCATGGACACTCGCAACACCAGTGGAGTCACAAGTGCACTGCCAACCTTTCAACCCCCCTATCCCCCGGATTGGGCCTCCGGTACCCTTACTCACGCAGCGAAACACAGCACAGCGCTGCTTCACGCTGGATTTCTGTGAGGCCGTGGTATCACTCCGGTCGAGCCGGCCCATTCATGCCGAAGCTTGGCTCTCCCATGGTAAAAAGCTATTTTGACAAAGTACTAAAGTGCAACATTTCTTGCAGCCAGTACGTAATTACTGGGATATGGAGACTTAGGTATGGTCTCATATTTGGGTGTACAGGGCATGTCATAATTAGTCAGTTTGCGATAAAAATTGTGACTCATCAGATCAGCTGAAAAGTTACTAAGTTATAAAGCATGTTCATACTAAGGATAAGCATATTCATAATAAGCAGGGAAACAAATGTAATTGAAAGCTCATCTCATCGTCAGCCCATTTAAGTCCACACTGCTGGGAGACGGGCCTCCCTCAATCACATAAGGGGTATTTGTCATACTCACCACGCTTGGCAGACGGGTTGGCGAGAGTTTTGATATAAATTCAGAGTTTTCCTTCTCTGGGTTATGATCATGCCAGCAGTTTTACCTTAGTCACCTTTTACGACACCTCGGTAAGAGTGAGGGTGGCCTATTCTACTCTATTGAAAGCTAATCTGTCTGAAAAGCTTGCGTTCATTGGTGAACTGCTTTGTGGATTGACGAACCTAGGCAGGCAACTTAAAGTATTTGTTTTAGTAACACACTTTGCTTGCGCGATGTAAAAAGGCACAATGCCATCTCCCAAAATAATGCCGTAACACGAGCGACGTTTAATAAAACGAAGCTTGGCGAGTTTTCGAAGTAAATAATAATAGATAGGTTTACATGAACACATTAGCGTTCTCTCTGATTTTGCATAGTTCATAGATTACCTTCTATCAGGTGACTCGCTTGCTCGTTTGTTCGCTCGTTATTTAGGTGTTTTCAGCTAAAAATGTGTGTGCCAGTCAAAGATGTGTTTCCTTTGATTTCTTTATTTGAAGATTATGACGTGAGTGTAGAATAAAAAAATATTTTTCCGTTTTCACCTTATTTCATCTCAGCATTGATCTAGCTGGGTGTTATAACACTTATGGATTTTAATAATCCTTAGGTACGCACGCACGCACGCACGCACCCACACACGCACGCACGTCACGCACGCAGGCACGCACGCACACACGCACGCACACACACACACACACACACACACACACGCGCGCGCGCGCGCACACACACCCACACACACACCCACACACACACACACACACACACACACACACACACACACACACACACACACACACACACACACACACACACACACACACACTCACACACACCACACACACACACACCACACTCACACACACACCACACACACAAACCACTCTCTCTCTCTCACACACACACACACACACACACACACACACACACATACACACACACACACAAAAACACACACATACATACTTACACACAAACACATACTTACACTTAACAATAGTAACCTTTATTTTACTCTAAGAAGGCTTAGAGTAAAATATAGGTATTTTGTTATATTAGCTCGTTCGGCCTTTACTTATTATTAATAAATATATGGTTATTTATTTTTATTCCGTAAGTCGTACTTTGACACAAAATGATAGATGAGAGAGCACTGCTTGCTGTAACATAGGTTTTTGAGAACCTAGTTCAGCAATAGTTGCTACATGCAGTTAGTAATGTAAACGGCATTAATATACTTTGCCATTTGTTTGTACAACTTTTTTACCCGACTACGGCAAAGCAAAAGGAGGGTTATGATTTTGACAGGCTATGTATGTATGTATGTATGTATGTATGTATGTATGTATGTTCATCTGTTTCCACGTAACTTCTTAACTACTTATCAGAATTCGACAAATGACATATCATTATAAGCGTCTTGATCGTCCGCTGGTTATAGGCTATATGAAGTTTCACAAAATCTAATGTGGCGCCCTCTAGCGGACAAAACATACAGAGTAAAAAAATAAAGTTATGATAAATATGCCGTGTTTGGTATCATTTGAAAGCGCTTGACTTGTACATTTTGAATATATATATATATATATTACTAGCACTTGGACACCAAAATAGTACAAATAAAATAAAAGTAAAAAAACTAAAACCCAACTACGACAAAAAACGTCGCTGAAAAAGTATAAAACAAGCCTTCGTTGTCAATTTATGCAATATTCACTATGTAGAGATAAAATTTCATGTTTGGAAAGGCGTAGTCACACGTTAAATATACTACCCTTTGACAACGTGTGACTGCGGATTTCCAAACATGAAATTTTATCTCTACATAGTGAATATTGCATAAATTGACAACGTAGGCTTGTTTTATACTTTTTCAGCGACGTTTTTTGTCGTAGTTGGGTTTTAGTTTTTTTGCAATAACTATCGTTTATTTTCTTATCCTACCACAGTTCTGTCAACAATCAACATAATACACAAGTGTGACGGAAAAAAACAAGTTTCAACAAAAACTAAAGACTCGAATCGATCCCCGTCAAGATAGCACGAGGTAGAACAAACTCACCACACAGGCTTAAAAAATTGAATCCACCGTCACACCCCCACTCTAATATTAATGCCGTATCCCGAAGCTTGCAAACGCAATAAAAAGAAACAAATTGCACGTAAAATAATACTGTGAGCTCGCCGGCATCCTGCGGGAATTTATTTTGATGCTCCCTTAAATCCTTATTTATATGATAACGCTATAATTTTTGGGCCTACCGGTTAGGCGTGTCTTGCGCACCGATGTTTTGCGGAGCTCGGTTTAACGTTTCTTTATTGGTTGCAACTTTATTTTCGATTCTGAGGTTACTTACGAGTACTTACTTATTCTAATGACTGATGACTCAGCAACCAGAAGTGGATCTTCGTCTCTGACACGATAACTCGCCATTTCTCTCGATTTTGGTTTTGAGCTTGGTACCATATAATGTATACACAGAATGCCGTAACATACATACGTTAAGGCGATGGGTAGCCCTAACTAGGGACACCAATTGATTAAAATTGTTAGCTACTAAGCCGGATCTACTTTCAAAAATTTCGGACTAGGAGTCCCTAAGCAAACATTCATACTATTTATTTAACAATTGTGCACTACTATTTGATCTCTTTTTGCACTCGAAATTTGGATTAACGCCATAAGTCGCGGTTTTTGGCGATAATTCAAATTTCGAATACAAAAGCAGACCCAAAAGTTAAGTAAAAGTATTAAATAAATAGTATAAGTGTTTAGAAACATTTATGATTAATCAGGATTGAAAATTCACCTTTGAACAATGTTATAATAAAACGCATGTAAGAATGAAGAATTGATAGATGTTTCAAACATGCTCACCTCAAATCCCCTGCCAGCACGCAGGTTTAAAACACAATACGGAGGCTTACGCAGGTCTCGCGCACGCGGCGGTTAACACGTCGTAAAACACAAGTAATGACGTAGGCTTACAGCAGCTACCGTTTATAAGTTATATGCAAATTGTGGATTTTACTTTTAACTAGATAGATATATTGCATACTGGCCAGATTCATGAAGCTTGTGTAATGGGATAGCTAACGAGACGGATTACCTGATGGTAAACGATCATCGGCGCTCATTATGTGGTGCCCACTGTCATACAAGACTATTGGATTCATAAGCGCTGCTAATCTTTCTCCTTCCCTCCGGATTGGCCTCCAGTACGCCAGTAAAAATAAAAATAAAATAAAATAAAAATACTTTTTTTTCTCAAAATTTACAATTACATGTTATGAGATTCCCCAGTAAGTAATAATAATACTTGTGTTGGGGTTATCCCGCTCTCACCACATTTTGTCTAATATGAGATATAAAAGTTATTACAATTCGGTACAATGTTTCTAGATCTCTACATTATATACAAACGAAAGCTGATTGACTGACATTTACGCAGGACCTGAACTATGAGGGTAAGGAACTTCAAATTATGCACAAGAGTTCCTTTTATAGCGTAGGGGAGCAATAAGAAAGATTTTTTGTAAATTTGCTCCCTAAAGAGGTAAAATGGGGTAAATCAAAGTTCATATGTAAAATAGTCTAAAATAAATTGACCAGAGTGATACCACGGCCTCACAGAAAACCGGCGTGAAGCAACACTGTGTCTCGATGCGTTAGTGAGACCGGACCGAACCGGAGGCCCAATCCCGGGGAAAGAGCGGTTTAAAAGTTTGCAGCGCACTTGACTTTTGACTCCACTGGTGTCGCTGGTGGTAAGCGATTGCCACTCGCTTACCAACAGGCGATCCGTCTGCTCGTCTGCCACCTATCACCCAAAAAAAATTAGGGTAAGGAACTTCCAATTATGCACAAGGGGTTTTTTATAGCGTAGGGGAGAACTAATAAAGTGAATATGAAAAATAGTCTATGTTTGCTCTTCGACCCCATATTCCATAAAGAAGAAAAAAATAGATTTGACACTTTATGTCACTGTAAAATGAAGGGCAGACCACTAACGCTGTTCTAACTATAGTCGAGCCCAACTAATAAGCCATATTTGACGTTTCTAAATTTTATCTTCATAGAGATGTGACCTACTAAAAATCTTCGATTAAAGTGAATAATCGATATGTACTTTAAACAAACGTGAATCGAATATTATAATAATGGAAAAGAAGTTATTACTACTTATGTTTGGAGAAATGTGAATCAAAATTATTAAAAAGAAAGAGGAAAGTAGGTACCCGTCCTTGATATCGATCCACGTTATTATTTCTTTTTCTTCGAAATAAAAGCCATTATATTGTGTCCTACACATTATTTTTTCTGTTTACAAAGTTATTAATGTTTTTATATTTTTAAACAAGATAATTATACGTTTTATTTTAATCAGAATGAGGCTTTTCATTTATGGATGAATATTCCTACACGATTAACATTGTATTCGTTCAATTATTTGGGGTACATCACAAGAGCTTAAAAAGAAAATGGGTTGACACATACAACATTGTATCAACGTTCAATTCTCTAGAAATGTAAATTTTTAATAAGTTTATAAATAGTTTAACACAGAAAGTAAATCGTTAAATTATCTTTTTTGTCTTTATTAAAATAAATAAATGCATTAATAATTTTAAAAAGTTAAGAAATTGTGTTCTTTTAACATAGAAAGATTGATAAATTTAATAACCGTTGTTACAAGGTTACGTTGTCGAATTTTGTTGAAGTGTCAAATGTGGCCTTCTATTTTGACCCAGCTATAATAGCCACTTTGAATAGAGTTTCGTCATGTGTGAACTAGGTACAAAATACTTCAAAGATTTCCTTTTTTCTTCCAAATAAGCTTCCAGCCCTTCGATGCCATCATTCTTTCACATGACCTAGGCAATCAGACACAATGACGGGTCAATCAGAGTGAGTGGCGCCTCATTTGATAAGTTCCTCTAATTTGACAGCCGAAGCTAGAGGTCACTGCTAACGCAATAAGGGCCAGACGATTCTGATTGGGGCCATTTATTGATGGATTCATAATAATCTAATAATATGGATTGAGACGGTTTAGACAAACATGTACGTATATTCGTAAATAGCCAGAATTTTCATGACATAGTCCAAGCGTACCCCGGGTTAAAAAGCGTCAGCTTTGGACGCAATTAAAAATGAACAGGCATCTTCTAGGCAAACGCTTATCATCCTAGACTTCATCATCGCTTCCTGACGGAAAGCCATCAGGTGTGATTTTGGTAATGCATTAGTCTATAGATCAAAAAACCTCTATTTTAAAGCAAAGTCATTGTATGATCTTTATTTTAAAATATTATGTACGCATTATTTATGTAATGTGAGTGATTGATGAATTACGTGTTGTCTATTGTAGACTTACCTAGGCTGTGTTTGCCTGTAATTGGCATACATACTGACATTTAATTTATTTTAAAATACTGTTATAATTATTTTTTGTATGATGTGCTGTTAGTGAAACTAAATAAATAAATAAAAATAAGAAAAATTAGATAAACACGCTAAGATGAGGTGAGGTGCGTGTTCTCGTAAACTTATAAAACATTAAGGCCTTTTTATCTTGATTAATTCGCTTTAACTGGACTGCCTCCGTGGCGCAGTGGTTAGTGGGTCGCACTTTAAAGCGACGGCTGCGCAAGGGGTTCATTCCCGGGTCGGGCCAAAAAAAATTGTACCTAAGTTTTCGGTAAGAAATTCTTAGCAGCAGCCCGGAGTCAGGAAGTTGGCGGTCTTTTACCCCCGTGCTTCGGAAAGCACGTTAAGCTGTTGATCCTACGCCCGATCCCTCTCCGTGTCGTGTCACAGTAGTGTCCCATCGGAATATGAGGATAAGGGAATAGAGAGTGCATTTGTGTTTGCGCACACACTTGAGCACTATAATATATCCTGCGTACGTGGCTGATCGTTATATCGGTTAGGATATTATTATTATTTCGCTTTAGTTATAGATTGGTGGATAAGAACTTGCGACTTCAAAACTGAAGGTCGTGGGTTTGATACTGAACAACGCACCGTTTGCCTTGCTATTACCTGTGACTGTGACCTGTAATGGATTTTGACGTTTGACACAAAAGGTCGTCATTCCTTTTTATTCACCACCACGTACCTCAATTTTATTTTGACCTTAGCGCGTATTTTACCTGACTTAATAGCAATAACTAAGTTTGTAAAAGTATTAGGTATATTTTTTATTTATAAATTATTCAGGTCTTTTAAAAAAACAAAAGTACTGTTCAACATGTTTTATTGATGCTGTCGTAGAATTAACTTAACGAAGGTATGTAAAAGCTTAGATCCAGTCTTCGATATTTGTCATAAATGCTCTTCCATAGTTGATAAGAACCATAGTTTGGTGCAGACCCCATGCTCAACTCATCACGTATAAACAAATAGTTGTGGCTATCTTTTGTACTCGGGCTCCATCTTACGGGTAGATCGTTATCCCAGTCTGGTGTGGGATTCCTGCAAGTAAAATTGAACTATTTAGAATAAATTCATTATAATTCAAAATCTAAAAGGGGTGAAATCACCTATTTTATAAACGTAGGTACAACACATAGTGCAAGAGTAATAATATTATTTGTATTACCATGTGTTGTCAGCCCAACTCCTCAACAAAATGTACTTTGCAGGGGCCTCCAAGATACAGGCTTAGCCTAGTTTGGGGCCCAGCGACATAGCTTTTACTTTACCTTTGGCTTAAACTATAAAAGTTACTTAATAATGTTAAGTAAATGTAACTGTTAAATAAATGACTTTTTATATATTTTATTTATTTATTAATTAAGGACAGACAAGAGTGGTCAGCACTTATTTTTTATATCTTCAATATGTAAAAAAAAAAATGCTGACCACTTAATATCTTTGTTCGGATTTGCAAGCTGTTATGAACTTATGAATGTGAATCTACGATTTTCTGCTTGACTTGCCTACTACCACTCACAAAAAACTGGCGTGAAGTAGCATTGTGCGGTGTGTCGCTGCGTGAGTGAGGGTACCGGAGGTCCAATCCGTGGGAAATGGGGATTTAAAGGCAGCGCACTTGTGACTCCAGTGGTGTCACGGGTGTGTATGGGCGGCGGCAATCGCTTACCGTCAGGCCATCCGTGTGCTCGTCTGCTACCTATCACATAAAACTAAAACTATTTTGAAAGACCTTTGCAATTAAACAGAGTGCAATGAAATTATTATGAGAGATAAAAGTAATCGATATTGTACTAAATGTACGTAGTTTTTTAGATTTTCGCATTGCATTATAACTATTATGTATCAATACGGGGATTAACACGATATTTACTATGTGAAACAACATTGTGTAC
The DNA here is from genome assembly GCA_019059595.1 of Marasmia exigua. Taxonomy (NCBI): domain Eukaryota; kingdom Metazoa; phylum Arthropoda; class Insecta; order Lepidoptera; family Crambidae; genus Marasmia; species Marasmia exigua. Next base: position 19,019,169 of record CM032466.1, read on the forward strand.
TCACATAATCCGCTCGTGACCACGCCTGCTGTAACGTAGCCGAAACGTCGAGCCAAATATGTGAGTACACAATGTTGTTTCACATAATAAATATCGTGTTAATCCCCGTATTGATACATTATAGCTAAATTTACGTACCCATATTTTGCAAAATTAGTCCACATTAGAGTCATCCATTTGATCATTTGTCTATCTTTTCTATCTATTGGGAACGGCCACATTCTGGCATTAAATAAATAAAATAAATCGTCAGCATGACAAGCTCCTGTTTCGTTCCCGTATCCAGTCTTTGATTTTAGAATATTTCTTCCACCGGAATAGTCAAAGTAATAATTATATACTGGGGCGTTTGAATTAGCTGCTATAATATCAGTCTCCATAATAGTAGGCATTTCAAAATATAAATCAGTATATAATTTTGCTAAATCTATCACAGTTTTATTACTAACTCGTTTGTTTCCAAAATAAAATTGTTTCACTTTCTCACTCATCTGTACTGCTTCTTTTTCATTCTCAAAATATAAATCAGAAGCAAATAGGTACCTCTGATTTCTTTCTTCAAAAGTGGTATCATTTTCTAAAGCAGTCAAGAATAATCCTTCTTTACTATTGGTACCCAAAATAACTGGAATGTTCTTTGGTTTTTTCTTCAACAAATTAAACGGCAAATCCGTCAAAACTGGTTCAATACCAGGCAACTTCTTTTCAATACACGGCAAGTGTAACAATAGTGTATCAAAGTACATACCCAAAGGTTTAATTGGTTTTAAAGTTATAAGTTCTTTGTAAGGAAGTTTTGATAGAATGTTATAAATCTCGTGAGGGTCTTCTGTATCATGGCCTAATACTTTAGCTAGCAAACTGGCAATCCATACAGGGTTTCTATTAATTGACCAGTTAGATAGTGAAGATCCACTTTGTGCGATTGCTCTGTTAAATAGCCCATCTGTTGCTTCACTAGCCAGTAAAATTGACGTAGAAGTACCTCCAGCGCTCTCACCAAAAATTGTGACATTATCTGGATCACCCCCAAAAGCAGCAATATTCTTCTTAACCCATCTCAAGGCTGCTATTTGGTCCTTTAAGCCAGCATTGCCTGGGGCTTCTTCGATACCTAAACAAATGAATCCGAAGGCCCCAAGTCTATAATTGAAAGTGACTAAAATAACGTCATGTTGTACGATAAATTCTGGCCCGTATACGAATTTCCCGCCGCTTCCCATAACATATGCACCTCCGTGAATCCAGACCATAACTGGAAGTGGTTTTTGGGTCATAGCAGGAACATACACGTTTATTTTTAAGCAGTCTTCGGTGCCCATTACACCTAGAAACCTCATTGGTTGAGGGCAGGCATATATTTCATCAACTGCTTTAAACACTCCTTCCCATTTTGGTGGAGGCAAAGGTGCCTGAAAGTCGAAAAAAATATTATTATTACAAAACAATAAAATTATAAACATTTTTATTTTTCTACCCAAATATATTATAAAACAGAAATCCAATAAGAATACTTCAATATTCTGATGTATGTTTTACGTTAACAAAATAAAACGATTTAGTTTGAATGAGAAAAGTTGTAAATTATTATTATTGTTAGAGTAGGTCATAACAAACACCAACACTACCATTAGACTTAATCGCATTCATAACAAACGTTAAAGATAAATGCGACCTACTTTACTGATTACTAATTATTTTATATATAGAAACAAATCACAAATAAATTAAGCTTCTATCAACAACGCTCACCTTGAACCTTGTCTTGCTACTAGCACTCGCGTACGGGATGCCCAAGTATTCAAAAATCGACCCATCTGCGCTGATCTTACCGCTCAAAGTCCCTTGCTCGATCACAACCTCAGGTGCCGGCTGGTCTATCAAGTTAATTGCAAACAAAGTGAATAAGACTATCCTCTTCTTAGACCCCATTTTCATCGACCAACTTGGTCATTACTGTATTTTTCGCATAGCAATATGGGTCACCTTCGATTAGATACGAAATCTTTTATCTAATCTTGTTGAACACGTTAAACGTTTCATAGTGACCGAGCCGGAACTACTTGTTCGTAGATGTACACAAATCAATAATTATCGTATAAATTAATGTTGCCTAATCGCGATTATAGTGAAAGCGTCCATGGAGCGCAAAACACGGGTGTTGCGTAAGAGCGTCGGACGCCAACTGATCGGATGACGTAGCAGTGACGAATCGGTGACGTTACCGATAGAGTGGGACGGTAATAGCCAGTATAGCCACACGCTCGCTCTATGCGATTATATTATGTAAATAATTCTCATGCAGCAGTGGTATGACCACATTATTTACTTTTTTGATAGCGGTGTATTATTGATGTCTTTGTTTATTTAGTTTAATGAACACGATAGTTTGCTTACCAATTACTTTAACTGAATAAAATAAAATACATTGGTAAAATTACTAAGGTGATGTGATCAGGGTCTTTATTAACTGAGCCATGTTCATATTATAAATATTTTTTGTTAATTTCAAAAAATATCGTATTTTAATGTTACGTTCTATATTTTAATTTAGAAAATAACCTTTGTAAGATTCTTGGAGGTTTTGATGTTTTTCCATAGAAATAATTCACTCTCCTTCTCCAGTCATTATTTATTAGGCAGACAAACATACATTCGGCCTAATTGGTACCAGGCGCTCATAGATAAAGAGAAATACCATGGTATTTTATTTTTGAGTACTTATTTTTCGCAACTCCAGTGTAAAATAGGCATAAGTGGTCTTACTTCGAATCATCTATTTTATCATTTCTTTAAACGTATTTTTCGTAGAATTTCTTCCATTAATTCGTCAAATTAAAGAAGAAAAATATTCAACATATGTATCTTTAAACAAACTACTGCCGAAAATTGAGACACTAAAAAGCTTAAAAAAAATATGCTGCAAAAAAATTTATAATTTTTACGGGATATGACGCGATCACGTTCGAGATTGACGGGATATGCATGGGCATGGTATTTTATGTTTGAGTACTTATTTGGCGGCAGTGATCAGCTACAGACGTCCATTTGGGGTGAAAGCGGCGCGCTGACTGACAGCCGTCTAAAAGTCCTTTTGCACGTATACGTCCACGAGCTTAGACGAATTAGAAAAATAATATTTGAGTGTGGGGCGATTTTTGCAGTTTCCATATAATTGCTTCGCCACGCTGTTGCCGGTTGGCACTGGTTAGTGCTGAGTCGGAGAGGACATTCTCAGCAGCGGGGTACATTGCAACGGATATAAGATGATATTTGTTTCTTAAAAAGTAATTTTCAAAATTACTCTTAGGTAACTACGTCCCAATTTCCTTGCAATATGCTATTGTTTTGTTTACCTTGCTAAAAAAAGGAGAACCCTCAAATTTTAGAAAGGCCTCATTTTTTAGCCCATAGATAAGACACTTAAAAGCTTGAAAAATTTTTTTATAGTGTATACAGTGTTAAAAGTGATAAAAATATTATTTTACACTTGTTAGTTCCTGGTATTTGAAGGCGGTTTATTTTCGCAGATTTTTTTTTAAAACTAGACGAGACGTGCAGGTTGCCTCACGATGTTTTCCCTCACCGCTAGCTAAAGATCACCATAACCATTAGCTCCACATTTTTCCGATTCCGATCTTTTTCCAGCATTGAAATAAACACCATTCCCACATGTATAAATCTAGTTTTATTACTCATTTACATCACAGAATTACAAGCTTCCCAACAACAGGTACACGGTGGCGCGGAGGAGGCCACTCCAGCACGTACGGCCCTGTGCTTTAAAAACTCCGAAAACTAGTTTCATTTGCCGCCCTGGGAGCTTCCGGTATTGCCGTAATTAAACAACAAATGGATGTGAATGAGACACGTGTATAGTTGAAAGAGAAATTTAGGAGTATTTGTGAATATTATTTGGTCTGACCAACGAAGAGGCGAACGGACTCTTCGTCTTTTACTATGGAACTTCCCCACGACAACAAACTTGTCCAAGTTGTCGGACTGTCTCCGGGCGATATGGAAAAAGTAACCTAAGGGACGTTACCGGACTCACTTTGCCAAATTGCCCTAAGACAAACCGAGGATAGGGAAGAATGGAAAGACCTTATCACCACCTCGGTAAAGGCATTTCAAGAAAAGACACGACCTTCACTAATGAAAAAAACGATGAAGAAGAAGAAGTGAATATTCTTTATATCATACAGAAATTTAATAAGCGGATGGGGTTCGCATAGTTGCAATAATAATTCTACAGTTGGCAGCGCACTTGTGACTCCCCCTCAGGAGATCCGCCTAAACATTTGCTAGCTATTTTGATAGCTAACAGACGGCAAATCAACAGTGGGAGAGCCACACTTCGGCATGAATGGGCCGGCTTGACCGGAGTAATACCACGTCCTAACAGAAAACCGGCGTGAAGCAGTGCATGCGCTGTGTTTCGCTGCGTGAGGAGCGCACTTGTGACAACACTGGTGTTGCAGGTGTCCATGGGCGGAGGTAATCGCTTGTCATCAGGTGATCCGTCGGCTCATCTGCCACCTATATCATAAAAAAAAAGCCTTTAGTTTGATTAAAATGACAGCCATTAGTGTCACAGTAAATGATTTTTTGGGTCTATAGTAATAAAAATCTATGCATTGAAACTTGGTTTAATGATTATATTCATTCAAATAAAAGTCAAGTGACAGCTGTCATTTTAAATCTATATTTTACGAATTATAGCCGTTGCCCTTGCAGTGGGACAATATCTAATGTACAGTACTGAACCAGTCCATTTAGACGATCAGGTTATAAAACAGTCAGTGTTTCATTTAGAAAATATAAAATTTCATTTTTGCGAGTCGAGAAGTTCTCACAGTAGTCAACAGGTACGGGTCCCTAAAAAGCCGAAAACTAGTTTAATTTCCGCTGTGGAGGCCGCTGTATCGCCACAATTACGCGGCGCCACTGCGCATGAGACGAAAATTGAGTTTGTGTCCGGGGAGTTTGTTTAGACTTTAGAGTTCCGCACCAACATTATATTCTGACTTAATTATGTTGGCTAGTCACTGGTATGGCATTGTAATTATACTGTGTTTTTACACTTAGAGTTTGAAGTTTGTTAAAGTGTATACAATTTAGGTACTACCTCATTTGGATTATTTTATTTATACAGGGTTTTCACTTGAACCGTAGTCCACGTTTAGGCATCATTAAAGTTTATGTGAGTTCAGATGACCTATTTGTAATATGTAGCAGAAGACCAATAAGCAATTGTCGCTTACTATTGATATAAATATTTCACAACATCACATACATTGATCAATAGCGGAATTACAAATATATACATATAACAGTTTGCTTTTGTAAATACATACTTATAATAATACATAGAATCACCCAGACCAATACAAATACACATGTTCATGCACACAAATATTTGTACTGTGCTGGGATCGAACCCGCAACCCGTGGACCAAAGGCAGCGTTCACTACCACTGTTCCAATTAATTATTTCAATAGAATATAATAATATTTATTTGCGTAAAACATGGTAATTTTTACAGATAATACATTTTATAACAGATCTTATCTTTTGCCACAGGCGGAATGCAAACTTTCAATTAAATCTATTATTGGCCGTGTGGTCCCCGGCAGAGTAGAATAGGCCACCCTCACTTTTACCGAGGTGTCGTAAAAGGCGACTAAGGTAAAGCTGCTGGCATGATCATCAGCACCCAGAGAAGGAAAACTCTGCATTTATATCAAAATTCTCGCCAACCCGTCTGCGTCCCGTCAAGCGTGATGAGTATGGCAATGGACAACATTTCAAAATTGCTAAGCTCTGAAACAAAAAATACCATTTCTGTATTTACTTTTCCGCTGCGCGAATATATATTTATTAATTTTTTATATTGCTTATTTACTGAGAAAAAAATTAAAAACTAAAAAACGTAAGATGACGTCATCGGACGGCAGAATGTAAAATATTTCTATGCCTAGCACATTATAGTTTTAAATTTACGAAATGCCAAACCCATGACATGCAACTGTCAAAAAAAAGACAACTTGTCAACGTTGAATGAATGAATGACGTTGACATTGTTGACACTAGTATTATTTACCTTTGACAGTAGTACCTTTTTTTTATTAAAACAATGATAAGCAAAGGAATATCGCTGTATTGAGCCGTCCGATGACGTCATTTGGCGCTTACGTCTATTTAGAATATAAAGAATTTTAATAATTATTTTATGCATGAAAATGAACAAATTTTGAAAAAAGAAAAAATATGGGTCCGTTCATTTTATGTCTATTTTCATATAAAAAAACAATATGGACATGTTAAAAATATGAAATGTTGTCCATTACCCCTCATGTGATTGAGGGAGGCCCATGCCCCAGCAGTGGGGACTTAAATGGGCTGATGATGATGATGAATATCTATTATTATTATTCATATTTAAAAAAAAGTAAAGTATCTATAAAGTATATCATAAACTGTCCCACTGCAGGGCAAAGGCCTCCATCATAGAAATCCAGTCATCGCTACTATGATGGGATTAGGCTTAATCACCACGCTTGCCAAATGCGGATTGGTGATCACAAACCCGAGCTATGTACGAAAACTTCGAAACATACTTTCCACTCGACTCGGGAATCGAACCCACGGCCACGAGATCACGGCCCGGTAGTTAGACCACTAGACCAACAGGGCATTATTATTAATATTTGATCACACATAATTAATCTAACATCATATTATTATAAACATACTTCAATATTAATTCCGCAGTCATATTCAATAACATATACTATATCATGTCACAATATAAAATTGTAACGAGAATTACAATTAGAAGAAAAAATATGCTAATAAAGATTATTTTTTAAATTATATGTTATCATTTCATGTCAAAGAATTCATTTAAAGTATAAAACATTTTCCTAATACATATTTACGTAATTCTATTATAACTACATTTTTGGGTAACTGTCTTATGGCTACAGGAAATTTATTATACGTTTTAACCATCATCGCTTGGCAGTTTTTCTGAGCTAATGCACTACTATTCTTCATCAGGCCCCACTGGCTGTGCAAGTTGATTCAGGCGTAGCTTTAAATATTCTAACTCAAAAACGGCTAGGCTACCTTTTAGAATCTTTGTTGGATGCGTCTATCTCCCGAAGAGCAGTCTTTGAAAATATAGAAAAAAGAAATGAACGAAGTTCATCGAGGGTCAATAGTTACTGATAGATAGCTCCACGATTTCTCTAAAACTTTTCAATCACTTGCCCCTCGAAAACTGCGGATTCGGAGCCTCCCGTCATTTGCATGGCACAGAAGACGCCACCTCAGCGTTACTTGCGCTAAGTGCCGACTTCTTAAGGGGAATAGATTATAACCATAGTCAGACTTGTCGGTAATAAATTAAGGAATCCAATTATGGAAAAAACACCAAGAGTGGCCTCGTAGAAAATCCTACTGAGCAATCGGTGCCTTCTTAAATGATGAATTTTAATTGTAATTGAATTGTATGCAATGATGGGCTTTGGGGACGTGTTAAGGAAACAAGTGATGCGTTATAACTGTCTTATTTATTACATAAAAATAACTTTTATACTAACCTGGGGGCGAGGTGCGTCACACACTACAGTATTAAAGTATTTTCAATAATGAATCATTATTTTACTTTGCCTGTACCGCAAGGACATTTAAACGACAAATAGTGGACCTACTTTTAAATTCTTAAAAATACCTACATACCTATTTAAACTTTTCATTCTTCCAACCGGATTGGGCCTCCGGTAACCTCACTCACGAAGCGAAACACAGAGCAGTGCTGCTTCACGTTGGTTTTCTGTGAGGCCGTGATATCACTCCAGTCCGGCCCATTTATGTGTCTCTGTTAAAATTAGATTGTTATAAATATGTAGCCAACAATGTTGAGTTTTCAATAATTTACGATGTACTACCTTATACTTTTGTAATTTAATGACATTGGAAACTTGTTTGTGGTTCGTTAAATGAATTAAAAAAAAATATTATCATCAGTCTGTCTTACAAAACTGATGGTTATTCGCTCTTTCATTTTCCTATCGCAATGTATAAATGCATGCCGTATATTGTTAAAAATGTTCACGAACGTATTTTTTTTTATTTAGAAATAAAACAGTCTGAATATACTGGAATATGCCTATAATCATCTAACTCTAGGTAGAGACAATTCTCAGGTTTAAGATTTTTTTTTTTTATATTGGCGCAGTATATTGGCTTTTTCAGCCTTATGGTAAGCTCTTGCTTACCATAAGGCTCCAAGTTGCAATTACAACGGAAGCGATGTCAAGACGTCACCTCCGTTGGTAGAGCCAAGGCCGAGATGCTTCTTCACACTTCGTTTGAAGGAATCCATATTGCAGGAAGGAGTGTGTTACTGGTAACAGGGTCTTAGTAAGAAACCTGAGGCAAATACTAGGTTTATTTGAATAACTATATATCTGTATCTTACCTTCCTATATACTTCTTGTATGAACGAGGACTACTTAATGAATGAATGAATGAATGAATATACTTTTATTGCACTCAAAATAAAGTATGAAAATTTAAAACTAGATATTACAGGATGTGTACAACGAAGGCGGCCTTATCACTATGAGCGATCTCTTCCAGGCAACCTTTGGATAAATGTCTATCGGTATATTCATTCATTATCAATTTTCGGAATCTTTTCTTATACCTTACATCATCATCATAATTTCAGCCAAAAATACCACTGCTTGACATAGGCTTTCCTTTATCATTTCCAAAGTATTCGATGTATGTCAGCCGCATCCCAAGGTCTTCACCAGGTCATCTGTCAATCTTGAGGGGACCTACTTCGGTTGTGACTCCTGATACACGTCCCTTTTCGCCCTTACATGTTTTTTAATGTGATAGGTGGCAGACAACCAGACGGATCACCTGTTGGTAAGTAATTGCTAAATTAACACCCGCAACACCAGTGGATTCACAAGTGTGCTGTCAACTTTTTAACCCCACCGGATTGGGCCTCCGGTACCCTCACTCACGCAGCGAAACACAGCACAGTGCTGCTTCACGCTGGTTTTCTGTGAGGCCGTGGTATCACTCCAGTCCGGCCCATTCATGAGAAGCGTGGCTCTCCCACGGTCTTAGTTGTAGTAAGTCCTTCCTTTCCCGTGAAGTGGCAGAGTTCCCTGTCCAAGTGCTATTCCACACGAAAATTTCTTTATATCTGATATCTCCCTTAAGATAAATTTGTCTCTTCATAAAATGTCTGCGACCCAGATGGCGTGTTGATAGGTGTAATTAGAAACAAGAGTTTTACTAAATTGCCACTACGTGACTTTAATTCTATCAAGTTTTCGGGGCTCAAACGACCTTACGTATTATTATAATATAATATATATACGTATATTATACGCAAAGCGTGTAAAATATTAAAATGCTCGGCTGCGTATATTGGAAATCTGCTTCGAGGTCCCAATAGACGAACTTACAAATTATAGTGGTAAATATTTTACAAATTGACAATTTGAGTAAATGCTATCTCAAATTGCCTCAAATATTAGAATTGAAGAAGCATTTATTTGGTCTACACATCACATGATTATTACAGTGAAAAGAAAAATAATAAACACTTTCCGTGATTTTATTTATGCTAGAGGCGGACAAACGAGCAAGCGAGTCACCTGATCCATGAACATACGCGAAATCAAAAAGATGGCTAATGTGTTTCAGGCCTTTTTAACCGACTTCAAAAAGGAGGAGGTTCTCAATTCGTCTCAATGTTGCTTTTTATATTTATGTTACGCGATAGCTCCCTAAATTATAAACAGATTTTAAAAATTGTTTTTTGAAGTATCTAGTAGTTGGTCCCATAGTTAGCATGTTATGGTCTGATGATGGAATCCCAGAGAAATCGAAGGCAACCCTTATATTATTTTAAAGGCACATATAAAGTTTTTTAAGTATTTCTCAAAGCTGCACTAGTATTTACACCTGGTCATAATAATTATATGAGGTTGAGCTGATGATGGAAGGTCATTTCCTCAAACTGTAGGGAGATAAAAGATAACTCTTTCAATACTGTACTATCAATTAGTTTGTAAGTTATTTGACGGGGGCGGGGAGACAGAGGCGGAGGGGGGCTCCCAAAACAAGAGCTAAACACTAAAAATCATGAAAAAAAAAATTTCTACGAAAAAAAAACCGCCTTCAAAAACCACGAACTAAGAAGTGTAAAGTAATATTTTTAACACTTCTAAAAACATTTTATCATAGTACACTCGAGAAAAAGTGTAACCGAAGTAGACGCCTAATCCCTGTTGAATAATTGAATGTTGTATTACAAGATATTATTGGTATTTTATGCTACCAAAATGGTTGCCACTCAGCAGTATGTCACGGCGCTGAAACGCCATGACGCTGTTCTATGGAAAATTAGAGTTAGAGAGTCTCACCAGCCAACATTAATAATTTGCTACACGTGTTACTTTCTTGCATGGATTTGCTGTTTGGATGCGTGCGTGCATGTTTCTTGTCCGAAGTACAAAATATTTATTTAATATTCGATATTTATTTAAGACCACTTACAAATCAATAGGTTCACGTAAAACCCAGCATTGTGGACAAACCTCAGCGGTTTATACAATGCCATTTACGTGATTGTTTGTCAAAAGTCTTTGTATGTGATAATAAGTAATAAAAAAAAATATAAATAAATATTTCACAACATCACATACATTGATCTGACTCTGAGATAGGTAGCTCAAGCACCTGTGTTACGGACATCAGAACCAACAGCAGAATGGACAACATTTCATATTTTTAACATGTCCATATTGTTTTTTTTATATGAAAATATACATAAAATTAATAGACCCATATTTTTTCTTTTTTCAAAATTTGTCCATTTTCATACATAAAATAATTATTGAAATTCTTTATATTCTAAATAGACGTAAGCGCCAAACGACGTCATCGGACGGCTGAATACAGCGATATTCCTTTGCTTATCGTTGTTTTAATAAAAAAAAGGTACAACTGTCAAAGGTAAATAATACTAGTGTCAACATTGTCAACGTCATTCATTCATTCAACGTTGACAAGTTGTCTTTTTTTTTGACAGTTGCATGTCATGGGTTTGGCATTTCGTAAATTTAAAACTATAATGTGCTAAGCAAAGAAATATTTTACATTCTGCCGTCCGATGACGTCATCTTACGTTTTTTAGTTTTTGATTTTTTTCTCAGTAAATAAGCAATATAAAAAATGAATAAATATATATTCGAGCAGCGGAAAAGTAAATAAAGAATTGGTATTTTTTGTTTCAGAGCTTAGCAATTTTGAAATGTTGTCCATTACAAATATATACATGTAATACTTTTCTTTTGTAAATACATACGAATAATACATAGAAACACCCAGACCAATACAAACAGACATGTTCATGCACACAAATGTTTGTAATGTGCGGGGATCGAACCCGCAACCCTTGGGCCAAAGGCAGCGTTCACTACCACTGTTCCAAACAGGTCGTCTAAAAAAAAACCTGCAGAGTTCAGAAGATCAGCCGGCTTAAACTGATTAGAAGAGTTATTTGACGTTCTCTTTTGGCAGTATAGCGAATCGTATGACTGCCTCGGTGGCGTAGTGGTTAGTGGGTCGCACTATAAAGCGACGCGACGGCTGCGCGTCCCGGGTTTGATCTCCGGGTCGGGCCAAAAATGCGATTCTACCACCGGCTTAGAAATGGTTTCTGGGTGAGAAGATCCGGCAAGAAACTCGCCAGTTACTCTTTTCAATTGTCAAACTTTCATACAATATTGTATCATCCTCATACCAAGTCATACAGTTAATTGTAACACAAAATAAAATAAATATTATGAGGTAAACCTGTCCACATTGTAATCAAATCAATAAGGCTGCAATCGCTTACCATCAGTAACAGTTGATCCGTCTGCTCGTCTCCCACCAACCACATAAAAAAATCAGATCACCCGACGATCCAGCATTCCGGCATACGCGGCCGGCCCTGGTCACGCCCGGGATGGGGTTAACATTCAAACAGTTTTCGCTCCGGGTAATTTATTCAAGTAAATTTGGCCGCGATGAGACGCGTCCGCCAGTCACGTATCGTGTGGCCGGTGACGCTTTGCTCGTTTGTACACGTTAACGCTGGAATGAAAATTTTAAATTATAAGTTTGCTTGAAGCCTATACCCAAGCTGATATAATAATATTTTTTTATGTGATAGGTGGCAGACGAGCAGACGGATCACCTGATGGTAAGCGACTGCCGCCGCCCATAGACACCAGTCAAATCATCCGGAGTCACAAGTGCGCTGCCAACTAGACCGTGGGATAGCCATGCTTCGGCATGAATGGGCCTGCTCGACCGAAGTGATACCATGGCCTCACAGAAAACCAGCGTGAAGCAGCACTGTGTTGTACATTATCTAGATACAAGAACAAAATAAAGGACATTTTAAAGAGAAATATACATAATTACAGAAAACCGGCGTGAAGCAGTTTTGCTGCGTGAGTGAGGGTACCGGACGCCCAATCCGGGAGAAAAGGGGGTTTCCCCCGGATTGGGCCTATAGGACCCTCACTGACGCTGCGAAGCGGTTTTCTGTAATTATGGATAGTTCTTTTTAAAATTGTTTGTATCTTGTTCTTGTATCTAGATAATACGAAAAGATATGTTTTTTTATGCTGGAAGCGATAAATGAGCAAACAATTTAATTTCATTACCAAACTCTTCATATCCCTGAATCATGATGTAAGCGTAGTACCCAGCATGTCGATTCTGTAAAATTTGAACAACAACTCGCACATCACTTCACTTATGATGACACTTGACCTAGGGGTTCGACTGTGAAGTGAACGTCGAAGTGATCCTCACAGAATCCCACTTCTGGGCTCCAAAGCGACTGATTTGGATGCAACCGGGAACTATACGCTATGATCAGGAGTAGGAGGCGATAAACGAGCAAACTAATCCTGATCGACCTGATGGTATAACCATCACCATACACTGGAGCCGTTTGTATGGGACCCATGTAATAAAACTCAAATTTTGAAATGCGGGAAATTACAGAAAAAAAAACTTGTATACATTAAGTATCAGCCTATAAACTGTGTCACTGCAGGGCAAAGGCCTACATCATAGAAATCAAGTCATCGCTACTATGATGGGATTAGGCTTAATCACCACGCTTGCCAAATGCGGATTGGTAATGATCACAAACTCGAGCTGTGTTCGAAAAATTTAAACATACTTTTCGCTCGACCCGGTAATCTAACCTAGGACCTCGATCACGGCCCGGTACTTAAACCACTAGACCAACTACTAGCGCTGATCCAAACGGGTCATCAAATTTAATCGTCATTATAACATATATAGATAATTATGATGATCGTTAGAGAGACACGCTTCGGCATGAATGGGCCGGAGTGATACCACGGCCTCACAGAAAACCGGCGTGAAGCAGCACTGTGCTGTGTTTCGCTGCGTGAGTGAGGGTACATTAGGCCCAATCCTGGGGACAGTGAGTTTTAAAGGTTGGCAACGCACTTGTGACTCCACTGGTGTCGCGGGTGTCCATGGGCGGTGGCAATCGCTTACCATTAGGTGATCCGTCGGCTCGTCTGCCACTTATCACATAAAAAAGATGATATTGAAGTCCCTTGTTGAAAAATAATATTTTTTCATTCAAGTCCGTATTAAAACTTTGATGTCTGTATTAAGCCCGAGGCCTTATCCGGAAAGGGGGGTTTAAAGGTGCCATGGTCACTGTCGTAAGTGCCATTGTCACTAGCGACACCAATTGATTTAAATTTTTAGCAACTAAACCGGATATATTTTTAACAATTTCGAAGCTGAAGCCTCTCGGAAAACATTCATACTATTTATTTAATACTTATACTTCACTATAAGGTCTGCTTTTGTATTCAAAATTTGAATTACCCCCAAAAACCAACACTTATGGCGTTAATTCGAATTTCGAGTGCAAAAACAAATCAAAAAGTAGTGCGCAATTATTAAATAAATAGTATGAATATTTGTTTAGAGACTCCCAGTCCGAAATTTATGAAAATAGATTCGGTGAGTAGCTAACAATTTAATTCAATTGGTGTCGCCGTGTGGTCCCCGGTAGAGTAGAATAGGCCACCCTCACTCTTACCGAGGTGTCGTAAAAGGCGACTAAGGTAAAGCTGCTGGCATGATCATCAGCACCCAGAGAAGGAAAACTCTGCATTTATATCAAAACCCTCGCCAACCCGTCTGCCAAGCGTGGTGAGTATGGCAACTACCCCTCATGTGATTGAGGGAGGCCCGTGCCCCAGCAGTGAGGACTTAAATGGGCTGACGATGACGATGGTGTCGCTAGTTAGGGTACCCGTCGCCTTAACGGAAGTTTTTGCGGGTACAGTATATTAACACCTTTGTGTTGCTGTAACATACTTTCACCCCTTTATTACAAATCGCGAACTTAGGACAGTCCCGGAACCAAACCAAACTCATGCTAGCCTGTTTTAACATTGCGTGTTGGAACGGGTTGACATGCACTTTAGTACGGTAATAACTTTAGGTCATATTTTGGAATAAGGTGTTGAGAGTTTATTCCTCAGTTTTCTTTAAAATACAAAGTTAACCCATTTTTACTTCCCACAAGAATCCTGACTCATTTCTCATCCCGATCATGAGCTAACTTAATTCTCAACTTAATTCCTCTGGATGGTAACAAATGAATTCCCGAAACAGAGGACTTTCAGCTATGGTGACCAGATCTCCGTGTTTGACGGAATCGTTCGTTTCTAAGACTGTCAATAAGAATTCGTAATATGACGAAGCTCGAATTTGACCGTGAGAGAGCCACGCTTCGGAATGTATAGGCCGGCTTGACGGGAGTGAAACCATGGCCTCACAGTAAACCAGCGTGAAGCAGCGCTGTGCTGCTTTTCGCTTCGTAAATTAGGGTACCGGAGGCCGAATCCGGAGGAAATGGGGGTTTAAAGGCTGGCAGCGCACTTGTGATTCCACTGGTGTCGCGGGTGTCTATGGGCAGCGGCAATCGCTTACCATCAGGTGATCCGTCTGCTCGTCCTCATATGTACAGTCACAAGTGCGCTGCCATTTGTTTGCAAGCATGTTATGTTAAAATATTTTATATCCTGTTTAACTGCAATCTTTATATATAAATGGCGTTGAGTGTTTATTACATTACGCAAGTGTTTCGTCTTCGAGTTACCTATTATAGGCTTATAATTAGCCACACAACAGTCCACAAAACTTATCACTTTTTAAATAGTGTAGATTATATCAATTATTCTAACTACTACTAAGGTCTAACTAAGGTCACAGACATAGCCCAAAGGATTGCATGCCTCAAGTGGCAATGGGAGGGCACATAGCGAGGAGAACAGACGGCCGTTGGGGAGGAAAGGTCCTCGAGTGGAGGCCACGTACAGGAAGTCGCAGCCGTGGCAGGCCTCCTACACGGGAATTCATTGGATGCGGGAGGCACAGGACCAATCTGTGTGGAGAACATTGGGGGAGGCCTATGTCCAGCAGTGGACGTCTATTGGCTGAAATGATGATGATGATGATGATGATATCAATTCTTCCCACTGTCTACCCCCTGTAACACAAATGTTTTGAAAACTTCTTGCTGTCCACCCCAGGGGTAGAATCGATATCCACCTAATCTGTATTTGGGTGACTGCCTCTTTGGGGTAATCGGGCGGGGTCCCGGGTTCGATCCCCGGGTAAAAATTTCAGCCCGGAGTCTGGAAGTTGGCGGGCTTGTACCCCCGTACCTCGGAAAGCACGTTAGGCCGTTGGTCCTGCGCCTGATCACTATCCAGTAAAGGAAAAGAGAGTGCACTTGTGTTTGCGCACACACATGATCACTATAATATATCCTGTGTAAGTGGCTGATCGTCGAGATTGGCTGCTTTAGTCGAAATTAGTTGAAGGATGTTATTATTGTTTTCGTGTAGTGAACAGCGATAAGTTTATAAAACATTTGTGTCACCGTCCACCTGCGGTAGACAAGCAGGGGAATAATAAAATTGGATTAGCACCACCTGGTCACCCTAGTTTTACCGTAATAAATGAATGAGACATGGAGTACGGCGTCATCTATCAAAGTCGGCGATAAAATGACAGGACTCTGTAGATTTATTATTGTCTTAGGTTAACTCAAGTGTGTCATACGTTCAGTTTTTGTTGGAGATTCATCGGTTTTTAAGCGCGCCCTAGCACAGCCTTAGATAAGCCTTATCTGAGGCTCTGGTATATACTGAAAGAGCAGGTGTAGGTTCTAAATTTAATTTGAAATATTTTCTCTCACTTAATTTAGCGTGTGACCTGTTGCGTACAAAGCCCGGAATACCTTTTTTTATGTAAGAGGTGGTAGACTAGCAGACGGATCACCTGATGGTAAGCGATTACTGCTGCCCATAGACACCCGCGACACCAGTGGAGTCACAACCTTTCAACCTCCCTTTCCACAGGATTGGACCTGGATGACGGATATCAGACAATAGAGGAATTACAAATAAAATACTTAAATACAATTTCTATTATGTGATAGGTACTTCTGTGATCTTATCTTTGCTGTCACATTTTTAAGGAAACAAACATTCTGAGAAAAATAACTCTAAAACACCAGTACTTATATTATTTTACTTTGTACAAGAAATAAATGTTTTCGTAAGTTCCTTCAACAGTTTCAAAGGAAATGTTGTTCAAGGTTGTGTTCAAGAAATTTAAGCTAGTAAATAAGTTTTATCATAATTTCACGTAGTCTCATCAATTAAGTACTTAGTTGTTTTTGTTAAAATGACACAAATTTATATTTTATACTAGTGCCCCTCACGTTCCTTCGTTCTAGGACATTAGTGCCATTCTATACCAAAAGATGGCGCTAGGTGGGATTACATCGCGCCAGCGCTTCGTGATTCCGGATTACCTATAAGCGTTGTCGCTGTTGTCGTCTATATGATTTAGCACTTTATACATCTTAGCCCTTATTGTCACTTTCCATCAGGTGAAATGAGGTCAAGTGCATACCCATTTAATATATATATAAAAAAAATGTTTAATAATTAAAAACGAAAAAAATAACAATACATTGATCTGACTCCGACAGATAGGTAGCTCAAGCACCTGTGTTACGGATATCAGAAGTAACATCGAGATTACAAATATGTACCTGTGAAAAGACCACTCGGTAGGCCTAGAAAGAAATGGAGGGACGAACTTGATGCTTATATAAAGAAGTGACCTACCGTGGCTCTAGACTGAAAACGTCGAAAAGGGTGTGGGAAGGCTCAATATACATAATACCATTAGTAACAATATTCAAAAATATATCTTTCTTTCTATAAACAAGTTATACTTAGTAATTTTGTATGGTATTTTTATTTATTTATACATAGTATATTGCATGGAACTCGAAGTTAAGGGAATGTGCCATTTTCGGAAAAAACGTGTGTGAAAGAGATACAACAAAAAAAAGGAAGAGGTTCTTAATTCGACTAGTACATTTTTCTTTTTTCAAGTATGGCTTTCTACGAAAAGGCACAGTCTGTTTAGGTTGCATGTCTATAGTATACTGGCTCTCCTCAGCCTGATGAAGAAAGGAAAGCCAACATTGCAATTACAACGGACGCGATTTCGATCATAGACAGGTGACGATAAAACAGCACGGTTATTGCAAAAACTGCTTTCACCGTAAAAAAATGAACTCCATCATCCATCAAAAGCAAAGATATAACTAAAATGATGGTGATGATTTTTTACAACTGATATTGCAAGGGCTCTTACGAAAACTGCGGACAATTTATAAAATTCACTATCACGGCTCGCGTGCCGCTAAACAATCGAGATAAGTGTGTGGTAACAGCCACCATCATAAATCTAACGAGATATTACAAAATGGCGTTTTATCTCAAAAAACGACGTTGACGGATCGCCTCAAGCGGACGGCTTCGCGCTTGGCCATTTGTTTACCGTGCGCCCGCTCGAAAGTTTGCTGTTTAAGTTGTTTGACTCAATTTGGAAAAGAATTAGTAAATGACAGGAGGTTGAAAAATGTCTTCGGTTTTGGACTGCCTCTTGGGATGCCGAAGATTAATGGTAATGCATTTTTTTATAAAATTAAAAAAAACAACTGGAAGTTGTGGACGAGTACATTTACTTCGGGCAAAAAGTCCAGCTTGGTAAGTCCAACTTCCAGAAAGAGGTCGATCGACGAATTCAACTCGGCTGGGCAGCGTTAGGGAAGCTACGGTGCATATTTTCGGCCCGTCTAGTGGCAGTGTCTCAAGACGAAAGTCTTCAATGCGTGTGTGTTGCCAGTGATGGCATACGGAACCGAAACGTGGCCGCTTACAATGTGCCGATTAAGGAGGCTCAAAGTCACCCAGAGAGCAATGGAGAGGGCTATGCTCGGAGTCTCCCTGCGTGATCGTATCAGAATTGATGAGATGAGATCCGCAGGAGAACTAAGGTCACAGACATAGCCCATAGGATTGCATGCCTCAAGTAGCAATAGGCAGGGCACATAGCGAGGAGAACAGATAGCCGTTGGGGCGGAAAGATCCTCGAGTGGAGGCCACGTACAGGAAGTCGCAGCCGTGGCAGGCCCCCACAAGGTGGACCGACGATCTGGTGAAGATTGCGGGAATCCATTGGATGCGGGCGGCACTGGACCGATCTGTGTGGAGAACATTGGGGGAGGCCTATGTCCAGCAGTAGACGTATATTGGCTGAAATGATGATGATGATGAAAAAAAAACCTACATAATACTAACATAATTATTTATTAGTATATAATATTGTGTTTATTTATGTATTAGCATTATAAATATTTTAATATATATACAGTTCACTTTTATTTCTCTTTTTCAATATTGCACCACCTACCCCTCCTCTACTATCAAATGTCCTTTGCCTGAAGGTTGTCTGGTTGAAATCGCTTCCAGCGATAAGACCGCCGAAATTGTACAATTAAGTTTCTGTAATGCCTAGATTTTAAAGTTGTGTTTTTTTTTGTGCAGTAAAGTATATCTATCTATCTATTGCATCACGAAAGAAAATTTGCATGTGTTTCCTCCGTTCTACTACGTTGAACCCTTCAAACGATGCATAAAGAAGCATCCTGCAGGTCAGTGTGGCAGTCCCCAATGGAAGTGATGCCATGACATTACGTCCATTGTAATTGCAACATAGGTGTGGCGATTGGACTGTATATAAAACGCTGGTGATGGGATGCCCATAAAGAACACATCAGTAAATTCAATTTTTCCATATCAAGGTCTCACCGAAGAAACCCAAACTTATCCCATCCTCCCCTTTCCACTTCCGAACAACACGTGCTGGACAGCGTTGCCATCCGCATACCATCCAGACAATGGCGGCGCGCACCAAGAGGTTTTGCTCCTCGTTCCTGCCCCGAGCCATCAAGGCATGGAATGCCCTCCCAGCTCATGTGTTTCCTCATTCATACAATCCGAGGTCTTTTAGGCGGGGCGTGAAACGGCATCTCAGCAGGCCATTAGGGTGAGGATGGCAGACACAATGGGTACTTTGTTAGTTCTTCTGTGCCTGTCAGCCTCATTTTTGGATTTCACGGCCGCTTACCATCAGGCGGAGTGAGGTCATCCTGATTGGCCTTTCTATAAAAAAAAAAAAAAAAAACAAAGACAATCATAAAACGAAACATTACTATTTCAATAACAGTAAAAAGTATACAACATTAAATAAGATAAAAGAGGCTGGTATGTACAGCCGTCGAGTCTCAACTATTGTTGATTTTTTTTATGCTACATGCGACAAACGAGCAAGCGAGATACTTGATGGAAAGTTATCAACGCCGCCCATGAACATCCTCGAAATCAGAGGGATCACTAATGTGCTGCCGGCCTTTTTAAAAAAGTAAGCGATTAAAAAGGGTAACTGGCGGATTCCTTGCCAGATTTTCTCGTCGAGAATTTTCCGAGTCGGTGGTAGAATCGCACTATGTTTATTTAATTCGTATCATATTTTATGTATTGTGCGTATCCTCCAGCCATCGTCCTGTAATTTTACTGGTAATGTCGAAATAGAGAAGATTGTAGACACGCCTAACATCATCGGCGAGACCAAGGCGCATCGTCTTCGCTGGCTTGGTCACCTCGAGAGACAGGACGAGCATCGTCTCATGAAGAAAACATACCAGAGCCGACCGATGGGACGACGCCCGGTAGGCCGGCCTAGGTATCGCTGGAAGGACGTCGTCGAGAATGATCTGCGAGAACTTCAGGCCGGTGACTGACGACAAATAGTGCAGGATCGATCAAAGTGGCGTTCTCTTGTTTCGGAGGCCAAGACTCGCTTCGGGTCGCTGAGCCAGTGGAGTAGTAGTTTTATGTATTGGCGTATCTATGTAATTAGATGTAAATTACTATTAACTCAGAAATAGTTACAAAAGATTTAATGTACGACAATGTGTAAATGTACGCGCAGGTCTATGGAAATAAAGATTTAATTATTTAATCATCATCATCATCAGCCCATTTAAGTCCCCACTGCTGGGGCACGGGCCTCCCTCAATCACATGAAGGGTAATTGCCATACTCACCACGCTTGGCAGACGGGTTGTCGAGGGTTTTAATATAAATGCAGAGTTTTCCTTCTCTGGGTGCTGATGATCATGCCAGCAGCTTAATAAAATTGATCAATATTTTATAAAAAAAATTGCGAGTCTCTCAACGTTAGAAAGTCTGTAATACTCTTTTGAATTGAGGCGGTAATAATGTTTCGAAGTTTCAATACGATTTTCTGCAAAATAATGCTATATCGCAGCACGGATAATAGGAAAAATTTGAAAAGTGCGAACCGGACTCGCTCACCGAAGGTACCGTACCTAAATTAATTGGTAAATAATGTAGTTATCTAATCAACACACTTTTTCTGTGTTTATCTTTTAAGTATAAAACGCATAATGCGATGCTAGTTCAGAGATTCAGAACGCGCCTTATACGCGGGGACCGGGTTCGAATCCGTGTATGTACCTCTCGATTTTTCAAACCTATGTGCATATTTCTACCATCATCTCGGCGGTGAGGGGAAACATCTGAATGAAATCATCATGAAGAAACCTGTACGTTTCGGATAGTTTCTGAAATGTGTAATCATGATTCAGTTGGTCTGGTTCCCCTGTAAAAAGGTTGTGAAGGTCAGCAGTCGCTTCATTGTAATTACCGGACTCCCCAAATCAAAAAAGATGGTCCAAGCATACACTGGGCTCCAGACCGATAGCTTTGGACGCAACTGGGAATTTCACGCTAAGATGAGATGGGGAGACATAGTGCGTCGTAAGAAATAAAGAACCACGCTTCGGCATGAATAGGCTGGCTCGACCGTATTGATACCACGGCCTTACTGAAAACCGCTGCGTGAGTAAGGGTACCGGGGCCCAATCTGGGGGAAGGAGGGTTAAAATCTTTTAAAGTTTACAGTGCACTTGTGATTCCAATGGTGTCTCGGGTGTCCATGGACGGCGGCAATCGCTTGCCATCAGGTGATCCGTCTGCTTGTCTGCCACCTATGACATAAAAAAAAAAACAGTAAGAGACGTTCACTCGTGAGGACTCTAGGGCCACATTAACACGCCATTTCACCGAAGACTTGCCAGAAGTCAGCATTGGCGAAATCGAGATTGCTCTTGGACAGCTGAAAAATGGAAAAGCCCCTGGAGAGGATGGCGTTACAACAGAGTTGTTGAAAAGCTGGAGGATTACCCGTACTGAGGGAACTCCAAAAGCTCTTTAACGATGTCCTCTTCGAAGGGAGAACTCCGGAGGCGTGGAGTAAGAGTGTGGTCGTCTTGTTTTTCAAAAAAGGGGACAAAACCCTTTTGAAGAACTATCGACCCATTTCCCTTTTAAGCCACGTCTATAAGCTGTTCTCAAGAGTGATCACGAACCGTCTTGCGCGGAGACTCGACGAATTCCAACCACCGGAACAGGCTGGATTTCGGAGCGGATACGGCACCATAGATCACATCCACACAGTGCGGCAGATTATACAGAAGACAGAAGAGTATAATCAGCCCCTGTGTCTAGCATTTGTGGACTATGAGAAAGCCTTTGACTCGGTTGAAATCTGGTCTGTTCTGGAGTCCCTGCAGCGATGCCAAGTCGATTGGCGATATATCCAGGTGATGAGATGTCTCTATGATGCCGCTACTATGTCCGTCCAAGTACAGAATCAGCAAACAAGTCCTATACCATTGCATCGAGGAGTGAGACAAGGGGACGTCATCTCCCCGAAATTGTTCACAAATGCAATGGAGGATATGTTCAAGACGCTGAACTGGAAGAGACGTGGCATCAACATCAATGGCGAATACATCTCTCACCTACGATTTGCTGACGACATCGTCATAATGGCAGAAACACTGCAGGACCTACAACAGATGCTGAATGACCTGGCTGACTCTTCTAAATGCATCGGCCTACGGATGAACTTTGACAAAACCAAGGTCATGTTCAATGAACATGTTCTACCGGAACCGATTGCAATTCACGGTGCCGTCCTCGAAGTTGTTCAAAAATACGTATACCTCGGGCAGACTTTGCAATTGGGTCGAGGATGAGGTGAATAGGAGAATCCAGTTAGGTTGGGCAGCATTTGGAAAACTACGTCGTGTCTTCATATCGTCGATACCACAGTGCCTAAAGACGAAAGTCTTCAATCAGTGCGTCCTACCCGTCATGACATACGGAGCCGAAACGTGGACACTTACGGTACGGCTGGTCCACAAGGTAAAGGTCGCTCAGCGGGCTATGGAACGAGCAATGCTCGGCGTCTCTCTCCGAGATCGAATCCGAAATGAGGTGATCCGGCAGAGAACCAAAGTTATCGACATTGCTCACCGGATTAGCAAGCTTAAGTGGCAGTGGGCTGGCCATATTAGCCGCTGAACCGACAACCGATGGGGTAAACGAGTTCTGGAGTGGAGACCACGTCTTGGCAAACGTAATGTAGGGCGCCCTCTGGCTAGGTGGGAGGACGATCTGCGCAGGATGGCTGGCAAGAGCTGGATGCGAGAAGCCATGGATAGATCACAGTGGCGAACAATTGGAGAGGCCTACGTCCAGCAGTGGACTGCGATGGGCTGATGATGAAGAGACGTTCAATTTGAAAAAGTGACTGCTTATAATGAATCTATTTTTTATTATTTAAAATTAGTTTGTTACCGCTGGATATACGGGTAGGACGCACTGATTGAAGACTTTCGTCTTTAGGCACTGTGGTATCGACGATACGAAGACACGACGTAGTTTTCCAGTACGAGTAAGTACGGAACCCTATAACTATATAAATATTTACTTCCGCATTCATAGGATATAGGTTCAGACGGTGCTAAGGCAAGAAAAATGAAATAACGTTGAGAATACAAAATTTTCAGCATTGAAGTAAAGGATTGCAGCTGTAATAAAGTTTGGAGTGCCTGTTTGTTGTAACCAAAATAAAAGCACTTTGATATAGCACGACAAACATTTGACGAGGTAGTGGTAGAAATTACTAATAAGTATCTGCTGCACACGTTCCGCATAGTCTGTCACTGTATCAAGCCGAACTACTACCTACTACCATGGGAGAACCACGCTTCGGCATGAACCGGAGTGACACCATAGCCTCACAGATAATCAGCTGCGTCAGCGTCAGGGTACCGGCGGCCCAATCCAGGGGAAAGTGGGGTTTAAAGGTAGGCAGCGCACTTGTGACTCTACTGATGTCGCAGATGTCTATGGGCGGTGGCAATCGCTTACCATCAGGATCACCTATCGCATAAAAAAATCGAGAAACTTGTCTGTTCTTAAAAATATTGTAGGTACAACCTGTGCAGATAAAGAATGGGATCAGAAATGGCGGCGAATTTATTCACTTCTCGCTCGCACACCCACGAGTGCGAGTATAGACGCAAATAGTGTGCGAGCGAGAAGTAAATAGATTCGTTAGATCATAAAGTTCAGATTTGCCTGTAGCATCATTGATTCCTTTTGATGTTTTTTTTTACTGTAGACAGGTAAGCGTTTGACCATATTTCACCTGCTGGTAAGTGATAATATGGTCTAAGATGTAGCACGATTACCTAGAAGATACCTATTCACTCGCGCTTTGAAAACCCCCAAATTATAGCTCTAGGGAACACCTCCTCAAGCAGCTGATTCCACTGTTTCGCAGTACGAATAAGGAAACAGGATTCAACCCTCTTTGTGCGGACTTTTGGTATGAAGAAAATGATGATGATGATGTGAAGAAAATTTAAAGAAGTATGGCAGATATTTTTTAACGGTATGTTGGTATAACTGATTCTTTACCTTACCTTCGAAAGTTTACCTTAAGGTGACGAACCTTTTTATTCTCTGTAACGTGCTATGTTTCTATACAGTTATTACAATAAAGACATTATGTAGTACAGTGAACGCTTAATTCGTGCGTTCGGGCGTGGCGTCCCCCTCCCGAAGCATAAAAACCTATCTCAAGAAGCTACCGACGACACACAAACAATTACCCTTCAAAACCAAATTCCTCAAATCTGCATCGCTATAATATTTCAAAGTAAATAGCGTAATAACGCCCCCCCCTCTCAGCTCATTACCATTAATCACACATACAGTTCAAAGCGACGCCTCGTGAGGAGAGCAGACTTTGCAGCATACAAAATTAATTATAGACCCTCAATGCCCTTTGGGGGAAACACGCTTTTATCCGGAAGATTTTGGCAACTTTTCGAAACGCCAATTAGTACTTTACCTCAGATAATTAGTGTATGGTCTGCTTTAGAATTGACTTAAAGATATATAAAACTGAGACCTAATCCACCAACACGATCGTGGGAGAGCCACGCTTCGGCATGAATGAGTCGGCTCGATCAGAGTGATACCACGGCCTTACAGAAAACCGGCGTGAAGCAGCACTGTGCTGTGTTTCGCTGCGTGAGTGAGGGTACTGGAGGCCCAATCTAGGGAAAGGGGGTATAAAGGTTGGCAGCGCACTTGTGACTCCTCTGGTGTCGCAGGTGTCCATGGGCGGCGGCAATCGCTTACGTTGCACATCTCAGATATACAGTTATCTCTTTATATGGAATTTATGCCTCTCGCACGACAGAGAAGTTTAAGTTTTTCCTTGCCGCTATAACTCCCTGTATCGCACTGAACGTGTTATTAGCACTCATAGTAATATGGATTCCGTCAAACGAAGCGTGAAGAAGCATCACGCGGGCCAGTATGGCAGTGCTAACGGAAGTTACGCCTAGACATCGTGTCCTTTGTAATAGCAACGTGGGCTCTTCTTTTGCTTGTATACTGTGTCACTGTCTCGGTGGTGTAGTGGTCAGTGGGTCGTACTTTAAAGCGACGGCTGCGCAAGAGGTCCCGGCTTCGATCCCCCGGTCTGGTCAAAAATTAGTGTTTATGACCCGGGGGGGGTTTCGGTAAGAAATTATGAGTAGCATCTCTTGACCCTATTTAGATAAATCGTCATAATTTTTAAACTAAGTGTGTTATCAGTAGTGGTAAATTTAGTGATGATGTCTAATAATAAGCCGTACCCGTATAAAAATAAAAAATATTAGAGGAAACTAACCCTGTAAATGTATAATTGGGTGAAGCTCGAAAAAAAGCTGTATTATTTTTTTCATCATTTTTGGATTTGTATTACAATTTCAATTATTTTTCCGTCAATAAAATGGGGTGTAGTTTCCCCTGATTTTAATGTGTGCACTTTATTAAGACTCACACTGTGCACATGTATTAATTATAATATCTTTTATTTTTATTGCACCCTCTTTTACGCATAGTAAAATAAACAGTACAGCGAAACAAAAA
Organism: Marasmia exigua; assembly: GCA_019059595.1. Lineage (NCBI taxonomy): Eukaryota > Metazoa > Arthropoda > Insecta > Lepidoptera > Crambidae > Marasmia > Marasmia exigua. Next base: position 19,045,065 of record CM032466.1, read on the forward strand.
TATAATTTAGACAGGATGTACCAAAAGCAAGTCCTACTTCATAATATAAAACCAAATAGATATATAGGTAGAAAAAGTTATCAGGCTCATCGTTCTTCAGCCACAATGGGTCTTCACAATGGGTCTTTTTGATCCCATAGTTTCTATTCTGTGAGCATCCTGTACCTACTTATGAGGATTGCTTTCTGACTGTCTGTTTAGTCCATGCCACTTCAGTTTTTGCTACGCGATGCATGTTATCCGAAACCCGACTGTTCCATAAATCACGTACTTATTTATATTCCCGTTCTAGATATTTCATTCAAATTCCATAAACCGCAACTATCTACAGACATTTCAATAAAGATGCAGACAAAAAATAACTCAGAAAAGATATAAGAAAATAAACAATCAGTAAAGCAGCTTTTACCTAAATTTAAAAAGTAAATAAACGTTTTTTAGAAAATAACATTTTACTTCCCTCCTTCCCCCTCCCTCCTTCTCATCTTACCCTGTAATTGTCATTTGCGTTCAAAACTGTCGCTTTGGAGCATGGGGTACGCTGGGCCTCTTATTTAATTCGCCACTTCTCTCGATCCAACCTCATCCACTGTTTCCCCGCCAGTTTCATAATATCATAGGACCAACAACCTTCTTTAACCAATTATATATTCCCAATTTATTCTCGACTGCATTATGTATGTACGTAAGAACTCGCGCACATTTCCATAAATTCTGAAAGTCATGGTCTTAGCACCAGAAATAAACATAGGCTTTCCGTCCCGGTCCTCAGACTTCATAAAATCGGTAATTCATTTGTTGGCTTAAGTATTAAGATATTTAATAAGCTACCACAAAATGTCATTAACCTATCACTGGATAAGTTTAACTGCCACACCCAGAGTCGTTGATTAGTTGGCTATTTAAGAAAAAATATTGACCCTTATTTTGATACGCATAAAGACTACCGATACTAAAGTTTATGAACATTAGCTTAAATGACGTCTTTGAGTGCGGCCGTTAATGTCATATTAAAACCTGCCTAATGAAGAAAGGTTACTAAAAGTGTACAAGACTATTTATTCATGAGTCATTTTGAGTTGTTTTTCATAGTAGTTTGCTAACTTTCATAATTGTAATTTCTTTTTCTCTTCCAATTGAAAACTCATGTAATATCATCAATATTGAAAATAGTAAACTATTGAATTTCTTGCTGGTGTCTTCTCAGAAGAATTCGACATTCCGGAACCAGCGGTAGATGATAATATTATGTATTTATTTTGACATTCATAAGTGTATTCATAAGTGTGACATTTTACCGTGGGAGAGCCAAGCTTCGGCATGAATGGGCCGGCTCGACCGGAGTGATACGACGGCCTCACAGAAAACCAGCGTGAAGAAGCACTGTGCTGTTTCGCTGCGTGCGTGAGGGTACCGGAGGTCCAATTCAGGGATAGGGGGGGGTTTAAAGGTTGGCAGCGCACTTGTGACTCCATTTGTCTCACGGGTATCCATGGGCGGCGGCTATTGCTTACCATCAGGTGATACGTCTGTTCGTCTGCCTACCTATTACATAAAAAAAAGTGTACTGTATGGACCTAAATTAAATTAAGATTTTGTATCTTTTTTCTTTATCATCTTTATAATTAAGGAACTGAAATGGAATATAATATTGTAGATAGACTTCTAAAACTCTTTACAGTTCAAGAACTGAAATAACTTCACTGCAATCAACTTACTCTGTGGCAGGCTGTTGCAATATTTTTAAGCAAGTTGTATCCCTTTATGAGCGTGGAAAAGGCGCGTTGAATGGGGCTCCACTTGGCTGAAATAATGACTTGCTAACGAATAACATGGTGCTTACGCTGCCTGGTTTAATTATGTCATGGTTCCGTACTTAGGGTTTACATTAGTATGGTTAACGACCACTACCTACTTTTTTAGAATCGGACAAAAATTTCTATGAAAATTACCAAGTATTGTTTGTATATTTAAATAAATCGCTCTGTAATTGATTTGATCTAGTTTATTCCTTCTCTTATCTAAATTACCAGATTTCGAATCAGCTCCGGTGGTTTTGTAAACGCAAATTTTGCTTTGCCAAACTGTGAGAATAACGATAATATATATTTTTAACATTATAGAGGACAAACTAACACACGGGTCATTGTTGGTGATTATCGCCGCCCATGGACACCTGTGACACATGAGGCATCACAGATGCGTTGCCGGTTCTGAAGGAAGGGATTAAGGTACTGCTACTGTTACTATGCTACTTTTGAGCAAGTGCTACTTACTACCACACTCAGAGTCGTTGATTAATTTAGTTGGCTACTTAAGAAAAAATATTGACACTTATTTTGATATGCATAAAGACTACCGATACTAAAGTTAATGAACATTAGCTTAAATGACGTCTCTGAGTGCGGTCGTTAGCAGCATGTGTGGACGGACGTGCTACTAATAAGCATGCTAGTTTTGAGCATGCTCAAAAATCGCACGCCGGTCTATTTTTAAGCATGCTACCTGCAGTGCGGGTGGAAGGGAGAGTGTGGCGGAGTACTTTAGCATGTGTAAACATGTTTGCTTATTTTTAAGCATGCTAATAGAAAACTAAAAGTATGCTTATTGATAGAAATGTGGACAGTTCATTAAGCATAGTACTTTTGAGCATGTGTAACAGTAGCTTAAGCTTTTTTTTTAAGATTACCAGGTTGTATTTTTTTGGAAACACCAGTTGGCGGGTGGTACCACAACAGTCTTACTGTGTGCGGTAGAAGTGGGGTGATTCTCCGAAATTTGACCTTCCGGTTTCTTCGCATCTGATTTCTATGGACTCAAAAATATTGTTCAAATTAGAAGTTTATATTGAAATCAGAAGAAATTTAAATTGAAAGAAGGGTACGTGTCTTTACGTGTTCTTATTTAAATATAAAATTCTAATTTGAACAATATTTTTGAGCCCATCATCGCGAAGAAACCGGAAGGTCAAATTTCGGAGACTCACCCAGTAGCGAGAAAAACACACTGCGGTTGACGTGGTGGTGGTCTTTTAGTCCTCGAATGGATCACATGATATTATAAGCGGATGCTAGTTGCGAATTTGGTTTTGCAGGAGGAGTTAAGTTCTGGTCTCCCCCGCTTTTTTATGACTGCGTTGAGAAGATGAGAATTGCCACCCTGGCGAATTGCGAACGTTTTCAAAACGGAGCGATGTCGCAGCAATAACGCCGCGGCTGCGCAACGGATGCGCTTGCTGAAAACACTCGCAATCCAGCAACTCCTTAATGTTTTACCTTGTCGATATTTAGGGCCGATTTTACCGTCGAAATTGATCGCGATCAACGCTTAAATGCGAGCGAAAACAAAGGAACGGAACTCAGTTTAGCGCGTAGACCGAGTTCAAGTGAATTGATCGCGTTCAATTTCAACGGTGAAATCGGCCCTAAATACCGACAAGGTAAAGCATTAAGGAGTTGCTGGATTGCAAGTGGTTTCAGCAAGCGCATCCGTTGCGCAGCCGCGCAATTACAAACAATTCGTTCATTCGTTGATTTTGATACCCTTAACACAGTCTCTTAAATATTACGTTACTTACGTGTACTTTAGGCTGACGTCGATGTGGGTATTTATTTTGCATATTGTCAGCTTGAGCGTTCGCGTACGCATGCTCCGAAATTTCGCGTTGTTGTAGACTACGATATTTGGTGCTCCGCCTAAATTGGCAATATCAAATAGTCCATTGTGCCTGCACATAGATAATGCCCGGTCACAATGACCGCTCTGAGCCTCTATTGTAGGGTGCGTGCGTGTGCTGTCTTCACCGTTATGGCTAAGGTGGCTTTATGCTTATACTCAAAGCTTTAATTAATTAGAACGGGGAATTAAGGCGAAGATTATTATGAAATGGTGTTGTACTTATCAGTTGACGTTTCGGCTGCGTTACAGCAAGTGTTGCCAAATAATCGTGTAATCGATTATTTTTACCCTTACTAATCTTATAATCGATTATAATATTGATAGTATCGATTCAATCGATTTTTATTTTTTGTCGATATAATCGATTAAAATCGTTTAAATAGACGATACTGTCGATTAAATCGAAACTGGAATTGATATTATTTCTAGATATAATCGTCAACTGTCATCTTCTGAATGAATCACGATTATATTTATTTATTTACTGAACTTAATCTATTATTACAGGCTGAGACCTAATGCAATAGACAAGCAACCCATTAAAAATAACTATTATTAAGTACCTATTTATACAGTACCTACTACTTAAAATCATATTTCTAAAAAGAATTATATCTAATCTTATCTTATCTATAATATCTTTTCTTATCTATAATAATTATATCTAAAAATAATTGCAGATTAATTGAATACGTAATCGATTATAATCGAAAGTATTGGCTTAATTCTAGTATCGACCTAATCGATACTATAATCGATCTTTAGATTGTTTGGGCCCCATTTGCATAATCGATTAATAATCGACGGACAATCGATTATTCGGCAACACTAGTAATGGCAGTCGTGGTCACAAGTAAACTGGTGTCGCGTCGTCTGCTAGGGCTTGAGGCCGTCAGCTGCGTTAAGCGGGTGCACGGCGTGCTGTTTCAGTGTCGCTAGTGTGCCCTACCCGTCACCTTAACGTTGTTCAATAAATCACAGTTAATTATGAAGTAGTAGCATTAATAATTACTTTGCAAATAAAAGAAATGTTAGTATGGAAAACACAACTTCTAAGAAAATCGCCATACAAAACGGCAATTTCACACTTTAACCCCTAATGTTACTACGCTATTACTGACAACTGTCAGTAATAGCACGACAGCTGTTCCCTAATCTTGTCATCTTTATTAACAACTAGATAATCATTCGTGTGGTGAATACTTTTGTTCATTTATTTTCTGGGTGTAGGTAATATGTAATTAAGTATGACCCGCCCTTTTCTTGTTTTGCTATTACTTCAAAACGTTGCCATTAGATGACACTGGGTGTCGATAAGTTTTAATAAAAATTATCACTTAAGTAATTAATTCAATACAGTATATTACTAATTACTTACTTCCAATTACAACTGAAAGGAAATGAAAAAAAAAACTGACGTAGAAAGTGCCTTCCAAATCGGACCTTCCCAATTTTGGACAAAAAATGTTAAATTATTCGCGGGACGAACTCCCAGCGAATATTAATTGGTGTCCTTGCTTTATTACTGGCAACATTATGTCACGGAGACTAATTTTCGACGGCATGTTGAGTCCTGAGCAATCTGTAAATGTTTTGACTGTCTCAAGTAAGCCTGGGTGTTAACATTTTGATGAAGGACACTTCTGTCTTGGGTGTTTTAAAATGGATTGCTACGCCATGGTTACCCAACTGCGGAGGGTAATGTTTTTCGAGCGTACTTACATATGTATATCTGAATCTATACAAGCGAAGCGGTATGTCCAACCACCGTGTCCATACTCCAGGAACTCGGCATCACAAAGCATTAATCAACCGTGGTTCAGACGCGCATTATGCAATACTTTGGTCATGTCTCCAGAAGTGAGGGAATGTAGGAGGGAACCAGATCACGCGGCATATCCTTGACGCGCTGGACTGATCAGTTAAATCCGCAATAGGAAACTCCGTGTCAGACTGTGCCAGACAGAGGGAGATGGCGAGAGATCGCGAGGAAAGCTGTGTCTGCCTCTAACACCAACAAGGCCGCCTCAACGTGACCAAGACCGCTCCGACAAGAGTGTAGCGACAGACAAGACTAATATAAGCGAAGGCTGACTGACCAGGACCTAAATTTTAAGGGTTAGTAACTTGAAATTTTGCACAAGGGTGCTTTTATAGCGTAAAGGAGCGTGAAGAAAGGATTTTTTGCAAATTCACCTCCTGGGCCCCGACGTCATATTCCAAAAAGAAGAAAATTTTGTTTTGATACTTACTACATAGTAGTAATAGTTTATATGTATGTCCATTTTTTATGTTATAGATGGCAGACGGATCGCCTGTTGGTAAGCAATAGACACCCGCGACACCAGTGGAAGAAAGCATAAGTGCGCTGCAACCTATAAATCCCCCTTTCCCGTGATTTGGGCCCCCGGTGCCCTCACTTACGTAAGGAAATAGAGCACAGTGTTGCTTTCGGTTTTCTGTGAAGCCGTGGTAATATTCCGATTGAGCCGGAAGCGTGGCTCTCCCACGGCCAACATTTCTTTAGCACGCCCTACAGCCTGAACGGCTTGACGCCTTTTGATATTTAAGTTGTCATTTAATTTATCGAGTTTGTGTGGCTAGAACTGGATATAAAAAATAATCGAAATAGCAGAATCCGGTTTGCCACAAAGTATATCACTCTCCATCCCAACAACTATGTCTAATAAAAAAAACACGTCATTATGTCGCTCTGTTTGCCGTGAAAGACGGATAAATAGACAGAAAAACACTTTCACAGTTATAAAATCATATATATATTTATAAAATAGTTAAAAATTATGTACATACATATGTATATTATATAAATTATATATCTATTATTTGGATTGTTCCCATCTTATACGCGAATCAAAACAAATAGTACAGCGAAACACAAATCTAACATTGACAGCAGATGACTTGTATCAAATAGCAAGTTCCACTTCCTAATATGAAACCAAATACATAGGAAAAAAATTTATAAAATCAGTATACTATAAATATTCTAAAATCCATGGGTTTGTGATAAAGGAAGGTTCAGACACTAAGCAGTTTGCTTATAATTAACGGCTGCGCTCAAATTGCCAATATCAAATTGTGTAGTGTGCGCGCGGCACACCAGCAGCACTGAACCGAACAGATCAGCCTATAGTGTTGTCGAAAGACAGAACACTATCGATGGAGGATAAAATACTATGAATGCAGTGATTGATTTGCATAGTACAGGTAATAGGTCTCTGGCGGAAGATATGTTCCCTGAACGTATTCAGATAGAAATGATCCATCCTCTGCCGCATCATCACTTACCATTAGGTGAAACCTCACCTGGCCAAATATCTGGCTATTCTATTAAATAAAAGTTAGGACTTAATAGGCTATGCTGTGATAGGCTCTCTCATCTCTCGCTTCTTCGCCATCATCATTAAGATGATGATGGCGGATAGTTCCCTGTTGCGTCAAACGCTGTCTTTTTAGATGGCTCTACTTTGTCATACCCGCCTACTACCACTTTCTTCGCTATCGCTACGCTCTTGCAAGAGCGGTCGTGGTCACGTTGAGGCGTCCTTGTTGGTGTTAGAGGCGGACACAGCTTTCCTCACGATCTCTCGCCATCTCCCTCTATTTACAGACTGTCTGGCACAGTCCGACACGGGGTTTCATATTGCGGACTTCACTTGATCAGTCCAGCGCATCGGTGATCTGCCGCGTGACCTCGTTCCCTCTATCCTCCCCTGAACGACTAGCCGCTCTATCGAGTGGTTATCACGCTTTGATACATGACCAAAGTACTGCAGTATGCGCGTCTGTACTATGGTTGATAGACGCTTTGTGATGCCGAGTTCCTGCAGTATGGACATGCTACCACCTCAGGCGAACTAATTTTCTGGACTGTGTCGATCTCTTTACTACGACGATCTTCTAATTCCTGATTTGATCACGATTTTTCTTGCATTATTGTTACCTGCTGGAAAGCGAAAATTAGGTCTAGGTTGATACTGCGTTTGCCTAGACGATGCCTGTTCACTCTTAGTTACAAAATTATCACGCTTGTTTTAGTTTTCCACAAAATAGGACAGGTGTGGGAGTTACAGAACTCACACTTCTTGTAAATTAAATCGTGGATTGTTTCCAACACTACCAGACATGGTGGGCCACGCCGAGGTATAGTGAGCCGCCATTGTGGCGTACAATGCGCGTCTTGTTAATTCTCTCAGCGGATTGTTCTCCGTGAGTCAATTAGCCGTGTTTATTAAAAGGGTCTAGTCTTATAGGTTGAGAGACAGCTGGAATGCGTGACAATAATATCCTCCAACCAATTAGATCGCCAATCGCTTAGATTGCGTACGTATGCAGGTTATATTTGCGCAAACACAAGTGCACTCTCCTTTCCCTTACCCTCGTAATTCGATGAAACAATAGTGTGACACGACCGAACAGGGACCGGGCGCAGGACCAACGGCCTTAACGTGCTTCCGGGACACGAGAGAGTACAAGACCGCCAACTTCCTAACTCTGGGCTGGACACTAAACTCTGTTACCTACAAATTTTGGTCCGACCCTGGAATCGGACCCGGGACTTGTTACACTACCCACTGCCACATCGCGGCAGTGCTAATACTGTTAGATAGATAAATAGATAGATACACTTTATTGCACAAAATTTACAGATCTTAGTCTATGGTATTATACTATTACAATGAAGGCGGTATTAGCGATATCTTCCAGACAATCTCAGGGTAGAGGAGTTGTTAGTTTAAAAGAAAGAATAGAGTAGTATTTATAAAAGCATTTTTTTATATTGCCTTTGTGTAGTATTAAGAGATTTATTTGTTCATTACACATTATACGTATAATGTACATGTTCATCATGAAACAATCGGTACACTACACATTAACATCCATACATGGTACTCAATTACATAGCTCCCACTCAATACCACATGGCCTGACATAAGCTGAGTAAGGGCCATTTATACTGGATGTCTCATATGACCGACTGGATGTATGTCTTAACCGACCGGTTCTAATCTTTAAGAGTTTGCAAGTACCTTTTATGCTTTTGGCTGTCCCTATCACTCCTTAAAACTTGTGAAGTACGTAATAGTCAAGTTTTCGAGTAATAAGCTGCTTAATGTGTAATAATAATAAAACCTCTGCTGTATATATAAAAGGAGAACCTGAGTGACTAAAGTATTAAATGATTAAGTGACTAGCAATGTACCCACAGCCCAAACTACTGACCCTAAAAACTTGAAATTTGGGAAGGGAGTTTCTTTAATAGTGAACCCCCTTAAGGGGGTAAAAAGAGGGTTAATTGTTTGTATTACAGTTCGCCATCTTTGCTGTTAGAAATTTGAAATTTTGTATTCAGACGAATAATTTGAAATTCTTTATTTCAATTTCATTTGTATTCAAAATTTTGTATTCCATTTAACATTTTTTGAAAATCACCCTTAAAGGGGGTAGGGGTTAAAAATAGGGGTTGAAATACCAGTGTGGGAGTTTAGCCATTTTAAAGTAAGAATGTTGAAAATCGCTATACCTTCTCCTTATTTCAAATTATTCGTCTGAATTACACCAAGAACAAGTTGTTTTTACAAATTCAACCCTTATGGGCGTGAAAAGGGGGTTTAAAGTTTCTATGGAAGTCCGTCATCTTTGATGTGAGGAAAGTGAAAAATTGGATATATACGTATAATTAAAATAAAAAGTAAACGCTTTTGGAAAATCACCCTATGAGGGGGTAAATTGGGGGGTAAAATTTAGTATGGGGGATTAGACAGTTTCAGTTAGAATCTTAAAATTGATGTTTGGGCACCGGTTTTGAATAAAAAGTGACATTTGAACTTTCAACCCCTAAGGGGTAGTTGCGCGGGTTTGAAGCTTGATTGAAGAAGATTTTTGTTATAAAGACTAAAACTGCGTGAGTAACGCCGCGGGCGCAGTCTAGTCTCTATATAAATAGTATATATCAGCAAATACCACTTTCTCCGATCCCCCAAATAAAGAATTAAAAAATTACGGACCAAAGTAAGCCAAAAATCCTGAACTCCTTTTGGATACTAATGTATTGATTTTTTTTTGTTTGATAAGTGGCAGACGAGCCGACGAATCACTTGATGGTAAGCGATTGCGGCCGCCCATGGACACCCGCGACACCTTTAAACCCACGGATTGGGCCTCCGGTACCCTCACTCACACAGCGAAACACAGCACAGTGCTGCTTCACACTGGTTTCTGTGAGGCCGTGGTATCATTAAAATAAGCGTTTAACATGAAGCACTTATAATAAAAAATAAACATTCATTTTCACAAGCCAGCGACGTGTTTTCAATCCAAAATATTATTTTCATAACAACTCCTAAATAAAACGAAAACAGAAGCTCTTCTCATATGCATAGCAGCAAATTAACAAAATGAAAGAAGCCGACAAAAATAATTATTTCCACAGTGAAATTCCGGGAGAGCTGTAAACGTTTCTGGATACATGTAAATTGAAAGTGATACTTAATATTGCTACGGCAGAAATTACCTCACACTTGAAAAATAAACTAACGTAAATGTGGAGTAAAAATTTCCACGGAGGCAGCTCAAGGAAACCTTACTTTTACTTTGGGTTGTGGTACAAGCAAAAAGTGAATACGCACACTTTTTGAAGACTAACATTTTTCTTATATTATCTGATTGGTGGTAGGCAGATCAGACACGTTGCCAACGCTCATGCACAACAACAATAGAGTAACATGTGCGCTACAAGCTTTCTTTCTCGAGATTAGGCCTCCGGTACTCTCACTCACTCGAAACATAATTATCTTCTATGGGGCGGCGGTATCACTCCGGTCAAGCCGGCCCATTTATGCCGAAGTATCTTCAACATTCATTGCGTGAAGCAAACACTGCCGTACCACCTTATTTGTAACCATTTTGACGCATTTTCATATTCCCTATTTCCGGACCTTTGAATAAGTTTAGAACAATGAAGTTAACGTCATCTAATAAACTATAAGCAGCCATTTGACCTACATAAATGTATGCTATAGCATTTATCTGCATAGCTTATGTGTAATTACATGTATTATACTTACAAATAAATAGTTATAATTTCCAATCTATGACGATTTGAAAGTACTGTATGTATACAAGCCTATGCAAATAAAGATATTTTGAATTGAATTGAATTTAATATGCTAAAGCAAAGTTAAGCTAATTCGATACTCACTGATTCACTAAATCACCTATACATCATCAAAGTACAAGTAATACTTCCCACGAACCTGGAGAGCTCAAATTTTCCATATTAGTAGGGTTTTGTTTTCTTTTGGTGATTAATTAAAATACATGTATCTCTTTCTCCTATAAATTGCACCACGCACCTTAACTTGAGCACGCGCCCTCCAAGCGCACGTCAGCGGTGAGCAAAAAACGCTCGCGACTAGGGCCCTTAAAATGTGGCAATTAAGATCTATTTTCGCATCGCAAGACAGACTTTAAAACATTGCTATGCACCGTTGCGTCGAGACGTCCACTCCCGACGAATATTTCTTTAGCTCTAAAACTTGTTCCTGGAATTAAATTGAAGCTGGATTATGAATTTTCTGATTCTGATTGCCGTTTTATGAGTTTTATGAGTTTCATTTGATGTTGCTCTTGGTAATGGAAAGTGGCTGTGGGTTTCAAGTTGGTAGGTGGAGAAAAAGTAACTTATTGCAGTGAAAAGAGTTTTTATCCAAATGGCAGGTAAGAAAGGAAAATTAGAACTACAGAGAAAGTAAATTTACTACTGTGCGTAGATAGGATATTTATTTTATATTATAGTGTTATTTATTTGCATATTTTTAGCGCTAAGACTGCATAAATATGTAGGTATTGTATCTTTGTACTCGTACGTACCTAGCTTTTAAGTTTTTGTATGTTATCTATTATGATTTAAACGTATACCAAATAGACAGACAATGACAACTGCTGCTAGACATAGGCCTCCTCCATGAACATCCGAACTGAATATGAAAAGATTTCCGCGATTTTGACTTGGTTATCGGTCAACCTTTGGTTTGTCAAGGGCTGCAACAGGTGTTAATGGTAACTCAATCCTTTTTCAAAATTTTATACCGTGTGATGACAGACGGTAACCTAACTTACTTTCGAAACTTTAATATTCGAATTTCAAAAATTTGAAAACGGTTTATCGAAATTTTGAATCGAAGATATATTTTTGACATAACATTGTATGCAATCAATTTATTTTATAGTGGCCAGGGCGGGCTACTTCGTTACGGGACATAATTTTTCAAAATCTGGTCTTTTCTTCTTTCTTAGCAGGAGCTCAAAAAAGTACATGATATTTAACTATTGAAATACAATAAAAGTGTGTTTAAATTAAATTTGTATAAAAAAGCTCAATACCAATTTTCAAGACTCTCAGAATCATCATCTTAGCGTTTTGTCCAGGTTGCGTCCCAAGGTCTGGAGCCCGTGGTTTGCTTCGACTCCTCTACTTCGCGCGATCTTGTGCATCCATTGTGGTCAATTTATTGACACGAATGTCATCCCTTACGATGTCAAGACTCCCTATAGCTTTAAAAATCACAAATCTTGACGACGATGTTTTTGCCCCCGTTCACCCTTTTAGGGTTTGAACAAAAAAAATGCTGGAATTTATTTTGCCGTGGTCGTATAATAAATAAAAATAATAAAAATAAATCTTTATTTGTTCTCTCACATAGTTGGTTGGTAAATACAAAATAAAGCTTAGTCTAGTGTTACTAAAACTATGTAAGATACTAGTATCTGTACTAGGAGACCTGTATGACAGATTACCAGCCTCTCCTACTCCGGACCGGTGTAAATGAATAAGCTTATCATATCTATGCAGTTATACTATATGTGCAAACGTAAGTGTGAGTATATTAGATAAGATAAGTGTGTGTGTGCGTGTGTGTGTGTGTGAATATAAGTACGTGCAAATATTTTTAAGAGACTACCACTAAAATACTTTCAGTCTTAGTATGGCACATAATGTAGCAAAACAGATTCATTATCATAATGAAATTAAATCAATGTGGCACACGATCACTGCGGTACGGCATAATAATTTCAGCAGAGACAATTTTCTTGTTTCGTACTTTTTAGAGCGTGTTTTTTTGGTAGTCGGGTTTTAGTTTTTAAACTTTATTTTTTACTACAATAGAGATTCTATAACCGTGCAAATTGTTTAAATGATGTAACAACTTAACAGTTTACATTATATGCAGAGTTCCAATAATCTTAAATTTAATTTATTTAAAGAAACATGTTCCTAGAGCTATCAGTTTTAAGACTACAAAATAGGTTCAAGTCTAATCAAACTCCCACTGATTTTTCTTGAACCATGCGGCTAGGATTCGATCCCAGACCGTCTATACTCTGACTTGAAGCCTAGTCCCTACACCAAGCGACTGCTACTTCATAGCGGTGAAATAGACAAATTGAATGGTACCTCCCTGTTTTCCATTTTTTCTCGCATAATATTGCTTGGAAAAACATTTTTTGCATTTTGAGTGTTTTTCGATAAACTTGCTTATTGAGATAATTTTAGGATATTACAAATCTGCATGATACAATAATATTATTTAGAATGAAAAGATAATTACAATGCCTCTTCATTTTGACTTGCACTTTTTAACTCGCTTTATTTTATCTCAAAAAGAGTCCATCTGCCTAAATACCTAGATAGAAGTATTAGATAATTGTCATAGTTAATTATATTGCAATTTCCTTTTAGCAATATTGCTTTTGAACCCGTCTTGAAATGGTGTAGTATTTAAAGTTAATTGCCGAGCTCGTGCGACTGTTAAGTAGGTACTTAAAACTTATTAAATAACCCATATGGAACCTAATTTTGAAGTTTCCCAATTAACTCACTAGTTCCTTAAACATCACAAATTAACAATCAATCTTACGCCCGCCACATAAGGTGGTATTCACTTTGGCTGGTACAGTCAGCGGCGCGCTCCTCTGGGAAATCATCTGGAGCTACGTAAATCGACCCCAAGCTGGGTTGGCAAGTGCCCATTTTTTCCACTTTTCCCATCAAACCTGTCGTTATTCTTTCTTAGGAGGTTCGAAGATTTCATATGTCACTTCTGACTGTCTCGATGTCGCTTTTTTAAAATGATAGTTGATAAACGAGCAGAGGGCACACCTGATGGTGAATGATTGATCACCGCCGCAAATTAACATCTACAACAGCCGAGGTATCACATAAGCGTTGCCGTCTCTTAAAGAAGCAATAAGCCTTTTTCTTGAAGGTCCTAGCTCGTATCCGTCCCGAAACACCCGCGACCAGCTGTAGCTGGTCCCACAGTTTAACTGTGCGCGGTAGGAAAAGACGTGAGAAATGCAGTGTAGTCGAAATAAATCCATCCAAGTGATGTGAATGGAATTTGACATTCTGACGTGATGTATAGTGATGAAAAATTTCAGCTGGAATGAGGCCGAACAGCTCATCGAAACATTCCCCATTGTAAATGCGCTAGAAGATGCATAGTGATGCTACATGTCTACGCAATGACAGAGGATCAAGTGTGTTGGGAAAAGCCGGGTCTTTGACAATTCTGTCTGACTAAAGTGGGATCCACTATAATCGCACTTTACACCTATGGTTGGGGTTTGCTTCCAGAGGTAAGCTTAATTAGTACCGGCGTTTTTCTATATACAAATTTATATTGATAAGACTGCCTGAATTGTAACAATGAATATCTATATACTTATATTTTCAGTTTCGTTTTTTGTTCAATAAAGAGTATCTATCTATACGTGTTATGTTTTTTTTTCACTTTAAGTCGTATAAATCATCAAAGAATTAAAGCATTTATTTGCATGAAAGGTTTAGTACAAGATTTCATAGGTTACATTTGTGTTTCATTCTGTTCACATAGGTACACTAACATACTTTTCTCTAGAAAAAAAAAATCTGAGTGCTTCTTCTTCTTTCGGTGTCTCTTCAGCTCTGATGGTTAGCCGTCAGATTCCCAAAATCCTCTTTGTTCATTGCGAGATTAAATCCATAGATGTAATGCTAGTCTTCTCCCTTTTAGCGCTAGCGATATTTAAATATTAATTATTATAGACATAATTATCAGCAAATTTTAAATTTTCAAGTCATTTTAATTCACAAAACCTAACATGTTATTTTTATTAGCAAAGAATATTAGCAACTATGTCCATGAACATCCGGGAAATCAGAGAGATCGCTAATGTGTTACCAGCCTTTTAAATAGCAGTAGTACCCTAAATCGTAGCCGTCAGAAAAATCTCCTGCAGCCAAATCGTTCCACAGAACTGAGATACGTGGTAGAAAGTAGAAATTCCTTTGTGAATCCTGCAAAAGCATTTCTTTCACTAACATATGTTATCAAACATAAGTCTCTAGTCCAAGTAGGCACACATCCCTTTTTTTTTGGTGACCCAGGAGTAATGCGTTACGCATACCCATCCGTGTAAACGGAAATGTTATGTCGGACTCTCCTCTGGTGACGGCTTCTCCTAGCAAGAAGCCGGCCAGAGGCACCGACTAAAACTCTTGGGACTCTCCCTCATCGTCCATAGTGGGAGAAAGTCGTGGGCCTAGGCGGGCACGGCGCTTCCTCCCCCGGGGTCGGGGAGGGAATGGGGATAGCCAGGAGAGTAGAACCGTCCCCACCTGGTGTAGGAGGTTGTCCGTGCAATACCGGTGGTAGAATTACAGCCCCACGCACCAGCGAACCACCTCCTCGTAGAGGAAGGAGATGCACATATTGGCGTCGTCTCCTCCCCCTCCGTGCCTTGGGGAGCGCAGGGAGCGACAGGGTCTGCCTCTCGCTCGCACTCCGCCGCCTCCTTCGCTGCCATCACATGCTCGCAAAATGCAGCGAAAACCTTCCAGGCCTCGTCACTCGCTAGTATAGCGAGAGCTATACTAGCGAGTGAGAGGTCCTTACTAACCTTCTCCACCAATGTATCACGTTGCGGTGCCCATGGCGCACATACCGCTAGGGTATGTTGCGCCGTGTCCACCGCAAGTAGGCACCCCTCCTTATTCAATCACAACAGGCAGTACATTTCAATCAATCGATCATCCTATCACGGCCTATTGCTGAACCACGGCCCCAATATCCTAAATAAATAATTTACATCCTAAACAAACTAGCGCCACTATAAAAATACTGTCCCAAATCGCTATTGAAACCTTAAACCTTGACTTGATATCATCAACAAAGAAGCCAAACCCCAACCGCCAATCAAAAGCCTTTATTTATAACCTGTAGATCGGTTTATACACGTCACAATTTGTAAACATCGTATAGCTTCTTTTATCGGTCACAAACGGAACTATAAAAATAATATTGCCGCAAATATTGTGAGTTACGCCATAGAATTCAGGGGTCGCCCGATAATAAAACACCGTTACAATGATAAAGTGGGGTGTGAGAGAGAGCTGTAAAAATAAGACAAGATTAAGTCTTAAGCGAATGGAATGTTCAGTATAACCTTTTTTTTTCGTTCAGGTATTTTTTCGAGTCGTATAGGCTAAAGCTTGACAAAAATCTTATTTGATGGGGAGTGGTGGGATTAATTTTCAAATAGTAACCTATACAAGATTTTTTTTATCCTATCCTCCTCCTTTAGTCGTTTTCCTCATTACTGAGGGTCGTGATTCTTCCCGTGGGCGGTCAATTTGCTCTTTATGATAGACCTTCATCTATGTCTATCTTTTGCAATGTGGAGGGCATCATACAGCTTGGTATCCAGCGTCGAACGTATTTGACCATCTGATAGGGCTACGACCGCCGGGTCTCCTTCCATCTACTCTTGCTGGTGAACATCAGCTGTTCCAGATTATGTACATGTTTCCGGGCTATGTGACCAAAAAACTCTAGGATTCTTCTCAGGCAGGTGGTAGACAGCCTAGTTTTAATGGGGAGTTCTTGGCGGATGGATTCGTTTGTACGGAAAGCAGTCCATGGCATCATTCACCAACACCACATTGCAAAGGCGTCGATGCGGTCTCGATCGGCTTTCTTTAGCATCCACGTTTCTGAGCCGTAACTAAAGACGGAGAGGACCAGAGTGTTCATTAGTTTCATTTTATATCCTACACTAGAGTCAAAATAGATGCATTAGAAATGTGGTGCTGGAGCAGTAAGCTCCGAATACCTTGGACGGTTAAACGCACAAATGTATCACAAATGTAGTTCGACAAACTGGACCTTATGCTATGTTGGGAGTATTCTCTCCAAACATAGCAAAAGAACCCGTCTGTCGAACTTATGTCTACAACGCATGCTCTCTTATTTCTACAACGCATGCTCTCTTACTTCGGCCAAATAATGCGAAGAGGGGATGATAGAGAGGAAGGTTGGAACGTCATTGTTGGCAACACTGAAGGCAAAAGATCACGAGGCCGATCACCAACAAGATGGTCTGACCAAATAAAAGGAGCTACATCCCTACCAAAGTTCTACGACGTGGTGAAGGCTACGTCAAAATCGGAATCAATGGAGAAAGTTTGTTTAATTGAAGAGTTCCAGTGACCACGGTCCTCAATAATGAGGGACCAACTAGAGAGAGAGTCAATAAACTAGTCAATTTTTATGTGATAGGTGGTAGATGAGCAGACGGATCACTTGACGGTAAGCGATCACCACCACCCATGGACACCTGTAACACCACTGTAGTCACAAGTGCCAACCTTTGAACTCCTGTTCCCCCGGACTGGGATGATAGCCTCACTCACTCGAAGAAAAGACCGTGGCAGAACCACGCTACGGCGTGAATGGACCGACTCGACCAGAGTGATACCACGGCCTCACAGAAATCCGGCGCAACACTGTGCTGCGTTTCGCTGCATAAGTGGTGGTGACAGAGGACCAAAACAGCCAATTTAAAGGTTGGCAGCACACTTGTGACTCCACTGGTGTCACGGGTGTCTAAGCTACCATCAGGCGATCCGTCTGCTCGTCTGCCATCTATAACAAAAAAAAAACAATGCGCGGGAAGTGTTTCATGCTGGTTTTCTGACTGGCCGTGTTATCACTCTGGTTGAGCTAACCGAGCATACCGTAGGGTGGCTCTCCTAGGGTCAAAACTTTAATAATTGTCAGTGCTCCGGCAATCTTGGACACCTTACTGCTACTTCAGCAAGATAATTCATCGGGCTAAATCAAAAATGTTGACCTCTAACGCTACAAAATACTTTTTAACCGACGAAAAACAAACGAGGTTCTCAAATCTCAAAATCACATTGCATTAGTACATTTTGAGTAGTTAGATTTTTATTTCCTTCTTTTGTATTCGTATTGTATAGTAGTTTTGTTTTGTTTTCTACGTTCACTTTATCTTCTTTCGCCGCATTATTATCCTTTTTGGATGATACAAAGATTGTCTTTTGAAGATTATAAACTTTTTGTTTGATAAGGTTTTAAATGAATAAAATAATAAAATCGACGCATATTTTTTTAAACGTACCTATGTTATCATAGGTTCGTCTAGAGGTCGAAATAAGGTACAGTCATTTTGCTTTCTCCTTTTTTTAATAGCTACTTGCATCGAAATATGGATCTCTCCTGGAATTTTGGTCGTATCTCTTAATAACTCCTTAGGAGGAGTATATATTGCATATTTATTCATGTGTTTGCAGTTAGGTTCGGACCTAAATGCAAACACATGAATAAATATGCAGGTGCTGGTAATATGTAATAGATTTTTTTTTATGTCATAGGAGGCAGAAGAGCCGACAGATCACCTGATGGTAAGCGATTAGCCACCGCCCATGGACGCCTGTAACACCGGTAGTGTCACAAGTGCACTGCTTACCTTTCAACCCCCCATCCCTTGGATTGGGCCTTCGGTACCCTCACTCACGCTGCGAAACACAGCGCATGCACTGCTTCACGCTGGTTTTCAGTGAGGACGTGGTATTACTCCGGTAATATTTATTAGTCTGTTTGCTTTTCAGTTTTTTTACGATAATTTAAATTTTTCAAGGATCCCCAAAAACGGTAAACATCGTAAAATCATGTACGAAGCACCTCTTATCTGCATAAAAACGCCTTTATTTTCTACTGCTTATTGAATAAGTGTTTTACGACTCCAGATCAGGTGAGATCTTGGAACGTGATAAGATTTGGGTATAATGTTTCCTTTATGTGCTTGGGTCACAAATAAAAAGGTTTCTTTTACAAAATTCTTCTTACAACCTTCACAATCAAAATCAAAAATGTCTTTATTCAATTTAAGTCCATACAGAATATTTATGAATGTCAAATATTATGTAATCTACCGCTGATTCGGAATGTCAATTTCTACCAAGAAGAATCAGCAAGAAACTCAGTAGTTACTCTTTTCAAATAATATGGTAATTACAATATTCATTCTTATACAAGTTATGATTACAGAGACCTTATGATATACAATGCTTATAATCAATATCGTTTAGATAAATCGTCAAAGAAAAATTTTGAAATGAATTATACATTAGAGGACAGGCGAAGAGATCAACATGTCCAAGAATCCTTATCATTCAAATAATCGTCTACTTTATAGTAGCCTTTCTGCATTAGGCAGTTTTTTACATGCCACTTAAACTTATGAGGAGTAAATCAATGATATTTTAAGGTAACGTATTAAACATTCTAATGCTTAATCCTACAAATGAATTTCCAGTTTTATGAAGTCTTAGATTTGGGACAGCAAGCCTATGTTTATGTCATGAAAATCTGATTTTTGCGAGTAAAGACGTGGTCGTGGTTATGAATTGTCTGAGTGTTGGGTAGCGTTTCAGTATATATAGTAGAGTAATTTATATAAGTTTTTTTATGTGATAGGTGGCAGACGAGCAGATGGATCGCCTGATGGCAAGTGATTGCCGCCCATAGACACCCGCAACACCAATGGAGTCATAAGTGCGCTGTCAACCTTTAAGCCCCTCTTTCCTCTGGATTGGGCCAGGGAGGGAAAATATCGTAGTATCGTTTTTATGGTTCTGTAGCCAAATGGCAAAAAACAGAACCCTTATAGATTCGTCATGTCTGTCCGTCTGTCCGTCCGTCCATATGTCACAGCCGCTTTTCTCCGTAACTATAAGAACTATATTATTGAAACTTGTTAAATGGACGTATTTTTTAATTTTTCCAATTTTTTTTTAATCGTAATACGGGTTACGATTTTTACACAATAATCGGAAAAAAAAAAAAATCTCTCCATACTTGAAACTGAAACTGAACATTTTTTTTTCATCAAACCTATAATACGTGTGGGGTATCTGTAAATAGGTTTATGTATAAAAATGATGTTGAGATTTTTAACATCATTTTTTTCCAAGCACAATACTTTGCGCAAGAGACGCTCCGAAAGTGGTAAATTGTGTCCCCCCCCTCTAACTTCTATAGTAAATAAATTATAAAACTAAAAAAATATATGATGTACATAATCATGAAAACTAACAACGAAAATTGGTTTGAAATAGAGTAGTTTTTTTTTAAATACGTTATAAATCGAAACCGCAATTTACTTTCCATATTATCTTCCTTGCTGCTACGGAACCCTTCCTTAGCGAGTCCGACTCGCACTTGGCCGGTTTTTTTTGAACTTGTTACCGTGATTCAGTTGGTCTAGTTTACCTGTAAAAGAATTGCGAAGGTCAGACGGAATCTTGGATTATGGTCGGAACTGGGATATACTCGCTAAGAGATGAGGACTGTTTTGATTTCTTTAAATTTATATTTATAAAGGTCAATGATTTTCTTTAAACTATGACATATCCACATAGTAAACATCAAACATTCATAAATAAAGTAAAAGTTCTTTCTGGTGTGGTACGAGTCAACGTTATCTCTTAGTTTATTTCTAGTCTCAGGAAACTGTTTTAGGTATATAGTTTTTTAAGATTTTCGCGTTGCATTATAACTAATAATGTATCAATACGTCGAGCCAAATAAGTGAGTACACAATGTTGTTTCACATAATAAATATCGTGTTAATCCCCGTATACATTGTTTTAGGTATAGTTGAAAATCGATAAGTATAATTTTCCTATATTATTTCCTGCTCGACTGGAGTGATACCACAGCTTCACAGAAAACCGGCGTGTAGCAGCACTGTGATGTGTTTCGTTGCGTGAGTAAGGGCATCGGAGGTAAAGGGCAGTAAAGGGTGTGTAAAGGTTGTCAGCTCACTTGTGACTCCACTGGTGTCGCGGGTGTCCATGGGTGGCGGCAATTCGTCTATTATAAAATAGACGATTTTTGAATTACAATAATTTAGGGACATATTAGTAACACAAAAATTGTACTATATTTTTAAGCGAATGGTGACATTTTGTAAAACATTTTTTTTTAAAAGAGTAACTGCTGAGATCTTGCTGGTGTCTTCTTGACAGAAAACTACATTCCGAATCAGTGGTAAACATGTTGACATTCATAAGTGTTCTGTATGGACCTAAATTGAATAAACAATTTTCATTTTCATTTTCATTTTCAAATTGCTTTCTATCAGGTGATCCACCTGCTCGTCTGCCACCTATCACATAAAAAAAAACTTATAAATCCCCCTTTCCTCCGGGCTTGGACCTCCGGTACCCTCATTCACGCAGCGAAAAACAGCACAGTGCTGCTTTACGCCGGTTTTCTGTAAGGCCGTGGTATCATTCCGGTCGAGCCGGCCCATGCGTAGCGTGGCTCTCCCACGGTCGATTGCCGACTCCCATAGAATAGACACGCCTCCTCATATGTACAGTCACAAGTGCGCTGCCTTTTGTTTGCAAGCTGTTAAAATCTTTTATATCCTATTTAACTTCAATCTTTCTATATAGATCCTATCGTTAAAAATACTGGGCAAGCAGGATTTGAGAATTCAGGAACATTTATTTTACATTGACATAGTATATTGGCTCGCGTAAGCAAAAGGAGAGCCGTATGCAATCCGCGCCATTTCTAGTTCCATGGAGCAATTACAAGGGACGCGATGATAAGGTCACTTCCGTTGGCACAGCCATTTTTCTTAAAATGAGTTAATTTCAAAACTTCAGGTCTCAAATTAGCAAATAATCAAGATTCAACTCTAAAACCAAGAAAAGAGGCCAAACCAACAAAACTACAATAACAAATGAAAGTTTTTAATAAAGCCCCATAATATACATTTATGGCGGATTCTGAGTCAGTTCCTCTCGTTGCTGGCTGCGCAGAAAGAATTATGACCTGGTACATCTTGCAGCGAGACGCAATAAAGTGAATTATGCACACAACTGCAACGATACTTTGTTCTTGGCCCTCGAGAACGGCATCGAAGGCAGCTGGCTTATTCACGGGGGTAGCGGGTTTTGTAACCGAATTCTCAATGTTGAGATGAATAAAATTCTTCAACAGCGAAGACCTTTGAAGTAGGGATCTGAAAAAATTAACTTCATTTAATCTACTGTTAAAGCACTGTTGGTGCTGTGCCCGATCCCTCTCAGGTCGTAACCGATTACGGCAACGGCGGCAAATCTCAACGATCAGCCACGTGCGTAGGATATATGTGCTCAAGTGTGTGCGCAAACATAAGTGCACTCTCTATTACCATCGTACCATCCATCGTACCTTTACCATCGTATTCCGATGGGACTACTAGCGTGAAACAACCGCAGAATGATTGGGCGCATGACCAACGGCTTAACGTGCTTTCCGAGGCACGGAGGTACATGACCACTGACTTCCAGACTCCGGGAAGACACTAAGATTTCTTACCGAAAACTCAAATTCAAAATTTTTGGCCCATCCAGACCCCTGGAAGGCACTAAGATTTCTTACCGAAAACTCAAATAACAAAATTTTTGGCTTAACCCGGGGATCGCACCTCTTGCGCAGCCGTCGCTTCAAATTGGACCCACCAACCACTGCGTCACCGAGGCAGTCTGAGTCTCGAGGCATGAGTGCGAGTGACGTGGGAGAGCCACGCATCGGCATAAATTGGCCGGTTTAATCGGAGTAATAGATACCACCACCTCACAGAAATACGGCGAGAAGCTGCTCTTCCGCTGTGTCCAATTGAAGGGAAGGGATATTTAGGTTGGTTGCTCATTTGTGACTCCACTGACGCTGCGGGTGTTCTTTGATTGAGGTAAGTGCTTACCATACGTCTCCTCGTCTGCAAGTTATTACATTAAAGACGATAGATCAGCTTGCAAGAAGAGGATGATAGCGATGGTAGCTTAATAGATAAGACGCGCCTTCCATGCGCGAGGTCATAATTCGAATCCGAGCATGCACCTCTGTATTTTTCAAGCCTTTGTGCATATTTATTTTCTACTACTAGCTCGGCGGTGAGGACAAACATCGTGAGGAAACCTGCACGTTTCGGATTGTTTCTAAAACGTTAAACCATGATTCAGTTGCTCTGGTTCTCCTGTTAAAGGGCTGCCAAGGTCAGACGGCAGTCGCTTCATTGTAATTACCAGACTCCCGAAATCCTGACTTTCGGACCATGGTCCAAACGTACCCTGGGCTACAAAGTGACAGCTATGGATGCAACGGAGAATCACACGCTAAGATGAAGAAGAAGAGATCAGATTGAAATATTTTTAGCCCATAGACACCCACGACACCAGTGGAGTCACAAGTGCCAAACTTTAAGCCCCCTTTCCCCCGGATTTTGGGTACATTTCGATACGCTCGCCGCCTAACCATGCCCGGCTCCCGGCACTTGTCTTCCCCCAGGACTCCTAATGCAGACTTACACCGAGCCGCAGTGTTCGTTCAATTTAAACTTTAATATGCAACCCGCTACACCGCCAAATTGGAAATAATGATCAGCACACTCAATTTCCTTCATAATTCCAGTTTCTTAGCCTTATTTTGTTAGGATGGTATCCTATTTCCGTGTTGAGGAAATAAAGTATTGAGATCATAAGATTGTTAATTGTAGGTGCGCTGATAAGATTAAAATGTTGGTCAAATGGACTGGACTGCATTATTTGATTAGGCATTAGAATTGGGGATTAAAGTATAAAATGGTCGATTTGTTTCATACTAACATTTCTTATTTTTCTAAGGAAATATTAATGGTAGTGTTTTATATTTTACAGTGCTTTATTGGACAACGTTTAGGTACTTTCGTGTCGTTTCGTGCCGTGTGGTCCCCGGCAGAGTATAATAGGCCACCCTCACTCTTACCGAGGTGTCGTAAAAGGCGACTAAGGTAAAGCTGCTGAAGAAGGAAAACTCTGCATTTATATCAAAACCCTCGCCAACCCGTCTGCTAAGCGTGGTGAGTATGGCAATTACCCCTCATTTGATTGAGGGAGGCCCGTGCCCCAACAGTGGGGACTTAAATGGGCTGATGATGATGATGTTTAGGTACTTTCAAAAAAATTTTTTCAGAAAAAATCATTGTTTATTAAAAAGTTATGAAGGCTGAAAAGTAAAAGTATAAGGCGTAAAAGGCGACTAAGGTAAAGCTGCTGGCATGATCATCAGCACCCAAAGAAGGAAAACTCTGCATTTATATCAAAACCCTCGCCAACCTGACTGTCAAACGTGGTGAGTAAGGCAATTACCCCTCATGTGATTGAGGGAGGCCCGTGCCCCAGCAATGGGGACTTAAATGGGCTGATGATGATGATGAGCTACCATCGCGCTTGTAGGCTATATTGATGTAACTACCGTCGGCTCTCGACGAAGCAAGCACATAAAAAAAGTCCGTCTTCTTACCACAGACTCCGATAATATAGCATAGTAGTAGTTTAGAGCAGTCAACTGGTTAGCGAAACCAGGAGACTGCACTGTGGATTTGAATCCCATCCGAGAGGACAGTCCAAGATTTTTTTTAAGTGCATTATGTACTGCAAAACTTTGCTAAGTATAGTTACTGCAGCAGTACGCAATGAAACGTAGTGTTTTAAGCTCTCCTATTTTTTTTTATTATAATAGCCAGATATTATGCCTCAATATCACCTGATGTAAGTGATGACGTGTGGTCCCCAGCAGAGTAGAATAGGCCACCCTCACTCTTACCGAGGTGTCGTAAAAGGCGACCAAGGTAAAGCTGCTGGCATGATCATCAGCACCCAGAGAAGGAAAACTCTGCATTTATATCAAAACCCTCGCCAACCTGACTGTCAAACGTGGTGAGTAAGGCAATTACCCCTCATGTGATTGAGGGAGGCCCGTGCCCCAGCAGTGGGGACTTAAATGAGCTGACGATGAAGTGATGACGTGGCCGAGGATGGATCATGTCTGTCTAGTAGCAGCCTATTCACTCTATTCTTGAACATATCATATCATATCGTTCATATCATACCATATCGTTTAGGTAACCCATCTCGTATGCTTAGATGATTCAAGGTTAGGGGAGACTGGTAATTACAATGAAGCAACTGCCGTCTGACCTTAACAACCCTTTAAGAAGGGAATTTGACTAACTGAATCATGGTTGCACGCTTCAGAAACTAACCGAAACGAGCAGTTAGTGGTGTTTTTAAACATAGTTACCTATGTTTCTAATTCGCAATGGCAACTTGCAAAATTTTACTGCCAGGTCTCAGAATAAGCCTGCACAGTAGCTACAAATGAACAGTGAAGAGCAATACAGTAATCCGTAGCGAAGCCGGATTGGTAATACCTCTGTAAGTCTGAGCTGGACAAGAGTACCTTTGTGGCTTCCGCCAGGTACTGCTATTGTCGATGTCGAACGGACTCCTAGTTTTTGCGACTTTATGATGACTCCGTAGAGTTCAAAATATATTTTTTTATAACTGAAGAATGGCATGGTATGGTGGACGGTACCTTGAGTTTTCGAGTGAAAATGGCACGTAGACGTATCACCTGATGGTTGCCACGTCAAGACTATGAATTTTATGTTAAAATTAATTAAGAGTGCAGAAATGCTTATACTGTTCTTTTTTTTTTATTTATTAATTATGGCTGCTACTGTGTTGCCCACAGCGATCACTTATATAACTCTGCCAATGTCGAGCGATTAAAGAGACACGTTTTAATGAGAAATTGACCGGTGTTAGGATATTTTACTCATTCTGATTTTTATTTTTTAATTGAGGGTTACACCACCTAAAACAAAATAATAAAACGTATACAAACAAACAAACACATATACAGCACAACATTAGAGGGAGATTCGGTTTACTGTTCTTTTAATTTAATTTATTAGCGTCCAATTCAACCAATCTATGGTATAGCGCTGTCATTCTATACAGATCTGACGTTTGATCATAGATTTATTCACGGATGAACATTGGTCGATTTGGGCCTTATAAAATTGCCAGGGGGAAGAAGTATGTTTTTTTTTATTATGAACTGTAGGCTAACGCTTGACCACAATCTCACCTGATGATCTTTATTTAATTGGCTTCTTTCATTGCTATCTTTGCGCGAGGTAGCATCTAATTAAACAAAAAAAACCGTGAAATTGCAAAAACTGCAGAACCATAATCTTTTTTTTTGTGTGAGATTCTATCAATAGTAACTGATTTATTAAATAAATTTATGTCGCATTCTGTTGATTTGGACGCAGATTTATATATTCATTTTTATTGATTAAAGGAACTCTTGCCAACATTTTTTTTTTTTTGGTCTATAAGCCAACGCTTGACCACAATCGCACCTGATGAAAAGCGACGATGAGGTCTAGGATGATACGCGTTTGCCTAAAAGATGCCTGTTCACTCTTGACTTAAAGATGCCCAGATTATAGTGGTCAGGAAAAACAGATCTCGGTAGAAAGTTCCATTCCTTAGCCGTCCGCATTATAAATGTGGAAGCAAATCGCTTCGTGCGGATAAGGGGTATTTCTACCACATATGGATGAAAACACTCGCCGCGCCTTGTCGTCCGATGATGGAATGGGCTGGGGGGGATCAAATTATGTAGAACCTCCGCACACTCCCCGAAATGAATCCGGTAGAAGACCGAGAGGCATGCCACTCGTTGACGGTGGTCCAGGCTCTGCAGGCCAGCTTCGGAGAGTGTGTCATCATCGATGAGCTTCTTCGCACGTCGCTCTATTGAGTCCAGGGCGTCTAACTGATACCGGGCAGATCCGTCCCAGAGGTGACAGCAGTACTCCAAGCAGGAGCGAACCTGAGCTCGATATAAACTTAAAAGCTGCTTGGGCTTAAAGTACCGCTTGACTTTCCAAAGAATGCCTAGTTTTTTAGCTGCAGTTTTGGCTATGGACTCAATGTAACGACCAAAATTAAGGCTAGCCGACAGATCCAAGCCCAATAGCTCGAGATGGTCAGTCACTGGCACGGAAACATTTCGGAAAGTAGGAGTCAGATGAAATTTTCGCCGAAAAAAGGCAGGCCTGTGTTTTGGCGGGGTTGAACCCAACCACATGAAACCTTATGAAACGACGATTAAGAATTTAATGCTTGAAGAGTTGAAATGCTATACTTAGTGTCAAGTGTGAAAGTACTTAATATTTGTCAAAAAACTGACACCGAGTGAGAGCAAAGTTGAGCACAGCGAGCCAAACGATCGTTCAAGGCTCGTGAATCAGTTCACACTACACGAGTTTTGGCTGGGCGTTACATGTTAACCTAGATGTCTATGTATTATACTTTTTATAAATGTCTTATTAAAAGAACACGAATTTGGGCAAAGAGTTCCGTTCCAGTGTAATCACGTTCAATCAGGATATTTTTATTTTTCCAGCTTTTAAAACTCCTATATCCCAATTCAAACATTCATCACACAACTTCAAACCACCAACTTTTAAAACAACGGAAGTTTTGATAGTGATAGTGAAAAATATCTTCAAGAAAATAAAAATGTATCGCGCAACAAGAAAAGTTGGCCGGCAAAATATTTTGTAAACTTAAGTTTGGACTTTGCAAAGAGTGCTGTACAACGGCTTGATAATATAAATTTTCTATTCGCGGACGCAAAATGATTGCAAATAGAGAATAAATAGGCTGCAACACGAGTTTTGTGTGCAACAGAGTGGTTATTGGCAGTTAGCTTCAAAACATACGGATGGGTATTTTGATCGCACACTCATTGTACCGCTTCAATTTTTGTTCTTAGTCGGTACACTCTTGCCAACTTGGTCGTGGTCATCATTTTGAGTCCTGCTGAGTCAGATGATCCTTGAGATTCATCGCAGACTGCAGCTTTCCGGGTACACTCAAGAACAGAGTACCTACTTAGTTGCAGCCTTGATCTGGTTTGTCTATCTCATTGGTGATCTACCACGTGGCCTTGTGCCCTCATCTTTTTCCTGTTCTACGAGACGCTATACGGAGCCACTGCTACGTCGAGATACATGTCCGAAGATGGTCAAAGCTCGTGACTGCACCGTGGTTGATTGGCGCTGTCTGACTGCTTAAAAAAAGTAAAAGAAGCGCTAGTAGCACAGTGGATAAGAATTCATCTTCTATATGCAGGGACGTGGTTCGAATCGGAGTATGCAATTCTGGATTTTTCAATTCTGCACATTTCTACCAATTAGCTGTGAGGTAAACCATTGTCAGGAAACCTGCACGTCACGGACAGTTTCTCAGAATTGTGGATACCTACAATATTAGAGATGATTTTGAACGTGTGATGATGCTCCTTGATCGATTTTAGCCACAACGACTGCATCATCATTGAATAGCCCTAACCTACGCTCTCATCTGATCTGTTAACTTTGTGCAATAAAGTCTGTCTATCTTTCTATCTCATATGGCTGAAACAGCCAATCTTATTTTGCGCAGGCACATGAAGAGCTTTTTAGGACTTCATTAACAGTATTCTAAGCTATGGTTGCTGGTTGTTTAGGCTTTAAATTTTCTTGGCATCAAGGTATGTTCTGAGTGCTTCCTCGAATTCTTGCAGTAACCATTTCTATTTCAGTCAACGAGCATGTCGTGTCTGTGAAACCATGGACCGTCTGAATGTGTAACCGTAATCCAGTTGGTCTGGTTCCCCTGTCTAAACTCTGTAAAGTATAGCTTGATAGAATGATAGCTGTCGCTTGATCTTTATTTTAGTAGACATAAGGTTTATAATTTATACCAAGTTTGATTCCATACAATTTTATTACTATAGACCTAAAGTAGTGCTTTGCACCGGAGACAAATTTTATCTCCGGTTTTTCTAAAAAGCCGGAGAGTCTCCGGAGAAATTTTCTTTTTGTGTCGTTTTATAATTTATGATTATAAAAGGGCTGGCATTCGTTAATACCACACGAATGACATTATAAGTTCAAAAAACATAGCATGTTCGCTGCTAAGGGTATTAGCGAGCTACTTCTATCGTTATTATGCAACTTGTTGCCGAAAACTGAAAACACTCTCTCAGAGTGAACTGATGTGGCAAAAAGTCAGCCCTGTAAAAACCGGTTTTATACCGATTTTTAGAGAACCGGAGCAAAGCACTAATATAATGGTCATTTTTCTGAAACACCATTGGCTGCCATTCTAATCAAGACACATTTTACGGACTATAAGGGTTGCGTAGTCAGATGGCATACGCTTCATGGTAATTACCATATTTCCCGAATTTTGGACCTCGGGCTTTGAGGTTACAACTTTGGGCGCAAACTTTTTTTTCTGTTAGTATATTATTGATATCAATAAAAAATACCCCCTTGTTTGCGTCACTATCCAGCCCCGTATGCACCCAGCTCTATCGCTATTTAGTTGCCATTCGCGCCACGGGCCGTCCATAAAACGGCGCTAGTATCGCAGGTGGCGCAGCCGATATGTTTACAACATTATGGATGCGCAGCTATCACAGCGGCGAATTTCTCTATGGTTTGTGTATTTTTTGGATATATTTGAAACGTTACGGATACGAATAATTCTATTTGTATAACGTAGTATATGAATAAGTTCCAGTCCCTCTGGTGTGGCTGATGTCCATGGGCAGCGGTGATCACCAACCATCAGGTAAATCGATTGCTCGTTTGCTTACTTTTCTCATAAAAAAAGTTGAGATATTACAATGAAGTCCTTTATGTTTTGCCTTTGCAAGCATACAAATATTAGGCATGTATTACAATGATATAAAATTTAAAAAACGAAAATCAAAATGATTAATAACATAGCATGTCAACTTTAAAATCTTAATTTACCTAAATTAAATCTTACAAGTTTTTGTCAGTCAAGAGATCGTTAATAGAATAGTTACATTTATCAATTATTGAATTATGCTTAGTCCTTTTAAATAATTTTCCATGCATATTCTTTTAGTATAATGGTATTTTGTTAAAAATTGTGGATGCCATCCTTAACATATTCTTTTTTAATAATGTTATTAAACATTGTACGCGTGTTGTGTACATGCTGTGTTCGAGACGTCATACGAACTATATTCTTTTAGAGAGTAAAACAATACAATGTAGTAAAAACCTATACAGTCACGCTCAGAAGCTTTTTTCTATGTAATGGGTGGCAGACGAGAAGACGATTTTCCTGGTGGTAAGCGATTGCCAGCTACACGCCTGCAACACCAAAGGAGTCAAAAGTGCGCTGCCTACTTTCAGATTGCCCTTCCTCGCGATATCTCCACTCACAGGGCGAAACACAGTAGTCGCTACTTCATGGTATTCCTTAGTATCACTCCGGTCGAGACGCCCCATTAATGTCGAAACGTAGCTCTATCATGATCGAAAGCTGTCACTTCTCCTTACCTTCACTTTAATCTATCCTAAATATTATTACAAATTATCTTGCAAACAGCAGACTACGTCCATCCACAAGTGAACCAAGCCCCATTTCATGCAACGTTACAGATTTCTATCTCTGATTTTCCTATTCCAGCGACTGTCAGAAATCTTCCTTAGGTCAGCAGTAGCGGCCCAATATACAACGTATTCCGTTTGATATCCTATAGTTTTTAGGTTAGTACGTATCTATTTGAATCTATACAAGTGAAAGCTGACTGACTTACTGGTCTATCAACGGAGGGCCTAAACTTTAAGGTCAGAAACTTGAAATTTTGCACAGCTTAAAGCATTACGAAAGGAGTTTTCAAATTCTCCCCCTATTTTTGCGTTGGGGGAATGCCGCCGGCCCGATGTTTAATTGGCCGACGTCGCCACCTTTCGGCGGCGTCTTAGGCGTACCCGTCTGCCGGGGGGCGGACGGGTTATGTCGGCCTCCAGTAAAACTGAAAGCCTACTGACTAAAATCCCAACGACGCTCCCTTTTCGCCAGAGTGGGAGGAGACATGTGTACTAGTTCATGAACTCAGATTACACGTTCCTTCCCAGGCGTAAGGGGCTAAAAAGGGGGCGCAAAGTTACTATAAAAAATAGTCTTTGTTTTTTTTATTGGTATAATTACATACCACAGACTCTAGGTCCGTGCCTTTTTTGCTGGGTACATAGTTTGTTTGCTGATCTCAAATTATAAATAATGTTGAATAATGCACTTAAAAAAATTTCGACAGTCTTCGGGTGGGACTGGATATTATGAAACTATCGTCTGCTCACGGAAAAGCAAAAAACACTTACAACATTCGTCTGACATACCAAGGTCTCCAGTAGCTTCGTCGATAAAGCAGTTGCCCGGTTAGCAAAATATCGTAGATTCGAGTCCCACCCGAAGACTGTCGAAAAATTTGTAAGTGCATTATTTACTTAAGAATAAATTGCAAAAGATTGCTATAACCAAAAACTTCAGACAAGTAGTAAGCAAGTGCGCTGCCAACCTTTAAACCCCCTTTCCATGGATTGGGCCTCCAGTACCCTCACTCACGCAGCGAAACACAGCACAGCCTGTACATACGGTTCAGTATCTTTCTTACTCCTCCACATTAATGCAGCCGGGAAGGGCAGAAAGGCCAAAAAAGGCCACCAATTACGTCGTTATCTCCAGCTTTAACTGAATAAAACTCGGCGTCGTTTCATCATTTTCGCGCTGGTAACTTTTAGTTAGTTTTTGCGCAAACTTCTGATTTATGGATGCCGGGGGCATCTCACCGCGACTCTAATAAAGGAATTGGAGAAAAAAGGTCACGCGAATTATGTTTTCGGCGACTCCGTGTTTAAGACGGATGTGTCTTTGTGTCAGTTCATGTTGAGGGAATGGAGTTGAGAACTGCCTTTTTAAAAATAGAAAGTAAAATAAAAACAGTAAAATGCATCTCTTTGCGTTATAAAATTGTTAACTAAGAATAAATTTACATTGAAAAAAAAACCAGTAAAATATTAAAATGATTTGAAAAATTTGCACGCACTGACTAGAATTTTAACCTACAACCTCCGGCTTATCAGCCCCACTGCATCTAGTTGGGCATGATTAACGGGGCAGACAATTTGTACAAATTGTCTATTTTTTACACCTAAGTTTTAAGGCTATTAAAATTTCGGGTGCTGATATCTTTTAGACCAACACACACACACACACACACAAACACACACACACACACACACACACACACACACACACACACACACACACACACACACACACACACACACACGCGCGCACACACGCGCACACGCATACGCATACGCTCACGCATACGCTCACGCATACGCACACACACACACAGAGAGAGACAGACAGAGAGAGAGGGAGACTATGACTGTTAAAAATGAATAAAATTTTCTTATTGCTTATTAATTTTCATAACTTTTATTATCATTATTTCTAGTAATCATTTCAAAACACTTAATTCTGTCCAGTTCAATGAACTGTTTGGTTAGAATGTGCGTATTGGCAACTTTCGCTGCGTCAGTGCGCCGCCACAACCGTGACGATTCGTAAAGAAGCCAATCGTAAATCGCGAGGCTAACAAAACGACCGAAACATGTACGAAACACGCGACATATAATTTCGAATATTTTGTTCTTACGCCGCTTAAAGCCTAATTCTAATTTCAAAGTTTTTTTGGTGCTCCACTTACCGACATGTCATGGTACTATGAATATGCAACCACATATTTTTTAGGCATGACAAAAGTTTCTTCTTCTTTGGATGCGTCTCCAGTCTTGAAAATCGGCTGCCAGTTTCTTGAACTTCTCTCTATCTTTTGCGAGACGTAAGAGTTCTTCCACGCTGGTGATTCCGGTCCGTTCCCGTATGTCTCGCAACCATGATATTTTCCTCCAAAAAAGCAAAAAGCTTACGTGTCGTAATTTTGTAGGGGTTTTAAAGGAAACCTTGTCTTGATCTAATTATTTATAAAATAAGTAATTGATTTCATCATCATCATCAGCCCGGTAGTACCCACTGCTGAGTAAATACTCAGCAGTGGGTACTTCGCGCAAAGGAAATGAGGCCTATGCTTCCTTCCCTTTACGCTAATGTACTCTTGCGACCCTTGGAAGAGGGGAGGGGGCTAGTGATGAGGATCTAAGGAGTCCTGCGGGTGCTCGAGCTTTGGTGGCGAAGTCCTGGTCTTCTAACACGTATAGTGAAAGAACCAACTCTACCACTTATAGCTGAGGTATTCCCTTTGATTAGTGGTGGATGACCGCCGCAGGTGTCTTGAGGGCTGGTCTTCCAGATTCCTCAGCAAGTGTCTTCACCTCTGGCTCGGGCTAAGAGGTTTTCGTCAAGTGACGTGATTTACGTAATAAAACCACGCCGCTTAACCTCACTTTTTCGAGCACGTGGTGGTTTTTTTTGTATATAAATATTTCACAACATCACATACATTGGTCTGACTCCGAGATAAGTAGCTCAACCACCTGTGTTACGGATATCAGAATCAACAGCGGAATTACAAATATATACATATAATACTTTTCTTTTGTAAATACATACTTATAATACATACAAACACCCAGACCAATACAAACAGACATTTTCATACACACAAATGTTTGTACTGTGCGGGGATCGAACCCGCAACCCTTGGACCAAAGGCAGCGTTCACTACCACTGTTTCAAACGGGTCGTCAAAACAGTCAAAACAATTAAAGGTTAAATATGGAAACTTAATGAGGCTGTAACTCCGGCGTCCCTTGTCCGATTGAGAAGCTGCTTGGACCAGAAGATGGGGCTTGGCGCCCCCCTTACGGGGGTATAACACTCACAAAAATTTATTCTGAGACATGAGACGGAGTGTTAACCAGTGCCAACTTTGGAGCCGGACTGAAGACGACTGCACTGGAATTATTTGCCACATATGATATTCCAGTGCAACCGCACACTCCTTTTTCACTTAAGACTAAAATTAACACATAACTATTTTTCCAACGTACTTTACTATTTTTCCCAAATTTTTCGCGCGAGGCGATAAGGTGTTAGTGTCGAAGAAAGAGTAGTATTGCTCGGATCCATGGTAGTCCCCACAATTTGGGTGATGTCATCGACCCATCGTGACCCTGGACGACCTGGATTTCATCTGCCGGTCCTAGGACACTATTCGGTCAGGATTTTACTCCACCTGCCATCACCGTGCCTAAGTGTAATTAATTTACTTCTTTATAAATATGATAGATGTTAAAAAAAAAAATCAGCATATGTCGACGAATCCGTTTTCCGATAGCAACAATATCTCCAGTTTTATTAGGCACACTGTATCGCGAAAACAGGTACTTTTCTAAACTGCATTCAAATATATTAGTGCACTCGCTTTGATACCAAAGCCTGATAAAATGGAACATTGGAAAAACCATTGCGGGGATTAATTTCGTTTTGTGGGGCTCTGCCTAAAACAACCGCTTGCTTTGACGGCTTAATGGGATTGTTCGAGTGGCATCTACGGTTTCTCTGAAAGATATTTTAGGGTGATGCCAGACTAATCT
This sequence comes from Marasmia exigua, assembly GCA_019059595.1. NCBI lineage: Eukaryota > Metazoa > Arthropoda > Insecta > Lepidoptera > Crambidae > Marasmia > Marasmia exigua. The sequence goes on from CM032466.1 coordinate 19,079,442, forward strand.
ATTGGAAATCGATGCATAGAATAGTTAAATCGACCACGCCGATTGATTGTCCATCGATGACTCTATGACGACGCAGCAAGGGTTGTGAGTTGACGTATTTAAAACACATACTTTACGTAGCATTGTAGGGAACAGCTGTAGGGCACAGAGGGGTAAAAACAACTGAACATAAGTGAACATTTACCATTGCTAAAAATCAAGTGATTTGTCTGATCGTCTGCCACCTCTCACATAAAAATTTAATTATATAGACTTCTGTACATAACAGCGGACTCTACGGACTACGGAAGCGACTCTTACGAAAACAGAACACTAGAATTTAACTATATCAATAGCCAAAAAGGTTATGTAGATATAGGTCGCTGAATCTGCCGTCTTTTAACTAGAACAACACTAACTCTCAAATGGTCCATCCTTGCTCTTTATGTCTTATCAACGTGACTATATGACGTATAATTTTAAAGATATAAAAACACTACGGAGTACGTTACTTGACTCAAAAGTATCTAGGTATAATACCATACTTCTTAGCTTGGAATAAGTAAAAATGCCTTAGCCTCTAAATTCAGCTAGTATTTTAAATATTTAATTTACTAACACAACTTTATTTCATTAATAATTCACACGATTTGCACATTTTTTGCGTTTTTCTCCGCAATTGCTTTTTGGGACCCCAAAGAGCAATTTCGGATGGTTTGTATTAAAGGACGGCAGTCATTGTAAAATTACCCAAATATTGATTATAAAAGGACTCGAGCTAAAGAAATCCACAAACGTCCTAAATTCAAAGTAAACACACTCCATAGCAGAAGTCCTGCTCGGTTTTATACCCTCGCTTCGGCTCTGAATATTTTAGCACGCCTTACAGAATACCTGCAGAATTCACCGTGGCCCAGTGATGGGACACGGACAATTCGAGTCATTAACTCCGACTAGTGACAATCACAGTTTAAAGAAACAAGCCGACCCGTTCTTGAATCCATTTCTTCTAGAGTAGTTGATTTTCATTGGCGGTTGTGATCTCTTACGATCAGGCGACCCTTTTTGCCTTCCATTCTCTGAACCTTCTTCTTCTAAGAGCAAGCCTCAAATCAATAAAACAGGTGACATACATATGTTTGACTCTTTGTATTAATTAGCCTACCTTTTACAATACCCGAAGAGTTTGTAGCGGTCTAACGATGAGCCTGGGATGAACCCTGCTACAAAACCAAAAACAAATTATTCAATGGTTCTCGGCTTAGATGTGTTTAGGTTCATTGATCTCGTTAAAGAACTTATTCGGTCTTCTTCATCGTCAGCCCATTTAAGTCCCCACTGCTGGGGCATGGGCCTCCCTCAATCACATGAGGGGTAATTGCCATACTCACCACGCTTGGCAGACGGGTTGGCGAGGGTTTTGCTATAGATGCAGAGTTTTCCTTCTCTGGGTGCTGATGATCATGCCAGCATCTTTACCTTAGTCGCCTTTTACGACACCTCGGTAAGAGTGAAGGTGGCCTATTCTACTCTGCCGGGGACCACACGGCTTCGGTCTTCTTACCATTATTGATTCTACTATTCAATGGGCAATTACATATCCTATGTTAACGTGGTAGTTTGTGCCCAGATTGTGGCTGGGCGTGGCCGGGCGGTGTAGTCACTGTTGAATGCACTGAGTTTAACTTTCTCCTTGTCTTTTTTTTTTTATTCCATTTTTAGTTTAGGGACTTTAACCTTGTGTTATGTCAGTCCCATCGTAACCTAAACATTATTATTACAATTTATAAGATATATATAACTACGTTACATGATATATTTATATTAAATAGACACTATATATGTACATAGTTCAATCATCGATGAAGAACCATCTCACACACTAGTTTAGCCGCGTCTGACGCAGGTTCAGCTAAAATAGATTGGAATACCCCTAAGTCAAAGTGTTTAAGATGCAAGTTGTTCATCAGTGATCGACGCTGTGTTTCATTTTTGACACACTCCATCAACAAGTGTTGCACATCTTCCACTTTATTACAGACATCACAATTTGGGGAGTCAGATTTTTTCATCAGATGTGCAAACTTGTTAGATGGAATGTGACCAGACCTTAATCTATGCAGTAATACAATGCATTTTCTATTTAAGCTTACATTTGCATTGTCCTTTTTATGTTGGATGCAAACGGCACATAGTACAATTTTATTACTAATTACGAATATTTTGCTAAAAGTAAATAAACATTGCGATTGTGACTGAAAAAATACAGCGTTCATAGACATTTTTTTTTCTCTCTCTGTTTTTTCTTTTTGCTTGGAAGGTGACGTCCATAGACAGCTGACGGCACCTCCACACGATCGGTCACATCCCGTTAGCGATGCACACTCGGCGCGCGGTCTGCCATCACCAAGGCAGAAGGCTATCACTGTATTATATGTATAGAAAATTACTACTGCTTTTTTGTATCCTCGTTCTTTTTGTCTTTTCTTTTTGTTATCTTTGATTATTTCTCACATTACTTTCAAATCTAAATTGATTTCGCCAGTCACTCAAGGTCCAAACTGAAAACCAACGCGGCAGCGGCGGCAAACCGCTGCAGCACATGCTGAGCTTGGACCTTGTTGACCACTTCACTTTGTACCTTTTCTTCTTCCTTGATCACTAGTTTATTTATTAACTTTTTTTTTGTTTTTGTTTAACATTTTTTCCTATGTCTTACTGTGCAATCTCCTTATGCTTATGTTATGTGTCCCGTCTATGTAAATCTTTTATGCGGTCAATAAATGTTTACTTACTTACTTACAATGGATAACGTTGTTATGATTATTATTATTATCATGCCCCTTCCAGCTCTTGTATCGTTCGCCTTCGGACGTAAGCTTCCATGACTAATTGACTATCTGTCGCTACTAGCGGGTTTCCCAATGTGTCGTAGACCTATCATTTCGGTAGGCGACCTCTATTGGTTTTTTCTCTTACCCAAAAGCATGAATTCACTTTCTCCTCATTCGACCTTTTTATTCGTACGCAGTTTTTTTTCGAATCCTAGGTTGAAACCCAGGACATCACTACCGCGGTTTACGAACACGACGGATGGGAAATAGTTTTATGTGTGAATTTTATGAGAATTTCAATGCGGGGGCGGCACGTTGGATGATTTTAGTGCTGGTTTTTCGTCCGCAAATGTGAAGCTATGTAATAACTGCAAGTGAACGTAGTCTAGTAGTAGGTCTAAAAAATAAAGATAAATATGAGAAAAAAACATACATCAGACGCACACATGTTTTTTTTTATGTGGTTGAAAGCAGAGAGGATTAATTACCTGATGGTACCTAAGCAATTGCCCTGAGGGATGATAGTTTAGTGATTCAGAACAAGCCTTCTATAAAAGGGGTCGTGGTTCAAATTCGAGCATGCACTTTTGAATCTTTCAAATCTATGTGCGTATTTCTACCATTACCTCAGCTGTGAGATAAAACATCGCTCCTAACGATGGTTTTGATGGTCACGACCTGCGTTTTGAACAATTTTTGAAACGTTTCAGTTGGTCTGGTTCTCCTGTAAAAGGGTTGCAAAGGTCAGGTGGCAGTCGTTTCATTACCAGACTCCCCAAATTCTGAATTATGGACCAAGAGTACCCCAGGGTCTAGAGCGACAGCTTCGACTGTAAATGGGAATTACACGCCAAGATGAGGACCTACGCGATTGCCAGTAACTAACTGTTATACCAGTACCAACCTTCTTCATGTGATAGAAGACAGACGAATTGATAGGTTCTTTGATATTAACATCTATTATACCGGAGAAGTCCCAGGTATGCCGCTGGCCTTTTAAAAAAATCGCTGATATGGTGTCATCTCAATTTCTCTAATCTACGATGGGCTTGTCAACCTTCGGTGGAATCACAGCGGCCGCACGCCTTGGTTATTCATCCACCACACACGCGGCCGGCCCATAACTAAGCTGGGTCGAGCCCCATAACTTGCGGGGGGAACCGCGCATTGAATATTTAACCTGACACGTGCGGAGGACGCGTGCACACTGGTAATGTTAGCGGGTTTTGGGGTACTTGAGTGCTGGTTTTAAAAGATTTTATAATAAAAATATATATTTTTTATATGATAGGTGGCAGACGAGCAGACGTATCGTTGATGGTAAGCGATCGTAACGAGCTTTTAGTGGGGGTACAAGACCGCAAACTTCCAGATTCCGAGCTAACACTAAGAATTTCTTACCGAAAACTTAGGTAAACATTTTGGCCTGACCCGGGAGTCGAAACCGGGACCTCTAACGCAGCCCTCGGTTTAAAGTGACCCACTGACCACTGCGCTACCGAGGCAGTGTAATCAAATCTACGGTCATTTTACGTACGTTTTTAGTGTCAAAAAACGAGATACTAAAAGGCAGGAAGGAAGTGTAAAATAATATTTTATAAACTTTATACACCTCAAATAACATTTTACAACAGTACATTCGCCGAAGTCGGCGCCCAATACTATCTTGTAATTTAATACAACATTCAGTTATTCAACAGAGATTAGGCGCCGACTTCGGTAAAAATATTTTCTCGAATGTACGGTTATAAAATGTTATTATGGGGTGTATAATGTGTAAAAAAATATTGTTTTACACTTTTTAGATCGTGCTTATTGCAGGCGGTTTTTTTACAGATTTTTTTTTTAAATTACTACTGCTGGCAGGCGGATTGAGGTCACTGTTTCGGAAAGACGCTTTACTAGCGCGATGTAAAAATGCATAGTGACATAGCGAAAACCACTGAACTGTTTTTCCCATACTAAGGAAAAAAAATGTGAAATGACCCTGATGTTCATGGACGCAGGTGATTACTTACCATAAGTTGTGCAGTCTGCTGATTTGTTCGCAAATAAGAAAATAATAGAAGCTCAGTGGATAAGTATGCGCCTAACATACGGGGGTCGTGGTTCGAATCCGAGCACTTCTGGATTTTTCAAATATAATGTACATCTAACATTACTACTGTCTAAGGGTAACGAAGTTCAGATGGCAGATGAGAGATGCTTGATTGTCATTACCAGAATTTCCGAATCTTGGATCATAATCCAAGCGGTTTGAAGCGACATCTTTGGACGCTTCTGGGAATTACAAGCTAAGATGAAGAAGAAGACCTTCACTGATTTTATTTTACCTAAAAACTCCGAAATTAAATCGTAATATTTTTGTGTCATTCATCAAGTTTCAAGAACAGCACTAAATTAAGTTTTTACTTAATTTTATCCCCAGAAATCGTTTGAACCTCATAATTTTCCGGGGAAAGGTAATGATCCCGAAAAAGGACGATATATTAATACCGCACGATTTTAATGAAATTAAAAATGTTGTAAGCAGATTTATAAATACTGGCTGATTCCAACAACAAAGTAATTGTATAATACTAGTGGCCCGCCCTCGCTTCGTTTTGTCAAAGTCAAAGTATTTATTGCCTTCATGAATGTTATACAAGATCTTATAAAACGCGAAATGGACCTATTTATTTTACTTATGAATTTATATATGAATTACTTCACACTTCTTATCGACATTTGTTCCACTTTAAACACACATATGGCGCAAGGTGTCGATTACATTGCGCAAGAGCTTCATGTTTTCGGATTACCTATCAGCGTTGCCGCTGTCCTTAGGTATTTACCTCTTTATTGATAGTATAGAAGCAAAGATAATCTATACAGATTACTATGGGAGATCGATAAGTGGATGAACTTCTAGACTTCTAGACTTTATCCCAAATTTCAAATATATGGGCGTATTTCTATCATTCGCTCGGCGGTGAGAAGGATCACATCGTAGGAAAACCTTTTTTTATGAACTATAGGCCAACGCTTGACCACAATCTTACCTGAAGGAAAGTGACGATGAGGTATAGGATGTAACGCGTTCGCCTAGAAGATGCCTCTTCACTCTTGCCTTAAAGATGTCTAGACTGTAGTGGTCCGGCAAAACAGACATTGGCAATGGATTAATGGTTTGGTTAAAATAATGGTTCTGAATCTATAAACATCAAAATAAGTTAGTTTTACCGTGGGAGAGCCAAGCTTTGGCATGAATGGGCCAGCTTGACCGGAGTGATACCACGGCCTCACAGAAAACCGGCGTGAAGCAGCACTGTGCTGTGTTTCGCTGCGTGAGGGTACCGGAGGTGTAATCTGCGGGACAGGGGGGGTTTAAAGGTTGGCAGCGCACTTGTGACTCCACTGGTGTTGCGGGTGTCCATGGGCGGCGGTAATTGCTTACTATCAGGTGATCCGTCTGTTCGTCTGCCTACCTATTACATAAAAAAAAACATGATTCAGTTGGTCTGGTTCTCCTTTTAAAGGGTTGCGAAGGTCGGACGCTTCATTGATCCTGAAGCACGGTCCAAGCGTAGTCTGCGTAGAAAACCGTACAGACATCATTACCAATTTCATCTACAGACATATAATGAGAAGAGTCTTTGAAGAGTACGTATAACCAAATGAGTGATAAGTATGAATCTTAGTGGGTGGAGGAACAGAGATGGACGGATTGTGTGAAGAATGAAAGACGTAGTTGAAAAGGAAATGGATGAATTGATGGCGATGACAAATGACAGGGGCGAATCGAAGAAGAAAACATATTGCCTAACCTAAGAACAGGGCAGTTACAGTCCTTGTACAATTCTTATCTTGCCTTTTTATATAAGAAAATATCGTTAAAAAGAAACCCCAGTGTGAACGCCGTGATAGCTTTACATACTTTGATCAAAACTTGGTAACCTGCCTACTCCCTGCAGGACCGGTATCTTTTTAGAACCGCACAGAATTAGATTTACTCGTCCATGTTTGCTGTTTTATCAAAATTTACGGCCAAAATGGCATTGCGGGACATTCTGGACCATAGAGAAGGCGTAGAGGCAGTAATAACTGTAGGTTTGTCGTGTTTATGGTTCCTTTGTCGAGTAAATGTCACTTTGTTTTTGTGTTACGGGTTCTAGTACAAACACAAAGATAAGCCATTCTCTACTTTTGTATTATCGACCTGAAATTATGAAGGATGATAAAACAAACATATATCCATTTATTTTTTGCTGCGTCTCTAAAATTTAAACTACCTATCATTTTACGGAAACACCTTTAATAAACGCCCTGTTAGTCAAATAGTCTAAGTACCGGGCCGTGATCTCGGAGTCCTGGGTTCGATTCCCGGTTTCGAAAAAAAATATGTTTCGATTTTTTCTAACATTGCTCGGTTTTGTGATCACCAAGCAAGCGTGGTGATTAAGCCTAATCCCATCATAGTAGCGATAACTTGATTTCTATGATGGAGGCCTTTACCCTGCAGTGGGACAGTATATAGGCTGATACTTTACTTTTACTTTACTACCTATACTGAAGTATTTTGTGAATCAGAATGGGTATTATTAAGGTGTCTTGTGTGCAATTAAAAGCATCTGCTACGAATTAGGAGTACTTCGATGTTTATTGGTGGATCACTTACCTATTTAAGCCGAAGCGTTGCTCTCAAGGTAGTTCTTTCGTTTTTTTAGCCGGAAGATGCATATAGTCAACAGCAGAAGTAGCTGCACATATTTCGCAGTTTGTAGTTCTTATTCCGTGGAGCGTAAGAGCGAGCATTGTGCATCAACTTTTGCTGTTGACTGTATTACTGGGCGTGGAAGATTCCACGGATGTCTAAACCGATCATAATCAACACCTACCATTTAAATTAATAGTACATTTACACACCCCAACTTTGTATAGGGATATTGCAAAAATGATCATTTTAACATTTTATCTATTGTTGTGTGACATACCTCTTTTTTATTTTTTATGTTTTATAAGGTTTTTATTTTTTTATTTGGGGCCATCAACTTATCCCTTAATAGAGTGGCCCGCCTGGAACGATTGATGTTTTCCCGTAGGAATTAATGTTTAATCGAAGTAACTACCGATCTTCTAAATAGAAGATAATATATAGATACTTTTTATTGTACAATATACAAAACTTAAAAGCTAGGTATACAGAAATACAATTTACAATTTAAGCGGTCTTGTCGCTGGGAGTGATCTCTACCAGACAACCTTCAGGTAAAGGATAATGTATCATGTGTAATTTTTGTAGTTTTTAGATCGGTAACGTAGTTTTTTTTTCGCATTTCGAATGATAAAACTATCACACTGGACAAAGTTGAGGTCTATGTAGTTATAGGACGACCGCAGAGGTTCTAAAATTTTTAGTTTTTCTGTTATATTGCAACTTCCCTCACTGAAGAAAAAAAGTGAAAATAACAACAATTTTACAGGCAGTATTCCTGCGACAAAACGAAGTTAAAGTGGATAAATATTTTAGCGCACTTTGTCACTGTTACTCGTCCAATGCCTCCAGTTGCAACCAACAGAGATGTGCGAATACAGGTGTACAGATGCGGCACTTTGTATGCCTATCCATTATAATCCGTACAATATAGTTTAATAAAAATGGCGTTAGAGAAAAATGATCTTTTGGTAAGTAGTAATAGAAACCTATGAAATGAAAACCTTATGTACCTTAAATCAAAGGTCATAATATGACATTGTAATTCTAACCAACCTTGAATTTATGAAATATAGAAAGAAAGAAAGAAAAGAATATTATTTTGGACATCACAACAATATACGACTGCAATATCAGTTTCAAAAGAACAAACAAAAAAAAAAATATAGAAAAAAAAATACAGAAAATACAGAAAAAAAAACAAAGCAAAGGAAAAAACGAATAATAAAGGTATAAATAAATAATGTATGTGATATTGTGAAATATTTATATTTATTTATTAAAAAAAAAACTGGCAGTGCATATACATTGTAATATAGGAAATATCCACGTTAAACAGGTGTTAAAGAGCACTTTTAATGTCGTTATTGCATCCAACTGTCTATGATATTATTATAGGCGTCCCAGGGTGTCGCTTCGGACCCCGGGCTCCGCTTTCCTACTTCGACTCCTTCACATTGCATGGTCTCGTGCATCTCTATAACCATAGAGATGCACGAGACTAACCAGTTTATAAGAACGTATGTCATTCTTTACGATAGCCACAGCTTCTTAAGTCAACCTCTGCCCTCAACCGGCGGCAGAGGCATGGCCAGACATTTGTATTCCACGTAGCTGTCCGTTATTCGTAGTTATAATTTACCTTGTGACTTACACGCATCCTGTGAATTTGCCCATTCGCAGAAAGCATGCGGAGCCCTCAGGGTTCAATATAATAACGCCATTAGGTGGTTAAGGGGGCTGCCTTGGAGCTACAGCGCCTCGGGCATATTCGGGGCGGCGCGAGCAGGCTGTTTCCTCGCCTCGATGCGAAATCGCGCTGCGTCTTTCGTGCGCAAGGTCAGGGTTAGCTCCTATTCCCTCCTGAAGATGATTGCAAACCAGGTGAACTGTGTCTACCAGCTGCACTGTGGCGCATTACATGCGAAGTGTATTACTTGTACCTAGGATTAAGATGTTACTAACAAAATATGAATTATTTACTTGAAATAAATGATTGAAGACACACGCACACACACACACACACACGCACACACACACACACACACACACACACACATACACACACACACACACACACACACACACACACACACACACACACACACACACACACATAAACACACACACCATACTGAACATATTACATACAAACCCATAATATATAATCAAATTGTCACTATAAGTAGGTATTAGTAAATTTAAAACGAATTTTTTCAATGTTCAGGTTCTCATTTCATTAGTTTTGCCTGCTTTATATCTTATTCAAATGCGACGCCGTAAATGCTTAGATTTATAACTCAACTATGCCCAAATACAATGGACTGAAGTACCTAATTTGGAGGCTACCAATTCCTACGTTGTAAAAAAGCGGTTTTGCTAAATAAAAGTCCTTTCCTTTATATATAAACAACGTCCACAGACATTCGTGGATCAAGCGCGCCTCTCGTTACCATGTTGACATAATCCCTCAGTTGCAGCGACTCGCACTGCTTAATTCCTAACTGGCACTTAATTGAGTGAAACGGAACGTCCAGCGGAATGAGATTTATTTGGCACGTGTTCTTCTGTTTTTTTCGGTTTTTACCGTTTTACGCCCTGTGTCGGTCTAGTGGTTTAAGTACCGGGCCGTGATCTCGGACTGGTCCTTTTCTTTGGTTCGATTCCCGGTTTCGAAAAAAAATATGTTTCGATTTTTTCTAACATTGCTCGGTTTTGTGATCACCAAGCAAGCGTGGTGATTAAGCCTAATCCCATCATAGTAGCGATGACTTGTTTTCTATGATGGAGGCCTTTACCCTGCAGTGGGACAGTATATAGGCTAAACTTTAACTGTTAATTTACTACCTAGGACTGAAGTATTTTGTGAATCAGAATGGGTATTATTAAGGTGTCTTGTGTGCAATTAAAAGCTCTCTACGAATAGGTAGTACTTCGATGTTTATTGGTGGATCACTTACCTATTTAAGCCGAAGCGTTGCTCTCAAGGTAGTTCTTTCGTTTTTTTAGCCGGAAGATGCATATAGTCAACAGCAGAAGTAGCTGCACATATTTCGCAGTTTGTAGTCTTATTCCGTGGAGCGTTCAGAGCGAGCATTTGTGCCAATCAACTTTTGCTATGTTGACTTGTAGTACTGGGCGTGGAAGATTCCACGGATGTCTAAACCGATCATAATCAACACCTACCATTTAAATAATAGTACATTTACACACCCCAACTTTGTATAGGGATATTGCAAAAATGATCATTTTAACATTTTATCTATTGTTGTGTGACATACCTCTTTTTTATTTTTTATGTTTTATAAGGTTTTTATTTTTTTATTTGGGGCCATCAACTTATCCCTTAATAGAGTGGCCCGCCTGGAACGATTGATGTTTTCCCGTAGGAATTAATGTTTAATCGAAGTAACTACCGATCTTCTAAATAGAAGATAATATATAGATACTTTTTATTGTACAATATACAAAACTTAAAAGCTAGGTATACAGAAATACAATTTACAATTTAAGCGGTCTTGTCGCTGGGAGTGATCTCTACCAGACAACCTTCAGGTAAAGGATAATGTATCATGTGTAATTTTTGTAGTTTTTTAGATCGGTAACGTAGTTTTTTTTTCGCATTTCGAATGATAAAACTATCACACTGGACAAAGTTGAGGTCTATGTAGTTATAGGACGACCGCAGAGGTTCTAAAATTTTTAGTTTTTCTGTTATATTGCAACTTCCCTCACTGAAGTAAAAAAGTGAAAATAACAACAATTTTACAGGCAGTATTCCTGCGACAAAACGAAGTTAAAGTGGATAAATATTTTAGCGCACTTTGTCACTGTTACTCGTCCAATGCCTCCAGTTGCAACCAACAGAGATGTGCGAATACAGGTGTACAGATGCGGCACTTTGTATGCCTATCCATTATAATCCGTACAATATAGTTTAATAAAAATGGCGTTAGAGAAAAATGATCTTTTGGTAAGTAGTAATAGAAACCTATGAAATGAAAACCTTATGTACCTTAAATCAAAGGTCATAATATGACATTGTAATTCTAACCAACCTTGAATTTATGAAATATAGAAAGAAAGAAAGAAAAGAATATTATTTTGGACATCACAACAATATACGACTGCAATATCAGTTTCAAAAGAACAAACAAAAAAAAAATATAGAAAAAAAATACAGAAAATACAGAAAAAAAAACAAAGCAAAGGAAAAACGAAATAATAAAGGTATAAATAAATAATGTATGTGATATTGTGAAATATTTATATTTATTTATTAAAAAAAAAACTGGCAGTGCATATACATTGTAATATAGGAAATATCCACGTTAAACAGGTGTTAAAGAGCACTTTTAATGTCGTTATTGCATCCAACTGTCTATGATATTATTATAGGCGTCCCAGGGTGTCGCTTCGGACCCCGGGCTCCGCTTTCCTACTTCGACTCCTTCACATTGCATGGTCTCGTGCATCTCTATAACCATAGAGATGCACGAGACTAACCAGTTTATAAGAACGTATGTCATTCTTTACGATAGCCACAGCTTCTTAAGTCAACCTCTGCCCTCAACCGGCGGCAGAGGCATGGCCAGACATTTGTATTCCACGTAGCTGTCCGTTATTCGTAGTTATAATTTACCTTGTGACTTACACGCATCCTGTGAATTTGCCCATTCGCAGAAAGCATGCGGAGCCCTCAGGGTTCAATATAATAACGCCATTAGGTGGTTAAGGGGGCTGCCTTGGAGCTACAGCGCCTCGGGCATATTCGGGGCGGCGCGAGCAGGCTGTTTCCTCGCCTCGATGCGAAATCGCGCTGCGTCTTTCGTGCGCAAGGTCAGGGTTAGCTCCTATTCCCTCCTGAAGATGATTGCAAACCAGGTGAACTGTGTCTACCAGCTGCACTGTGGCGCATTACATGCGAAGTGTATTACTTGTACCTAGGATTAAGATGTTACTAACAAAATATGAATTATTTACTTGAAATAAATGATTGAAGACACACGCACACACACACACACACACACGCACACACACACACACACACACACACACACACATACACACACACACACACACATACACACACACACACACACACACACACACACACACACACACACACACATAAACACACACACCATACTGAACATATTACATACAAACCCATAATATATAATCAAATTGTCACTATAAGTAGGTATTAGTAAATTTAAAACGAATTTTTCAATGTTCAGTTCTCATTTCATTAGTTTTGCCTGCTTTATATCTTATTCAAATGCGACGCCGTAAATGCTTAGATTTATAACTCAACTTAATGCCCAAATACAATGGACTGAAGTACCTAATTTGGAGGCTACCAATTCCTACGTTGTAAAAAGCTTTTGCTAAATAAAAGTCTTTTCTTTAATTTATAAACACGTCCACAGACATTCGTGGATCAAGCGCGCCTCTCGTTACCATGTTGACATAATCCCTCAGTTGCAGCGACTCGCACTTCTTAATTCCTAACTGGCACTTAATTGAGTGAAACGGAACGTCCAGCGGAATGAGATTTATTTGGCACGTGTTCTTCTGTTTTTTTCGGTTTTTACCGTTTTACGCCCTGTGTCGGTCTAGTGGTTTAAGTACCGGGCCGTGATCTCGGGGTCCTGGGTTCGATCGTTTCGACATTTTGGAACAAAGTTTGGTGATCACCCATCCGTGTTTGGCAAGCGTGGTGATTAAGCCTAATCCCATCATAGTAGCGATGACTTGTTTTCTATGATGGAGGTCTTTGGCCTGCAGTCAGTGGAACAGTATATAGGCTGATACTCATACTTATTTAAAAACGGTGTTACATTCCATGTAAAAGATGTTTTGCTGTTACACACTAGCAAAACTCGTTTGGTTTTTTGGATTATCTTTTTTAAATCAACGTGAGCAAAAGCGTTATTAATTTGTCATGCCGAGTGATGACGTCACAAGAGGATTTTACATTTTTTTTTCTCCATAAATAGTTGTTTAAAAATTCAGATATTATTTTTCAGAAATTTCTATGAGTATGGTCTAGAAATAATATTTTTTTTTGGTAATGATATTTTTTCGTATTGTCCATTGTAACAAGGCGCGTCTAAAGCGTATATATATTTTGCAGCTGACAGTATCTGGCTTCGAGATCAGCGTAGCCGAAAAATCGATTGGTCCTACAGATTTATGGATACAAATAAATTCCTCACTCTTTTTGTCGAACAACAGAAACAAAATGACATCTCAAAATTCACAGAGGGCGGCACCATTCCGCACAGTTCAATTGCGTATCAGTTGCTATCGACAAAAAACACCCGCGTATTTTATATTTCTGATCACGGCTTAATCGTAAATATGAAGGGTTGAGCGCACCTTATGTTCGCTATTGCAAAAAGAGAGCTGCGCAGTCTCCATAAAATATTTCTGGGGTCTGGCGCATGGACCTATTCTACCAGCTGACTTTTAAGTCATATGTTGAGTACTACCAGTATAGTACCGAGGGAAAGGAAGGTTTAAAGGTTGGCAGCGCATTTGTGAATCCACTGGTGTCGAGGGTGTCTATGGGCGGCGGCAATGGTTTACCATCAGGTGATCCGTCTGCTCGTATGCCACCGATCACATACAAAAATATCGGGATCGGAATTGAACCATTTTTATTTTAAACATATTCCTAGGTAGTATCTGTCTAATGTTGTTGAATCATACTTGTATTTTGTTTTGGTGCAATAAAGAATATTTATAATAAAATAATGTAATAATATAGGTAATATCTACATAACTACATAAGTATAATCTATAATGACAAGTTACACTGTAATGTTTTGATATGGGTCCCTGAGAACTGAAATAAATTAATTTTATTTATTTATCTTTATTAATATTTTTTGGTATGGCGGTAACTTTGTAGCTTGGATACAAAGCTATTCAAAAACTTCTGACATTCTCACTTGATTCTCAACATTTAAGTTTAGTTTGAAATTCATATTTATTAATATTTTTATCTAGCTTAAAGTAGATTACGGACTTATTGAGAAACAGAAGCAAAGTAATAAATTTCAACTCTCGAAGTAGATGTAAAAATACTTTCTTACCAGAATAAGGCCGTAGGTAGCGATGTTACATATTTATGTATGTGGGAGCCAGTTCTTCGCATATGTTCTCGCTGTTTTATTTCTGCGAATAAAGTGCGTCTCTATGAGGTTTTTTCTGTGTTTTTTTTTTATACTAATTCGGCATGTGGGGTTGATTTCTCGAGATGCGAAAAGTATTGTGAAGAGGCTCGACTGTAGAGGAAAACAAGACTATTTTTACATCCGTTGGAAAGTGACTACCTCAGCAGTGACACAGAACATCATTAGAAACCCTACACGTTACTTCTCGGATAATTTCTTAACCTGCAAATTTTCACATTGTTGAGGTAATAATACTAAACATGTTACCGATACTGTTTCCACAGTCCAATCGTTTCTTTTATGTCATAGGTGGCAGACGAACAGACGGACCACCTGAAGGTAAGCGATTGCCGCCGCCCATGAACACCAGTGGAGCCACAAGTGCGCTTCCAACCTTTAAAACCTCTCTTCCCCCGGATTTGGTCTCCTGTACCCTCACTCACGAAACACAGCACAGTGCTACTTCACGCCGGTTATCTGTAAGGCCGTGGTATCACTCCGGTTGAGCCGGCCTATTCTTTCATTCATGCAGGGTTGCGAAAGTCTAACCTATTTAGGTAACATTAATATAGAATGGTTCATTAACCTACGCGCAAGGCAGTTTATAGTATCGTTTCCCTCCTGCATACGTTCCCTATGGCCTATCTCTGTCTTACGCCGAACCTCTTCGAGGTCACTGTACGCGCGCATATGCGAGTATGTGTGCGTAGCCGGTTCAGTACACGATTTAGGCAGTCTGTGTCTAATTATTATATCTTGTTGCATCCTGGGCTCCTAACTTATTATTATGGAATTAATTTATTCAGATAAGGATTTATTGTATACATTTTTAAAAATCTTTTGCATTTTAAGCTAATTTATTGGTAAACTAGTGTGACTTTTAAGAAACTCTATTTTTACTGTGACAATAGAATAATGTTAGCATGCAAATGCATGCAATGCTTGCATGTTAGAATGCATGTAATGCGTATGCAAATTGGTGGTCAATCTAGTATTAGGTATGGTACATAACCTTAAAAACCTTATTATGATTGTCAACTGTGTGTATGCCTAATTATAAATAAATAAATAAAGCATCCATTTCGTTAGTAACTGTTTTCTTAACCTATTATTTGTACAATTGATAAATTAAAATAAATATAAAATATTGACTCCCTGGAGCCCAATTCTCGGGACGTGATATTTTGTCACCATACGATATATATCACCAAAACATAGTTTTTTTGTATGGTTTTCAAGTGATATCCACCATGTTTTTTTAATATCGAAACCCCCAGAATTGGGGTCCTGTTGTTCTAGTGGTTAAATGCCCGAATTCCCATGTCGTACCCACTCTTGTAAAGGTTGGAAGCTCTACACTGGAAGTTGTAGACGAGTACATCTACCTCGGACAAAAAGTCCAGCTTAGTAAGTCCAACTTCCAGAAAGAGGTTGATCGACAAATCCAACTCGGCTGGGCAGCGTTCGGGAAGCTACGCAGCATATTTTCGGCAGATCTACCGCAGTGTCTCAAGACGAAAGTCTTTATTGCGTGTGCGTTGCCAGTGATGACATACGGAGGGGGAGGCCTATGTCCAGCAGTGGACGTCTATTGGCTAAAATGATGATGATGACTTGAAGAGCACTGTACGATTTTTGGCCAGAGTCCGCAAACAGACTGCAGATTCCTAAAAGACGGCTTTATGGTGACGGGTAGGGAATACTAGCGACGCCAATCGATTTTCATTTTTAGCTACTAAACCGGATCTATTTTAAACATTTGCGGGGTTACAACCTCTCGGAAAATACTTATAATATTTATTAAATAACCATGTACAAATGTTTGGTCCGTATTTGTACGCGAAAAATTTATTCACGCTAAAAGTGGCCGCTTTTGACGTGAATCAATTTTTCGCGTACGCGTTGTACCCAACATTTTTGCATGCCTATTTGATAAATAGTATAATATTAAAATCGATTGGGGTCGCTAGTGTGCCCTACCCGTCATCTTAAACGCTACCAGTAATGACACACTAAACCTGTTATTAGTAAACCCTTATTATTGCCATTTGGCCGTGTGGTCCCCGGCAGAGTAGAATAGGCCACCCTCACTCTTACCGAGGTGTCGTAAAAGGCGACTAAGGTAAAACTGCTGGCATGATCATCAGCACCCAGAGAAGGAAAACTCTGCATTTATATCAAAACCCTCGCCAACCCGTCTGCCAAGCGTGGTGAGTATGGCAATTACCCCTCATGTGATTGAGGGAGGCCCGTGCCCCAGCAGTGGGGACTTAAATGGGCTGATGATGATGATGATGATGATTGCCATTTGATGGTTCAAATACCAGCAGACCTAATTCTCATGCACGCGACATAGAAGTGGAATGAGAGATTTTCATACATTCGGCCATACAAATGTCGAATTCGATATTATACGTATACTGGCCCGCCTTCACTTCATTTTAGAACATTAGTTCCATTTTGTACCATCAGATGGCGCTAGTTGTCGATCACATCGCGCAAGCATTTCGTGTTTTTGTATTACCTATAAGCGTTGCCGCTGTCTGTAGGATTTACCTTTTTACAAATAGTCACGGCCTAAGAATCGGGCCTCAGTATACCTGTGCCTTTTCTATCTGAACAAACAAAAAGAGACAACAATCGTTCCAATTAAGGGGCGTGCAGGCGTCGGCGATAAATCCGCGGGACAATGCCGGCCCCTCAACTTTCGCGTTCGCGAGTAACGAGTTTTTAACTTTGTGGCAAAGCGAAAAATGTCTCTATCTCCTTTACGCACCTGCGCAAGACAGAAGCGGTAGCGGGTATTGGATTGGTATACATTTTGTATGGAAATATGAAACATTGTTTTAATTTGGTCAACATTGCCCGTGGGAACCAAGCTTTGATATGAACGGGCCCGGCTCGACTGAAATGGTACTACGGCATCACAGAAACCGGCGTGAAGCAGCGCTGTAAGGGTAGGAGCCGGGGCCATTCCGGTGGAAGGAGAGGTCAGAGGTTTACAGCGAATTTCTGACTCAACTAGGTGTTACTTAACGGGTGTCCATGGGCGGCAGTAATCGCTTACTTATGGTGATCCGTTTGCTCGTCTTCCATCTAAAAACCACACAAAATGTTTTCTTTTCGCTGAATGCTAACTTGACTTTGAGCCATATTAACTCTTGTAACACTTAAGAAGATCATGATCGTCACCACCACCACGGAAGTAGCAAACGACCTCAGAGAAAAGCTGGAACCGAGAAGGCGAAGAAGAGAGTGAGGACTATGGCATCCCTACTGGTGAACGGCATGAGCAAGGGCAAGGCGTGTACACACCTCGTGGTGGACGAAGCTCTCATGAACCATTTCGGATCCATAGTCCTGGCCATGCAGATCGTGGGAGCCAGCAAGATCACGCTGCTAGGTGACAACAATCAGTAGCCGTACATAGATCGCTGCAACCTCTTTCCCCTACACTACAATAGACCAAACAAAATAACAAACATAACTAAGGAGTTGTGATGCACTTATCGCAACCCACAAGATGTTGCCTACGACCTTAGAGAAATCTATAGCGGCATATACTCAGGCAACACTCGAGCAAAATCCCTGCAGCTGAAACGATTCTCAGACGCTGTGATCCCCAAAACCGAACGAACATTACTAGTTCATACCCAAGCTGAGAAGGTTCTCCTAATCAGTCAAGGGTATGGTTCGGATGAAGGATCACGCACCCTGACAATCCATGAAGCGCAGGGACAAACGTTCGAGACTGTTGTGATAGTGCGAACAACTCCGAAACAGTCCCACCTCCTCCAAAGCGTCCCACATGCAGTAGTGGCTATCTCTAGACACACCAAAACGTGTGTTTATTACACCGACAATGGCGCAAACGATGCTACGGCTCGTTTAATAACTATGGCAGAGAGAGCCACTACTGATCAAATCAAAATATATAACCTAAAAATGACAATCCACCGGGGGGATGTAGCCATTAGGGATAGAATAACGACGGGACGGGGGAATAGCGACGGGAGACCCACCCCAGAAATAGACACCAAACCCCAAACCCTCCCTCTGAGGATCCCCAAATTCCCATTTTAACCACTACTACCTACTAACACCAGCATTGCACCACGTTGTTTACTGCGTAAACAGCAAATGGTGCAAGAAATAAAAGAGCAATATTACACAGTAACAATAACAATAATAACTTGGTAATTAAGTAATGTAATAGCATGTAAGCATGACAACAAAAAAAAACATTCTATCAATAATTAAAGCAAAACATGTTAAAGTACCGTAACAAATAAAAAAAAATAGTAATAAAAATACAAAAAAAAAATATTAGACATAGAATAGCATTAATTAAGACTGTTAGAAATTTAAGGAACTTTTAGACACAATCATAATTTTGTTACGCGGAGCACTGTTACTATTTAACAGAATAAAAAACTAACTCAAAAAAGGCGCAGACCAAGAGTCAGCGGAAAAATTTTTCATTAAAAAAAAACTCTTGTTAAGTTTGAAAAGTCAGGCAACTTTTTGCCAAGTGAAACTGGAAGAAACGTTTAGAATGAAAATCGAACAATCTGATGGAGAGTGGTGTAGGTTTCCGTTCGTCTATGGGCGTTGGAAAATGTCTCTGTTACCTATCACATAAAATATAAAATACTACCTAAACATAAAATCACACATAAAATATAAAATAAAATATTATTTAAAAATTTTAAGTTCTTCACTTTTCTACATGAAACATCTATCGCAACTCGCATATCGTCATGTAGGTAGGTGCCCACGATACAGGGTTATCCTAGTGGGACCTACGGACTGATCTCCTGTATGTTACACTTCGTTAATTTTGTTTATATATTTTTGTTAGCTTAAGTTTAAAGTGCCATAATATAATGTAACAATTATCTTTAATAAATTATTCTTATTCTTATTCTTATCACCAAAAAATAACCAGTACCTACCAACAAATCCTTGGAATCGACTTACAAAACTTCTCCACATAGTGACCTTGAAGGTTATTATTCATAAACATTCATTAAACTTTCGTAATTAAAACGTTCTTAGAAAGCAGTTTTTATTCATTTTTCCAAAATTATTTTATTTTTATTGCAAACGTCAATATAGTGCTTTATAACACCATTGTAACTAACAAAGGTTTATTGAGCGTTTATGAACAGCTCTTAAACAATAAACATGTTTCAAACATTCTCCTATGACTTATAACCACAACTTAAGGGTATCCCGTGGAAATTACAGAAGGAAAACGGCCCTACTTT
Source organism: Marasmia exigua (assembly GCA_019059595.1). Taxonomy (NCBI): domain Eukaryota; kingdom Metazoa; phylum Arthropoda; class Insecta; order Lepidoptera; family Crambidae; genus Marasmia; species Marasmia exigua. Next base: position 19,099,402 of record CM032466.1, read on the forward strand.
CAATAAAACTGTCGTCTTTATTTAACAGGGCAAAAGTTATCTCGCCGCGACCGAGGCCCAAAAGCAGCGCAAGCGCCGGCTATTGTGTCCTTTGCTCTTTGCCTGCGGTAAATATAGGAAAAAATTCTGCCAAAGTGAAGTTTTTGGAGCATGTGCTTTTTAACAAGGAAAGTTTTGCTTTTTAGCGGACAAACGAGCAGACGGCTCACCTGATGGTATGTGATTACCGTCGCTCATGGACATTTTCGACCGTGGGAAAGCAACGCTTTGGTATGAATGGGCCAGCTCGACCGAAGTGATAACACAGCCTCACAGAAAACCGGCGTGAAGCTGCACCGTACTGTTTCGCTGCGTGAGTGAGTTACACTAATACATTATGAATATAATAAATTGACATTGGCTGATTACGCGGTCCTGCGCACAACGTGTGGAAGCGCCGCTCTGCATAAAAATGCGTAAAGAATACAAACCTAACATCTTAGTGTTATTTACTAGATTAGTATGAGCTGTAGTTTTGAAATGAGATTTCACGGCGTTTTCAAAGGCGAAGTGACCTATTTTGTTATCATCATCACCAAACAGAATATAATAATCATCAAACACATATTTATTTAAATATTCATGGTGGTTGCAAACTTCTGATTTGCACTGCCTTACCCTTTTTCAATTCGCTTTACTTCTACCTCTACCCTGATGTTGTCTGGAAGAGATCGCTATTAGTGATAAGTCTGCCTACATTGTACTAGTATAATACCATAGACTAAAATCTGAAAATGTTGTGCAATAAAGAGTGTATCTACCTATTACTTTAAAAAAATAAGATCCCAGCATAAGGTGGTATGAGGCGTGACAGTACCTCGGTTAGGCACTGGGTGGTTAGGCATATTTCACCCGCTGGCCTAGGCACCAAAAAAAAAAATAATAATTTACTAACATAGATCTAAGCAACTTAGTATTACTAACATCGTAGGGTTAGATTGTAAATCATCATATAATTATAATTTAATTTTAATTAATTTAATCTAATTTGTAATCTATAATTTGTATCACTGGTCTGAAATAAATGATATAACATAATAATAATATAAGACCAAACAATGTACAGTTCTAACTCTGACGTTTGATTCCGTGTGATGGTTTTTCTATGGCCTTGTTCCTGGAGGTTTACGAAACCACCTCGAAACAAACGCAAATATACCTGTCGCATTAAAACAAAGGAGACACACAGCGCGTGTGTAAAGGAGGAGAACTCTAATTCAGTCTTAACGTCCGGTTCGTCCTCTGGCACAAATTATATAGCTCTGCTTTGGTGGTGCAGTAGCTTTGGGTCCGACTTTAAAGCGGCAGCCGCGCTTTGAGTCCTGGGTTAATTTTTTTTATAGTGACAAAGTATATTGGCTCTCCTCAGCCTAATGGTAAGCAAGAGAAGAGCCCACGTTGCAATCAAATCAGACGTGATGTCAAGGCATCACCTCCGTTGGGACAGCCATACTGGCACGCGAGATGCTTCTTCACGCTTCGTTTAAAGGAATCCGTATTGTAGAAAGGAAATACAAGCGCCGGCAACGAGTTCCAATTCTTGATGGTGCGGCAGAAATAGGCTATGCCAATTTATTTAGTCCATGGAGTGTATTCCACTGTGTAGCGGTGACAGCGTTGTCCGGCTGCTGTATGATTCCTGACTAGGCCATAATTTTGGCTATTGTTTTTTCAGTGTTCGCTTGTTTTGACGTGAAGTTGCTAGCACGACCGTGCGCCTTAATTCACATTAACCTCTACATTCAGAAAATCTTATTCACATAAAATACAAAAATTAACCTATTAAGAATGCCACAATTACCCTTTGTAATGTAATAACGCCGCTTTATATCTAATAACTGTATAACTACAGCTGATTTGCGATTTGCTAGAAATTAACTCGTATTAGAGGCTTTGTGGGGCCTATAAACTTTGATGAGGCACTAGGAGTTTAATTAACACCACTAGAGCAATATTAAGTAATAAATTATCTGGTTAAATCTTATTGGGTGGCGCACGGGATGGAGTTATTATTACAGATTAATGTGTTATTGGGACAAAACGAAATATAATTTCGTTTGTATTGTGCTAGTGACTGACCCTCGACATAATTTTGCAAAACGCGATTCCTTTTCTGTAAAGTTCCAAATTAATGTAAGAGAATGGCGTTGGGTGTCGATTGAATTGCGCAAGCGTTTCGCCTTTTAGAGTTTCGAAAATCGAATTACTTCTTATAGTAAGTTGTAACAGTTGAACGCCCTGTTGGTCTAGTGGCTTAAGTACCGGGCCGTGATCTCAGGGCTCCTGGGTTCGACTCCGGGTCGAGCAAAGGTATGTTTCGATTTTTTTCGAACATAGCTCGGGTTTGTGATCACCAATCCAGCATTACGCAAGTGCGGTGATTAAGTCTAATCCCATCATAGTAGCGATGACTTGACTTCTATGATGGAGGCCTTTGCCCTGCAGTGGGACAGTATATAGGCTGATACTATAAGTTTTTAAACGTAATATCTTTCAATGATAGCTTATGAATGATGCTGTTTCAGTGAGAATGGATTTAGCCGTACTATAACAAGAGGATTGATTGCTCTTTGTTATACTTTGGACTGATCCAAGCAAAGCTGACTATGGTGCTAGATATAAATATAAAACATGTATCTGTGGCTATGGCTTTTTTAATCTATGAGGAAAAACATAGAAAAAATAGAAACATGCACGTTTCTATTTTTGTTAAATATAACTTTTATTTTTACACACAATCAGTTGACCTGAAGATGAGGTCGAAGGTAAATAAATAAATAAGAAATAAATATTTCACAACATCACATACATTGATCTGATTCCGAGATAGGTAGCTAAGCACCTGTGTTACGGATATCAAAACCAACAGCGGAATCACAAATATATTATTTGATAGAAATGGGGTTAGCCCTCCGTCTCATAGCCACTGCGACCAGTAGATGATCTATTGTGGCAACTCCAGTGACCTATTACAGCACCTCATGTACAAATATATACATACAATTTATATTTTATTGTAAATACATACTTATAATACATAGAAACACCCAGACCAATACAAAAAGACATGTTCATTGTTCATGCACGCAAATGTTTGTACTGTGCGGAGATCGAACCCGCAACCTTGTACCAGAGGCAGCGTTCACTAACACTGATCCAAACGGGTCGTCCAAAGGTGGAACATGCTCTTGCCCTCAAAAAGCCTATCCACTCTTTTAATGTTTTTAATTACTAGACTAGTCTGATCCATGATCATCGTCCAAGGTACCCGGTACAAACGCAAATATACCATCGAAATACCATTATCATAACAATCCTCTTTATTTCCCAAATCGAATAAACAAAGCCCCACTTTCAATCGAATCAACAAAATGTTTACGTAGAAACGATGTTTACCGGACAAAAAGGCGCGTAATGAAAGGTAAAATTTTAACCAGCTGCCTCACGACGGGATGAATTCCGGAGCCGTAACAATAAAAAACTTTCCGGCCTTCGCACCTCCTTAATTCGGCCTACCCGGATGTGTTGCCAGGTTCTGAATTTTTTTCCTTTTTTAAGGCAAAATCATAAACTACAAAACATTTTTTTAATGAACACCTCCTCTCCATCTTATCGTGTGATTCCCGGTTGCGTTTATCTAAAGCTGTCATTCTGGAGCCCGGGGTATGCTTGGACCATGATACAGGATTTGTGGAGTATGGTAATTACAATGAAGCGATTGTCGTCTGACCTAGGGGAACCAGATTAAATGAATCATGGTTACACGTTTCAGAAACTATTCGAAACGTGCAGATTTCCTCACGATGATTTTCTTCACCGCCGAGCTAATGGTAGAAATACGCACACATGTTTAAATATCCATAGTTGCATGCTCGGATTTGAATTACGATCCCCGTATGGAAGGCGCGTTCCGAACCACTGAGCTACCATTGCTCATACACCTGTAACACCTATACAGGGTGTATCTGTAAACATTTACATCATTCCAACCACGTGATCTACCAACCATTCTGAACAATGACTTTGGAAATTTGCATAAGAAAAAAATCAACTTTTCATACAAAGTCGGTCACGTGACTTAGTCATTTTGTATGGGGAGTTGAAAAAATTTCGTGTCGTTTGTCATAGAAAAAAATGTTGTTCAGGATGGTTGGTAGAACACGTGGTTAAAGGGATATAAATGTTCACAGATACACCCTGTAGAGTCCGAAGTGTAGAATTACTCAGTAAAAGAATGACAAAATACATATTAGGAAGAAATAATCAACTAAAAGGAACTGGAATATCGATATCACCACTATTGGACGAGAAAGCGCGAGAAGAAAGAAAAGCTATGTATAAAGAAATGATAACAGCACGGAAAAATGGCCTATACGCCGTGATACGAGAAAATAAGTTATACATACAAGGGAAGAAAATAGACATACAAAATGGAATAAAATATAATACATTACCTAAACATGAAAATGCAAGAAACAAGACATCATACCTAAGTAATGACTTAGAAAGTAATATCACCCAAGAAAGTTCCTTTCGAAGATAAAGAGAGATCGACTATACTATACCAAAATTTTCAAAGTTTAAATAACAAACAACATCTATTGAGCGCTTACTTAGAAGATACCCCAATATGTATAGCCGTATGTATGACAGAAACATGGCTGTCGCAGGATAAGCTAGAATTGATTAGATTTCCAAACTATAAAATAGCATCATCCTACTGTAGAAAAACAAAGGAGGCGGCGGCGTCTGTATACTATTAAAAGAAGAAATACAAAGTATTAACAGATCGGATATAACAAACATGTCCATAGAATATGTACTTGAAGCCTGTGCGGTTGAAATACCAGGAAAAGATATTTTATTAGTTACTTTATACTGGAATAGGAGAGAGGAGGAACTATTCTTTAATCAATTAGATAAAATATTAAAATATATAAATAAAAAATATAACAATAAAAACATTATCTTGGGGGGTGACTTAAACATTAATATAATTAACAAAACTCCCAAAACGAGTCGCATTCTGAACCTAATGTTTGAAAATGGGCTCACTTTACAAACAAAGCAAGCTACACGTCACACAGATACTACGTCGACTTGCCTAGATTTAGTCTTCACCAACTTCACACACCTTGGACTTAAAACCACCGTTGAAGAACTGGGTTTCTCCGATCACGCTGGTGTATTAATTAGTATAGAATTCAAACAAATTAAAAAAACAATTACCGTGGTGTACTAAAAAAGAAAATATAACAATAAAAACATGGACAATTTTAAAAGAAGTTTAAATAAAATAGATTGGGAAAAAACACTTACTGCAACAAAAAACATAAACGAGAACTATAAAATCTTTAATGATTTACTAAATAACATACTAAATACTTGCATACCTAAAATTAATATGAAATCTAGGACTGTACAGGAACATAAATGGTTATCAGTTGGAATAAAAATATCCTGTAAGAATAAAAGATTATTAAAAATAATTACGCAAAAATCAAAAAATAAAACTCTCCTAAAATATTACAAAACATATGAGAAAATACTTAAAAAAACAGTGAGAATTGCGAAAAAGATGCAAAATAAAAAAAGAATTAACAACTGCTCAAACAAAGTTAAAACAATGTGGAATATAATAAATGAAAATATGAATAAAATAAACAAACATGAAAAGGATAATATCCAACTGAAAATAAATAAAACGATAATAAATGACCCAAAGAAAATATCAGATAGCTTTAATAATTTTTTTGCATCAGTCGGTCAGATAAAAGAAAATATAACGGACACAGAGCGGATTCTGCGTTTACCTTTACTCCACCCTACTGTAAACACTATGTTTTTAAGCCCAGTAAACCAAACCGAAGTCCGTAAAATTATAAAGAATTTAAAAAATAAAAACAGTTTCGGAATTGACGAACTTCCTCCAACCCTTATAAAAAGATGCGCTGATGAACTAACAAAACCATTTACTATGCTCATAAATCAGTCCTTCGATGAGGGCACATTCCCAGATATTTTAAAAAGAACTATTATAAATCCAATACATAAAAAACAAGACAAAACAGACCCAAATAAATACCGACCAATTGCACTTTTACCAACAGCAACAAAATTATTTGAAAAAGCAATGACTGATCGTATTTATAAATTTTGTGAAAAATATAACATTTTTGACAACAGCCAACACGGCTTTAGAAAGAAGCGGTCTACTGTTCTAGCAGTTTATAAATTCATACAAGAAGCCCATAATTTTATAAACAACAAAAAATATGCAGTAGGGGTCCTACTTGACATGTCGAAGGCATATGATAGGGTACAACATGACATCTTGTTACATAAACTGTACGGAATAGGAATACGTGGTCAAAGCTATAACTGGATAAAATCATATTTAAAAGACAGGGAACAGTTTGTAGAAGTCAAATATTACGATAGCATAACCTCTCAAATAAAAAACGTAAGGTCAGATGGTATTATTACCAATGCATCAATCCCACAGGGACGCGTGATCGGGTGTCTCCTATTTCTTATTTATATTAATGACCTGCCAAAAACAACAAACGATCACTGCATATTATTTGCAGATGATATTTCTATACTCACTTCGTGGCAAGGAAACACCGATATAAATGAAAAACTGCAGTCGACACTAAAAGCAATAACAAACTGGATGAGCAAACATAGTCTAGAAATAAACATCCTTACCAGAAAGAGCATCTTCATATTAATTTAAATTTTAACGGGAATAAACTAGAACATGTCAATGAATATACTTTACTTGGACTGACTATAGACACACATACAAACTGGAAATCCCACATAGAGAACATAAAAACAAAATTATCTAGATTTTCATATGCTTTGCGAGAGATTAAGAAATCGACGGACGAAAAAACAGCTCTAGTTACTTATTATGCATACGCAAACGCATGGCTCACTTGGTCACGTGGTGCTGTGGGGAAATAGTACCGACGCACCAAACCTATTTACACTGCAAAAAAAATTAATTAGAATCATAGTAAACATACAACAAACGGACAGTTGCAAACCGCACTTTCAAAGATTAAAAATTCTTACTCTCCCGTGTATTTATCTATACGAAGTTTGCAGATTTGTAAGGAAACATCCCTACCTTTTTATCAATAGACAGGATATACCAACAAAATATACATTTCGCCCGAAACCCAAACAAGGTTAATGCTACCCACTTCAAAACTAACTAAACTTACATTCGAACAGCCCATTAACAATGAGTGTAAAAATATATAACAATTACCAACCATAATAAAAACCCAGTCCGGATAAAGAATTTATATAACACTTAGGGAGCTTTTCACCACAAAAAGCTATTATACAACAACAAGAATATTTTAATGATAAGACTCTGAAATAACATGCAATGCAATAAATACAAATGAATTATTAATAATACCTAGATAGATAATACAGATAAATTGAATAATAAGTAACATCATAAAATAAAATTAATAATATAATAACAATAATCATACGATCACAAAATCTCAATATCACATTATAATTCTATCTATTTTATATATACATGTAGATAACAATGGACTAGAGTATCTAATATAAATATTCAGCAGTCCTCCTCTCCTCTAATTTGCTGTGCCCGACAGGGTCCATATTGTTCCTTAAATATCATTTATAATATGTACCACCGTAATGTATCACATATGGAAAAGCAATAAAGAATTGAATTGAATTGAAGTGCACTGCAAACTTTGAAACTCCCTTTCCCCCGGATTGGGCCTCCGTTGCCTGGCTCACTCCGCAAAACACAAAAAGCGCTTCTTGGCGTCAGTTTTCTGTACCTATAGCTTTTGTGTTCAGTTCAAGAACAATCTCACACCAATGAGAGAGAGAGAGAAAGTAGTTTTGTCAAAGGTACGTCAGTTATAATAATGCCGAAATTATTTTTTTATGTGATTGATGGCAGACGAGCAGACTTTGTTTATATAGTATTTGTTTGCTAGTAATCTATTTTTCGCCGTGTGGTCCCCGGCAGAGTAGAATAGGCCACCTTCACTCTTACCGAGGTGTCGTAAAAAGCGACTAAGCTAAAGCTGCTGGCATGATCATCAGCACCCAGAGAAGGAATACTCTGCATTTATATCAAAACCCTCGCCAACCCGTCTGCCAAGCGTGGTGAGTATGGCAATTACCCCTCATGTGATTAAGGGAGGCCCGTGCCGGCAGTGGGGACTTAAATGGGCTGATGATGATGAATCTATTTTTCATGAACCAACAAGTTACTCAATAGAAGCTATCGCGTGCGAAAAATTATGGAACTCGGTTCATAGGCACGCCATAAAGCGGATATTTCATACACGATAGCCTCTTTTATATACTGCTACATCTACCTCAATCCGGGACTTTCCGATTGGAAAACGGATCCAAATTGGCTGAATTTATGCTGACGAGATATTGTTATTTTATAAACCTTCTACTTAACTATAAGTATGCCGTGATTTTTTGAATATCCGAGAAATTTCTCGAGGGCATTATACTAATGTACCTTATTTTCTCCAGGGAAAATCAGATTGAATTTCAAATAAAAATTAACTTGAAAATTTAAAAAACCCCCGACACAACTTAAGCTCTTTCATTTGATATTGAGGCAGTTGGAACAACAAGTAGGTTATTTTCTGACGGTGGCCATCTTGGATTTAAAAAAATTCCCAATTATTATTTTCTGCTACTCAAGCCCTTTTATATGATACTTACATTGTGGGAGTTGTGTTAAAAACCAAATCCAAATCTTTGTGACGGCGGCCATCCTGGATCGATTTTTATCCAACATAGCTAAGAACACCCCCTTCTTATTTATCTTTCATACAAAATATACGCTGCCATAGACAGACACACAGACACGTCAAACTTATAATACCCCGTCGTTTTTGCGTCGGGGGTTAATAAAATCGCCTTCCCATAGAAATTGAATCAATCAGCTGATCACTTTTGTATAGGAAGATTTTATCAGACCCTTTGTTCTTTGATCAAAAATGATTGTTTCCATTAGTATTATGCCCTCGAGAAGCTTATCGGGTATTCATTAAATCGCGGTGTAAATAAAGTTAATTAAATATTTTCGATGAAAAATACTGTATGGCATAAATTTCAAAATATAAGGGTAAAATTAAAATTGGAAGAGGCAACACAGCTATCCAGCTGAAACTTGGTGCTGTTTCGCGAAATAATTTCGTTGGACCACGACTTTGTCGAGGCATCTTGTACAATTAAAATTCAATGTTGTGTTTTCGAGTTGTTAATTGAATTAATAAGAATTACGCTTCAGTTTCTTGACTTTGTATTTGATTACTTGGTTACTGCGACCTGTGAGATAAAGTGGAACTCTGAAGCGGATCAAAACTTGGAATCATATCCCGTTATATCGACAAAATTCGGCGAATGACGTCTTTGAAAATTATGGAAACGATACAATACTCATATTATAAATATAAAAATGTGTTTATTGGTACGGCATATCATTTAAGCCGTGTGGTCCCCGGCAGAGTAGAATAGGCCACCCTCACTCTTACCGAGGTGTCGTAAAAGGCGACTAAGGTAAAGCTGCTGGCATGATCATCAGCACCCCGAGAAGGAAAACTCTGCATTTATATCTAAATCCTCGCCAACCCGTCTGCCAAGCGTGGTGAGTATGGCAATTACCCCTCATGTGATTGAGGGAGGCCTGTGCCCCAGCAGTGGGGACTTAAATGGGCTGATGATGATGATGATGATATCATTTAATGTGATCCGTCTGCTCGTCTGCCCTCTATCTCATAAAAATGTATGTACGAAAACTATTTTTTGTGCGCGGAGCAAAATTATTTCAAATTTTAAATCATCAAACAAATTATGTAACTAGCAAAAAAAGGCACGGACCTAGAGTCTGTGGTAATTAATTAAACCAATAATGAAGTGTGTTTATCTGTCTGTCGTTTACGGCAAACGGGAGCGACAGATTGATTCATCTTAAGTGAATATAATTGAAGGGATGGAGAGTGACATATGCTACTCTGTGGCAAACCGAATTCCACGCGAAGCCGTGGGTCAGCTGAAAATAAATTTAAAATTAAGAGATGAAACTCTTTGCCGTCTGAACTGTTCCCTGGACGATTTTATTGGGACGTTTTCAAGAAGAAAGTGAATACGCTGTTGTGAGTGTTATTAGACTGATATGATCCACCCTCAGTAGCATCGTCACCATCTGGTGAAGTTGCGGCTAAAAGTCTATATTAAATAAAAATTTGTGGTCGATATTTCAAATAAGTACAAAACATGTTTGAATTTAATTATTAGATGTAAAATTAGCACTTGCTATGCCTTGATCTAGACATCTTCAGCCCTAACTTAGAAGGGTTTCGGACAATCATCAAGGATATCCATAAAGATATCCTTATGGATATCCTACCAAATGAAAGTGATAAGGATTAATGTTTAGTGTGATATCTGTCTTAATTTTCCGTGTTCGTATATTTTGCTCTCACTTCTTTTATTATGCTCACGAATCCGTTCACTGTATTGAATTGAGGATAATTATAATTATGTTTTGAATTTAATTTAAGTTAAGCCACAATGTGATTGCCGTGAAAACATATTTAGGATTATTATCTAGTACAATTCCATCATGAATAGCTAATGTTTGTACTGTGCGAAGATCGAACCCGCAACCCTTGTATCAGAGGCAGCGTGCACTACCACTGTTCCAATCGGGTCATCAAAAGTTATGTATGATATGTAACTTGTATATTTTTGTGCAAGAAATAAATACAATTTTGTTAAATTTTGATCTGATTTTTTTTATGACAGGTGGCAAACTAGCAGACGTATCACCTGATGGTAAGCGACTACCGCCGCCCATGGACACCAGCAACACCAGTGGAGTTACAAGTGCGCTGCCCACATTGAAACTCCCCTTCCTCCCCGGATTGGGATTCCCGTACCCTCATTTACGCAGCGAAACACAGCACAGTGCTGCTTCATGGCGGTTTTCTCTGAGGCCGTGGTATCACTCCGGTCGAGCCGGCCATTCATGCCGAAGCGTCTCTCCCACGCTCAAAATTTGCATATTGTAATAAGTTTTTTTTTTCTACGCCTGGAACCCTCAGTGAGCGAGACCAGGTAAATAAACTACCGTACTTAACTATGTTTAAACATAGACCAGGATGCTCTCAAATTTTTAACTGGATAATACAATAACAGTGACTATAGATATGTATTTTGTGTTTGTGAACCAAATTAAATAAATAAATAAAATAAAATAAATACTTTCAACCCTAAAAACCCTAACTAACTAATACTAGTTAATTTATGTACCTCTGTTAATTCAATTTAAGTATGTTTGACATTTGATATTAATTTTAATTATTATGTAATGTAACAAATAAGTACTTACCTAATTATGTTTGCGGTGCCCCTACGAGGTGTCATGTGTACAGTGCTGGACTATAATTTAAGACCTAATAATGTACCACGTGACATGCAAAATAAATAAATAAATATATAAATAAACCCTTGAGCCCTATTTAAACCATAAATGCAAAATAATTGACTTGCAATACAATTTAAGCTGAGTACCATTAACAAAACGTAATGAAATCCCAACTCAATCTAGGTAGTTGGGCGCTCAAAAACGCATTAACCGCCGTCATGCCGAAACTGTACCGGCACGAGGAATAAATCTCTTTCGATTTTCCACTAAAATGTTTTCGCCTTTTTTTATTTTATCATAAATCTCGCTCCAGCAAGGATTACAGCGCTTTACAGTTAGTTCTGCACATATATTTTGAGAGCAAACGGCCCGAATAAATCCACTAGTGTGACGCACCGCGACTCAACTTTGTGTGGGCGCAGTATATAGGGGAGCAATGAGGCAACGAAGGAAATACCGTGAGGGAGCCACGCTTCGCCAGCTTATGTGAGTGATACCACGGCCTCACAGAAAACCAGCGTGCAGCAGTACCTGCGCTGTGTTTTGACGAGTTAATGAAGATACCTTATATAGTAGTACGTACCTAGAAGTTATATAGTTAATAAACTCGAATATGTAATGAAATTTATTAACAAGAATCACAATTGTATACATATATATTTTTTAATTAACTTTAATAATATTAAAAGCAATGTTACGTTATAATGTGCAAACACTAATTAGGATATAAGCCTAGTTCTAAGTGTCTAATGTAACCATTGTATTCTTTACCGACTTATGTCTGTTGTGTTGCCAATAATAAACAAATAAATAAATACCATAGGTAATTGGAGGCCATAGTTTTACAGATACCTGTTGAGATTATGATCCGGTTGGACAGGTGATGATGGTCAGACCAACCATTAAACAAAAAGGGAGATGCAATGATAATATTTCACAAAACGACATACATTGATCTGACTACGATATACGTAGCTCTAGCCCTTGTGTTACGGACATCAGAATTAACAGTAGAATAAAAGGTAAGATAAAAAAATCTTTACTCAATTTAGGTTCATACAGAACACTTATAAATGTCAAAATAGGTACAAATATTATCATCTACCGCAGGTTCGGAATGGTGTTACAGGGTTTCAATTGAGATAGAGGAATACATTATATTATGACATTGATTTATTTGCCATGACATGACTAACATGTCATTATCATTCGCAAAAAAGGTCCAGATCACATTGCTAGACGAGTACTATAGGGTAATCTTCTTATACATATTATGACGCTTACAGTACGACATCGATTAGCAGGCATTTTAGTGACATTGAAAGGGGGCGTTGCACAATTGTTTTCTATGGAAAAATATATTGGACGCTGACACTTATAAAGGAAACTTGTAGTATCTGAAAGGATAAAACCTTGTCCTTTGTTTTTCAGAACGATTTTTGCGAAATAACCGGTGTGGATTTATGTCACTGGCACTGGCTGCACTGTGCCTTGCCTTTAAACAGAGAAACTGCCAAAGTTTACGCTGTATCGCGGACCGGCAAATTTGTTGTATTAATAATGAATTGGGTTGTGCATCCATTAGCATATTTGGTTACTTGGGAGTTGCATGAATGCATCATGAGAAGTTAACAATAAAGGGTCTACTACAGTGATTGTAGCTCAGCGGTTCTGAAAGCGCGTACCAGACGGGGGTCGTAGATCCAATCCGAGCAAGCACCTCTCGATTTTTAACCCCCGACGCAAAAACGACGGGGTGTTATAAGTTTGACCTGTCTGTGTGTGTGCGTGTGTGTGTGTGTGTGTGTGTGTGTGTGTGTGTGTGTGTGTTTGTGTGTGTGTGTGTGTGTGTGTGTGTGTGTGTGTGTGTGTGTGTGTGTCTGTCTATGGCATCGTAGCTCCCGAACAAATGAACCTATTTTGATCTTGTTTTTTTTTGTTTCAGAGATGAATAAGGAGGGAGTGTTCTTAGGTATGTTGGATAAAAATCGATCCAAGATGGCCGCCGTCACAAATATTTGGATTTTATGTTTTAACACAACTCCCACAATATGGGTATCATATAAAAGGGCTTGAGTAGCAGAATATATTTATTGTGAAAAATTTCAAATTCAAGATGGCCGCCATCAGAAAATGACGAATAACCTATTTGTTGTTCCAACTGCCTCAATATAGGTATCAAATGAAAAGAGCTTTAGTTGTGTCGGGGGTTTATTAAATTTTCAATTTTTACTTTATTCAAATCTATCTGCTTATTTCTACCACTAGCTCGGCGATGAAGGAAAACATCGTTAGAAAACCGGCACGTTTTGGATAGTTTCTGAAACGTTTAACCATGATTCAGTTACAGTTCAATAAAGGGTTGCGAAGGTCAGACGGCAGTTGGTCTGGTTCCCCTGATAAAGGGTTGCGAAGGTCAGACAAAAGTCGCTTCATTATAATTATCAGACTCCCTGAATCCTGAATCATGGTCGAAGAGTACCCAGGTCTATACAGCGACAGCTTTGGACGCAAACGGGAATCAAGATGAGGGGGACATTAAGATAAGGAGAACCAATAAAGGGTCTTCGTTTTGTTTTGAGATAATTGAGATTTAAGTTTGCAAATGGTTTGTAAAAGACGGGTAAAAAGATAGAGAAGCATAGAGTAACTTATATATACTGAGGTAGAGGCATCAGTCAGTTAGCCAGTGTTAGCGCCATCTAGAGGAAAAAGACTAATACTCAACGGCTATGTAGTAAGGCAAGCTTCGAGAATCAGACAGTCAGGAGACGGTTAAATAAAATATCAGAAATAATTTTATTTGTTACATAGCAAAACTCCAAGTAACTTCTAGATCTGTGATTTATTTGCCCATACTTTTTAAAATTGCTTATGTGGACAGGCGGCTTGAGGTCATAGTTTCGGAAATACGCTTTACTAGCGCGATGTAAAAATGCATAGTGACATCTACCGAAACAACGCCGAACCATCTGCTTTATTGCTTTTTACAAGCTTTTATTTAGTTTCACCTGTCCCGTTGTCTGTCGTTCTGTAATCAAATCTTGCAACTTAAATTTGATCCACTTCCCGGTTTCCGATTGAGCTGAAATTTAGAATGCATGTATAAATCGGATGACAATGCAATGTTATTGTGACAGAGAGCCGATCTGATGATGGAGCTGGAAGGTGGCCATAGGAACTCCGTAATTAAATGATGCAACCCTATCGAGTTTGGGCTCATTAAATTCGTCTTGACAAGTACTTTGACACTATACGGTAACCAGGGTCTGATGATGGAGCCGGAAGGTGGCCATAGGAACTCCGTAATTAAACGATGCAACACTATCGAGTTTGAGCTCACTGGATTAGTCTTGACGAGTACTTTGACACTATATGGTAACCAGGGTCTGATGTTGGAGTTGGAAGGTGGCCATAGGAAACTCCGTAATTAAACGACGGCAACCCCCATCGTGTTTGGGCTCATTGGATTAGTCTTGACGAGTACTTTGATACTATATGGTAACCAGGGTCTGATGTTGGAGCCGGAAGGTGGTCATAAGAACTCCGTAATTAAACGACGCAACCCCATCGAGTTTGGTCTCGTTTGATTCGTCTTGACGAGTACTTTGATACTATATGGTAACCAGGGTCTGATGTTGGAGTTGGAAGGTGGCCATAAGAACTCCGTAATTAAAACGACGCAACCCCATCGAGTTTGGGGCTCATTTGGATTAGTCTTGACGAGTACTTTGATACTATATGGTAACCAGGGTCTGATGTGTTGGAGTTGCCGGAAGGTGGTCATAAGAACTCCGTAATTAAACGACGCAACCCCATCGAGTTTGGTCTCGTTTGATTCGTCTTGACGAGTACTTTGATACTATATGGTAACCAGGGTCTGATGTTGGAGTTGGAAGGTGGCCATAAGAACTCCGTAATTAAACGACGCAACCCCATCGAGTTTGGGCTCATTTGATTAGTCTTGACGAGTACTTTGATACTATATGGTAACCAGGGTCTGATGTTGGAGTTGGAAGGTGGCCATAGGAACTCCGTAATTAAACGACGCAACCCCATCGAGTTTGGGCTCATTGGATTAGTCTTGACGAGTACTTTGATACTATATGGTTACCAGGGTCTGATGTTGCAGCCTGAAGGTGGCCATAAGAACTCCGTATTTAAACGACGCAACCCCATCGAGTTTGGTCTCGTTTGATTTGTCTTGACGAGTCTCTTGCTTTCGTCCCATATTAATTATATATGATCGATTGGATGGATGACCCAATGCCAAGGTGAGCACGTGCCGAGGGCTGAATTGTGTGAGGGTGTATAAACATGTCTTGCCGCTAACGTTGCGCCTCAGGGTACCAGGGCGAACCCTGTGGTATTGTAGGCCTTATCCCTCTACAACGGACCTCTGGGGGATGGACCGTTATTTGTCTTATACTCGTGGGAATAACATGAAGAAAACAGAAACAACTACACAAAAAAAACGACGTTTAGAGAAGTCGAAATTGAAGAGACAGGAGAAGATTGCTAATGAAAGCGATGTCCATAAGCGGCAACGCTTAGAAAAACTAAGTTTAGCTACTGCTAAACATTTGTGGATTATGAGAAAGCCTTTGACTCGGTTGAAATCTGGTCTGTTCTGGAGTCCCTGCAGCGATGCCAAGTCGATTGGCGATATGTCCAGGTGATGAGATATCTGTATGATGCCGCTACTATGTCCGTCCAAGTACAGAATCAGCAAACAAGTCCTATACCACTGCATCGAGGAGTGAGACAAGGGGACGTCATCTCCCCGAAATTGTTCACAAATGCAATGGAGGATATGTTCAAGACGCTGAACTGGAAGAGACGTGGCATCAACATCAATGGCGAATACATCTCTCACCTGCGATTTGCAGACGACAAAGTCATAATGGCAAAAACGCTGCAGGACCTACAACAGATGCTGAATGACCTGGCTGACTCTTCTAAATGCATCGGCCTACGGATGAACTTGGACAAAACCAAGGTCATGTTCAATGAACATGTTCTACCGGAACTGATTGCAATTCACGGTGCCGTCCTCGAAGCTGTTCAAAAATACGTATACCTCGGGCAGACTTTGCAATTGGGTAAAAACAACTACGAGGATGAGGTAAATAGGAGAATCCAGTTAGGTTGGGCAGCATTTGGAAAACTACGTCGTGTCTTCGTATCGTCGATACCACAGTGCCTAAAGACGAAAGTCTTCAATCAGTCCGTCCTACCCGTCATGACATACGGAGCCGAAACGTGGACACTTACGGTACGGCTGGTCCACAAGTTAAAGGTCGCTCAGTGGTCTATGGAACGAGCAATGCTCGACGTCTCTCTCCGAGGTTGAATCCGAAATGAGGTGATCCGGCAGAGAACCAAAGTCATCGACATTGCTCACCGGATTAGCAAGCTTAAGTGGCAGTGGGCTGGCCATATTAGCCGCAGAACCGACAACCGATGGGGTAAACGAGTTCTAGAGTGGAGACCGCGTCTTGGCAAACGTAATGTAGGGCGCCCTCTGGCTAGGTGGGGGGACGATCTGCGCAGGGTGGCTGGCAAGAGCTGGATGCGAGAAGCCATGGATAGGTCACAGTGGCGAACAATTGGAGAGGCCTACGTCCAGCAGTGGACTGCGATAGGCTGATGATGATGATGATGACTGCTAAACATAGAGAAAACAAATCGTTAGAACAACGCACACATAGGCAAAATACCGACAGAATACATACACAAGAGAGAAAGAAAAACGAATCTCTAGAACAACGCACATATAGTCAAGATAATAAATAATATCCTCCAACCGATTACGGCTACGGCGGCCAATCTCAACGATCGGCCACGTACGCAGGATATATTATAGTGCTCAAGTGTGTGCGCTCAAGTGCACTCTCTATTCCCTTCCCCTAATATTCCGATGGGACACCAGGGTGACACGACCGGAGAGGGATCGGGCGCAGGTACAAGACCGCCAACTTCCAGACTCCGGGCTGACACTAAGAATTTCTTACCGAAAACTTAGGTACAAATTTTTGGCCTGACCCGGGGATCGAACCCGGGACCTCATGCACAGCCGTCGCTTTAAAGTGCGACCCACTAACCACTACGCCACCGAGGCAGTCAAAATAGGCAAGATATCAATAGAATAAATACACAAGAGAGAAGAAAAAACGAATCTCTAGAACAACGCATAATTAGACAAGATATCGACAGAATACGTACACAAGAGAGAAGAAAAAAAATAGATGTACTAAAAAGTTAAAAATAAAATTAAAGAAAAAAAAACTTTTTAAAAACAAGCTTTTATTATTTGTTTATAAAATGAACTAAAAGTTAAAAATAAATTAACTCTAAAAAGAAATATAACACTTTGTAACTTGATTATAACCTTTAACGACAAATAAGCGTCTTCGTCTAGGCCAAATAATTCCATATTGTACAAATTTATTTAATTTTAACACTAAAACTTTTTACCATACATAATTATTCAATTTCATCCCCCCTCTTTATCATAGTCCCCATTAATAAATAAAAGCGTGTTACATTTAATACAACACAACATTTTCCTCAAGCTATCACAATGTAACACGCTTTCATTTATAAATGGGGACTATGATAAAGAGGGGGGACGAGATTGAATAATTATGTATGGTAAAAAGTTTTAGTGTTAAAATTAAATAAATTTGTACAATATGGAATTATTTTGTCCTAGACGAAGACGCTTATTTGTCGTTAAAGGTTATAATCAAGTTACAAAGTGTTATATTTCTTTTTAGAGTTAATTTATTTTTAACTTTTTAGTTCATTTTATAAACAAATAATAAAAGCTTGTTTTTAAAAAGTTTTTTTTTCTTTAATTTTTAAACCTACATCTGCTTTTTACAAGCTTCATCTAACGAAAACAGATAAACTATTTTTACCATACTAATGAAAAAGGACTAAATGAAATGATGTAGAGAAGATAGATAGAAAATACACAACTTAAGTACTAGGCATTACGGACGTTTTATATAGGTATATATTTTTATTTATTATTGTATCTGCAATACTGAGCGTTAATAGACGTGTAGTCAAATATTAAATACATATTTACATTAGGACTGAAAGTGATGTTGCCGAGATTTTATTCGAGATTACTTAATTGCGTCTATAAAGTGACTGAAGTAAATTGAAATAATAGATTTGGCCATTCATCACTATTGCAGTTGGTCCTACAAATTAGCTGTTAATTTCCCACAGTGTAGCAAGACTGCTACAGTAAAAATATTGTGATAATGTTTATTAAAAAAATCCTCGTTGAAACTAAAAATATGCCAAGGAGCTATGAAGCGGCATTCTGTAAAAACTAGATCAGGTAGGGTACATAACACTGGCATAATTATGTTTCAAAGAAGGAATCGCAAATATCGAGCAAAATAACAAATTAACATGGGACAGGGTGGGGTGGATCATATGTGCATAATATAATTTGAACACTGAATACGGGGTATTTCCAGGAAAAAATGGGGTGACGATTCCAAGAATGAGTATTTCATAAAGAATTCCTTTTTTAATCAGACTACTTCATTTATATCTACCATAGACATCGTATTTTTTCATTAAGATAAGTAGTAAGAAGATATCACAAAATATGCATAAATAAATAGTATAACAGCCACTGAACAAATACAGGAATTTATCACACATGTCACTTCAAAGTAAAAATAAATCCAAGGCCCATGGAGCGTGCGGCAGAGTGACTAAATGTGTTTCATGCCTGTCAAACATTTGACACGCATTGTTAAATCTACAATAATGTGTGATACAAAAATGTAGGTACTCACTAAGTGGAAAACCTTTGACTGTTTTATTCAAAAAATTCGACAAAACTAATTAATATTTAACACAGGCACACGTGCTAGAGACTCGAGCGCACTCGACCGCGATCTCGAGCAGAACGAGGCCGTGCGACGAGCGAGCGAAGCGGGCGTGGCGAGCAATTTCATTTCGCTCAAAAATGCACCGGTTTTTATTCCCAACAATAAGTTTTGTAACGCGATTATTTCAGACAGTTGCTGTTGATATTAGAAACCAGTATCTTAACTATGAATAGCTCAATGGTGCATTTGCCAGCGACCCTGATTTATAATGTTCAATTAACGAAGAACCTGCCTAATGAAGATAGGTTACTATAGTGTACTATTTAAATGATAAGGATTCTTGGTCATGTTAATTGATTAATCTTTTGAGTTGTTATTCATAGTAGTCTATTAACTTTCATAATTGTATTTTTTTCCTCTTCTCAATTGAAACTCTGTAACATAATCAATATTTGAAAAGGGTAACTACTGAGTTTCTTGCTGGTGTCTTCTCAGTAGAAATCGACATTCCGAACCAGCGGTAGATATTATGTACCTATTTTGACATTCATAAGTGTTCTGTGTGGACCTAAATTGAATAAAGATTTTTTTATCTTTTTTATCTTTATCAATTCTCTCTTGATATGATCAACACGTCTTGTGTTTGATCAGTGTCTAATAATATGTTTATAACACAATTTCCACAGCTCTTAAGTAAATGAGGGAATGTATTATAATTATGTTTCTTTGTTCAGATTCCATAGCACATGTACTAAGGTTATTTAATGTGGAATCATATCAATCTATGAGATTTTGTACGAATTTATATGTGTTGAGTCCACTATGCAGATAATATTGTTCATTTAAATGTCTTAAATTCATCACGATCAATAGAAATCAAATTTAATGATCGGGATGAATTTAAGACCGCGCTTCTAGACCAAGTGTACATTTCGGCAAAGTAAGTAAACTAAGAGAGATATTAACACGTAAAGTCATGTAGCTGTGTAAGTTAGAAGCAAAAACCTACGTAAAAATTCAAAACCTTGCATGTAATTTAGTGAAAACGTCCAACCCACGTCTGCATAACTTTAATAAAAATCCATCTTGAATATTACATTCGGCGTTCGCTTAGAAAATCAGCATGTTTCCTCGTCACACACCAAGGCCTGAATAATTAAATCCGCGCCTGTTCTCGAGAAAAATTGATAGCGATCTGGAGCCAATCTCAATATTGGGCGCGTGACTCGACTGCGAATGCGGCTAACATTTCACTTTTTGGGGCTTTTCGAGCGACTGTCTTGGAGTTAGGGGGGTGCTTGCGTTTGCTCGGCTCGTCCCTGAGTAATGGGAACGATGTGTGACGTGATGCACGGCGCAGTTAAGAGGTGATAAAATGGTGGTACCGTCGCGAGAATGATACACAAATAAAGTGTATCTAGGTGTATGGCTAAATTCCTTCATTGCTATACATGTCGTCCATAAACACCCTAAGTTTTTTTTTTATATGAGTGGTGGCAGACGAGCAGACGGATCACCTGATGGTAAGCAATTCCCATGGACACCCGCAACACCAGTGGAGTCACAAGTACGCTGCTAACCTTTTCCCCTTCCTCCCCATTGGGCCTCCGGTAACCTCACTCACACGGCGAAACACAGCGCAGGCGCTGCTTTACGCCGGTCTTCTGTGAGGCAGTGGTATCACTCCGATCGATCCGGCCCATTCATGCCTAAGCGTGGCTCTCCCACATTTAAAAGTTGTTGTTGGTTCAGTTGATACAGCATCAAATAAGGGTGTTACATTCCGTTCTATGCCATCGATCTACGTTCGATGATCGAAGGGTATGGTAGAAATTATCGACTTTTTATTAATGATGGACTTGCTTTTGGCTTCACATTGAACTCTGGAGTTTTCCAATCTGCTTACCATTGATCGTTGCCCCTGATTCCCGATCGATTGTCAATCGACGATAGATCTAAAATTGTTATGGTAACACCCTTACACTGTGGTTGTTTGGTCCCTTTAAAAAAAAAGGTTTATCCTGTTATAAATAAATAAACATTTCACAATATCACATACTGACTCCGAGATAGGTAGCTCAAGCACCTGTGTTACGGATATCAGAATCAACAGTGGGATTACAAATATATACATATAACATACTTTTCCTTTGTAAATACATATTTATAATATATAGGAAACACCCAGACCTATACAAACAGACATGTTCATGCACACAAATGTTTGTACTGTGCGGGGATCGAACCCGCAACCCTTGTACCAAAGGCAGCGTTCACTACCACTGTTCCAAACGGGTCGTCATTATGGATCCTTATTTACTGACTGACAGGATGGCGCAATTGGTAGTGACCCTGCCTCTTACGCCAAAGGTCGTGGGCTCGATCCCCACCCTGGACAAACATTCGTGCGACGAACACTTGTGTTTGTTCGGTGTCTGAGTGTAATATATGTATTTAAGTATATATTTGTGTTCCTCTGTTGTCTGATATCTGTAACACAAGTGCTTAAGCTACTTAGTACGGAATCAGGTCAACGTATGAGATGTTGAGAGAATTATTATTATTATTTACTTCTAAGATATTATACGACTAAGTGTATAAGAGCCTTTACACTTGACTTTTTAATTTTAATACCAGACTTGCTTTAAAAGCAATTTCAGGTTTTTCTCGCGCAAGTTACGTGTGAGAATGTGTAATAACGTGATTCTTTAATGTGTTCATAATGTAGTTATTGAAAAAAGTACGACTTTCTCGTAACCTACAAGAAAATTATTTCAACACTCACGAACCTATATCATATTGTAGTAAATTAAAATATGAAATATTTTTTTATTCTAAACGTAGCTGAAATTAATACCTAATGACACTGAGATCGGCATGAAAATAAATAAAAATTACTCAAACAAACTTAAGCATTTGTAATAAATAATAATAATAAATAAATATTTTACAACATCACAACATTCATCTGATACCGAGATAGGTAGCTCAAGTAACTGTGTGACGGATATTATTAGAATCAACAGTGGGATTACAAATATATACCTACATGTAACGTTTCTTTTGTAAATGCCTTATATTACATATAAAACACCCAGACCAATACAAAAAAACACGCTCATAACCTTTTAAATTTAGTTTGTAATACAAGTTTATATGAAATCCTACGTGCGCGAGTTCAATTCGCAGTTGACGGACTTTATAAATAAAATAAATTATATGATTATCCTTCTTTCGATTTTGCTACGGAAACCGATTTTAACAATCAGCCACGCAACACAGCAAGACATGTATAAAGTGGACTCTCTATTCCCTTTCCCTTGTATTGCGATTTAACACTAATGTGACACGCCCGGAGAGGGATCGGGCTTTTTCAAGGAGATACATCCATTTTTTTTTATTGAGTGAATGTTACAACCATAGACCTTGGGGCCCCAATCTTAATAAATTTGCTATAGGTATTGCTTCGAATAGATGCTGCTACAAGATGGGATGATGAAATTCGAAGGCTGGCTGGTGTGGGCTGGATGAGAGTGGCCGAAAATCGGGAGCAGTGGCGTGCATTAGGGGAGACCTATGTCCAGTGGACGAGTGTGGGTTGCTGATGATATTTTTAAATTTAAATATGTGTATTTTGGTATGTGTGTTGTGTTGTATATTATTATTACGGTAAGTTTTCGAACCCAGAACTTGCGTAGCCCTAGCTTTAAGTGCGACCTACTACCTACGGCACTACATAGACAGTAAAATTAACACACTAATCAGTCCTACAGGACGGACAAACAGTCGCGTGCAATACATCACTAGACATAAAGAAAGCCCTAAAAAGATAAAATAACGCTATCAGTAAACATGGAATATTATTAGGGAAACGGTCCGTAATAAACGTGTACTAGATTTTTATGCGATTGTAATAAAAGTGGGTTTTTTCTGCGCCGCGAATGTGAAACCTTATTTTGGTACTGGTTTTTAAGACAGTATAGGAATCATCTTTTGAATGTTTCCTGCTTTCTGAATGTGTACAATAAAATTAAGAAAGCAGGAAACGTTCGAAAGATGAATCCTATATTGTCTTAAGCATTCAAAAGAAGAAAAGATTATCTTAAACATTAAAAAGAGCATTTCCTTCTTTTGAGTGTTTAAGACAATATAGGAAGCAGATAACCGCGGAATATATTAAGAAAGCAGAAAACATTTGAAAGATGAATCTTTCGAATGTTTTCTGCTTTCTTAATTTTATTGTACTTAGCGGTAATCACAGGTCAGCGTAACTGACTGACGAAACAACTGGGCCAAATATGGTGCACTTAGGCTCGATTCCTCTTATCTTCATCCAACTAAATTAAATTAAATATATTGTATAGCGCAGTTATCATCATCACCATCATCAGCCCATTTAAGTCCCCACTGCTGGGGCACGGGCCTCCCTCAATCACATGAGGGGTAATTGCCATACTCACCACGCTTGGCAGACGGGTTGGCGAGGGTTTTGATATAAATGCAGATTTTTCCTTCTCTGGGTGCTGATGATCATGCCAGCAGCTTTACTTTAGTCGCCTTTTACGACACCTCGGTAAGAGTGAGGGTGGCCTATTCTACTCTGCCGGGGACCACACGGCCAGTATATGCAGTATAGCGCAGTTATATGCAGTGTAAAATAAAAATCCGTTCTTCCAACTACTCTTCCGATACTCGAACACCTATTCCAATGGTTAATCGTTATCACGGAAATTTTAACAGAATAACTAAAATTTGAAAATGGCGTTGTCATTGTCACAGCTGTGTTTAACTTTTGACAGTACCTGTACAACCCTACTTAACAAAAATGTCCCGGTGTCATTACGATGAACCACAAAACAAAACCCGGACGAGATCAACCGTGGAGGAGCCACGCTTCGGCATGAATGGGCCGGCTCGTCCGGAGTGCCACCACGGCCTCACAGAAAACCGGCATGAAGCAGCGTCGTGCTGTGTTTCGCTGCGTGAGTGAGGGTGCCGGGGGCCCAATCCGGGGGAAAGGAGGGTTTAAAGGTCGGCAGCGCTCTTGTGACTCCACTGGTGTTGGGTGTCCATGGGTGGCGGCAATTGCTTGCCATCAGGCGATCCGCATGTTTGTCGGCCACCTATCACATAAAAAAACTAAATCTCTTGTATAGCTACAGTTATGCAGTTTAAAATAAAAATATTCTCTCTCTCTCTCTCATTCAACAGTCAACGCCTATTCCAATGTAAATCGTAATACCGCCGATTTTGACAGAATAACTTTTTTTTTAATTATGGCTTGTGGCACTACTGTTTTGCCCACGGCGAACACTTATATAACTCTGCCAATGACGAGCGATTAAAGAGACACGTTTTTATGAGAAATTGACCGGTGTAAGGATATTTTACTCATTCTGATTTAATTGAGGGTTACACCACCTAAATCAAAACAGAATAACTAAAATTTGAAAGTAGCGTTGTCATTGTCACAGCTGTGTTTCACTTTTGACGTTACTTGTACAACCCTACTTACCAAAAATATCCCGGTGGCATTACGATGAACCACAAGACAATATATTTTTTTTGGCCAGTTTATAATGTCATTCGTTCATTCACTCTTGAGACATGGTAAAGCTGTACCTGCTGTAGCCATTGAAGTAAAAATCGCTGTACCACAGTTGAATTTAATACGAAAATTACATTGTAAAACTGTATTGTAAAAATTTAAGGTGTCTAATAAACCATTATCTTATCTTATCTTAAAATAAATTATCAGAGTTAATTATCCTGCTGTTGATCTAATCAGCCCTTAGTAAAAAGAATGCGTGAACATTTTTTTTATTTT
Organism: Marasmia exigua; assembly: GCA_019059595.1. Lineage (NCBI taxonomy): Eukaryota > Metazoa > Arthropoda > Insecta > Lepidoptera > Crambidae > Marasmia > Marasmia exigua. The sequence goes on from CM032466.1 coordinate 19,124,594, forward strand.
TTATTTAATTGGGGGCTTTTGATTGAACATACATGCCAGCCCCATCGTAACTTAATATACATACATGTTTGCGTCCTTATGTTATAGTTGCGCGAGCGGGAAAATTCAGTGGTTCAAAAACATTTCTGCTAAATATTTTGCAGCTTGCGAATTAGGAATGTTTAAGATACTAATGAATGCGCCCATCTCATACAAATTTATGTTACATCTTTGAATCAGTGAGTTTCTCACTTGCTCATATTTTTTAGATTCTATCAGTAAATGTTGAACATCATCTATGGTGCCACAAACTTCACAATTATGGTTGGAAACTTTTTTAATTACCGCATTAATACGCGAATTTGTTAGACGGATAATGTCCAGACCTCAATCTATGTAAAACAACAATATGTCTCCTACTTAATTTACTATTGCGTGAACATACATTTAAAAAAATCTCCTCTATTATTTTCATTGGTCAAAAAGGTTTTTATCTTACAATAAAAACGATTGACCTACTTACAAAACGCACGTTTCAAAAATAACTAAATGGCTTTTTTAATCGACTATCTTTCAAAGACTGTTAGTATCCGCGAGTTTCCACAAATGGCGACAATTTATGACAATGTTTACGGGCTTGTGCCAGATAAAGGACATTGAAATTCCCAATGAATAGGCGTTGCTTCCGCAGCACCGAGATGGAGGTGTATTTTGGGGGTGAAACATTAAAGTTAAGGAATGTTAAAGAAATTCATTGGTCATTACGGCTTTTAAAGCAGTTAACATATAAATTTAAAGAGACACCATCACACTCATCAATTTGCCATTTCCATGTTTTTTTATGCGAAATTGAGGCTAATGATCACGGTCGTCCATGGTTACCCGCTACAATAGAAATGATGTGAGCCACCTATCACATAAAACATACTTGTTATAACTTTTTTGTGATATGTGGCAGACGAGCAGACCGGTCACCTGATGGTAATCGATTGCCGCCGCCCTTAGAAACCCGTGGAGTCATAAGTCATAAACACACCACAATGCTGCTACACTCTGGTTTTCTGTGACGCCGTAGTATCACTCCGGTTGAGTTGGCCCATTCATGCCGAAGCGTCGCTCTCCCACGGTCAAAAATGACTTATTTAATAAGTGGAAATACGTAATATTACCTAATATTTTTCCCTTTCTTAAAAGTTAAATGTATAACGACCCGTTTGGAACAGTGGTAGTGAACGCTACCTCTGGTGCAAGGGTTGCGGGTTCGATCCCCGCACAGTACAAACATTTGTGTGCATTAACATATCTGTTTGTATTGGTCTGGGCGTTATCTCTGTATTATAAGTATGTATTTACAAAAGAAAAAGTATTATATGTATATATTTGTAATCCCACTGTTGATTCTGATATCCGTAACACAGGTGCTTGAGCTACCTATCTCGAAGTCAGATCAATGTATGCGATATTGTGAAATATAAAAATAAATAAATAAAATAAAATGTATATCCTTTACAGATTTTACCAGATTTGTTAAAGTATTTAAAGGTGAGGTACAAGGCTCCTAGTTCCATAACTTTATAACTAGCTACATGAAAGGAAAACTTGTCGTCTTAGCGCTAACTAAAAATCCCCATCGCTGGGTAAGTGTCTCGTGCTCTCGAAAAACTTTAATAATTACTGAACGGTAGCTCCATCACCTGCATTCAGGCGTCAAAGTTGTACAGGACGGCCAAAGATCAAAAGGGTTAAAATTTACTGAATCTATACAAATCTGACGTTCTACCATAGATTTATCCGCGGATATGACGATTTGTAAGTCATCATCATCATCATCATCATCAGCCTATCGCAGTCCACTGCTGGACGTAGGCCTCTCCAATTGTTCGCCACTGTGATCTATCCATGGCTTCTCGCATCCAGCTCTTGCCAGCCATCCTGCGCAGATCGCCCCCCCACCTAGCCAGAGGGCGCCCTACATTACGTTTGCCAAGACGCGGTCTCCACTCCAGAACTCGTTTACCCCATCGGTTGTCGGTTCTGCGGCTAATATGGCCAGCCCACTGCCACTTAAGCTTGCTAATCCGGTGAGCAATGTCCATAACTTTGGTTCTCTGCCGGATCACCTCATTTCGGATTCGATCTCGGAGAGAGACGCCGAGCATTGCTCGTTCCATAGCCCGCTGAGCGACCTAATGGCGCTAACTTGTGGACCAGCCGTACCGTAAGTGTCCACGTTTCGGCTCCGTATGTCAATTTGACATATAAGATATAAGATATAAGATTTGTAAGGGCTGTGTACAAACCTATGCAAATAAAGAATTATTTGACTTGACTTTGACTTTAATACAGATTGTTCGAATCGGCCCTTAAACTGTCAGCTGGCGGTAATTTTCTTTTAACCGACTTCAAAAAAAGGAGGAGGTTTCTGGGACCCTGGAAAAGTTGAGGGGAACCCTCAAATTTAAAGGGCACGCGTAATGTTTTTGTATCTTCTTTCAAAACTGCACTAGTATTTACGACTGATTGTATTAATTTTGTGGCTCTGCTGATGATGGAAGGTCAACTCCTCAACGGTAAGGAGTTAAAGTATAAGTCTTTCAATACACTGTACTCACAATTAGTTTGTTAGTTATTTGGCGGACTTCGGTAACACCTATTCTCGAGTGTACTGTTATAAAATGTTTCAAAAGTGTAGAAAGTGATGAAAATATTATTTCAAACTTTTTAGTTCAAGGTTTTTGTTTCAAAGCTGCACCAGTATTTACGCTAGTAACTTTACATCAAAAGGAATCAATTTTGCTACAAGCAAACCTGAACTTTCTGATCTAACAGTTAAGCATAATTTTCTCTGACAAAATTAACGAAAGGTAATAAGTGCTCATAGCATATCAAACTAATCAATTTCAAAACTGACGAACCTTTTCGTTCTTTTACTGTACCTACAAAATTTAAGTTAATGATTCTGAACCATGATTCGGTCTGGTTCCCCTGTTAAAGAGTATCGAAGTTCAGACGGCAGTCGTTTCATTGTAATTACAAGACTTCCTGAATTCTGAATTATGTTTTAAATGTACCCAGGCTCCAGAGCGACAGCTTTAGACGCAACCGGGAAGTACTCGCTAAGATTAAAAGGATATAGTGTTATTAAAATAGCGCAAAACCTGTCAAGTGGTATTATTTATTATTTGATATAAATGGGGTGAGCCCTGCGTCTCATAGCCACTGCGACCAGTAGATGATCTATTGTGGCATCCCCGTAACCTATTACAGCACCTCATGTAGCTCCAGTTCCAGGATAAACCCGAGAATGGAGCTGATGGGGCTCTTGATCTCGTCAGCTGAGATCATGTGTGCTCCCAGGTGCCGGCTTCTGCAGCGGTGCAGCGCTATGCACTCGCCGAGGACGTGGATAATCGTTTTTTCGTCCTCGTGACAGAACCTGCAGATTTTGGTATCTGAAAGGCCCATGTTGTGCAGGTGCTTGTTTAGTTTGCAGTGCCCTGTGAGGGTCCGAGTGAGTGCCCTAACATGTCAAGTGTCAAGTGGTAGCTCAGCCCAAGAATCGGAAAGTCTTTGACTATGAGATTAACTCTGAAATCAAGAAAAAACTCCCAGCTATTTCAAACAAATCGATCAGCGGACCGAACGAATTTGTATGAAGAGACGATGTTTTTTCGCGATTTTAATTTTGGTCCCATAGTTAAAGATGTTCAACTTTATAGACTACCACCTGAGAAGTTTTGCTCTACCTATATACATAACACGTTAAGTACACTACGATATACAGGTACTGAAAAACACTCTTTTTTTTAATGCTAGAGGCGACAAACGAGCAAGCGAGTCACCGGATGGAAAGTAATCAACGCCGCCCATGAACATCCGCGCAATCAGAGAGATCGCTACTTTTTAAAAAGGAGTACGCTCTTCTCTTGAACACTGAACACTGAATAAATTTAATAATCTAAATGTCAATTTAAAAGATTATTAAATCAAGAGCCGTGTGGTCCCCGGCAGAGTAGAATAGGCCACCCTCACTCTTACCGAGGTGTGGTAAAAGGCGACTAAGGTAAAGTTACTGGCATGATCATCAGCACCCAGAGAAGGAAAACTCTGTATTTATGTCTAAACCCTCGCCAACCCGTCTGCCAAGCGTGGTGAGTATGACAATTACCCCTCATGTGGTTGAGGGAGGCCCGTGCCCCAGCAGTGGGGACTTAAATGGGCTGACGATGATGATGATGAAATCAAGAGACTCTAACCCCATGTAAAACCCCTGATGTGTCCATCACAGTGGGTGATTTGGATACATTTTGAGGCAGGAATTTTAGGAAATAAATAAAGTATTTCTCTTCCTAAAACTAACGCCTCGTTGGTTTAGTGTTTAAGTACCACGACAAGATCTCGGGGTCCTTGGTTCGATTCTGTTATCGAGCAAAGGTATGTATCGAATTTTTCGAACATAGTGATCTCCAACTTGCATAAAGCAAGCGTGGTGATTAAGCCTAATCCCATCATAGTAGCGATGGAGTCATCGATTTCTATTATGGAGGCCTTTGCCCTGCATTGGGACAGTACATAAGCTGATACTTTACTTCCTCAAACTGAAAAAATGAACCTTCTACTCTTAAAATACTCTATGACGTCGTTTAGCATCCAAAGTGGCACTGGCAGAGTTACGACGGCAAGTGCTATCGAAGTTTTAACTGTTGCTGCACTTGGCAAATCGCTTATAGATTTGCTTATTTCCAACTTAAACTGTTTGTCTATTTTATGAAATATTAACTGTAAAATTACGAGCAAAGGTGGTATTAATTCCTGTCGAGGTAAAATATGTAAAATGTGTGCCAGTTGCTAAAACCTGGCTGGATTTTGAAAACAGGATCACAAAACATCCACTTTCTAACCGACTTAAAAAAAGAGGTTCTCAAACAGACCAAATATTGTTTATAATGGTTGGGAGACCACGTGGTTAAAGGGATGTAAATGTTCACAGATACACCCTGTATAAGGTTTTTCACCCCTTTAGAAACTGAAGAAAAACAAATGCTGAAAGCAGGCAAGCAATCAGTTGTATTTAATTTGTTTAAATATCCCAAACACCAATTTTCAACCTTTAAACCCCCCTATCCCCCGGATTGGGCCTCCAGTACCCTCACTCATGCAGCGAAACATAGCACAGTGCTGCTTCATGCCGGTTTTCTGTGAGGTCGTGGTATCACTCCATTCGAGCCGGTAAAAAGTTTCGGCTGTGCGTTGAAAAATATTTTCATATCCTTACATCTTCACAATACATATTCACAAACTAGACTACGCCCGCGGCGTCACTCAAGCAATTTTAGCCTTCATTCAAACTTCAATCCCGCGCAACTACCCCTTAGGGGTTGAAAATTCAAGTCACTTTTTTATTCAAACCCGCTGCCCAAACATCAATTTAATTCAAAATTCTAACTTTTAAACTGTTTAATTCCCCATACTGTGTTTCATCCCCTTATTTATTCTCTCAAAGGGTGATTTTCCAAAAACGTTTAAGTGAATTACTTTTTATGTTAACTAAACGTATATATACAATTTTTTATTTTCCTAACATCAAAGATGACGGACTTCTATACAAACTTCAAACCCCCTTTTTACCCCCTTAAGGGTTGAAATTTCTAAAATCCTTTATTAGTGCTCACTTTTACTATTAAAGGAACCCCCTTCCCAAATTTCAAGTTTCTAGGGTCAGTAGCTTGGCCTGTTGATGCATTCCTAGTCACTTAATACCTTAGTCACTCAAATTCTTCTTTTATGTATATAGATGTTAAATAAATACAAACAAGAATTAATCAATTAGTTTATTACATAATGAAATGTTGTTAGAGAACATTCAGCTTTAACTATTTATACATTGAATCAAGTGAATAATCATCAAATACATTGCTGGCTGGCTCACATCTTATTCTGTTATTCACAAATAATGTTTCCATATCGTATGGACAGGGAAGGAATGGCCTGGCGTAGACTGTGACGAGATTCAGGATGAGCATGATGGCTAGAAAAGTTACTACGGAATCTGAAAAAGGAAAAACGTTTAATATGGATAGACTTGTCATGAAAAAAAAGTTTAGTTAGTTTTTTTTATGTCATAGGTGGCAGAAGGGCAAACAGATCACCTGATGTTAAGCGATTGCCGCTGCTCATGGACACCCGCATCACCAGTGGAGTTACAAGCGCGCAGCCAACCTTTAAGCCCCCCTTTCCCCTGGATTGGTCCTCCGGTACCCTCATTCACGCAGTGAAACACAACACAGTGCCGCTTTACGCCGGTTTTCAGAGAGGCCGTGGTATCAATCTGGTCGAGCGGCACATTCATTCCGAAGCGTGGCTCTTCCATGGTCGAAAGGTAGGTAGGACAGTAATTATGTAATCTAGCCCCTTATCTTAGCGTGTAATTTCTGGTTGCGTTCAAAACTGTCGCTCTAGAGCCTGTGGTTCGCTTAGACCATGATTCAGTATTTGTGGAGTTTGGTAATTACAGTCAACTGACTGGCGTCTGACCTTCCTTTAGCAGTGGAATCAGACCAACTTTGAGCCAATTTTTTTGATCCGTAGTTACCATTTGGTTGAATTGACTATAGTTATACCGATCTGTGTGGAGAACATTGAGGGAGGGTTATGTCCAGCAGCGGTTGGCTGAAATGATGATGATGATGACTATTGTTAACTATCTAACCAATATTAAAGTAATGGCGCCAAATGGCTTATGAATATTTAACTATTAGTAAAGCTAACTTTTTTTCATAAACACTTTTTGGCGATATGATTTTTTTTTAAACTATTTGTTCAGTTTATCTTCACTTAGGACCAATTTTATGATCCGTAGTTCCCGTTGGGGCGGAAAAGTCCTCGAATGGAGGCCACGTACAGGAAATCGCAGGCGTGGCAGGCCCCCCACAAGGTGAACCGATGATCTGGTGAAGATCGCGGGAATCCATTGGATGCGGGCGGCACAGGACCGATCTGTGTGGAGAACATTGGGGTAGGCCTTTGTCCAGCAGTGGACGTCTATTGGTTATTGGCTGAAATGATGAGTTGCCTTTTGGTTAAATTTACTATAGTTAACTGTCTAAAGAATAGTCAAAGTGACAGCGTCAAAGTGACGTAATTCCTTGTATTGTAACTATTGGTTAAGCTAACTATTGTTCAAATAACCCATTTTCGCGATATTTGACCATTGGTTATTTTTTTAACTACGAATCAAAAAAAAATTGCCCTTACTTACTACTTACTCTGCAGGCTCAGCGACTCAAATGGAGTCTTGGCCTCCGAAACAAGAGATCGCCACTTCGGTCACTCCTGCGCCACTTCTTGCCAGTTGTTGACCAGGAGCTCGCGCAGATCAGTCTCGACGACGTCCTTCCAGTAGGTCGGCCAACTGGGCGTCGGCCTACTGGTCGGCCCTGGTATGCTTTTTTGACGAGACTATCCGAAGATAGTCTCGTCAAAAAAGCATACCAGGTTGGACGAATCCAACCGGGTGGTCAAGCCAACGACGACGGTTGCGCGATGATGTTGGGTGTTTGCAATCGTTTAACTTCGGTCGTGTGGTCCCCGGCAGAGTAGAATAGGCCACCCTCACTCTTACCGAGGTATCGTAAAAGGCGACTAAGGTAAATCTGCTGGCATGATCTGATGATCATGCCAGCAGATTTACCTTCCAGGTTTTCCTTCTCTGGGTGCTGATGCATCCAGAGAAGGAAAACTCTGCATTTATATCTAAACCCTCGCCAACCCGTCTGCCAAGCGTGGTGAGTATGGCAATTACCCCTCATTTGTTTGAGGGAGGCCCGTGCCCCAGCAGTGGGGACTTAAATGGGCTGACGATGAATGTCGGATCAAAAAAATCGGTTTCCTCACGATGTTTTTCCCTCACGCCTAATAAATGGTAGAAATAAACACATATATTTGATTAATCATGAGGTGCATGCTCGGATTCGAACCTCGACCCCCTGGTATGGATGACGCGTTCCACTGCGCCACCATTGCTCAAATCCACATCACCCAGAACCTGGCTATTATTTTAGATAAGATCATCTATTTCAAAAGACTGACTGACAACTACGAGTAAATCTAATATATAAAATTCTCGTGTCACAGTTTTCGTTGCCATACTCCTCCGAAACGGCTTGACCGATTTTGATGAAATTTTTTGTGCTTATCCGATATCTATGAGAATCGGCCAACATCTATTTTTCATCCCCCTAAATGTTAGGGATAGTCCACCCCTAAATTTTTATTTTTATTTTTTAGACAAAATTTTTAATTTCTCTTTTTTTATGATACAACATACAAAAATACATACAATCCTCAATTTTCACCCTTCTACGATCAACCCTTTTATTTATATGGCAAAACAACGTTTGCCGGGTCAGCTAGTAGAAAAATAAAACCCTATTTTGTTTCGCCATTTTGTTGCCAGAGACACAAAATGATGATGGATATTGATGAATCTTGTAAGAGCTTCGCTCATGTCGGCACCTAGTGTAGTATAGAAGGCTGTCACAAGTGAGGAATAAAGTAATCTTCAACAGTTTTGCTATCGGAAAGCAAGCCGTTGCTATTAAATTTGAATGTATTTAAGAATAATAATATATTCCAACCGATTACGGCTACGGCGGTCAATCTCAACGATCAGCCACGTACGCAGGATATATTATAGTGCTCAAGTGTGTGCGCAAACACAAGTGCACTTACTCCCTTACCCACACATTCCAAAGGGACACTACTGTGACACGACCGAAGAACGATCGGGCGCAGAACCAACAGCTTAGCGTACTTTCAGAAGCAGGGGGTTACAAGGCCGCCAACTTTCTGACTGCCACTAAGAATTATCTACTACCGAAAACTAAGGTACAAATTTTTGGCCCGAACCGAGGATCGAAACCGGGACCTCATGCGCAGCCGTCACTTTAAAGTGCGACCCACTAACTACTGCGCCACCGGGGCAGTCTAGTCTAGAATAATATGAAAATCTTAAACAACACATAGGTGCATCGAGCTAACCTCAATTTGATCGAGTAGCTTAGGCTATCAGATTCAAAGGTAGAAAATAAGTAAAAAAACAGTAACCAAAAAAACTACTCAAATAGATAATAATAATACACAGAAAATCAAGATTGAGTGAGAATTGAAAATGCTGATGAAGACGAACATAACATCAAACAGAGACTGCAGAGCATGCAAGGAGGAGTCGGAAACCATAGAACATATTTTATATCAATGCGATTCACTAGCCAGAAGCAGAATGTGTCTTATAGGTAACGCTTATCCTAAACCAGGAGACCACAGGCACTTCAATCCAAAGACATTGTGACTCTTTCGTGAGTAGGAGGGGAGGATAAGGGAGGTACAAAAGATCCTTTAATTCCCTAACAGATAAGATAAGATACGAGTGAGGTCACTATCAAATGTGCTAAATCCCATTTCTATTCTTTCCTCACAATGTTTTCCCTCACTGATAGAAATGCACACATAAATTTGAAAATCCAGAGGTGCATGCTCGGATTCGAAATCAAATCACGACTTATTCTTTTCCACTGAGCTACTATCTATCCGTGACTCGGTAAGTGTAGTGTTGGACGCCCTGCGACAAGGTGGCATGATGACATTCGAAGGGTGGCTGGTGTGAGCTGGATGAGAGTGGCCGAAAATCGGGAGCAGTGGCATTAAGGGAGACTTATGTCCAGCAGTGGACAAGTGTGGGTTGCTGGTGATGAGCTACTACCACTTTAAGCTCGGTTGTTTGTTTTAAATAATAAGCGGAAAGAATAACAGGGAAAACTTCAAAAAAAATACGATTTTATAATGGTTTCAAGGTTTGTGTGCAAAAAATTGCATATTTATAACATACCTGAAAACTTACTTAGGAACATTTTGGTTAAATTTAAATTGCCGTTTCCACAAAACTGGAATTTATTACTTAACTATTTTTGTACACCGTCTGTAATTCACTGTATTTTAAAGAGCACTGAGGAAAATACAATGTTTATTGGGTTATAATTGTACGAATTTAAATTTAAATATGAATTTCCTTTTAGTTATCCCTGTTGTTTGGTTACTTATTTGCAATAATTGGTTAAGGCAAAGCGAGAAGCAGCACTGTCCTGTGCTTCGATTCATGAGTGAGGGTCATCGTCATCGTCAGCCGATTTAAGTCCCCACTGCTGGGGCACAGGCCTCCCTCAATCACATGAGGGGTAATTGCCATACTCACCACGCTTGGCAGACGGGTTGGCGAGGGTTTTGATATAAATGCAGAGTTTTCCTTCTCTGGGTGCTGATGATCATGCCAGCAGGTTTACCTTATTCGCCTTTTACGACACCTCGGTAAGAGTGAGGGTGGCCTATTCTACTCTGCCGGGCACCACACGGCCACTGTGATACGGTCACGGTGAGTGAGGGTACTGGAGGCCCAAAGCTGGGGGAAAGGGGGCTTAAAGATTGTCAGCGCACTTGTGACTTCACTGATGTTGCCTATGGGCGGCGGCAATCGCTTCCCATCAGGCGAGCCGTCTACTCGTCTGTCATCTATCACATAAAGAAAAGAAAGAAGGATTTTCCTACTGTATTATTTCTTTCAACGTTACATTTTCGAATTAAATAGTAATTAAAGTAAATGTAAAGTATTAGCCTATATACTGTCTTACTGCAGGGCAAAGGCCACCATGATAGAAATCTAGTCATATCGCTACTATTATGGGAGTTGGCTTAAACACTTGTCTAAATGTTCGAAAATTCGAATAATTATTATTAATACTATATTTGAAAATATCAAAAGTATGTCAAGAATAAATTAATTATGTCATCCAATTTATATCAAGCTTATAACACAAATCTAAAGGATCACAATCATAATAGTCTTACCAAGATCACCATTATGTTGACTTATGTCAAAAATATACTACACCTATGTATACTTTATTTTTGACATATATTTTTTGCTAAACTATCCGATACGTGGATGTTTCCTTACGTCTTCCCTCACTGCGTAGCTAATGGGAGAAATGCACATCCAAAAATCCAGCGGTGTGTATCGGATTAATCCACGACCCTTCGTAAGATAAGCTAACTTAACCTCTGTTTTTTTGGTTTCGCAGGGGGAATGCCGCCGGCTCAAGAGATTATGCATACCAGGGCACCGGGGGGCGCCGGGTTATGTGAGGCTCTCCTTTGGCAGGGGGTTTCTTCCAAAAAGAAGCCAGGCAAAGGCATACCCACTAAACCTCCTGCAGTTCACCCTCAACGCCCATATTAAGGAATATCATGGTGATACAGCCGAAGCCTACATCCACGATATTTCCCGAGCTGATGTCCTCCTGTATGGCGGGCTAGACGGTTCCTTCCCCGGACGTGCCGGGAGAGGGGATAGGGACAGCCGGGAGAACTGAGCCGTCCCTATCGGGCAGCAGAGGGAGCCTGTGCAATGCTGGTGCTGGTGCCCCCATACCACGCACCAGCGGGCACCCTACGCGGAGAGGGGGGAGACGCGCATCTGCTCGGCGTCTTCTCCCCCTCCTCACCCTTCGAGGCTAACTTAACCTTACGTAATTAAATAAGACGGGAGTTAACATACAATTCTTCTTAGTTATTTCTAGTTATAATGCAACACAATAATATAAAACAACTAATACCTTAACGTGATTGTAATACATTTGAAACTCGCATAATCCTTTAAAAAGGAAGCTGAAATGAAAATAACAATAGAGTTGAGCAAACAGACCAGCAATAAAACTATTATAATCAACTAAATGGTAGGTAATTAGTTGATTGACGCAAACACTACACACCGCAAATATGAATTGTGTAAGTGGATATGACGCATCGGTGGTGGGACGAAATCATTTAATTTTATCCGCTGGTGCGTCATACCTACAGTATGGATATGTAAACTGAACTTAAACTACTTTAGGTAGGCAGTTAAATGGTTGAAAGGGCACTTGTGACTCCGCGCCCTTTGGCTAGGGGCGATTAAGAATACTGCCAAGGTTTTCCCGGCCTGTCCTAAGAGGCGACTAAACGCTCTTTCGGAGTATGTGAGCGTACCCTCTGCTGGAGAGTGGCTTGCTTAGCATACGACTCCGTGGAGGACGACATTACCCCTGGTAGGTCGTACAACGCTGAAGTGCTGTATTGCGCCAGATATAGGTGTGAAGCGGCGAGTGCGATTAGCGGTACCTAAGGTCTAGTGCCTGCTATGTGGTTTCCGACCGCGGTTGCGCCGAGATGGACACCCCAGGGGTTTTAGTTAGGGTTTGAAGCCCACACACCACCTTGTTCCCTACATGTGACAGCCATGATGGTTTCCTTTAGAAGAAAAAAAAATCACTAATGACTCCACTGATGCTGCGGATGTACCTACGTTCCACCAGGTGATCCATCTATTTATCTGCCACATGAACATAAACTAACTGATAAGCCGGCTCTACCGGAGTGATACTACAGAAAACCGGCGTAAAGCAACACTGTGCTGGTGTTTCGCTGCATGATTGAGGGTATCGGAGGCCCAACCCGGGGGAAAGGGGGTTTAAAGGTTTGTGGCTCCACTGGTGTCACGGGTGTCTATGGGGGACGGCAATTGCTTACCATCAGGTGATCCGTCTGCTCGTCTGCCACCTATGTCATAAAAAAAAAACAAAAAGCCATTTAATAGATATGGTCATTAAAGTTTTCATTTGTGGTCATTAGAAGCCACTATCAAATGATCAACTAAGCTTGATATTCTCAGACTTTCAGCCAATAATGGAGATAATTAAGTCTTCATTTTTATCTTTGCGAGGAATTCCCAGTTGCGTCCAAAACTGTTCCGTTAGAGCCCAGAGTAAGCTAGGACCATGATTCAGGGTTTGGGGAGTCTGGAATTTACAATGAACTGACTTTCTGACCTTCGTAACCCATTAACAGGGGAACCAGACCATGTGAATCATGGTTTCTGAAACCATCCAAAAAGCACAAGTTTCCTCATGATGTTTTCCTTCTACTTTACTAATAAAGATAAGTGATTAAGATAATGCCCAGTGATGTACAGTAGGTGCAACTACGAAGGACAACAAAGGGGATGCGCTCACATAATACCTCCGACCACTCGGATAACTGTATGTGGTTAGGGTTGCATTTTGTACATGATTCTCATTTATACTGCAAAAGAAAATTTGCTCATCTGATGTTGACCTATAAGATTTAGTCGATAATCCACGAAATAGTAAACTAGGAATCCACACTATTATTAATGATTACGCATCTGCTCGTACGTAACATTTTATTTTATTTTATTATATTTTCTTTATTAAGGAAAAATACAGCTGTTAAATAGTACTCTGTTCTAAAATTACTTAAATAATACATCAGCAATTTAAATTTTCCACTACAAATTAATACGTTTAGTGTTGTGAGACAAAATAAAAAAAAAATGCGAAAAAGGATGATTATTTTTGGTACTTATTAATTTAATTGAAGACTAAAGATTTTTTAAAAACTGTAATCTTATCATGAAAAATGTCGATATGGTTATAGCTGCTATTAAATTTATTACAAGCTCTAACAATAAAACTATTTTTCCTGTAATTACATTTACATAAAGGAGTAGCAAACGTATTCTTATGCCGCTCAGGGGATGTCTATGCGGTGAACATTTCTCCAGCAATTAGTATCGGATTTGCAGAATTATTTTTTTTCTTCTTTCAGAATACACTCCCAAGTTGGTACCCATTGTCACCATGTCAGGATTTGATAATGGGATCCTAGAGGAATCGAGTGCATCGACTCTCAATATCCTCAACATATATTGCCCGGCTGAATTATTAAAACTTGTAGATATTTCTTTGTTTTATGTGTTTTATTTTATTTGTAATGTTGTGTGTCGTGTGTATTGATCAAATAATTGTTTTTATCTTATCTTAACTTAAATTTTATAGTAATATGTAATGTTTTTATATCCTCTTTCCCCAGCCATGGACACCCGACACACCAGTGGAGTCACAAGTGCGCTGCCAACCTTGTCTGAATGCATTGAAACAGGTAAAGTAAAGACTCGCCCATTATGGGTTCATTAAGGGTTCATCAATTAGGGGCCCGTAGCAGCAAAGCATGATTCACGTTTAATGTTTATGTAATTAAATGTATTTTTTTAATAATTGCAGTTGGTTGAATGACAAATAAATTGCTGCTAACGATTTATGAAGTATTAAAGAAAACTACTTACTAGATCTCATTCAAACCAAAGTTTGGTGGAAATTTGCATGGTAAGCGTAGTCAAGTTTTTTTTTTCAGTTTTCATCATCATCATCAGCAACCGACACTCGTCCACTGCTGGACATAGGTCTCCCCTAATGCACGCCACTGCTCCCGATTTTCGGCCACTCTCATCCAGCCCACACCAGCCAGCCTTCGAATGTCACCATCCCATTTTGTCGCAGGGCGTCCTACACTACGCTTACCGAGTCGCGGTCTCCACTCAAGGACTTTATGGCTCCAACGGCTGTGAGTTCTGCAGCTAATATGACCAGCCCACTGCCACTTCAGTTTGCTAATTCGGTAGGCTATGTCGGTGACTCTGGTTCTCTGTCGGATTACATCATCATTGTTTCAGTTTTATCCTCCGCTTATTTTAGGAATCACAGGGGGGAGGGACCTCAATATCATTATTGAAGATATATCAAAAGATACCTTACACATATGAGTTTGATTTAAAAAAAAGATGTTTTAGTTCTAAGTACGGGAACCCCAAAATTTATTGTTTTATTCTTATTTGTGTAAAATTTTTGTAGCGGTTTACAGAATACCTCTACTTACTTCTTAACCACCTAGTTTCAACAGCATTTTTTATACTTAGTTGCGTAGAAAAGTGGCTGTGAAATACGGACAAAGCATGGTCTATAAGGGTAAGATCTATAAGGGTGCGTCCACATTTCACGAATGCGCCTCGAATGTGCAACACTCGCACACGCGTAGCTTGCGGTGCGAGCGGCACATTTGCGGCGCATTCGTCAGATGTGGACCCAACCTAAGAGTTCCGTTTTTAAGGATACGATCACTAAAAATGATATATGTACCCACCAGGCAGGAGCAACCCTACGTAGCAGTAACGCACTGTACCTGAGATGTTATCTGGAATAAACTAGTTGCCCCGGTAACTGAGCTTCTGAATGATATAATACAACTGGATACGTCTATGTATTTTTTTAAATTTATTTACTCTTAAACCACAAACAAGTTTACAATTTACTTAAAGTTTACAAGACACTTGAACTAGGTTAAATTATATTATTTTTAACCCAACAGCAATGGTTACAAATTATTTTTAAAACATAAGTTAAGATTGGACCCAAACATAATAGTGTATTAAGTTTTACTAAACTAATAATATTTGTCCAGTAAAAATCAACACCACACATTTCTATTTCGTGGCTCATTTAAACCTGAATAAAATATTGCACAGTAAGCAATTTGGATTCACAAAAGGGAAATCCACTACTGATGCTGGAGTGGCGCTTATCAAACATGTATTTGATGCGTGGGAGAAAAAACGAGATGCTATTGGAATATTCTGTGATTTGTCTAAAGCATTCGATTGCGTCAATCATGAAACATTGCTAATGAAGTTACAGCATTACGGTGTCATAGACACCTCACTAAGTCTAATCAAATCTTACTTATCAGATAGGATTCAGAAGGTCAATGTCAATGGAACTAACTCTTCTGGCGCCCCTCTAACCATGGGTGTGCCTCAGGGCTTGCTCTTTTTAATCTATATAAATGACCTTCCTTACTATACCAATGATCTATGTGAGATAGTGTTATTTGCTGACGATACATCCTTGATTTTTGAGGTTGATAGGCAAAAGAAAAATGTTGACGAAGTAAATAACACACTCTCTCAAGTACTACAGTGGTTTACTTATAATAACTTGGTTCTTAATTCAAAGAAAACAAAATGTGTTAAGTTCACAATGCCTAATGTAAGGCAGGTCAAAATGAATATTGTCATGAATAACGAACCTATCGAAGTCATAAACTCCACAGTTTTTCTAGGTATCACTCTGGATACAAAATTGCAATGGAGCCCTCATATTGCTGTCTTGGCAGGAAGACTTAGTTCAGCTGCATATGCAGTTAGAAAGATAAGGAATCTGACTGATATCGAGACAGCGAGACTGGTTTATTTTAGCTATTTTCATAGTCTGATGTCATATGGTCTACTACTGTGGGGATCCGGTGCTGACTTACAAGCCATCTTCATTTTGCAGAAGAGGGCCATCCGTGCCATCTACGGTCTTAGATCACGTGACTCACTCAGAGAAGTATTCAAGGAAATCAATATTTTAACCGTATCATCTCAATACATTTTTGATTGTATTATGTTTGTACGCAAGAACTTGCACCTTTACTCGCAAAAATCAGATTTTCATAGCTTTAACACGCGAAATAAACATAGGCTTGCTGTCCCAAATCTAAGACTTCATAAAATTGGAAGTTCATTTGTAGGATTGAGCATTAGAATGTTTAATAAGTTACCTCAAAATATTATTGATTTACCGGTACATAAGTTTAAGTTGCATGTAAAAAACTGCCTAATGCAGAAAGGCTACTATAAAGTAGAGGATTATTTGAATGATAAGGATTCCTGGACATGTTGATCTCTTCGCCTGTCCTCTAATGTATAATTCATTTCATAATTTTTCATTGACGATTTATCTAAACGATATTGATTATAAGCATTGTATATCATACTGTCACTGTAATCATAATTTGTATAAGAATGAAAATTGTAATTACCATAATATTTGACATTCATAAATGTTCTTTATTGAATAAAGACATTTTTGATTTTGAATGTATAAAAATTGATTTATATTGATTATTCAATAATTGACAAGATGCTAACCACCTACTATTGTACACCTCGTCCTGCAGTTTATTAGTCTGGATTAAGTAACTACTACTCTTTGTGACCTATGAGGGGAACCTAAGTAGTCATGCTCACTCAAATGTCTCTGAGGTGGTGGCGCTATGTGGCGGGTCATTACATTCCCTCTAATATGGTTGAGTGAAATGATGGCTGACACGTACGTCATACTTGTGAACAGGTGCCACCTTTGGGGACTGGTCTGCTTCGGTTTACCTCATAATATTTATTTTATTATTATTTCCTTTATTTTATTTTGTGTAACAAACTGTATGGCTTGGTATGATGATGACACAACATTGTATGAAAGTTTGGCGATTAAAAAGAGTAACTGGCGAGTTTCTTGCCGGATCTTCTCGACCAGAAACAACTTTCCGAGCCGGTGGTAGAATCGCATTATGTTTATTTATTTCTTTAGTATATTTTATGTATCAACATATATATGTATTGACATGTAAATTATACATAAGTACTTATAAATAGTTTTAAGTCATTAATATGTATGACGATTTGTAAGTGCTGTATACAAGCCTATGCAAATAAAGAATTATTTGATTGATTGATTGATTGATTGATATTCTATTTTAATGTCACATATTATGTAACACTAAAACAGAACAAAAACCTGCGGGCAAGTTACTAAGTGAGATAGAATAAGAAAAAGCGTAGATATGTGTTTACGCGTGTGTGTATTTGTTGTGTGTGTGTGTGTGTGTGTATGTATGTGTATGTGTGTGTGTGTGTGTGTGTGTTGTGTGTGTGTGTTGTGTGTGTGTGTATGTGTGTGTGTGTGTGTGTGTGTGTGTGTGTGTGTGTGTGTGTGTGTGTGTGTGTGTGTATGTGTGTGTGTGTGTGTTGTGTGTGTGTTGTGTGTGTGTGTGTGTGTGTGTGTGTGTGTGTGTGTGTGTGTGTGTGTGTTTGCGTGTGTAAGGGAAATTGTGTGTACATAAGTATATTATATATATATATATATATATATATATATATATATATATATATATGTAAGTATATGACAAGAGCGTATTTATGTGTTTTTAAGAGCAACTTCGTCCATCTTATTATAAATCGCGATCTAAAGTTAAAAGGCCGGTGACACATTAGCGATCTCCCTGATTTCGCAGATGTTCATAGGCGGCGTTGAATACTTTCCATCAGGTGACTCGCTTGCTCATTTGTCTGCCCCTAGCATAAAAAAACAGTTATTACCGTACTAAAGCTCATATCATCCCATGCCAATAGCAATGTTGAAAATTTTGTTCCGAGACTATCCTTAGTTCACGAGTTTAATGGTATCATTATGATATTTAGTTTTCTTTATAAAATATTGGTTTGACAAAGTTAAGAAAGTCTTAATTTTTTCAGGTTACCTCTTAGTTGTGTCTTAGGTCTGTAAAATATAAGCATGTATACTGCCCCAATTCAGGACAAAGGCCTCCATGATAGAAATCAAGTTATCTCTACTTTGTTGGGAATAGGCTTAAACACCACGCTTGCCTAATGCGGATTGGTGACCACAAACCCGCGTTATGTTCGAAAAATTCGAAAAATAATGTTTGCTCGTCTCGGGTTTGAACCCAAGACCCCGAAATCACGTCCCGGTACTTAAACCACTAGACCAACTGGGCGTTTCATTAGGCCTGTGGTATTTTCCATTAACTCGATGAGGTAAATAGACGAGCAAAGACCACCCAGTCTATTATTATTCTAAATAAATAAATATTTCACAACATCACATACATTGATCCGAATCCGAGATAGGTAGCTCAAGCACCTGTGTTACGGATATCAGAATCAACAGTGGGATTACAAATATATACATATACTACTTTGTTTTTGTAAATACATAATTGTAATACAAAGAAAATACCGTAAACTTTCGTAGGATTCTAAACGGGAGATAAATTGTATTATGTAACGTCCACATTTACGTAAATTTATTAATTTTCGACGTCACACGGTAAATTTATAAAATAACGAATATCTATTCGTAAAATTTTATATAGTTCGACATATCACTAAAATTCTTTTAAATATACGAATCTTTGAAATACGTAAAATAATACACTGCTCTCTTATTGGTCAATGTTCATAGTGGCAATGCCAATCAGATCACGGGAAGCGTTTGGATATAGCTTACTTATTATTTTACGAGTGAGTACAGTAAGTTTATCAATGTATGAAAATGTGGACGTAAAATAATACAATTTATATCCCGTTTGGAATCCTACGAAAGTTTATAAACTTCCTAGTAAATTGATAAACTTACGGATCTTGTTATTTTCCGGTGACATATATATTTGTAACACAGGTGCTTAAGCTACCTATTTCACAGTGAGATCAATGTATGTGATGTTGTGAAATATTTATTTCATGATGGTAGAAAGGGGGTGAGCTCATGCAGCTCAGAAGCACACTATTCTTTTATTTCTGACGCTTCCAGTAGTTCTACATTCCCGCGTTTGCAGTGAGTCTTCGCTGATAAGACTTGAATTTACGGAGCGTAACGAACACTGTGTATGCAAAGCTTTATTGGTTTAGGTATTCGGATAAATTCAGTACAAGCTCAAATGATCCTGGGCTAGGAGGGATTTGTAAACAGAGTTTTACTGATATTGATTCTGTGTTTGATGCATCTTAGGTAATGCATTGCATTGGGGGAATTTAATATCCTCCTACCGATTACGGTATTAAGTATGTGCGCAAACACAAGTGCACTCTATATTCCCTTACCCTCGTATTCCGATGGGACACCGGCGTGATTCGACTGGACGGGGATCTGGTGCAGGACTAATGGCTTAACGTGCTTTCCGAGGCACGAGGGTACAAGACCGCCAACTTCTAGACTCCGGGCTAACACTAAGAATTTCTTACCGAAAACATAGGTACAAATTTCGAACCTGGGACCTCTTGCATGGCCGTCGCTTAAAAGTGCGAACCACTAACCACTGCGCCACCGAGGCAGTCAAATTATAAGTAAGTGAGTAAGTGTAGGGGAGTTTATGCATGTTTAGTTACATTGCAACCTAGCAATCTATTTTTTAAGTGAATGGTAGCAGACGAGCAGACGGAATACCTGATGATAAGCGATTGCCGCAACCCATGCACACTCGCAACACACATTCGCTACCAACCTTTAAGTTCCCTTTCCTCTGGATTGGACATCCGGTACCCTCATTCACGCATCGAAACAGCACAGACGCTGCATCACGCCGGTTTTCTGTTTGGCCGTGGTTTCAATCCAGACTGGCCCATTCATGCCAAAGCGTGGATCTTCCATGATTACAGGGTTGTCGTAAAGGGTGTAAGATTCTGTCGGTCTATTAAATGGACTCACGTGGAAATTCAATGATTAGTGTTCAAAGACTTTACAATAATAGTTAACACGTAATTATACAAATACAAATTCATTTATTCGTCATCACAGGTGGTACAAAATTGACAAAGGTAATGTATGTGGTAACTCCATGATGCGCCTACAATGGCATACGAAATCATAGGCTTAGGTTAAATCAAAATAGCGGAAGATACGCCACGTTGGAAACTGACCTATTGGTTTTGACATACGCTTGAGGGAGTTAGCTACGCGCCATATCAGAAGGAGAAAGTAAAGTAAAAAAAACTTATTTCTAAATAATTTATTTTTATAACAGTCGAAACTATCATAAATGTATTGTTGGAACTACTATGATTATTATTGAATATTATATTTACTTACACAATGTTGACTTTTCTTCGAATAGGGACAGTTTGTTTCACTTGTGTCTGTGTTGCATGAATCATGATTATTATGGGATCCCATCGTAAGATCATGAAATGCTAAGAATGGGATTACCTGGGAACCATACTCTTTAAAAAAGGTACTAAATGATCTAGTCATCTTCCAGTAGGTACCTACCTAGTTGGGGAACGTGCATAAAAAAATATCCCGAAGAATTGATGACCTCCTCCTTTTTAAGTCGGGTAAATATAAACAATAATAAATATGTTTTTTTTTATTAAACAATTTGCACTACTACTACTACTCTGAATAAATTAACAATAAATATTTTGCAATTATATTTTTTGATATTTTTATGCTGACTCTATCATTGTGTAACGTAATATCAATTAACTTCTCACACCTGGGTATATCGTATATTTCTATCTCGTTCGGCAAAATGACGATCAAAACATTGTAAAATATTGAAATATCGAAAGAAATTAAAAAATATCTTTATGTTTTGAATTATTTATACAGCGCGTAAAACCGCACGTAGGCATATTGTTAGCCTTTATCCAACTTAAAACAATTAATGAATATTTTTAGGTGACGCGACCGCTTGTCAGACTCTGACATTTGCGTCTGCGTGCAATTAGGCGCCAGACACCTAATTTAAGCGGTCCACGCGGTATAGACGAGTCACCTATCTTACGCTATTTTGATTTAATCTAAACGGATAGATGATGATTTTTTAAACAGTCAACAAAAATTAAAACAATTATGCAAAATGTTTTTAATTACCCAGCCACATTCTTTCTTCCATTTTTCAATATACATAATAAACTTATTTATTAATCACACACAAGCAGCTAAAAAACGGTCACCTATCCACTTTTCGTTAATGCCTTGCTGTTCTTAACTTTGAAATCACTTCAAAACCATACACGTTACATGCTAAAGTTTAAAAACGACATCTGAAGAGAATATTAGAAACTCCGTGAATTCCTGTCTCGAATGGTAACTGGCACAGGAACCATATTTTGCTCCAATTTCGTCGATCTTTTGTCTCTATGGTTTCCCAGTAGATGGCACTATGCTAGAGCCATCGCAAAGGTTCATATATTAGTGAAATAACCTTTTGTAAATCAGGGGTAAATATTTTAAAACTGGCTAACTAGATGGCGGTATTAGGATTTTGTACAGTAACTAATGCGAATACCATAACTTCATGTAAATAAAGCTGTGGGTGTTCCAAATAAAATAAAATTAAATTAAACTTCGTAATTTCTTTGCAGCACTTTCCTCTGCCATACTACATGTACATCTGAGCCATACAAGTACAACATCTTATAAGTATGTATGTACCTATCTATGTTAACCATATAATTTTTCTGAGTATCACAATTAGATCAGTGGCAGCTCATTGGATAAGATTGCAAATTCTACGCGGTATAGCGTAGGATTGAATCCGAGTATGCACCTTTAGATTTTTCTGTGAGCGTATTTCTACCAAGAAACTCGTCGGCGAGGAAAAATATTAATAAAAGAAACCTGCCTGTCAGAGAGTTGCGAAGGTCAGACGGCTGTCCCTTCATTGTAATCACTAGACTCCCCAAATCCTGAATTATGATGTAAGCGTACACCAGGCTTTTAAACGACTCCGAAGTGTTGGACGCAACTTGGAATTATTTATGCTGAGATGAGAGACTGCCTAACACTTGTAGTTAGATCCTCGGGCGACGAAAAATTTACATGCTAAGCACACTCATTAATTCCATCACTGATCGTCGAATCAGCCATTTTCATCATGCAAATAAGGGGTCATTGAGTTGTGGCCTTGCCTGTTCGGATACGGGACTAATGAGATATGACAATTTTTTCTCTAACTTTTTTAAGATTATCAGATAACGCTGGGACGATGTCAGATCTGGAGCTCAATTCTCGGGCTCGTGACATTTATCATCATACGACATATATCACCAAAACATAGATTTTTGTATGGTTTTTAGGTGATACCCGCCATGTTTTCAAAATATCACGAGCACGAGAGTTAGGCTCCAGGTAGGCCGATTTTCGCGAGCTGCAAGCCACCAACTGGTGTGAAACCGCGAATGATTGGGATCAGTGGAGAGTTCTTTTATCGGAGGCCAAGACACATTTTGGGTCGCTGAGCCATCGGAGTAGTTTTAAATTATGGCGGACAAACTACCAGATGGCTGACCTGATGGTAAGTGATTAGGTAATCATAATCAGATAATCCATGAGTGGACCACCAGCCATGGATATCTGCAACACATCAGGCATCACAGAGGCGTTGCCAGCTCTTTAACAAGAAATAAGCTCTTATCTTAAAGATAACCAGGTTGTGTCTGTTTAGGAACACCATCGTTGGCTGATTTCAAAGTTTAGTAAAGCTCGGTAAGAAGTGCCGTAAGGAACTCACTGTAGTGGAATTCCTTACTGCTAAATAGATAAAACTCCTTTCTACGTTAAGATCAAAGGACATCCTCCTTTAGGTACAAATATGAAAAGTGCCAGCCAGAAAAAAGTTTTGCTGTATTCTGTGATGATTTGTGCACCTGACAAGCCCTAACAAAAAACAGCAAAATTTTGTAAATGAAAGTACGAAAATCTCCTTTGATTGCTTTTCGGATCTAGAGACAACTACAAACTCTACAGGCCCTCTGTATGACTAACAGGGTGAGCCAAAATGTAAACTTTTCTAAAAGAAAAAGTTCAGTGACAGCCTGAAGTTCTCAGGTTGGCGGTCCTATACCCCCTTCACAAAGTCACGTAATTGAATTGTTCCTGTACTCAGTCTATCTTCGTTATAACACTGATGTCTCACCGGAATTTGAGAGAAAAATAAACTAGCCGCCTTCGTTAAACATATCCTGTAATAACTAGTCTTAAGTTTTCATACTGTACTTTTTTAATTCACTTCAATTCAAATTTCTTTATTACAGACAACATACATAGGTCCATGGTTTAGTACAATTATAATAAATAACTTAATAATAGGGTTAATAATAGGTAGGGTGTAAGCCACAT
The DNA here is from genome assembly GCA_019059595.1 of Marasmia exigua. NCBI lineage: Eukaryota > Metazoa > Arthropoda > Insecta > Lepidoptera > Crambidae > Marasmia > Marasmia exigua. The sequence goes on from CM032466.1 coordinate 19,148,260, forward strand.
ATTGTACCATGTACAGTCAAAAGCACATCAGACTATACATTTTGACCTTGAGACCGCCCTTATGTCCGGGTTACAAGCGTTATTATCGTACTGCATGTGTATACCGTGATATGCTGTTGACCGTACCGTAGGGGCACTCGTTGCGAACTCGACCCGGCGGATGTGCCCATTAAAATTTCGGTTATGGTTCGTACGTAGTGCTTTACCACAGGTGCATGCGGATCATCTGCCACTACCCTCAGGATGCTGTTGTTGCTTCCCCGCACTCGATTTACCAGTAGCGCCACTTACACTTTAAGTGCGATAAAAGTATATTCATTGTAATGTATCAAGACGGAAATTAACACGATATTTATTATGTGGAACAACATTGTATACTCACATATTTGGCTCGACGTTTCGGCTACGTTACAGCAGCCGTGGTCACGAGCGCGAGCCAAATATATGAGTACTCAATGTTGTTTTACATAATAAATATCGTGTTATCAAAAACTAAGTATATTCATTTATTCGTAGACAGTATACAGGTTTTCATACTATGGTACTTACAGGTATACACTCCTCTAACCTAAAAAGGTGTGTGGCTTGACATCGTAAAAGATGACGTGCGTCGTAAAAGAAGCGTGCCAATAAACTGACCACAATGGATGCACAAGACCATGCGAAGTGGAGGAGTGGGAGCAGGAAAGCAGACCCCGGAATTCGACAGCTTAGGTGAATAAAATGGCCGTGTGGTCCCCGGCAGAGTAGAATAGGCCACCCTCACTCTTACCGAGGTGTCGTAAAAGGCGACTAAGGTAAAGTTGCTGGCATGATCATCAGCACCCAGAGCAGGAAAACTCTGCATTTATATCAAAACCCTCGCCAACCCGTCTGCCAAGCGTGGTGAGTATGGCAATAACCCCTCATGTGACTGAGGGAGGCCCGTGCCCCAGCAGTGGGGACTTAAATGGGCTGACGATGAGGTGAATAAAACGCTAAGATGATAATGATAATGTGTATATTCCAATTAAATAAATACGTGTGGGAGAGCCACGCTTAGGCATGAATGGGCCGGCTCGACCGGAGTGATATCACTGCCTCACAGAAGACCGGCGTGAAGCAGTGCCTGCGCTGTGTTTCGCCATATGAGTGAGGTTACCGGAGGCCCAAAAGGGGGAAGGGGAAAAGGTTGGCAGCGCACTTGTGACTCCACTGGTGTTGAGGGTGTCCATGGGCGGCGGAATTGCTTGCTTACCATCAGGTGATCCGTCTACTCATCTGCCACCTCTCATATAAAAAAAAAACATTCATATTCATACAAACATTCACTCTATTTTTATAGAAACAGATGAACTTTGAAAGCTTTCTCCGCCAGGATTTGATCGAGATGTGATCTAATGATAGTTATCCAAGTAGCAAAAGGAGACTGTAACTTACCACTACTGTTGACAGCTGACAAAAAAAACGTGGAAAATAACATAGGGGTGTTTCAGATGAGCCTTGTTGTGTGGCATCTAAAAAAATAATATTAGATCACTGGAAATGAGCCACCTGTATAATACCCTTTTCTTTCTGTAATATTTTACTTCACCCTTTCCTCTGTGTAATAATTTCCGAATACTTGGCTGATTAAAAAGACTGGCCACTGGAGCTAAGACCTCATCTAAGCGTGTAATTCCTAGTTTCGTCGTAAACATTTTTCTATTTCTACTTAAAGTTTTTGCTTCACACCCCAACCCGGGGTTCGTTTTAACCATTATTCAGGATTTTGGAAGTCTGGAAATTACGAAGAATCGACGGCCGTGTGACCTTTGCCACCATTATACAGGGGAATGCGGACGGCCCGTAGTGCAGTGGGCCGACGTGGCCTTATGCATACCTGTCCCCCGGCGGGTGGACGGGTTATGTCGGGCTCTCCTCCGGTGAAGCCGGAGGCCTACCGACTAAACCCCCGACGACGCTCCCTTCTTCGCCAGAGTGGGAAGAAGACATGTGTACTAGTTAATGAACTTTAACTTATACAGGGGACACTGGATCACTGTTACATGTTCAGAATCATTATCTCAAATTTTGTAGGTGTACACATTTTTCGGAAACTAGCCGAGACGTGAAGGTTTCCTCACGATGTTTTCCTAACTGCCGAGGTAATGGCAGAAATATGCAAATAGATTTAAAATATCCGCAGGTGCACACTCGGATTCAAACCGCGACCCCAAAAACGTCAGCTCCAATCCAAATTGAAGAAGCTACATTGCTTTGTAAAGCCTAAAAGGATCCCATTTTACAAAGTTTCAATTTCAGAGGACAAATTTGAAATTGTTAGTATGAATTCATTTTTTATTTATTAAAGAGTTACAAAAGGTTTAATCAAACTTAATACAACGTCCAGCACGACATTCTAATACGGGCTACACACGGGCCGATATCAGTGTACATATATACTATGTATGTTTCTTACCACCTTTTGTAACATATAATAATAATAATGAATCGGATTCTGACATCATAACAACATAATACTTTTCCTCTACAACTTTGCTTGGCCAAAAGCCCGCAATTTTGTTAGCGTACCCCAAAATGGGAGAATATATTTATATATTTCAAACACAATAATAATGAACAAGAAGCTGCGGCTAACTTGGCCTAGGTCCGTGAGTCCAGTATGAACACCAAAATGTTTTTAACAACCATTTTGAGACAATAAAATAATAATAACAACAATAATAAAATTGGAAAGCAGCAGGAATAGATCACATTCATAGCTTTTGGTTCAAAAAACTACACAAACTACATGCCATTTTAGCTACGCAAATTTCTGAAATTATTAACGGAAACACGACTCTCCCGGAATTTCTTACCAAAGGCATTACATTTATGCTCCCCAAAAGTGATAAGACTGAGGATCCATCACAATTTCGGCCTATTACTTGCTTACCCACTCTTTACAAAATTATTACCTCTTGTATTACCCATAGAATCACCAGACATATCGAGAATAACAACATTTTATCAGAAGAACAAAAAGACATTTTTATTTCTTATTTAGACTATAAAAAAGCATTTAATAGCGTACCCCATTCCTGGCTTTTAGAAATATTAGAAATATATAAAATAAATCCAAAATTAGTTCAATTCCTTAAATCAGTTATGGCATCGTGGCGAACAACATTAAAAAGTAAGAAAATACACAGAACTACAGGACCAAATAAAAAGAGTATAGAAGATGGATCGCGTAACCATAGTGCCAATAGTAGTGTCCACCACTGGCGTCATACCTAAACAGTTGCATATTAGTCTTAACAATTTACAGTTGCCAAAATTCACCTGTCTAACTCTCCAAAAAGCAGCGATTCTTAACACGTGCAGGATAGACCGCAAATTTTTACAGCTTGAATCAGATTCTGACATCATAACAACATAATACTTTTCCTCTACAACTTTGGTTGGCCAAAAGCCCGCAATTTTGTTAGCGTACCCCAAAATGGGAGAATATATTTATATATTTCAAACATAATAATAGTAATTCTCACAACATCTCATACATTGACCTGATTCCGTACTAAGTAGCGTAAGCACTTGTTTTACAGATATCAGACAACAGAGGAACACAAATATATACTTAAATACATATATTACACCCAGACACTGAACAAACACAAGTGTTCATCGCATGAATGTTTGTCCAGGGTGGGGATCGAACCCATGACCTTTGGCGTAAGAGGCAGGGTCACTACCAATTGCGCCATCCGGTCAGTCCAGTCAATATGGAGTGCAGTAAAAAATATGAATATGAGATGCTCGAACTTCGAAATTGTTAAAATCTAATATTGGTAGCATCTTAACCGGTTATTTGGTTACATGCTAACAATTGAAATCAAATGGCGTCGCTAGTGTGCCCTACCCTTCACCTTAAGGGCCGGCAACGCATAAGCGTCCTCTCTGATTTTGTTGATGTTCCTGGGCAGCATTAATTACAAACCATCAGGTAACCCGCTTGCTTGTTTGTCGCCTCTAGCATAAAAAACTTCCTGTACAGAAAGTTAGTGAAAAAGGGTCCTCAGAGAACCTCAAGCTTTATTTTCAGGACTAACCATTAAACTATTTCACGTTTATATGAAATTTTATTCACCGAATGTTAAATAAAATTTATTCACTCGCTCACAAATTATAGGTCTTCATGTTATTATAAGTCAGCAAAAACAAATCTATTTTACGTGACATAGGTGACCTCTAAATTAATTCGGCCCTTCGGGGCTCTATTCACACATGGATGAAATAAGCGTTATCTTTTGCATATTCTATGAAGGCCTTACATTAATATGCGATAGTACCCACACAAACCTAAAAAGTTATAAGGGTTAATAAATTTAAATATTCATATAAACTGTTTCCACACTGTGTTGCAAAAATACTACGTACTTACACACATTTTTTTATCGTTTACAAACAGAAAACCTCATAAAAGATATCGTTAAAGAAGTCTATTTAGCATGTTAGATCAAAAATATAAGCCGCCCGGCAATAACACAAGTTAACAAGAAAACACAACCTGAATAAAAATATGATAAATATGAAGAGCTTAATATGCTGAATCTAGATCTGTTATCAGAATTTTCATATCACACCAAGTTATCAATTTACAGAGGGTTGAAAATCTGAAAAGTGGCACTTAGTGTTTATATGTATCAATTGGGATGTAAAAAATTTCAATAGATATTTTGAAAATAAAACCCCAAATGATGAAATGCTTTTTAATTTCTAATTTTACCTGATTTCCATGCAACGCTACAGCCAATTAAGTTATCTTATGTTTTTTTCCATTACAAGAATTAAGTGATGATTTGTATGCGCTATAAGTACACGGATGTTGATATGAATATTACTCAATATAGATTAAAGACTACAAAATAAATCTTATTGATATAATATCCTCCAACCGATTACGGCTACGGCGGCCAATCTCAACGATCAGCCACTTACGCAGGATATATTATAGTGCTCAAGTGTGTGCGCAAACACAAGTGCACTCTCTATTCCGTTACCCTCATATTCCGATGGGACACTACTGTGACACGACCAGAGAGGGATTGGGCGCAGGACCAACGGCTTAACGTGCTTTCCGAGGCACGGGAATACAAGACCGCCAACTTCCAGACTCCGGGCTGCCACTAAGAATTTCTTACCGATATTCTTATTGATATATATAATTGAGAAAATGAGCATTACTGATATGCCAAAAACATTTTTTTAAAGTGCTTGTACTTGTTTTGAAATTGCCAATGAAAAAGAACCTAAAACCATATTTTGAGATATTTGACTCTCTATAAATTAAATACTAGACGAAGTATCAAAATTTTGAAAACAGATTCATTATCAGGGAGTGCAATGTAGTAAAATTACGGACCTCTTTTATTCGTTGCGAAAAAAAGTAAAAAATTTGTTGACTAGTGTTGTAGTGTTGTTGTTGATTTGTTACTAGTAATGTATGGAACAGCAAATTTATTTGCTTACTTTGTTGATCTAACGTGCTAAATGGAATTTATTCACGATACCTGTTATGTGATTTTCGGGATGTAAACGATGAAGAAATAACGGTGTTTAATGGACCCAGTGTGTCATACCAGTAATAACCTACGGAGACGAAACGTGGGTCACAAAAAAAAATAGAAACGGGTCAGATTTGGCTGACAATACGTGTACAGCTTCCGCGACCAATCTCCACTATTAACCACGTACGAAGGATATTATTGCACAGGATTAACGGCTATACGTACTTTCCGGGGCACGGAGTGCAAGACCGCCAATTTGACATTGATATCGATATTGATGATAGGTATATCACATCAAATAGAACTGTGGGAAAACCTCGCTTTGGCATGAATGGGCAGGCTCGAATGGAGTGTGATACCGGCCACATACAAAACCGGCGTGAAGCAGCACTCTATTTTGTTTTGCTGCGTGAGTGAGGGTACCGAAAGCCCAATCCGGGGGAAAGGGGGAGTCAAAACAGCGACTTGTGAATCCACTGGTGTCGCGGATGACCATGGGCGGCGGCAATCTCTTACCATCAGGTAGTCCGTCTGCTCATCTGCCACCTATCACATAAAAAAGAAAAAAAAGGCGTATAACGCGCTGAAATGATGGCGATATCTGGTTAAAGCTAAACAAACAGCAAGAAATCTTTATTTCTCCTCCAAAATATTTTATTTTCGTTTTCCTTCAGGGTGTTTATTTGAGCTGATTAAAAGAGGCAATATTCTTTGATTTAACCCTAATATTATATCTAGGCCAGGGTTTGTTTATCGCGAGTGTTGGCGGCTGGCAAATAAACCGACGAGCATGTCGCCATTTACGAGATAAAAAGGAGGGTTCTCTAAATGAAAGGGGCTTTGGACCTGTATTTCATCATCATAATTTTCTATATGTGTGGTAAATAACCTACTTATATACCGTAATTTTTTTATCGTTAACATCCCTAAAACCATATTATTTCTTATCCTACAGACAGCGAAAACACGAAACGATTGCGCGATGTAATCAGCACCTAGCGCCATCTATTGCTATAAAGTGGAACTAATGTCCCGAATTGAAGTGAGGGTGGGACACTTGTCAAGAATAAAGTTCATTTAGCATGTTAGATCAACAAAGTAAGCTAAAAATCTATACTATTTATAAGAAATGGTAGATCCTACAGACAGTGGCAACGCTTATAGGCAATCCAAAAAAACACGAAACGCTAGCGCAATGTAAAAAAGAATAAAGTCTATTTAGCAGGTTAGATCAACAAAATAATCTAAAAAGAAATCACCTGCTCCATACAGAATAGAATATCCACCTGGAAATAATAATTAATAAGTAAAATCTCTGCAAGTCATCTTTATTTGAGGTCCAAAGCAGTTGGAGTCCCGGATTCGATTCCTGATTAGAGCCAAAATTTGAAACTGAGTCTTTTGTTAAGAAATTCTCAGTTTTTTTATAGGTGGCAGATCGCCTGATGGTAAGCGATTTCCGCCGCCCATAGACACCCGCCCGCCAGCGACACCAGTGCAGTCACAACTGCGCTGCCAACCTTTAAACAAACCTTTGCCCCGGACTCTTCCTACTATCAGTGTACTGTCTTCTGTGTCTTTTCTTTCCCTGAATCTTTCTATTTTTCTTTTCAAACTTACAAAAGACTACATTCAATATAAAATATTAAAAAATAACCATCTACGATGATCTGGAGCACTGAACAGGTTAACTTATAAAGTTGTACCTCATAAAATAAAGCAGAGGCTTTAAACTTTGAAGTTGAAGTTTCAATAGCGTGGTGCTGGCACTTAATACCTCGCGTAGGGATACCCTTCTTTAGGGCACCCTTTAATAAGAGAACAAAGTTCTATCTTACTAGGTATATAAATAGTTTTATTACATTTTCACATTGCATTATATCTATAGATAGATATTATTTATTGCACAAAAACTAAATACAAGTATGATACAACAACAACAGACAGTACAATAAGGCCCTCTTATCGCTTCTAGCGATTTCTTCCAGACAACCTTTGGGTACAGGAAAATAATTAATTAAGACGGGGATTAACACGAAATTTATTTTGAGATACAACCGTTTGTACTTACATATTTTCCTTGACGTTTAGGCTACGTTACAGCAGCCGTGATCACAACCGGACTGGCAGTACACGGCGTCGTCTGCTGGGGCCAGGCTGTGAATCTTATGACACCCACACATTTTCAGATGTTAATTCGCCACTACATGAATTGTCAGTAAAGCTCCGACACACTACACTAACAGTTTCGGTGTTTGTTTGCGTTAGTAACGGCCGTGCAGTTTTTAATTACTGAATTCCATGTCGATGATATTTTAAATATATCCTTCCGGTTGAAAGTCTTATACTTCTTGATTTCAATCGCTTTACGTATCTGGTATGATAATGACGATCATCATCATCATCATCATCAGCCCATTTAAGTCCCCACTGCTGGGGCACGGGCCTCCCTCAATCACATGAGGGGTAATTGCCTTACTCACCACGCTTGGCAGACAGGTTGGCGAGGATTTAGATATAAATGCAGAGTTTTCCTTCTCTGGGTGCTGGTGATCATGCTAGCAGCTTTACCTTAGTCGCCTTTTACGACACCTCGGTAAGAGTGAGGGTGGCCTATGGGGCCGTGTGGTCCCCGGCAGAGTAGAATAATGACGATCGGTGGAGAGGATTTTTAAGTCAAGTAATTCCATCCAGTTATTAACTCCCATTTTGAATTAAGATGTTCTGCTGTTGCTAATTTATTCGCTTGTCGATTTTTAATAGCTGCGATATGTTCCTTGATACGTTCTGAAATTGACTGCTTGTTTGTCCAATATAAGAAATCGATTTAGTAAACACTTGGAGTCTGAAAACGTACGACATCTTTTGGTGATTGCAGTTGTTTTGATATTTGACAAAAAGGAGTAATTTTTATTAAAACCTTTGAATGCAGCAAGTCACCACTGTTTTAACCGCCGAATCATCCACCATTTCATACATTGCTCCACACCTTTCATTCTGTACTATCCCGTCTACAATATCTAAGGTATTTTTTAATAAAACACATCTGCGTTCTAACCTTCGTAAGTTTTGGATAGGGGAACCAGACTTATTTGACTCTGCAAACATAGTCACCCTACCCGTGGTTAGGTTAGATTAAACAAGCGCCAAACCCGTCTTATGACACCTGCCAGAGTTACGGCGACACGACAAGTAGTTGACAACTCACTCACTAAACCAGAAACTGAGGTACCACACTGATTATGTGCATCTTAATTGAGTGTTTTCGTTTAGACGTGTATAACATTTACTGAAACGACTCAGTGATCCGACTCAGCCAAATAATACACTGTTCCGAATCTCTAATGTTCGCTCCGAATGTATTTTCGTCCTAGCGAACCGAATGAGCTGAATGATCCTGTACAGCGTGTTCCGCTGTACAGATCAGTTAGTAGTAAGTTGACTTGATAGAAGATGATGTAGATGTTGGTGTGGAGTGCCAGAAGTTAAAGATCACAGTTAAAGTTCATTGTTTATTTACGCACACAATTTAATGAGAAAAGTGGTTCTCAAGCGACGTTAGTTATTTACGGTTGTTAAAATTGCACTCATCAATAAGTAAGTAGGTATGCATATCGCATGATTCATTGACCTCAATACGATATGTCAACACAAGGAAATCAATGTACGAGTAAACCGTACAGATCCGATGAGGCGAATGGATCTACCTGAGAGTCGATGTTCCAAATAAAGCGTTTCACTGTTCCGCATCTATGCACTGATCCAAATGCAAATATAACAATCTTTTGAAAGAAATGTTTTTGCCATGTCTAGTTTCTAGGTCTAGTTTGTCATTAAATTTAAATTCATACAATATCTCACTGACCTGACCGCCTCTTCTTGAGCACTTGACATTGAAGTCGAGTTGGAAAATTTGTATGGACGAACATTAGACAATTTAACACGGGACGTGGCATGTGCACGATTTCGCCTCTGCCGAAGTACACGACCATCGTGATTCCACGTTGGTCGTGTACGCCATTTTGATTTCGTATCTGTCGCTGAGCGGAACTCGTAATTTATCTTTCTTATGACGCATAAGTATTGCATATTTTGCGACAGATATCACCCCAAAAGACAATAGGCGATATCGTGATACGTTGACACGTTCTTTCACGATCTTGATTAGTGTTGTGACAATGACTCACTATTTGACTGTTTTTAAACGGTTTTATTTAGCTCACCCCGTTTGTTTTATTTATTATTTATTCTTGGGTCAAATTTAGTAATTCAAATTTCACCCTCTTCCTGCCTACCGATTAATCTGAAATTTTGTATACACTTTGGATTTTGGTCACAATCCTTACTAATATTATAAAGGCGAAAGTTTGTTTGGATGGATGTATGGATGGATGTTTGTTCCTCTTTCACGCAAAAACTACTAAACGGATTTTAATGAAACTTTACAGTAATGTAGCTTATAGATCAGAATAACACATAGGCTATAATTTATAAAGATATCTATAAGACCTTGCTTTTATTCGAATTACACGCAGACGAAGTCGCGGGCAAAAGCTAGTACAATTATGTTTATTCATTATCATTATAAATTCAAGATGGCCGCCGCTACAAAATGGCGGATGATTTATGTTTTACAAATCCCATCAATATGGGTATCAAATGAAAGGGCTCAACAAGCAGAATACAATATACTATAAAAAATTGAAATCCAAGATGGCGGCCGCTACAAAATGGCGGATAACGTAGGTTTTGTCAATCCCATCAATATGGGTATCAAATGAAAGTGATCAACCAGTAGAATACAATGTACTATATAAAATTAAAATCCAAGATGGCGGCCTCTACAAAATGGCAGATAACTTAGGTTTTATCAATCCCATCAACATGGGTATCAAATGAAAGGTCTCAACAAGTAGAATACAATTTACTATGAAAAATTGAAATCTAAGATGGCCGCCGCTACCAAATGGCTGATAACATTTTTTTATCAATCCGACCAATATGGGTATCAACAACAGTTAAGGACCTCAGTGGGGGAGTTTTGGGATATGTTAATACTTTATGTTTTATTTGCAAGCTTGTCCCTAACCGCGTCATCGCCCCGGCGGATCGCCATTTTGAGGTTGTACTTGGTTATTTTTTCAATGGTAGCCTTCGATGCCATGGATATTAGGCGCGCTGTGGCGTCGTTAGTGGCGTTATCTGTATAATATACACAAGTTCTTGTGTGTCTGGAGATGGCTACCACCGCTTGTGGGACACTTTGCAGGAGATGGGACTGTTTGGCAGTTGTTCTGACTATCGCAACGTTCTCGAACGTCTGTCCCTGGGCTTCGTGGATTGTCAGAGTGCGCGATCCTTCGTCTGATCCGTACCCCTGGCTAATTAAGAGAGATTTAGAGAACAATAATAATTAATACTATAGAGATTACATATTGACTTATGTCACATTTAAAAATTCTTCAATAGAGTAAGGACTTTTTTCCTTCCCTTCAGTTTTTAAACGATTTTATTTAGCTCGACCCGTACGGTATTTATTTATTTGGATCAAAATTAGAAATTGAGATTTGAGTACCTTCCTGTTGTCAGATTTATCTTAAATTTGGTACACACCTTTAGTTCCGATGACAATACAATATAGTAATATCAATAACGTTGTAAATCTAAGATGGCCGCCGGTGCAAAATGGCGGATTTCATATTTTTCCACAACCCCCTCAATATGGGCATCAAATGAAAGGGCTACACTACCACTACTAGTAGAATACTGTGATTACGACAAAATTTAAAATCCAAGATGGACGTGGTTACAAAATGGCATATTAGGTGAGGGCATAAGTAGTCGTGTCCAGAACAGTTATGTCCAAGATTGTGTGACGTTAAAAGGACAGATCAAGTCTCTGGAAGGGCTATGTTTGAGGAATTAGATTGTAATAAATTATCAGGTAAAAAACCATATAATAATGATGCACTCAACGTAGGCATTTCCGTTAAATACTAAAAACTATAAAATAAAAAATCGGTAAAAAAACTTTTAAGTTAAACGGTTTTATCTTATGTGCACTGAAAACTAGAAAATAATAATAACAATTAGGTATTTTGATCTTCTAGTTCAGAATATTTTAATACCAAGCAGAATAGCTTTTAGGCATATTAGACTAAAAATAAAAACGTGGGGCCCCTCTGGAATCCTACCTATGGCAAAGCATATCTTTATACTTTGGTAGATCATGAGCTGGGCGTTCGCTGGTGAAGCCGCCACGGCTGGTTGTTGATTGTCAAAAACTCCAGTTACGATTATAGTAAGTCGATGCAATCCACACTTAGTATAGAAGAAAGTATTACAGCAATAGTTAATGGGCCCCACGATTTTATTTTAGTCTAATATGCCTAAAAGCTATTCTGCTTGGTATTAAAATATTTCTGAACTAGAAGATCAAAATACCTGATTGTTATTATTATTTTCTAGTTTTCAGTGCACATAAGATAAAACCGTTTAACTTAAAAGTTTTTTTACCGATTTTTTATTATGTTACTACCAGAGCAGATGGGCTTTTCTATTTACTCAACTGTATAAGAAGGAGGTAAAATAGAAATTGAAAGAAAAGCACAATGACAGATGCATTAAAAAAATACTGGTCGTTGTGAGAAGTATTGAAGAATAAATACAAGAAAAAACAATAAACGTATGAAATCTCTAATTTCGACTTTAATGTTAAGTGCTCGAGAATGGGGCCTCTGATTCCGACTAAGCAGCTTAAGCACTTATCTTACAGATATCAGATAACAGAGAAATTACAAATATATACTTAAATACAATTCTACCGAGACAATGAACAAACGCGAAGTTTATCACACGAATGTTAGTCCACTACCGAATGCGCCATCAGGCCAGTCATTGAAAAACGTAAAAAAAATATTGCCAGATTTTTTTTATGTGATAAGTAGCAGACGAGCAGATGGATCATTTCTTGGTAGTAGAGAGTGGCCTGCCAACCTATAAGCCTCTCTTTTCCCCGGAACACCGTGTTAATTATAATTACCAGACTCCCCAAATCAAGAATCATGGTCCAAGCGTACCCCGGTGTCCAGAACGACAACTTTAGACGCAACTGGGAATTACACGCTAAGATGAGAGAAATATCTTCCATGTACCTTATTTTTCAGTTCCCGATATTTCAACGCTGTTGCAAGCGCCACGGTGTAACTGAAGTTGTTTGCGGATAAGATGTTAATTTAATACATATCGGTCTACCCTTCTTCTAAGTATTTCACTAGGTTCACCTCCGGTACCACTGTTCACAAACTCACTTTTATCTCTCTCCTGTTCTCGACATAAAACACTCATAGTATCTGTCCGCAAAATGACACTTTGATACTCGATCTTGTACCAAGCGAGATCCCTGTCTCATAACATAAGCTGGAGTTTCACCACAGCCAAAGTTTTCGACAACTTACTTAATAAACTAGAAACGGATATACCGCAGTCATTATGTGCATTTAGATTGAGTGGGGCCCTTGACGGGGAAGTCAAACAGAATTCATGAGTTACTCAGATATTGGGTTAGCAAGATGTAGGTAAGTTAATTTCACTACTACTATTTACTTACGGAATATATTAAACCTACCCTCTAAAAATTGCCTTTTTTACACCAAAAAATATTTTTTCGTGTGGCAAAAGGTTAGGTTAAATTAGCAATTTAATTACAACCCCTTACATACTGTGCTGAACTCGTGAATTTTAACGAATCGGTGTTGCAGAGATTTTGGAGTAACTATAGGCTTACGCTTCACACGCACCTGATGGAAGCGACGATGAGGTCTAGGATGATGATATATGATATGATAATAGGATGGGGAAAGATACTGAGCTACTAACTATAATGTATCAAGACGGGAATTAACACGATATTTATTATGTGATACAACATTGTGCGTTACAACAGTCGTGGTCACGAGCGGACTGTCCGCTCGTGACCACGGCAGCTGTAATATAGCCGTAACGTAGAGCCAAATATGTGAGTACACAATGTTGTATCACATAGTAAATATCGTATATTACCGTCTTGATACATTATAGTTATAATGCAACGTGAAAATCTAAAAAACTAATGAGATTCTTATCACAATAAAGACTAAGAAACTCTATTTCGGACACGTCATGAAAAATAATAAATATGGCCTCCAACTCACACGAGGTAAGATCCAGGGCAGGAAAAGACTTGGTAGAAAAAATTGTTGGCTACGAAATCTGAGTGAATGGTACGGCAAAAGTACTCGATCGCTCTTCCGTGTGGCGTCGTCCCGATATCGTATAACCCTAATGATTGGGATTATTCCACAAATCCCCATAGAATCCCCATCAATAGGGATTTCATAAGAAGACGGCACCATAAGAAGAACGTTAATTAAGTAGGGAGATAAAAAACTCACTATCATTATTAGATAGATAGATAGGTAACTTATGGTTACAGACATTTATGTCTCTAAAAGTACGAGTATATATTTTTTTTCTATATGAAACATTCAACCACAGTGCCTTTCTTAGGTTACTTCTATTTGTTTAGTTTACTTGGCTGAAGCTCCGCGTTTTTCTAGAATTGTTTTTTAAAAAAAAACTTAAACACAATTAAACCGGTCAAGAGCGAGTCGGTCTCGCCCATGAAGGGTTCCGTAGCAGCAAGTAAGATATATGGAAGGTAAATTGCAGTTTACGCAAAAAAAAAAAAATTTGAAACCTCAACATCATTTTTAAAGACCTATTCATAGATTTTCCACACGTATGGGTTTAATAAAAAAATGAGTTTCAGTTTTAAGTATGGGGACCCCCCTAAAAATGTGTTTTTATTATTTTTACAAAATACATCTATTTACCATGTTTCAATATTGTAGTTCTTATAGCTTCAGAAAAAAGTGGCTGTGACATACGGACGGACGGACAGATGGATAGACAGACAGACATGACGAATCTAGTTTTTTGCCATTTGGCTACGGAATCCTAAAAACGGGAGAAAGTTTTGGGATGAGAATAGGTTGGGAAACAATTTATGATTTCAATGTATCAATACGGGGTTTAACGCGATATTTATTATGTGCACTCACATATTTATTTATTTTCAGTCCGCTCGTGACCACGGCTGCTGTAACGTAGCCGAAACGTCGAGCCAAATATGTGAGTGCACATAATAAATACCGCGTTAAACCCCGTATTGATACATTGTAGTTATAATGCAACGCGAAAATCTAAAAAACAATTTATGATTTTTTTTCAGTCCCCAATAATATTAGTAGTTCTTATTCTTAATTCTTAAAAAGAAGTATATATAGTAAAAAAGTATATAGAATCAATTATAAGAAATATATAGATTCACAAAAGAAAACTTAAATATAGGTAGGTAACATTTTACCGTACGGTTTCTTACTTAATAATACAATTTGTAGTTCATACCAAATTTACTTCTATTTATTACACAAGTGATTGAGTGCCGTGTGATTGAGGGAGGCCCGTGCCCCAGCAATGGGGACTTAAATGGGCTGATGATGATGATGATCATGATTGACAAATATAAATCTCAAAATTTGCCGATTCAAATTACGTCCAACCCGAATACTGTTGGTCTAGTGTGTCGGAGTGACCTCACCGAGATTTTATTTAGTGGCAGTCTAAATAACGAAAATGAGAGGGTATCCGAAGATTCACAAGCCGGGCGTAGCAGATGACGCCGCGCACCTCCAGTGCGCTTGTGTGTGACCACGACCGACGACGATAAGAGTGTATGCTACTACGAGTATGTACTTACATAAAAAAATAACCAGGTTTGGTCTCGTGTATTTCTTCTTAGTGAAATGTTCATTTCATTTTTTATTGTTACGATGATGATCTTAAAAATGTTTTTTTTTAATATGATATGTGGCAGACAAGCAAACAGAACACCTGGGGGTAAGCGATTGCCGCCGCCCATAGGCAACTGCAGCACCAGTGGAATCACAAGTGATCTGCTAACTCTTCCTTCAACTTAGCTCCCCTGTTAAAAATGACAATGTATGTAAAGATTTTGAATAGGAAGGCAAAGCGTATGCAGGTCCCCTGGAAATGCAGCTGTACTTAGGCTTGGGTAACTTACGTAGGGTTATACTCATGGGGACTCAGGTGTATCTACCTCCTAGAGTGGCCCCGCTGGTAATCAGTTCTGTCCTGATTCCAGCTTCGGTTGGTATTAGGCAGAAACGGTTACCGTGGGGCACGGTTTTCCCCGGGCAACGGCGGGTAGTAATTCATTCGTGGATTGCTAATTCTTTTTTTTTTATATACGACAAATTCCACGTACACTGGTTCCGAGCCTTTTTTGTGCTTATCTTATTTTTAAAGAGTTACAAAATTTCAAAAACTTGCTCCAAGATAAAATTTAAATTAAATAAAATTACAATAGTTTAAGTTTAAGCAGACATGCATGATTATTGTTAGTAGGCCTACTACTGTACCCATTAATTCATAAACGCCAACTTTCGGTGACCAAAATCTTTTTTGAATTTCACTGGTGTCAATTTTGCTGCGAATCGTTTTTGGGTAAACTTCTTCATTGGCGCTACTTTCTTTTTAGGGATAAAGGTAGTGATTAGTAGGTCGATCAGAAACCACAGTAATTCTATGATGCTGATGAGAGATCCGCCAAGGCAAAGCCCAAATATGCCTCCAAGGTTTGCTGAAACAAAAATGTAAGTTGTGAAATGAGGCAAACATGCAAAACTAAAACAGTGTGTTTGGTGGGAGATTTATATTTTCAAAATTAAATAAAATATACTGTTTAGCTTCACTGAACGTATTCAAATATAAATAAGAAATGAGGTTTTAATTTTTTAAATGTCATCTAAATGTTATTTATCTTATTGCACACACTGTTCAAACGGAGTGGTCTTTTAAAGATCACATTTGGTGAGAGTACATCTTAGAGTACAATTTTTATTTGCATGTTATAGGTGGCAGACGAGCAGACGGATCACCTTATGGTAAGCCTATGGCCCATTGCCGCCGCTCATGGACACCCGCGACACGGGTCGAGTCACAAGTGCGCTGCCAAATTTTAATCCCCCCTTTCCCTCGGATTGGGCCTCAGGTACACTCACTCACGCAGCAAACACAGCACAGTGCTGCTTCACGCCGGTTTTTCTGTGAGGCCGCGGTATCACTCCGGCCGAGCCGGCCGATTCATGCCGAAGCGTGGCTCTCCCACGGCAATATATAACTGTCTTAAACAATGTTTCATATATTGTCCTACTTTCACATTCAATAATAATATCCTTCAAACGATAACGGCTACGGCGGCCAATCTCAACGATCAGCCACGTACGCAGGATATATTATAGTGCTCAAGTGTGTGCGCAAACACAGGTGCACTCTCTATTCCCTTACCCCAATATTCCGATGGGACACCAGGGCGACACGACCGGAAAACGGTTGGGCGCAGGACCAACGGCTTAACGTGCTTTCCGAGGCTCGGGGGTACACGACCGCGCACTTCCAGACTCTGGGCTGACACTAAGAATTTCTTGCCGAAAACTTTGTAAGTGTTTGCAGAAAGAGTATAATTTGTTTAAAATAGATCCAGTTTAGTAGCTAAAAATTAAAGCCGATTGGCGTCGTTAGTGTGCCCTACCCGTCACCTTAAGTGAATAACTCAGTCTTACCCAACATTTGGTCCCACGAATAAAGCACTTCTCTCCTATATTTTATGCACGTGTTGTCGGCAAAATGGACCAAAAATTTACTGCTGTTGTTAGTTGTTCTGTAATGAAAAATAATATCAGAATTGCATTTAAATACAAAAAAAAACCTAATATATTCAATGAGACATTCTTGTTTCCGTCGAGCCCGGATGCGTTGTATAAAATTAAATTGACAATTTAAAAAATCCCCGACGGCGGCCATCTTGGGTTTGAAATTTGTCACAATAAATATATTCTGCTATTTAAGTCCTTTTATATGATACCCATATTATGGGAGTTGTGCTAAAACATACAATCCATATCTTTGTGACAACGGCCACCTCGGATCGATTTTTATCTTACTTATTTTTTTTATGTGAGAAGCGGCAGACGAGCAGACGGATCACCTGATGGTAAGCAATTCCGCCGCCCATGGGGGTGTCCAGTCAAAACCAGTAGAGTCATTAGTGCCTTTTCCCCATCCCTCCTATTGGGCCTCCGGTAACCTCACTCACACGGCGAAACACAGCGCAGGCGCTGCCTCACACCGGTGTTCTGTGAGGCAGTGGTATCACTCCGGTTGGGCCAGCCCATTCATGCCTTAGCGTGGCTCTCCTACATAGCTAAGAACACTCCCCTCTTATTCATCTTTCAAACAAAAAAAAAACAAAATCAAAATCGGTTTATTTGTTCGGGAGCTACGATGCCATAGACAGACACACAGACACACACACACAGACACGTCAGACTTATAACACCTTGTCGTTCTTGTGTCGGGGGGTTAAAAACATTATAAGCAATCCATGCCACATTGACGTGTCATACAGAAAAAAAGAAAATACTGTTAGAAGTTAATGGTGACATTTAAAAGCCCATAGAAAAGCTGCCTCGATAGTACAAAACTATCGATTCCGTCGACAGAATCGATAGTATTGGATTAATTATGTTAGGAAACACAATACTATCGATAGAATTGGGCAATAAATAATCGAAAGTATCAATAGTATTTGGCGTTATCAAAAGTATTGATCAAATTTTACTATCGAGAGTATAGATAGTTTTGACCAATAGCAATACAATCGGTAGTACTTTTTTTTTTTTTTTTTTTTTATTATGAACTGTAGGCTAACGCTTGACCACAATCTCACCTGTTGGAAAGTGACGATGAGGTCTAGGATGTAACGCGTTTGCCTAGGAGATGCCTGTAGTACTACCGATAGTGTGAATGGTTTTTGAGGTCAACCATCGATTGAGAAACTATCGATAGTTCCGCTACACTGCGGCTGTCGTCTGACATTCGCCATCTTCAGGCAGGGGAATCACACCTTGAATCCGGTAACACGTTCAAAATCATGGTGGTTCGTGATTTACTTGTGAACTTACCCATTCTGGTTAGTAAAGTGAACGTATTTCACTTTAGTCTCATACTGAACATAATCGCAACTCTGATAACACTCACTCTCGACTATTACTATCTTCATGTCAGCTAAAACTTTTTCTGTAATTTAAAAAAACCAACATTTCATCATAACTTTTTTAACGTAATCATGAAATACATAAATATAAAACTTCAGCTGCCTACATTGTGTGATAAAGAGGCTACGCACACATCCATGCGAGCGTACAGAAATCTCGACCAGGTTCTGAATGAGACAGTAAGGCGATGCGATGCGTGAAGGTGACAGGCAGGGCTTTCTAGCGACGTCAATCGATTTTAATTTTTAGCTACTAAACTAGATCTATTTGAAATGATTTCGAATACAACCTCTCGGCAAACACTTAAACTATTTATTAAATAACCTTGCACAAATGTTGGGTTCATTTTTGAAAAAAATTGATTCACGCTAAAAGTGGCCGCTTTTGGCGTGAATCAATTTTTCGTTTACGTGTTGGACCCAACATTTGTGCATGGTTATTTAATAAATAGTATACGTGTTTGCCGAGAGGTTGCAACCCCGAAATTGTTTAAAATAGATCCGGTTTAGTAGCTAAAAATTAAAATCGATTGGCGTTGCTAGTGTGCCCTACCCGTCACCTTAAGCGTGTACACGTCGCGGGCATCCACACGGCGTGCTGTTTCATGTAATCTCCACAGAGCAGCGCTGCGTGAAGCGGCTCACCCGTCGCACGCGGCGTGGATGACGGAGCACGCCCCGCGGGCGACTGGGCGGTGCTACGTTAGAGGTCATTGCGGATATCTGCGACGACTATTTGTTCGCGACGGAGCACGGCGGATGCCCGCGACGAATGCCCGCACCGGATGCCCGCAACGTTGCACCCGCTTAACACAGCGCACGGCCTTAAGCGGGTGCACGTCATGGGTATGCGTTGCGGGCATCCGCGCCGGGAGACTAGCTTTACACAGCGCTGCTCTGTGTTAAAAGATAAAAGGTAAAAATCCTGTCCTGGGTTCGATTTCCACTTCGAGCAAAAAGTATGTTTCGATTTTTTCGATCATAGTTCGGGTTTGTGATCACCAATCCGCTTTAGGCGTGGTGATTGAGCCTAATCCCACCATAGCAGCGATAGCTTGACTTCTATGAGGAGGCCTTTACTGGACTTTTTCAACATTTTAATTGAGAGAAAACTTTTAGCGTGTAATTCCGAGTGGGGCGTCTGATACTTAATTACAATGAAGCGATTGCCGTCCGACCTTCGCAACCTTACAACAGGGGAACTAGACCAACTAAATCGTGGTTACACGTTTCAGGTACTATTCGAAATGTGCTAGTTTCCTCACGATGTTTTCCCTCACCGCCGAGCTATTGGTAGAAATACGTACACATTTACGTTTACATTTGAAATGTCCAGAGATATATGCTCGGATTCGAAACCATCATTGGCTGAAGAATTTATATCCTTTTAAGTTAGTATAGATAGATATAGTTAAAAGTAGGTATAAAACCACTTACCTAAAGAACTGTAGATGCAAAATAGTCTATCCCAAGAGCAGGTGGTGTAGTTGACTACAAGTAATTCGGCGGCTGTTGAATAAAAGTAAATTTTTTTTTTTTTTTTGGTCAATAAGCCAACGCTTGACCACAATCGCACCTGATGGAAAGCGACGATGAGGTCTAGGATGATACGCGTTTGCCTAAAAGATGCCTGTTCACTCTTGCCTTAAAGATGCCCAGATTATAGTGGTCAGGAAAAAC
This sequence comes from Marasmia exigua, assembly GCA_019059595.1. Lineage (NCBI taxonomy): Eukaryota > Metazoa > Arthropoda > Insecta > Lepidoptera > Crambidae > Marasmia > Marasmia exigua. The sequence continues at coordinate 19,168,648 of CM032466.1, forward strand.
AGATCTCGGCAGAGAGTTCCATTCCTTAGCCGTCCGCATTATAAATGTGGAAGCAAATCGCTTCGTGCGGATAAGGGGTATTTCTACCACATAAGGATGAAAGCTCTCGCCGCGCCTTGTCGTCCGATGATGGAATGGGCTGGGGGGGATCAAATTATGTAGAACCTCCGCACACTCCCCGAAATGAATCCGGTAGAAGACCGAGAGGCATGCGGTAATGCCACTCGTCGACGGTGGTCCAGGCTCTGCAGGCCAGCTTCGGAGAGTATGTCATCATCGATGAGCTTCTTCGCACGTCGCTCTATTGAGTCCAGAGCGTCTAACTGATACCGGGCAGATCCGTCCCAGAGGTGACAGCAGTACTCCAAGCAGGAGCGAACCTGAGCTCGATATAGACTTAAAAGCTGCTTGGGCTTAAAGTACCGCTTGACTTTCCAAAGGATGCCTAGTTTTTTAGCTGCAGTTTTGGCTATGGACTCAATGTAACGACCAAAATTAAGGCTAGCCGACAGATCCAAGCCCAATAGCTCGAGATGGTCAGTCACTGGCACGGAAACATTTCGGAAAGTAGGAGTCAGATGAAATGGACTCCTTTTCGCCTAATACCTACATACATTTTATACATTATTTAACTTCGGAACACCAATACACAATTGGTTGTCCCTTAAATAATAGCACAAACAAAAATGGAACATCGACTAAACCGACTCATGACTCATCTTAAGGTAATTTTCCTTTTATCATTCTATACAAATAGCTTTAAATTCGCTTGAAGATACGTTTCCTAGGAATGAGACACTGACATTGCTAATGTCAATAATGCCGGGAGAGTTTAAATGAGAGTTTAGTTTTAACTGGCCGAACGTAAGAAAAAAATCCTTTGTAACTCAGACTTGGAATTAATAAAATTGTTGAATTTATCGATATTTAGCGGAATGTGCCAATTTCGGAAAAACAGCACAGAGTGTGAAAAGGATCCAAGTATGGCTTTCTATGAAAAGGCACAGTTTGTTTGTTCAACAAAAACCAATTTTATGTGCTTTTCAATTCAAGATAATTATCAACCGGATCCTTCATTTAACATTAAAATTCATCTTTGTGACCGTGCCCCAAATCTAGATTGTTCCTGCCCTATTATAAACAAAGTCCAAATAACTAAATATCTTGGGGTTATGATAGATCAAAGACTGAACTGGCACTCACACATTGATTTAGTCTCTGGTAGGTTGCGAAAACTTATTTGGATATTTAAAGATCTGAGACATATCGCAGATAAAAAGCTCCTTAACAAAATTTACGTTGCATTAGCACAGTCGATCATTATTTACTGCATTACATTATGGGGAGGAGCACTTAAGACAAAATTTTTACAGGTTGAACGTGCACAGAGAGCGTTGATTAAAGTAATGTATTTTATGAAAAGGCGTTTCCCTACTCATATCTTATACTCGAATGCTGACTTGCTCTCAGTAAGAAAATTATACCTGTTACATGCTTTATTAAAAATACACAAGTCAATAGGATTTTCCCTAGATCAAACAATGAGGAGAAGAAAACATAAAGTACTACATGTACCATGTGTTCGCACCCGATTCGCTCAAAACCAATTTTCACATTTGGCACCACAAATTTACAACAAAATAAACAAACGACTTAATATATACTCAATGACAAAACGGGAATGTAAATCAGAACTTACCAAATGGCTGAAGTGTATAGATTATAATGAAACAGAAAATTGTATAAAAATGTAGATTTCTCAAAACTTACACTCACACACACTCTCTCTCTCTCTCACACACACACACACACACGCGCGCGCGCGCGCAAATACACACACACACACACACACACACTAGGGGTTAAAAGTAAAAAGTTTTATTATAATTAATGTAAGTTCCTACTTTAAGATATATAAAGATAATGGTTCTTAGTAAATGTAATTCTAGCTAAGGAAGAGTGATTTTCTCTGACACAGGTGCTATTGTACTTAATAGAGAAAGTCTACACTTAAGTTGTAAAAGATTTGGTTTTTGAATAAACATTTATCATTTATCATTTATTTTAATTTTAAAGTTATAGTACTTTTTCTTCATAGTAAAAAGAGTTTGGATTATGGAAATAGAAATCATAATCATGGTTGGCTTATCTAAAACCTATCTTGTGCAGTGATAATAGAAGTTACTTATACTTGCATACCATCATGTACATGTCATCCAAAGGGGCTGAAATGAATTTAGTTCCGTAAGATTTTCTAAGACTGCGTTTTGCAATATGCGGGCAATATTTTTTTTTGTCATACTTATATTACTTCTAAATATTGTAACAGGTACACTGGAAATTAAAACGTACAGTGACTGTATTACAGACGCATTTTTTTCTTACCGGAATAGTTAAAAGGAAGGCAGCGACAGATCTCTACCACTTTCTGTAATATTGCGCTAGACAAACAACCCTGGTAAAAGTCAGCCCTTACATCCTGAAACAAGGAAATTAAAAATATAATCTACATTAAGATAGCGTTTTGTTCAAGTACACATTATATCACTTCGTAAAGGTAGGTTTTTATAGGTAGGTCCGCCGACTTGACATTATTTAACCAAAAAAATTCATATGTCAAAACCATGGCTTAAAAAATTTAAGACTGGCTAGAATTAATGACTCGAAAAAATAAAGACCAAAAAAATAAAAACGCAGAAAAATCAAGTCGCGGAAAAGTCAAAACGCGCATAAGTCAAGATGCGAAAAAATCAAGACGTGAAAAATTAAAAACGCAGACAAACAGAGACGTGGAAAATTTAAAAACGCAGCAATATAAAGATGCGGGAACAATACACACGGCAAAATAAAGACGCGGATTAGTGAACACGCGAAAAAATAGAGTTGGAATTTAGACACGGAAAAATAATGCGTAAAAATACAGATGTGGACAAATATAGTTAAATATAGTGAACAAAAAGAAATATAGTGACGTGAATAAAAAGGCGGGGGAAACATTTTGGCGCGGAAAATTACGAAACGGATTAACAAAGACTATAAAAACGCGGAAAATCAAGTCGCAAAAAAATTACGATTCAGATAAATAAAGGCATAGACAAATAAAGACGCGAAAACTAAAAACCAAAAAATGAGGCACAAAAGCTTTAAAAAAAAATTTTCTGCGAAAAAAAATCCGCCATCATTAACCACGAACTAAATAATATTTCTAGTACTTTATACACTTCAAATAACATTTTATAACAGTAGGTACACTCGAGAAACGGTCTTAACGAAGTCGGCGCCTAATCTCTGTTGAATAATTGATTGTTGTATTAAATTACAAGATAGTATTGGGTGCCGATAACACCGTTTCTCGAGTGTACTGTTATAAAATGTTATTTGAAGTTATTATAAAGTGTTAGAAATTTTTTTTTTACACTTTTTAGTTCGTAGTTTATGACGGCGGTTTTTATTCGCAGATTTTTTATTGTATTATTATACAATAAAAAATATTACATTAAAATGTGCGGAAACCGGACAGCTATGTGGGAAACAAATGTCTGGCCATGACATCACCGCCGGGGTAGACCTAAAAAGGTGTGGCTTGACATCGTAAGGGATGACATGCGTGGTATTAAACTGACCACTACGGATGCACTAGACCGCGCGAAGTGGAGGATTCGTAGTAGGAAAGCGGACCCCAGGCTCCAAAGCGAGAGCTTGGGACGCAACCGGGATAAAACGCTAAGATCCTGATGATGAATATTACGTTAAAATATGAGGCGCCTTTTATTTTCACACAGTGGGTCATGAAAAGTAGAGTGTATAGTGCGTACAGTCAGCAGCAATTAGATAGCGACATCCAAGGCTGTTAAATAATTAGGTGCAGCCAAAGTGGTCAAAAATATCGATACACCCGTGACTCTCATATTCATGAAATATCTATCTGTCAAAGGGGCACTGTCCTCCTCGACATCATCATTCGTGGTTACGGGTCTAGTTGGCGTCATTGGGTTATATGCGAGCACAAAACCAAACAATCAATGTTTCGTACACTTTTCATGAAATTCACCAAACATAGTTTAGAAATATTGACAGTTAAAATTATTATTAACTAAAAAATAACAATAATTAAATCAGTAAATCCGAGCAGCGGGTTCATGGCACCATATAACTATACCTATCACTTAACTGTGAATGATCCACCTCGACCAAGCAACACAAAAACGATAATGCGCTTCAAAACTCCTTGCGCAGTATGAAGTAAAAATAGATGGTGCCTCGACCCCGCTCGAGGCGTGCCCTCTGCTCTGATCGGTTATTGTTATTCGTTTGAATAGTTTAGTAATTATTTGACTGACCGGATGGCGCAATTGGTAGTGTCCCTGCCTCTACGCCAAAGGTCGTGGGTTCGATCCCCACCCTGGACAAACATTCGTGCGATGAACACTTGTGTTTGTTTGGTGTCTGGGTGTAATATATGTATTTAAGTATATATTTGTGTTCCTCTGTTGTCTGATATCTGTAACACAAGTGCTTAAGCTACTTAGTACGGAATCAGGTCAACGTATGAGATGTTGTGAGAATTATTATTATTATTATTATAAAATATAATGAGATCTTACGTTATAACAAAAAATGTCGTAAATCAATTTAATTAAATAAAGATTTTACAAAAAAAACCTAGTTACAGTAATCGCCAACTCGCGTTATGCAACCAACTATCAGCTAGACTTGTCACTTCCTCCGACATATCCATATGAGTGTAAGTATCGATATTTTGACCACTTTGGCTGTACCTAACTATTTGATAGCCTTGAAGGTCGCTATCTAATTGCTCCTAACTGTACAGTGTAAAAGTAGACACTCGGGTGCAAAATATATTTTTGGCTCGGGCGCCGTACTTTGAATTCTTCGCTACGTTCGGGATTCTACTCTAGAATCCCTCACTTTACTCAGGGTTCAAAAAACGGCCTCGCCGTAAATATATTATATTGCTTATTTTGCTAAAAATCGATTATGACCAATTCCGATATCCCGACCCATCGTAATACCAAAAAAAAATTACTTCGCCGATACGATGTTATATTACGTTACGTATTACGCCGCCATATCGGTATTATCGGCGTGGAGGTCATTACTCAGAAACTAAAATAACGAGAAAAAATATGCCGCATGATTACTGTTTTATCTTTTTGCCTCCTACATTATGTAAATGATTGCGTACGTACTTTGAAACTCTGACAAAGCCGACATGATAAGAAAAAGAAGCATAAAATTGGGCGAGTGGACGAATAGTTATCTCCTATATTTGAATTTGTGTCCTTCCGAGAGATATTTGGAAACTACGACACAGATGTTCTCATCAACACTGCTTTAGCAACTGACCTTTCCCAGTGCTGTGTTTGATTTGTGATCGACATATTTGCCTAAGGGTGTTGGCAAACTGACGAACCTTATGTAACATTAAAAAAAAAGTTTAAAATATTAAACATGTTAATGTTGATTTAAACTTTCATGGTCACTGATATTAAAAAAGCTATTTACGGGATTTCCACCATATACCTTATTTTTGAGTTTCCGATATTTCGGCACTGTGGCAAAATGTCATTTCGCGGCCAGATACTCTGAGTGTTGTGTGTCGAGAACAGTTGCGAGGAAATAGTATACGTAGTAAAAGACTATGAAGGAGAGTAGACCGATTTGTCTGCCAGTAACAACTTACCCGCAAAAACTTCAGTTACTCCGTGACCATGGCGCTTGCAACAGTGTCAAAATATCTTAAACTCAATTCTATAAGGTACATGGTAGAAATCCAGTAAAAAACTAGTCTAACGTTAATGTCGTTCATCATCATCATCATTTTAGCCAATAGACGTCCTCTGCTGGACATAGGCCTCCCCCAATGTTCGCCACACTGATCGGTCCTGCGCCGCCCGCATCCAATGGATTCCTGTGACCTTCACTAGATCGTCGGTCCAACTTGTTGGCGAGGGACTTGACATGGCTGCGATTTCCTGTACGTGGCCTCCACTCTTGGACCTTTCCGCCACAACGGCCGTCTCGCTACGTACCCTACCTATTACCACTTGAGGCACACAATCCTTTGGGCTATTTCTCTGATCTTAGTTCTCCTGCGGATCTCATCATTTCTGATACGATTACGCAAGGAAACTCCGAGCATAGCCCTCTCCATTGCTCTCTAGGTGACTTTGAGCCTCCTCAATCGGCACATTGTAAGCCAAGATGATTGAGATGGCCAAACCAGCGAAAGCAGTGCACCTTGGTCTCGCCGATGAAGTTTTGTGTGTTCACAATCTGTTCTAACGCGGCATTTGTGCGGATCTTCCAGCCATCGTTGTCTGCTTTCACTGGGTCCAGAATTTTACGTAGAGGAGTTTCTGCTCTTCTTTTAAAGTTAGAGTTCAAGCCTCACAGTTAGACGAACTCGGAGCAGTTGGACGGAGATCGTTTTGTGAATAAAGCTTACCAGGGCCAGGGCAGTTTGGTGACCTAGACTAGATATCGCTGGATGGACGTTGTCGAGACTGTTCTTTTTTTTAAGTGATAGGTGGTAGACGAGCAGACGGATCACCTGATGGTAAGCAATTTCCGCCGCCCATGGACACCCGCGACATCAGAGTCACAAGGGCGCTGCCAACCTTTAAGCCCCCTTTTCCCCCCGGATTGGGCTTCCGATACCCTCACTCACGCAGCGAAATAAATTACAGTGCTGCTTCACGCCGGTTTTCTGTGAGGGCGTGGTATCACTTCGGTCTAGCCGGCCCATTCATGACGAAACATGGCCCTCCAACTTAAAAAATGATCTGTGTGAGCTTCAGGTCTACAACTGGCACGAAGTAGTGCAGAACCTACCGAAGTGGTGATCTCTTGTTTCGGAGGCCAAGACTCTATTTGGGTCGTTGACCCTGCGGAGCAAGTAAGTTAGCTTCTGTAGTATGTTGCATGGTTTGACGATCAACATTTTATTGAATAAATATTTGTGAATATCGCGTCTCGGTCTTTTGGCTGAGATCAATTCTTTGAGGATAGCTAAAGATCCAGAGGTAAAAAAACAAGCTCCTGTAAAATAACAAGCGGAAATATTCAACCATTAAAGTCAAGTGCAGTCAGTTAACAAAATTCCAATGTTAACCGTTTCATCAACCTAAGGAATCCATTTATTCTCAGACGCTAAACAGGGCTTTATTTGAATGTCAGAGGGATTTCTTTAAAAGAATAAATTCCCCGCACACCTTTAAATATGTAAAAGACAACTGGTTCTCTCTAAAGATTAACCCTCGTCAAGAAAAGAAAAGACAATGCGTTCTGCATTTTGCTTTGAAATTTTCTTTTATTTGCTTATTAATTCTCATAATAAAATGGAATTGGGCCGGACAATTAGCTAGAACATTTACATAGAGTCAAATGAAGTATTCTCTGCTTCATGGGATAGTTAGAAATAATGGCTTATTTATAAAATGATTATTTTTATGGAATAGTGGGCAGACGAGCAGACGGATCACCTGATGGTAAGCGATTACCGCCGCCCATGAACACCTGTGACACCAGAGGAGTCACAAGTGCGCTTCCGACCATTTAAAAAGGAATACGGTCTTTTTTTAAAGGTTTGCAGGTCGTATCTGTCCGGATATACCGCAGGCAATAGTTCATTCCATAGTTTAGAGAAATTTGATTTTGAGAAATACTAATATGTAGTTTTAATCCTTACTTATACTTTGCAATACGTATAAATAAGGATTAAAACTATAGTTAGCAATAAGTATTGCACTTTGCAACATGCAAATTAAATCTGTGCGTCCTTTGAAAAGTGGTACAAGTTGGCTTACATCGACTTTGATGTTCTTCTTGCTACTCATTCACAAAGTTTTGAGAAACGAATATCACGAAACGAAATGAAAGCGGGCCGCTGGTATTGACATACATTTCAGATTAATATTCTGTACACGAATAGATAGGGTTTTGTCAGATTAATGGACGATTTTTTTTGTGAGATCCAGAACTCTTTAAACAAGAATAACATAGTAGCGTCTTAATGATTAAGCTGGACATTGTCCCGGTAGTACTAGTAATAATATTAATACTAATATTATATTACACGCGACAGACACGCGGCGGATGGTAGGGTATCTTCTTCAGCATCAGGCAGCATCGTGCCCTTTTCGCGTGCGGAGGGTGAAGTCGGCCGGTGTCATTCCAACCAGCCGAGTTCTTCAAGGAAACCTATCACCGCCTTGGTGTTGCTGAAGATTTTTGGAGACTGCCTGGGTTTCCCAGGTAGTGTGTCCGGTTGCTGGCCACCCCTATGCTCTCTAACAGTACATGAGCGGCTGTTTCTTTCTTCCTCATGCATGCTCTGCATAGAGGGCTGTCTGTAACACCCATATTGAACAGATGTCTGTTAAAACTACCATGCCCCGTTAGAGCACTAGTCAATAAACGAAGGTTTGGCTTATTTAGTTGTAAGAATTGTCTGGAGAGACGGGGATCCAATTTCGGTAGGGTTAGTTTCGCCTGTCTGCATGCCTCCAGACTGCACCAATAGCTGTTGTGCAGAGATTTAGTATGATCTAGAATTCTACCTTTCAACCAGTTATGAGGAAGAGGGAGGATCGGTTCTGGTCCCACTGGGACCATATCGGATCCTCTTCTTGCGAGTAGGATAGACATACAATAACAATGAGTGAAAATGTGACAGTTAGGTTTCTCAAAACGGTCTACTGACGAGAAAAACATTTTATTTACTTCTTCAGAGTTACTACTCTGAAGAAGTAAATAAAATGTTTTTCTCGTATAAAGTGTTATTATCAGCATATATACATAAATCTTTCTTCCAGTTGTAATTATCCAGTAGTGATTTTTCTGCCAGTAATTTTACACGGGCAGCCTGTTGTCCAGGCATACAAAGAGAGCTAACAATGCCTTGCGTATTCAGTAAAATAATGCGTTCAGGCTGCTGATGGGGCTGCCGCGCATCTGCAGTGCGTCAGGGATGTTCCCGGAGGCATGCGTAGACGGCTTTCCCGTATAACTATACGCAAGCGCGTGGCAAGCCTGGTGCGCAGGATACGAGGCAGCTCCAACAGCTACCTAACGCTTATTGCTGAGGGGCTGGAGACGGGTTGCCCTCTAATGAGGTATTGGACAGTAGTCCATCTGTTTCCACCCCATACCACTTTCTTAAAGTAGTAGGGCAATTTGATTTTTTTTATTTATTACCTATAATTTAATGGTATTATTTATGTGATAGATTGTATGTGATTTATACTGTATTGATTTAATTTATTTTATTTGAATGTAAATGTTATTAATGTATGGAAGGCAATAGACAACAGACAAGGATGCTCATAGGAGCGTTAACAGGGCATTATGCAACGAACAAAATGCTGATGAAGATGAACATGACATCTAACAGCGACTGCTGAGCATGCAAGGAGGAGACGGAAACCATAGAACATCTTTTATGTGAATGCGACTCACTAGCCAGAGGCAGAATGTGTCTTCTAGGTAACGCTTATCCTAAACCCGGAGACTTCAGGCACTTCAATCCGAAAGACATCGTGATGCTGATGAAACGAATCTTTCGTGAGTAAGAGCGCAAAAGAAAGGGGAGGTACAAAAGATCCCTTAGGGTCGACGTGCCCCATGAAAATGGCCCCTAACAGATAAGATAAGAATGTATGGAACCTTGATTTCTAAAATAAATGATTCTTTTTCTTCTTCATCTCAGCGTGTATTCCCGGTTGTGTGCAAAGATGTCGCTTTGGAGCCCAGGTTCCGCTTAGACCATGATTCAGGATTGAGGGGGGCTGGTAATTACAATGATTTGACTGCCATCTGACCTTTGCAACCCTTTAACTAAACCAACTGAACCATGGTTTTACGTTTCAAAAACTTTTTCTGAAACGTGCACGATGTTTTCCCTCACCGCCGAGTAGATGGTAATGGTAGAAATACGCACATAGATTTGAAAAAACCATTGGTGCATGCTCGGATTCGAACCTCGACCACCTGCGTGGAAGGCGCGTTCGTATCCATTGATCTACCATCGCTCTTCTGAAATAAATGATTATCATTATAAATATTTACAAAAAATATATATCCCCCAAATCGCTGCCCACAGACATCGTGCCCAGGAGACTTAGCGCATTGCCTTTCTGAATGGCCAAACTTATACGTTGGCCCAGGTATACGCTAGCTCTCCTGTCCCCCGTAGCTTCAACTAGCCTCTGGGCTAGTTCACGGTACATGTGGTGGGCTCCCGGTCCCCACGGTCCGAGTTTCTCATCTCCAAACGGCTGAAATAGGCAGGTGTTGCTTAAACCTGCGTGTTCGCGCCGTTTGAGCGATTCCGCTGATCTACTGACCAATAGTCAATACTCAATTTCTTATTGTTTCCATTTTCATTCATATTTATTAATGAATGAAACTCTCTACCGTCTGCCACGAGTCACTGCGTGTAGTGCGGTAGGTAACTAGTATCTGTGTGCCAGCGCCCTAAGAACCGGTCTCCTGCTGTTTTCAATTTACGGTGCTGTACGTTTCATTCCTACGAATGTGACATGCAATAGTTTGTGACGCAACTGTATGTGGGACACTGAAATATGCATTTCATTTTTAAATTCAAATGAAAAATTTAAATAAGCTAGGATCTTAGAAAAAGTTATAAAAGAATAAAATAAAATATATTCTCTCTGTCACGTTCTCAAGCCATAGTGGAGAAATATGTATGATGCTTAGTCCAAGAAACTCTACACACATTTTCGCTATATTTTAAAATTTTGCTGCCATTTTTTTGAGGACTATTGGATTTGAGATTGCCACAGTAAATTTGTAAACCTCGGATATTTTCAGAGAATATTTCTCTGAAAATATCCGAGGTTTACACTATTGTGTTTACACTATTTATTCAATTCTTATAACTAACTTTTTGATCTGTTTTTGCGCTCGAAATTCGGATTGACGCCATAAGTGGCCGTTTTTGGCGGTAATTCATATTTCCAGTAGAGCAAACCAAAAAATAAATAGTATAAGTTCTTTTGGAGATGGTCGAACTTTGAAATTGTTAAAAAGATATCCGGTTTAGATGCTAACAATTACAATAAAATGGCGTCGCTAGTGTGCCCTACCCGTCACCTTAAGTGGAGATTGAAGGGATGGAGAGTGACGTAGACTATTTTGTGGCAAACCGAATTCACGCGGGCAAAGCTGTGGGCGACCGCTGGTGAGTTTTGACCATGGGAGAGCCACGTTTCCGCATGAATGGGCTGGCTCGACCGGATTGAGGTATCACTCCGGTCGAGCCATCCCATTCATACGGAAACGTGGTAACGGCCGTGGTAACATCCTCACAGAAAACCGGCGTGAAGCAGCACTGTGCTGTTTCGCTGCGTGAGTGAGAGTACCATATTCCCAATAGCATGCCATATTCCCGGGTGAAAGGGGGGTTTAAAGGTTGGCAGCGTACTTATGACTACACTGGTGTTGCGAGTATCCATGGACGGCGGCAATCGCTTACTATTAGGTGATCCGTCGGCTCATCTGCCACCTATCACATAAAAAAAATATTAAAATTTAAAAAACCCCCGAGGGCGGCCATTTATGATAGAAATTTGTCACAGTAAATATATTCTGCTACTCAAGCCCTTTTAATATGATACCCATATTGTGGGAGTTGTGTTAAAACATACAATTCATATCTTTGTGACGGCGGCCATCTTGGATCGATTTTTATCCAACATAGCTAAAAACACTCCCTCTTTATTCATCGTTCAAACAAAAAAACAATATCAAAATCGGTTCATTTGTTCAGGAGCTACGATGCCATACACACGCACACACAGACACGTCAAACTTATAACACCCCTTCGTTTGTTAAAAAAGTACTGCTATAATTATCTAAATACTTACACTGCTCAATAGACACTTCCTTTCTTTAATAGACAGAGCCTTTACATTTTCGGAGCTGTCAATGGCCCACACGTCGATATTAACGTCATAGTAAGTCCTCGATGTCAGCATTGTAAAGCTATCCATCAGAGTGATGCTATCTTTAAAGTCGAAGAGGTATAGCTGGAAGAAAAAGATCAATATTCAATAAGAGACCAATAAAGAATAAATAGTACCAATTTTTTCCATAAGTGGCACTTTGGCGCTTAATTTTTAGCTACTAAACCGAATCTATTTTTATCATGGAAAACACTTATACTATTTATTAAATAACCATGCACAAATGCTGGGTCCAACGCGTACGCGAAAAATGTATTCAGCTAAAAGCGGCCACTTTTAGCGTTGATCAATTTTTCGCGAACAAAAACGGACCCAAAATTTTTTCGTGGTTGTTAAATAAATAGAATAAGCGTTTGCCGAGATGTTGTAACCCTGTAATTGTTTAAAATAGATCCGGTTTGTTAGCTTAAAATTAAAATTGATTGGCGTCGCTAGTGTGAACTACCCGTCACCTTAAAGGCAAGTAATTACAAGGAGTGCAATCAATGCGGCGATTTCTACGCTTGCCGTTTTTAGAAATAACTGCAGAGGAGCTAGCACAAACATTAAGGCGACGGGTACGCCTAACTAGCGACTCCAATCGATTTAAATTATTAGCTATAAACCAGATCTATTTGAAACAATTTTGGAAAAAACTCTTAAGGAGTCTTTGAGCAAACATTAATACTATTTATTTACTAATTCATCATCATCATCATCAGCCCATTTAAGTCCCCACTGCTGGGGCACGGGCCTCCCTCAATCACATGAGGGGTAATTGCCGTACTCACCACGCTTGGCAGACGGGTTGGCGAGGGTTTTGATATAAATGCAGAGTTTTCCTTCTCTGGGCGCTGATGATCATGCCAGCAGCTTTACCTTAGTCGCCTTTTACGACACCTCGGTAAGAGTGAGGGTGGCCTATTCTACTCTGCCGGGGACCACACGGAATTTACTAATTGTGCACTACTTTTTTTTTGCTATCGAAATTTGGACTAACGGTAAGTGGCCGTTTTTTGGGGTAATTCTAATTTCGAGTATAAAACAAGACCAAAAACTGACCATCGATCAAATCTCCTCCAGACGTGCAGTTCTGCAGGTGTGACATCTGTTGACCCGCTTGCTCGTTTGCCTCCCTATTATATAAAAAAAACAAGCGGGTCAAACCGTGGGGCGCAGCTAGTTCGTTTTCTTTTACAATATAGCGGACAAACGAGCGGACGGCACACCTGATGGAAAGCGATCACCGCCGCCCATGGACATCTGCAACACCTGAGGTATCACATATGCGTTGCCGGCTTTTAAGAAAGGTTTAAACCCTTTTCTTGAAGGTCACCAGGTCGTATCTGTTCGGATGACAGCTGGTTCCACAGTTTTACTGTGCGTGGTAGGAAATGACGTGAGAAACGCACGACGCAAACGCACATAAATCCATCCAGGTGATGTGGATGGAATTTGGCGTTCTGACGTGATGTGCGGTGGTGAAAAATTGCAGCTGGAATAAGCCCAAACAGCTCCTCGGAACAATCCCCATTGTAAATGCGATAGAAGATGCACAGTGATGCTACATCTTTACGCAGTGATAGAGGATCAAGTGTGTCGGAAAGCTACTAATAACGAAGGGTTACTTTTGGATTCCCAAGGAAAACCATCATACATCTTGTTTTTTTTTTATAAATAGCTCGGCGGGCTTTTATGGGATCTAATTTTTTTTGTACACAGTCCTAATTTTTACTTTCTGGTACATTTTATTTCGGCTAATATAACAGCAAATATAATACTTTTATTCTATATATTGATAAGAGATTACAAAGTTATCTCTAGCAGCTCTACGTGGATAGCGATGCATTTACACTCGATTTTTACTAGCATAGAAGTGATTCTGTAACTATTTGGTATTCCTAACATTAGAATTAAATTAATAAAGATAGGCATATTAGGGTTGGTTCCCTTTTGTATTGATACTTTGGCAAAGGACCTCTTAATAATTTACGTAATTCAACAAGTTATTTGTTGAGGATGTTTTTTGACTAAGTTAATTGATGTTAAATATTTCCCTGAAACTGGAACGTAATTTTTTTAGAGACATTAAATATTCTTTAAACCGATGTCACGTCACACCGTACGCGTACACTCGAGACTACGCGGCGCGAATACGTAAATAAGAAAAACCGGCCAAGTGCGAGTCGGACTCCCCATGAAGGGTTCCGTAGCAGCAAGTAATATATTTGGAAGGTAAATTGCAGTTTACGGCTTATAACGTAATAAAAAAAAACTGCTTTCTAGATCTAGTTTAAACCAAATTTTTATTTTTAGTTTTCATGGTGATGTATATCATTTATTTTTGTTTTACAATTCTTTTACTCTGGAAGTTCAAAATATATATATATATATTAGAAATCTCAACATCATTTTTAAAGACCTACCCATAGATTCCCTACAAGTATGGGATTGATGAAAAAAAAATAGTTTCAGTTCTAAGTATGGAGAGCCCCAAAATTTTTATTCCTATTTTTGTGTAAAAATCGTAATGCGGTTAACAAAATACGTCTATTTACCAAGTTTCAATAGTATAGTTCTTTTATTTTCCGAACAAAGTGGCTGCGACATACGGACGGACGGACGGACAGACAGACGGAACCCTTATAGATTCGTCATGTCTATGACGAATCTATAAGGGTTCCGTTTTTTGCCATTTGGCTACGGAACCCCGAAAAACCAGCCAAGTGAGAGTCAAACTTGCGCACGAAGGGTTTTATACCATTGACTTAATAATATTAACCCTCCTCATCTTAGCGTGTGATTCCCGGTTCCGTCTCAAGCTGTCGCTTTGGAACCCGAGGTACGATTAGACCATGATTCAGTGTATGTGGGGAGTCTGGTAATTACAATGAAGCGACTGCCGCCTGACCTTCGCAACCTTTAACAAGGGAACTAGACCAACTGAATCATAGTTACACATTTTAAGAAAGCTATGCGAGACATGCAGATTTCCTCACGTTTACCCTAACCACCGAGTAATTTTTTTATGATGTAATCGACAAACGAGCAAGCAAGTCACCTGATAGAAAGCAATCATCGCCGCCCATTAACATCCCGTAGGCATGTGCATCGGAAATACTCCCGTAATCAAATCGTTCCACAGAACTGAGAACTACGAGTAAGTCATTGGTAGAAATACGCACATAGATTGGAAAATCTAGAGAAGCATGCTCATATTCAAAACACGACGTATGACAAGCGCGCCCTGAACCACTGAGCTACCATCGCACTTAATATGAAAACTCGTTGCCGGCGCACGTATTTCCACCTTCGTCAAGCATGGCAGTCCCAACGGAGGTGATGCCTTGGCATCGCTTCAATTTTAATTGCAACGTGGGTTCTTCTCTTACCTACCATCAGGCTGAGGAGAGCCAATATACTGTGTCACTATAAAAAAACAATAAAGAAAGGCGTAGGTATGTTAGGTTTCCATTTGTATTGTTACATTGGCAAAGGCAGGTTGAGCCTTGAACAAATTACGTCGTTTACCTGTTCATCAGGTTATTTGTTAAGGATGTCACGGCGTACGTGTTTTCCTGAGGAATTCTGCTGCCTGAAGTCTACGCAGTGCATATATTAAATAATAAGAAAACCGGCCAAGTGCAAGTCGGACTCGCGCACGAAGGGTTCCACACTATTGATTTTATTTAGATAAGGATACGATAAAAAAATGGTTTATTCAATTTAATATATACATACATTATAATGTATTATAATGTATTTTAATTCTGAACTTTGATTTTATTTGATTGTTTTTTATATATTATGTTATTATTTGATTTGATTTTATTTATGTAATGTAATGTTATTAATACTAACATAGTATTAAGTAAACATTGTTACTAACCATCGTGGATCTATGTTATCTGAAAAATAAATAAATGAATCGAATTGAATTGAATGAATTTAGGCCCACAAAGAACACTTATGAATGCCAAAATAGGTACAAAATATCTACCGCTGGTTCGAAATGTCGATTTCTACTACGAAGACACCAGCAAGAAACTCAGTAGTTAAGTTACTCTTTTCAAATATTAATAATTTAATAGAGTTTCAATTGAGAAAAGAAAAAACATACAATTATGAAAGCTATTAGACTACTATGAATAACAACTCAAAAGATTAATCAATTAACATGACCAAGAAACCTTATCATTTAATTAGTCTTGTACACTATAGTAACCTTTCTTCATTAGGCAGGTTTTAATATGAGACTTAAACTTATCCAGTGATAGGTTAATGACATTTTGTGGTAGCTTATTAAATATCTTAATACTTAAGACAACAAATGAATTACTGATTTTTTAAAGTCTGAGGACCGGGACGGCAAGCCTATGTGTATTTCTGGTGTTAAGACTATGACTATCGGACTTTTTTGGAAAATTATGCAAGTTCTTCTGACATACATAATGCAGTCGAGGATAAATTGGGAAGCCACGGTTAAAATATTCATTTCTTTAAATATTTCCCTAAGTGAGTCACGTGATCTAAGGCTGTATATAGCGCGGATGGCCCTTTTCTGTAATACAAAGTAAGTTTTAAGTTCTGTTCATAGTTTATTATTACTAATATAATTTTTTATTTAGGTAAATTAGCGGTATTATATGTAACTGTGACAAGGACAAAGTGGCCAGGTTTTTATGACACTTTAAATTTAAATACTAGTTATCCTATTATGGTAAAATAACAAAAAGGATTTTATTAATATTGTTGTATTTAAATTTGTTTTTTTAACGATTTATGACGTCTTAAGAAACTGCTTACTAGATCTCTATCAAGCTAATTTTTGGTGCTGTCGGTCAAGCGTTGGTCTACAGTGTAACTAAAAAAAGTTTGCATGGTTATGTAGGTGCATCATATATTTTTTTAATGTATTGTATTGTTATAAGTTATTAGGGACCTTCAAGAGAAGAGTGTACTCCTTTTTAAAAAGGCCGGCAACGCATTAGCGATCTCTCTGATTTCGCGGATGTTAATGGGCGGCGATGATTGCTTTCCATCAGGTAACTCGCTTGCTCGGTTGTCGCCTCTAGCACAAAAAAAATAATTGAACTATCAATATCATTTTTGAAGATTTATCCACAGTTATCCCACAAGTATGGGTTTGATGAAAAAAAAAATGTTTTGAGTTTCGCTTATCAGTACTCACGTCCTGGGTTCGATTCCTGGGTCAAGCAAAAAGTATGTTTCGAATTTTTCCGACATAGCTCGGGTTTGTGATCACCAATCCGCATTAGGCAAGCGTGGTGATTAAGCCTAATCCCATTATAGTAGCGATAACTTGATTTCTATGATGGAGGCCTTTGCCCTGCAGTGGGACAGTTTATAGGCTGATACCAAAGACCAAGTTTTTTATTTTGTTTTCATGTTTTGTATAAACATTTTAATGTGGTTCACAGAATACATTTAATAGCTGTTTCAACCGTATTGTTCTTAGTTACGGAGAAAAGTGGCTGTGTGAGTGGTGACATACGGACGGACAGAAGAACAGACAAACATGAGGAATCTTTTTTTGTTATTCCGATACGGAACTCTAAAAAAATAATAATGAATAACTGATTGAACGGAATGATAACAATAGGGGGAAAAGGAGAAATCATTTTCTTATAGGTATATGTTGATAACGATTATTAGATCGGTTGTAAGAACCAATTTAATAAGCGTTGGGGCTTAAGAGTTCTTTTGTGGAGAGACATACTTACCTACTTATTTGTTTTAAACTTTCATGGTCACTAACATTAGAATAGTTATTTACGGAATTTCTACCATGTACTAAACGCACCATCTCATGCCGTATAAAAGAATACATAAAAGCAGTCAAAAACAACGATAAACAGAAATCAGCAATCGCAGAAAATTTGTTGGGATCGGGTCCAAATCACTAGATTGAGTTTTATAACCCTCATTATTTCGACAGAACGTCACTACATACCAAGGCTAGTCAGAGAAGCGATTGAAATTACCAAGTACAAAAATTTCAATCTTGAGGATGACATTAAATTATCAAATATCTGGAATCCAGTGATTCGAAAATTTAATAACCGAAAAGACAAACAAATTGTCGTTTCGCGGGCAGATTCTGTGAGTATTGCGTGTCCATAACAGGTGCGAGAAAATAGTGAGTTCGTGAACAGTGGTACCGCAGGCGGGTGTAGTAAAAGACTGCGATGGATGGTAGACCGATTTGCCTGCCATTAACAACTTACTCGCAAAAATCGTCAGTTACTTTGTGAGTATCAGAAACTCAAAAATAAGGTACATGGTAGAAATCCCGTAAATAACTATTCTAAGATACATATTTATTAATTGTAAAGAGGAGCGTAGGCGTAGTAGGGTGCCTTGAGGCTATAAGGAATGACCTCGGCGAAATAAGTTCTACTCACATAAAACTATGTTCCTAGAAATGTACTTATATTTACGTGACAAGTATACATTTTTCCTACAAACATATTTTATCCAATAATGGATTTGGGATTACCTCAATATTGGGTAAGTAAGCTCTTTACCCAGCCAAGCAAAATATAATCTATTGTTACAATTTTGACGCTAGGTTTGTATTGTTTAAGTTTTTGCTTTATTTATTTTTTGTTTTATTTCACATCATCACATACTTACATTAAAACTCCGAGATAGGTAGCTCAAGCACCTGTGTTACGGATCATAATCAACAGTGGGATTACAAATATTTACATATACTACTTTATTGTAAATATATACTTATAATACATACAAAACACCCAGACCAATACAAACAGACATGTTCGTACACACAAATTATTGCTTTCATAATGCCTACGAAATCTTGCTAGGTAAGTAATCTATTGCTAAAATATGTCAAAGGTTGCCTGGAAGACATCACTACAAGCTATAGGACTGCCTTATTGTACTGTCAGTTGTCCTTGTACCATACCTGTATCTTGTTTCTGTGCAATATCTATATATATCGAATACCTATCTATCTTTATGTCTGCCTCGGTAGCGCCGGGTTTGATTGCGGAAATTCAGAAATTCGCAGTTTCAGCCCATTTGCTTCTAGGCGGTTTTGCATTTTTATGGCTTGGAAATATAATGCTTAATATAAGCATTTAGTACTACCCGGGTCCCTTTTCGGTCTTATAATTGTATCCCTTTGGTACGGAATGTTAAAAAACAATAGGTGCGAAGAAAAACCTTTTCAATAATCATACGACGCGGTTGGATCAGTGGTAGTAAACGCTGCTCCTGCTGCGAACGCTGGTGCAATGGGGTTGCGAGTTCGATCCCCGCACTATACAAACATTTGTGTACATGAACATGTCTGTTTGTATTGGTCTGGGTGTTTCCTATGTGTTATAAGTATGTATTCACAAAAGAAAAGATTAAAATGTATATATTTGTAATTCCGCTTTTGGTTCTGACATCCGTAACACAGGTGCTTGAGCTACCTATCTCGGAGTTATATCAATGATAGGGTCCTATCTAAACGAGTAAATAAAAAGCGGACTGTAGATACATAGAAGCTGGTTTGTTGCCAATTCGCGGATTTATCTATCGCGGTTCGGTGGCGTCCCGGGGTGGTCCGTGTGTGGCCGGGCTTAGGAGGCAAAGCAAAGTGGCCCGGGGAACGGCGACGCGGTGGACCACGGCGTAGTGACCGCTGTGACGTCACGGCCCTCCGCACGTCTCCTCCCGCGCGTACATGACCGGTTGCGGACAATCAATGTACGTGATGTTGTGAGTTATTTATTTATTATTTAATTATACTAACAGCAACTAAGCCTTTGCAATCAATGTTTCATTTTACAATATGACGATCAAATGTATTCTAACTTTAAGTATGACTTTAATTTCATTTATTTCATGATTATTTTATTCAGCTGAAAGTCTGGTTGATGCGTTTCTGCGTAGCGATATGAAAATCCGCACAAGTGCAAGTCGACCAGATAGTAGAATGTTAATAATTCATTCTTACCTTCAAGCTTTCAACAATATGACCGCCGAAATTGTACACAAATTTTCTGTAATGCCTAATTGTGTATTTTGTACAATAAAATATATCTATCCATCTATCTTACCATCTTATCTTGTTGTAACCAATAAACGTTTTATTATCTATCTATCTAATCTCATACCCACTTGCTTCCAAAGTTGTCGCTCTGGAGCCCGGGGTACGCTTATACTATGCAGGATTTGGGGAGTCTGGTGTTTACAATGAAGTGACTGCCGTCTGACTTTCAAAATCCCTTAACAGGGGAACCAGACAATGCTGAATCATGATCATTATCATCATCAGCCCGCCGCTAGTACCCACTGCTAAGTATAGGCCTCCTTTACTTTAAGCCAATGCACCAGTGAATCATGATTGCATATTAAAAGTATAATGGTCTATTTAAAATTTTAAATTATTTAATAGTGATAGGTTAGTTTGAATTAAAGCATTCCGTTTTTTCTTTCTAAGGTGAAGAACCCTAAAAAAAGATAGACACATTTTCGACTTTACTACCTATTACTAAGGATTTGTCTTATAATCTACAAAAATCTGCGAAAACGACAAGGTTTTTTGTCGTAAAGGTCAAAGTCTCTACATTAATTTTCAACGCGAAGCTGATTTAATTTATCACCGTCACCACCAAAATTCGGCTAGGTTTATTTAAAAAATACGTCAATTTTATGATAGGCAGATTATTTCACGCCTATATTATCTATATCTTTACTATTTATGAGGAGGCAATCCTACAGATCCTCAGCCGTGTGGTCCCCGGCAGAGTAGTAAATTAAAAAAAGGCGACTAAGGTAAAGCTGCTGGCATGATCATCAGCACCCAGAGAAAGAAAACTCTGCAATTATATCAAAACCCTCGCCAACCCTTCTGCCAAGCGTGGTGAGTATGGCAATTACCCCTCATGTGATTGAGGGAGGCCCGTGCCCCAGCAGTGGGGAAGTAAATGGGCTGATGATGAATCCTACAGAGAACGCTTTTTGGTTATCCGAAAGCACACGCTTGCTCGATTTAATAGACACCTAGCGCCATCTATAGGTGTAAAGTAGAATTAACATTCCGCAACAAAATAAAAAAATAGCCTTTGTCGTGACCCAAGTTTTACTAGAAGTTCCATATGTGAGAAACAGTAGAACGCACTGATTAAAACTTGCTTTTAAGTGTTTTTTTATGTGATAGGTGGCTCAATTTAAAGGCGAAGTAAAGTTCGGAGAAATCAGCCCATCCCAGTCATAGAGGTTCTAAATTCCACTACCTAAATACGATCATGGATTATGGCACATAATAGGAATTTGACTTTCAAATAAATTTGTGTTGCGGTATTGCGAAATTCAATTAAACTGTTAGAAGTTACTCAGATATCTGGTGTAAGAAATACTTTAGTTTCTTAGCTCTATTCTCGGAACTGAGTTAAGTTTTGCTTTTAAAATCTAATAGAAACTAAATTTCAAGAAGACCTACAGACAATATGGTATATCTTCATGAAATTAAAATGTAAACGAGAAAACGAAACTAGTCCAAACACGCAGAGACAACGAAAATATTTTGTTATTTTTCATGAGGAGACGGATCACTAAGCGATTGCCATCGCCCGTTGTCGCCCAATATTAGTGGAGTTACATTCGCGCCGCCATCCTTGAAACTCCTCTTACTCCTAGACTTCCAGTACCTTCACTTAATAGGCGAAAATTAAATGTAGACTCAGCTACGTGTACATACGAGTTTTCTGTGAGTCCTATCAAATTAAGTATTTTTTATACTACGCTATAGCAGACAAACGTAATCGATTAACGTAGCCTATCATCAACATCATCATCCTCATCAGCCCATTTAAATCCCCACTGCTGGGGCACGGGCCTCCCAAAATCACATGAGGGGTAATTGCCATACTCACCACGCTTGGCAGACGGGTTGGCGAGGGTTTTGATATAAATGCAGAGTTTTCCTTCTCTGGGTGCTGATGATCGTGCCAGCAGCTTTACCTTAGTCACCTTTTACGACACCTCGGTAAGAGTGAGGGTGGCCTATTCTACTCTGCCGGGGACCACACGCCCAATACGTACGTACGTACAAAATAGTACGAAGCCTATGAACATCTGCAACTCCGTACCGTATTTTAAAAATGTAATAACTGTTTCAACCTGTTTTTACCTCAAAAGTTTTTTTTTATAGCGACACAGTGTGTTAGCTCACTCCAGCCCGATGGTAAGCAATAGAAGAGCGTACATTGTACTTACAACGGACGCGATGTAAAGGCATCACTTCTGTTGGCACTGCCATACTGTCCCGAAAGAGGCTTCTTCAAGCTTTGTTTGAAGGAGTCTTTATTGTAGGAAGGAGGAAATACATGCGCCGGCAGCGAGTTATGTACCATATATTAAAATACTTATACTAAACACAAATTTATCAGAACTCAACAATAGGAAATTTAAAGACTTGCTACTGAAATAGCTGGAGCAATATGGAACTTGGAGGAACTCATCTAAAACATTACTACCTCATCTCTTTGAATAGATAATATACAAAAAATAATCAATAAAATAAAAAAGCACACGCATACACACACAAACAAACACCACACACGCATATACCATACGCACACCAACGCGCGCGCGGGTGCGCGCGTTTGTGTGCGTATTGTCTAATTTAATTTAATTTAGTTTAGGTTAAAAACATGTGCATTGTGTGTCACAATTTTACCTTACGGTGACGGGTAGGGCACACTAGCGACGCCAATCGATTTTAATTTTTTATAACTAAAGCGGATCTATTTCAAAAAATTTCAGGGTTACAACTTCTCGGCAAACACTTATCCTACTAATTACTATATACCCATGTACAAATGTTGGGTCCGTTTTTATACGCGAAAAATTGATTCACGCTAAAAGTAGCCGCTTTTGACATTAATCAAATTTTCGCTTATGTTGGACCCAACATTTTAGCATGGTTATTTAATAAATAGTATGAGTGTTTGCCGAAAGGTTGTAACCCCGAAATTGTTTAAGATAGATCCGGTTTAGTAGCTAAAAATTAAAATCGATTGGTGTCGCTAGTGTGCCCTACCCGACACCTTAAAGAGCCTGTCTCTCACAACACAGGGCGACCTTATCTGAGAACAGTCCTATATTTTTCTTGTAATAGTGTTTTGCTGAATAAATTATTTTCATTTTATTTTATTTTTATTTCTTTACGGCATGGCAGAAATAGGAGTCGGAAACTTTTTAGTCACGGTGACAGCGTTGTCCGTTATGTCGTAGTTCTATGAGTAGTTTAAAAAGAAACTAAGAAGATACTTCTTAGTTTGTGCGTTATATGATAAGAAATGATGGGGTAAGAATAGGGAGAGAAGCTCTTCAGTATTTTCTTCTGTGTACCAAAAGAAGTTTATAATGGAACATCAGCTGGTCCGTTTGCCTTGCTTTCTATATTTTCAATTATTACATAGTTACATAGTTGATATTTTATAGCAATCTTATGCGATTTATTCTTAAGTAAATAACACACTTAAAAATTTTCATCTCGTGTTCAGGCGGGACTCGAACCCACACCTTCCACAATCCGGGTGAATGTACTACCAATTATACCACTGAACGCGTTACTTAGTCGACGAAATTTGTAAGTGCTTGATTCGACATGAGCTGTCGATAGTCTCATCAATATTGTAGGTATATTTACAATATCCAGTGGAAATATTATTACAAATATTTGACCACCAGTTAAAATGAGACTGCTAAATCAATAGTTGATATTTTATAGCAATCTTATGCGATTTATTCTTAAGTAAATAACACACTTAAAAATTTTTTTTTTTTTCATCTCGTGTTCAGGCGGGACTCGAACCCACACCTTCCACAATCCGGGTGAATGTACTACCAATTATACCACTGAACGCGTTACTTAGTCGACGAAATTTGTAAGTGCTTGATTCGACATGAGCTGTCGATAGTCTCATCAATATTGTAGGTATATTTACAATATCCAGTGGAAATATTATTACAAATATTTGACCACCAGTTAAGATGAGACTGCTAAATCAATAGTTGATATTTTATAGCAATCTTATGCGATTTATTCTTAAGTAAATAACACACTTAAAAATTTTCATCTCAGTTCAGTGTTCAGTGTTCAGTGGTATAATTGGTAGTACATTCACCCGGATTGTGGAAGGTGTGGGTTCGAGTCCCGCCTGAACACGAGATGAAAATTTTTAAGTGTGTTATTTACTTAAGAATAAATCGCATAAGATTGCTATAAAATATCAACTATTGATTTAGCAGTCTCATCTTAACTGGTGGTCAAATATTTGTAATAATATTTCCACTGGATATTGTAAATATACCTACAATATTGATGAGACTATCGACAGCTCATGTCGAATCAAGCACTTACAAATTTCGTCGACTAAGTAACGCGTTCAGTGGTATAATTGGTAGTACATTCACCCGGATTGTGGAAGGTGTGGGTTCGAGTCCCGCCTGAACACGAGATGAAAATTTTTAAGTGTGTTATTTACTTAAGAATAAATCGCATAAGATTGCTATAAAATATCAACTATTGATTTAGCAGTCTCATCTTAACTGGTGGTCAAATATTTGTAATAATATTTCCACTGGATATTGTAAATATACCTACAATATTGATGAGACTATCGACAGCTCATGTCGAATCAAGCACTTACAAATTTCGTCGACTAAGTAACGCGTTCAGTGGTATAATTGGTAGTACATTCACCCGGATTGTGGAAGGTGTGGGTTCGAGTCCCGCCTGAACACGAGATGAAAAATTTTTAAGTGTGTTATTTACTTACATAGTTACATGTTTATGAGAAGCTTTTTCTCCAAGTATTTTTAAGTTTATAGCACGCCTTAGCTTGATAGTTGATGGATGATAAAGTTTACTAAATATACAAATACAAAATACAAATACAAATAACTTTATTGTGCATTAGTAACTACAATTTGTACACACTGTAGATAGTTCAATAACATACTTATTAGATAGGTATATTAAACTAATTAGTTGAATCTTGTCTAAGCCAAAACAATGTTTAATAACACATAATGTAGGTAGGTACAGAGACATAATCCTTTATATTCCGTACTAGTACAAGACTGTGTTACGGCAAGGTAGTCCTAATCGTCCTGTGCATAAGGTATATTGTAACTAGTGCAATATGAAAGGAAAAGAGAATATTTACCATGGCATTACCAGCTGTGACTTCCCCGGTTGGGGACACTTGATCTGCGTTGATGTTCACCATCAGACCTTCAGTGCTCTCCACTCCTGAAGTGAATGTTACTTTCGTGGCGTGTTCCCTGTGAATGTATTTTTATTAGTTGGATACAAATTAGGTTACAGCGTTGCCATCCGCATACCATCCAGACAATGGCGGTGCGCACCAAGAGGTTTGGCTCCTCGTTCCTGCCCTGAGCCATCAAGACATGGAATGCCCTCCCAGCTCATATGTTTCCTCCTTCATACAATCCGGGGTCTTTTAGGCGGGGCGTGAAACGGCTCGCAGGCCATTAGGGTGAGGATGGCAGACACAATCGGTACTTTGTTAGTTCTTTTGTGCCTGTCAACCTCATATTTGGATTTCACGCCCGCTTACCATAAGGCGGAGTGAGGTCATCATGATTGGTCTTTCTATAAAAAAAAGGTAGGTAGGCTATGAAGGTAGGTCTTCTGAAGGTTCATATCTAAGACTTTTTTAATTTATCTGTCGATGGGTGGTCTCTCACCACCCAGCGAACACAGCGACAGGAAACATCTTGAGAAAATCTACACGTTTATGATAGTTTTACCCAACTGAGACTTTTACCCATGACTGAGACTCGCCAAATCCATCCTTGTTCTTTGGACTCAACCGAGAACAACACGATGGCACAAAATAAATAGACACAAGCTCAGCACTAGCTGACATTGATATCGATGAGTTTGCTAACCTATGCGCTAGGCAGTTTATTGAATTCTCTAGTCTGTTTCTCTCTCATGCCGAACGATGCCGAGATAAATTTTAGGACGCATGGATGTATGCGTTGCCTATTTAACGATATAGGGAGTCGTTTTAAATTGATACATTTTGTGATGCTGGGTTTAAAATTAAATGATAATAGATAGATAGTTAAGTTGCCGTCATGATCAGCGTCAGCCCAATTAAGTCCCCACTGCTGGGGCACGGGCCTCCCTCAATCACATGAGGGGTAATTGGCATACTCACCACGCTTGGCAGACGGGTTGGCGAGGGTTTTGATATAAATGCAGAGTTTTCCTTCTCTGGGTGCTGATGATCATGCCAGCAGCTTTACCATAGTCGCCTTTTACGACACCTCGGTAAGAGTGAGGGTGGCCTATTCTACTCTGCCGGAGACCACATGGCGTCATGGTAATTTCCAAAAATATTATTGGATATTTTCAAGTATACAAACAGTATTAACAAACCTGAAGTAGGGTATGTCAAATTGGCAACAATAGCCGTTGAACGTATAAACCTCGCGAAACATATCTCCACAGTTGAACGCCCTGGATCGCCATGTACACTCAACCAGCAAGACGTCACATGGTTTCCGTATCTGGAATAGAATCTTAGTCATCTCAAAAATGTTCAATCGATTAGAACCTACCTGGGTTGATCATCCGGGAAGCGCCCAGTAGGGCGCCTCAGGTATTGCTCATTAGACCATGTCGAGAAGGATCTTGGGCACCTACAACGACTGGATTGGCAACAGGTGGCTGAGAACAGAAGGAAATGGCGAATTCTCTGTTGGAGGCTAAGATCTACTTCATGTCGCTAAGCCACCGTTGTAAGTTTAAGGGTGGCCTCCATAGTGTTTGTACTATTAAGTAGTCCATGATAGTGTTCAATATTTCAAACCAGCGACATATTACAATTTTCTTCAAGATATCTGTATAGACCTCTTTTATATTAAGGGCATCAGCTCAAAGAATGGCAGAACATCTTACATTAGGCCTACATCATGCTTTGCCTTAGACCTCATCCCAAACTTTCCTCATCCAGTCACTGCCGGCAGTCTTTTCACCGTGACTCCCTGTACACGACCTCCACTCTAGGACTTTCTAAGCCAGCGGCCCTCAGTACACTCCACAATATGCCAAGGATAAATAATTATATCACTAACCGTATTCATGATTGTGCTATATGAGTAGTCCAGGTCATCTAGGAGGGAGTGCATTTTAAGCAGATAGGCCTCAGGAGCGAACCCAACTTGCTTTACGGCATTTAAGCTGTTGTAGAAAGAGTCTATCTGATCTTTGTTGAAACCTCGCCGCTCTCTGGAAAGATCACAAACATTAATCATCATCATAATCGTATCCATTGCGAGATCCAGTCTTTTTTATGTGATAGGTGGAAGATGATCACGAATCATCTGATGGTAAGTGATTCACTACATACATTACAATGTACTACATACATTATTTTTATGCTTAAAGCATGCTATTTTTGAGCAAGTGCTACTTTGCTTTATGTATCGACGACTACTTATAAGCATGCTAATTTTGAGCATGCTCAAAAATGTTATGTTGGTCGATTTTTAAGCACGCTACCTGTAGTGCGGGTGGAAGGGAGAGTGTGGCGGAATGCTTTAGCACGTGTAAAGAGGTTTGCTTATTTTTAAGCATGCTAATATATGGCTAATAGCATGCTTATTGATAGCAAATGCTAGTAGTAAACAGTTCATTAAGCATCATATTTGGCATGCGTTTTTAGCATGTTACTTTTGAGCATGTAGCAGTAGCTATAATCTATTCTTTTCGTCGGTTTCATTATAGTGTATTTTTTGAGATCCAGTCTTTTATATGCAATTGATAATAGACGAGCAGACAGACGGATTACCTGATGGCAGGGGATTGCTTCCGCAAATTTACACCGGCACAAGTCATAACTTAAAGTGAGCACATATAATATATCCTGCGTCGATGGCTGATTATTGAGATTGGTTGACATTGTCCAAACATGACAGCAAATTAAATAATACTCATAGTCAAGCGAGATGGTAGCTCAGTGGATAAGAACGCACCTTCCGTAAAAGGGGTCGCGGTTCAAATCCGATCATGCGCCTCTGGATTTTTCAAATTTATTTACATGCACATTTTTACCATTATCTCGACGGTAAGACCATGATTCCGATCTAGTTCCCCTGTTAAATAGGACAAAGGTCAGACGGCAGTCATTTCATTGTAATTATCAAATTCCTCAAATCTTAAATCATGGTCTAAACGTGCCCTGTGATTCAAAGCAACAGCTTTGGATGTATCCGGGAACCACACGCTAAAATGATGAAGAGAAAACTATACTCACAGAATGGCCGTAATATTCTCAGTATTGGGCCCGTATACGACACCAGTGTCACACACGGTAACGGCTGGGAAGGGAACGTTTGTTATTGAGTAACGAGTCGACTCCACCTGTAAAAATGAGCATTGAGCCTTTTTAATTCTGATGTATTTCTTACGATGTTACTGAAACGTATAGATGATGGAATATTGGCTCGATTAGATACATAGTTGAACCAAAATAAAGTTTGATCTAGAAAGTTGAGATGAGATTCAAAACCAAAAATCACAAATGGTATTTATTTTTATTTTTGTGTTGTTTCTAGGATAAAGGCTGCCGGTTAATTTTATGACACGACCGAAGAGGGATCGGCCGCAATATGAATACCTTAACGTGCTTTCTCAGACGGGGGGTACAAGACCGTCAATCTTCACACTTCGTGCTGACACTGAGAATTCCTTAACAAATAACTTTGACTGACCGGATGCCGCAATTGATAGTGACCCTGCCTCTTACGCTAAAGGTCGTGGGTTCGATCCCCACCCTGGACAAACATTCGTGCGATGAGCACTTGTGTTTGTTCAGTGTCTGGGTGTAATATATGTATTTAAGTATATATTAGTGTTCCTCTGTTGTCTGATATCTGTAACAAAAGTGCTTACGCTACTTAGTACGGAATCAGGTCAATGTATGAGATGTTGAGAGAATTATTATAAAATAATCTTAGGGATTGACCCGTGAATCGCACCCGGGACCCAAAACGCACTGCCCTCACTTTAAAGTGCAACCCACTGTACAGTCAACTACATAAAGATGCATATGGATGCATCTCTGTGTAGTTGACTGTACAGTGGGTTGCACTTTAAAACTAACATGGGTTAGTTTTAAAAAAACCCAACTGCCAAACAAAAAGCTCTAAAAAGTACGAAACAAGAAAATTGCATTTGCTGAAATTATTATGCCGTATCACCGTGGTCGTATGCCGTACTTTTTAGACTTTTTAGAGTGTGTTTTTTAGGTAGTTAGGTTTTAGTTTTTAAACTCAATTTTTGTTAAATATATTTATGTTGAAGACAATCAAGACGCTTCTAACGACGCCTCATTTGTTCGAATGTGATAACTAGTTTAGAATTTATGAGGGAACAGATGAACATACAAACATACAGATCAAAATCATAACCAATCTTATTGCTCGCCGTAGTCGGGTAAAAATTAAGTAAATTTTCGTTTGCCATAATTAATTACCCTTGGTTTGTGACATTTCTAGTAGCAACTAAGCCTTACATTATACTCGACTTGATTTGTATGCAATAATGATGTATCATTAACCATTTATTTACCACACACCAAACAAAAAAAAACTTTTAACCAACAATGTTTCGTTTTAATAAAATTATTGTATAAGTTTTTTAGACAAATGAAGGTGAACATTCATAGGGAACTTGGTTGGATACGTAATAATAGTATGTGCTTTAAACCAAACGATGATGTGCAAAGATTTGGTGGATACTGAAAATACCTATCTCAGGACATAGGTCTCCCCTAATGCACGCCACTGCTCCCGATTTTACATAACAAAAAGTTTGTTAAATAAAAATAAAGTTTATAAACTAAAACCCCACTACCAAAAAAACACGCTCTAAAAATTACGAGACAAGAAAATGTCTCTGCTGAAATTATTATGCCGTATCGCCGTGGTCGTATGCCACCTACTGTAGCAAAACAGATTCATTTTAATAATAAAATAAAATTAAAAGGGGTTTTACTTTTTAAACTTTATTTTTATGTGGTAGAACTTCCCTTATGCGCACGAAGCGATTCGCTTCCACATTTATAATGCGGACGGCTAAGGAATGGAACTCCCTGCCGAGATCTGTTTTTCCTGACCACTATAATCTGGACATCTTTAAGGCAAGAGTGAACAGGCATCTTTTAGGCAAACGCGTGTCATCCAAGACCTCATGATCGCTTTCCATCAGGTGCGATTGTGGTCAAGCGTTAGCCTCATCATCATCATCATCAGCAACCCACACTCGTCCACTGCTAGACATGGGTCTCCCCTAATGCACGCCACTGCTCCCGATTTTCGGCCACTCTCATCCAGCCCACACTAGCCAGCCTTCGAATGTCATCATCCCATCTTGTCGCAAGGCGTCCTACACTACGCTAACCGAGTCGCGGTCTCCACTCAAGGACTTTACGGCTCCAACTGTTCACTCCAGCTGTCAGTTCTGCGGCTAATATGACCAGCCCACTGCCACTTCAGTTCACGTATCACGAAGTAAGGGTAAATATTTTTGAATACTAAAAGTTCCTGCATTTTATAAGACTAATATGGATACATCTTTTTGTAGTTGACTGTGCTACCGAGGCAAGATAATTGAAAGATTCAAAGCATTTATTTGCATAGAATATGTACAGTAAGTGTACTGTACCTATTCTATGCAAATAAATGATTTATACTAATAATATTAAAAAAAGTGTTTTTTCAATATTATTAGTATCCTGCTAATATACAGTCAAAGAACGAAAAAGTTCGTCAGTTTTCAAATTGATTCGTTTGATTGATATCATCATCATCATCAGCCCATTTAAGTCCCCACTGCTGGGGCACGGGCCTCCCTCAATCACATGAGGGGTGATTGCCATACTCACCATGCTTGGCAGACGGGTTGGCGAGGGTGTTGATATAAATGCAGAGTTTTCCTTCTCTGGGTGCTAATGATCATGCCAGCAGCTTTACCTTAGTCGCCTTTTATGACACCTCGGTAAGAGTGAGGGTGGCCTCTTCTACTCTGCCGGGGACCACACGGCCAACGGGGTTTTGGTTGATATGCTATATTACATTTTGTAAATTTGTCCGAGTAATACCTGTCGCACAGAAAATTGTGCATAACTGTTAGATCAGCAAGTTCCAATTTGCTTGCAGCAACATTGATTCCTGTTGATGTAAAGAAAATTTAAAGAAGGATTGGCAATCTTTTTAAAACGGTATGTTGAAATTATTATGCCGTATCGCCGTGGTCGCATGTCACATTGATTTTATTTTATAATTGGTGGCATACGACCACAACAATACGACATACAGCAGAGATAATTTTCTTGTTTCGTACTTTTTACAGCGTGTTTTTTTTGGTATTCAGGTTTTAATTTTAAACTTTATTTTTATTTAACATATTTTTAGTAATGTTAATAAAATTACATATTTTTGTAATGTGCTAAAAAAGCTTTCATTTCGTCGCCAAGCAAAATTGTTTTGCTTGACGATTGGAAATCTTTTTAAAACGGTATGTTTGTGACTAATTCTTGTCGTGCCTTAAGGTGACGAATCTTTTTATTCTCT
This sequence comes from Marasmia exigua, assembly GCA_019059595.1. NCBI lineage: Eukaryota > Metazoa > Arthropoda > Insecta > Lepidoptera > Crambidae > Marasmia > Marasmia exigua. The sequence goes on from CM032466.1 coordinate 19,200,295, forward strand.
GTACGGTACATTAACATGCAAACTTTTTGATAGAAAATCCTGGATGGTTAAATACAAAGTTATTAAACACTTTTGCAGTTTTTTTTATTATTTAGTTAATTGGCCCTAATTTGAATTCGTCAGGCATCTTGTTATATATCCTAATGCACATGCAATTACAGATCTTTTGACAGATAGATCAAACAAGAGGAAGATAATTATCGAACATATTCCAAGTTTAAATCATAAAGTTATCTCATTCTTCCAAATTAGTTTCGGATAACTCCGAACAGACCAACTAGAAATAAATTTGTAATCAAGATTAATTTATCTGTGATATGAAAATAATTACGAAAATCTTTGTAGAATTAAATATCGGCATCTTTGCAATCAATCATCGTTGATCACTTAATAAATAGATAAGTTTCAGTTGCAGCAATAACAAATAAGTAAAAAAAGTTGCACAAGTTTGGTTTAATAACTATAAAAGTTACAAATTTTATAAGTCACTTACAAAATAGTAGTTAAATTAAAGTTCAGACGAAATACTTAAGTTAAAATTATAAATAATAAATCACCGTGGGTGAGCCACGCTTTGGCTTGAATGGGCCGGCTTGACCGGAGTTATACCACGGCCTCACAGAAAACGGGTGTGAAGCTGCTGCTTCATAGCATAAAGCTTTGTGCTTTTTCGCTGCGTGAGTCAGGGTACCGGAGGCCCAATTCGTGGGGAAAAGGGAGTTTAAAGGTTGGCTACACACTTGTGACTCCAAGGGTTTCGCGAGTGTCTATGGGTGGCGGCGGTCGCTTACTATCAGATGATCCGTCAGCTCGTCTGCCACCTAACAATAAGTAAATAGTTCACAACATCACATACATTGATCTGACTCAGAGATAGGTAGCTCTAGCACCTGTCACTGTTACGGATGTCAGAATTAACAGTAGATTACAAATATATACATTTAATACTTTTTTTGTAATGCACAGAAACGACCCAGAACAATACAAACAGACATGTTCAGGTAACAGAAATGAACAGAAATTCCCGCACAGTGGGAATCGAACCCTCAACCCTTGCACCAAAGGCAGCGTTCACTTCCACTGTTCCAAAAGGTCGTCCAAAAGTTTGAATGGTATTTTCTCTCAATCATTCACTAATTTTGTACTTTTACTTTATTTATGTGATAGGTTTCAGACGAGCAGCCGGATCACCTGATAGTAAGCGATTGCCGTCACTCATGGACCTCTGGTACCCTAACTCACTTGGAGGAACAGCGCAGACGTTGTTTTACGCTGGCTTTCTGTGAGGCCATGGTATAATAAAGAAAACCTTAAACTAAATAAATAAGTTGCCGGTAGGCATAAACTTAAAAAGGGTAGGTTAGTATTTTAATACTTTAAGGTGCTCGTAGCTATCTACGATCTATATAGATATGCACAAAAACGAAAAATACTTTACGAGTTCCAACAGCAAAGTCAGGGTCTTCTTTTTTATATGGCTCTACTCGAAGATAATTTGCCAATGTCAAGTTACTTATTGTGAATAAGTAGGTAGTCAACAGTCGAATCAGTCAACAGTCGAAGACAGTCACTTAATAAAACGCCGGTGTTTTTAAGTTTTATCGACCTACGGACTTTGCAGATATCACTCGAAAAGCAATCGCGGGTTTTAAGACTCTATTAGGTCCAAGCAAGATGTCACGAGACAACAGATTCGACACACAATACACTGTGTTAAAAACGATTTTATCAAACGATTCTTATTATTATTGACGACCCATTTGGAACAGTGGTAGTGAACGCTGCCTCTGGTGCAAGGGTTGCGGGTTCGATACCCGCACAGTACAAACATTTGTGTGCATGAACATATCTGTTTGTGTTGGTCTGGGTGTTATCAATGTATTATAAGTATGCATTTGCAAAAGAAAAGTATTAAATGTATATATTTTTAATCCCACTGTTGATTATGATATCCGTAACACAAGTGCTTGAGCTACCTATCCCGGAGTCAGATCAATGTATGTGATGTTGTGAAATATTTATTATTATTATGATCACTTTTTAACACTTCACTGCACAAATAAACACCAAATTTGTACACTAAAAACCACTGGACTCTAATTTAAAACCTTTGAATTGCATCAACCCACGCGGCTTGTTTTAGCCCTACCCTAATCTTCTATCTTCAAAAGAAAACGAGGAGGGCATGATAATCCAATCGTCGCCAAACTAGTTGAATAAAAAAGTTCTTAGAGATCGGTGAATTGGATTCGAGGTTCTTGTTCGGGCATCGTTTCTCAAACTCAATTTTATATATAAAACGAATGGGCCCCCCTTACTTCTTATCGAATTTTTCACAAGCGATAGTTCTCCTTTAAGTGATAAAGCTAGCTATAGGTAAAAACCACGCGCTGTTGATGAATTTAAACATACCAGAAGGGAATACATCGATTGATGTTAGTCGAAATCATCAAATAAAATTATCTGCGAAATAAAACCGCCGTTTTCAAGCTTTTTAGTATTGTGAGTACAGTATTGAAAGAGTAATCTTTTAACTCCATAATGTTAAGGAGCTGACCTTTCATCGTCAGTAGAGACACAAAATTAATATAATCTAGCGTAAATACTGGTGCAGTTTTGGAAAAAGGTTATAAGAACATTACGTGTGCCTTAAAAATTTGAGGGTTCCCCTAAATTTTTCCAGGATCCCATAATTAGATCCTGATATCCTTATCTATCACTTCGGGACTATCTACTTTCCAACTAAAAAAGAATAATCTAAATTGGTTCATAAATGGCAAAGTAATCAGCGAACATACATTAAAAAAAAAACAAAAAATATACGACATGTCAAATTTTTTTTAAGTCGGTTAAAAACGACGAGTAGAGAATCGAGTTTAATTGATTTATATCGAATATTATCTATATTCAATACTTTATTTGCTCCACAATGAATGAATGAAAAATTCATAATAATCATAATCATTTATTCATTCATAAACATGGGTAAGTGTTACAAGATATTAAATAAAATATTGTTAGGTACAGCCATGATTCACCGTGAAGGTATATGAATATAAATATTAATATTTGATACATACATTACATTTCAATTACAATTCAATTTCATTTATTTATTCAATTTAGGTACGTACAGATCACTTTTGAACGTCAACATGTTTACCACTGGTTTGGAATTTAGTTTTCTGCAGTTACTCTTAAAAAATAGTTGTTTTACAAAATGTCACCATTACCTTAAAAATAAAGTACAATTTTTGTATTACTAATATGTCCCTAAATTATTTTTATTCAAAAAATCTACTATTTTATAATAGCCATTTTTCATTAAACAGTTTTTTTATATAGAATTTAAAGTTATGTGTGGGAAAGTAATTAATAATCTGAGGTAACTTATTAGACAATTTAATGCTCAATCCTATAATTGAACTTGTAACGGCAATCCTGTGCTTATTTCTTATGTTAAGGCTGTGACTATCAGACTTCTTCGAGAACATATGGAGATTCTTATGTACGTACATAAGAAAATCCTGGTTACATACAGGCATGGTCTCTCTAACTCAAAGGAAATACCCCTGGGAGACGGTGTCATATTTCATTTATTAATATAAATGATATAGGTAAGACAGGTGGAGGTGGTTCTATGTGGTGGGTCATTACATTCCCTCTAACATGGTTGCATTAATGATGGCTGACACATACATATTTCATACTGCGAACAGGTGCGAATCTTAGGGGACTGGTCTACTTCGGTTTACCTACCTCATATTTCGCTTTTTATTTGCTCCATTTATTAAGTGTTGCATTAGACTGTATGATTCGGTAAAAGGATGATAAACCATTATTTTATTGACGAGGGGCTTGCTCTTGGCTTTACACTGAACTTTAGTGTTAAGTAGAAACCTACAATGGAGCGAGCTTTGGAGAAGAATTGTATAAAAGGTTGGTGATTAAAAGCTTGCAAGATTTTTGCCAGATCTTCTCGACCAGAAACAAGTTTCCAAGCCGGTCAATGGTAGATTCGCATTATGTTAATTTATTTTTTAGTATATTTTATGTTAATAAATATTATACTTACAAATAGTTTCAAAAGATTTTAATGTATGAAAATTTGTAATTGCTTTGTACAAGCCTGTACAAAAAAATATGTTTTGAGTTTGATTTTGAAAATGGCTAGTAGAATCCAAGGCCAAAGACTAGTGATAGTGAGTCATACTCTACTATAGGTATTCCGTTAGTCTTTGCGTTCAGTTATATATCATTAATCCACATATTGAGAACCGTTATAATAACGAAAGAGCTGTATAGTTCGAATGTTGGTTTTTGTTTCATATTCATTGAGTTCTTTTGCTGTGACAACTATTTTTAGTTTATGTATTTTTGGCGGAGAAACGCCATCAGAAAGTGTTTTGCTCGTGTTTTACTATAGTAAGTAAATATTTTATTTATCGAAATATACTTTGACCGTAGGAGAGCCACTCACGCAACAAACGTGAGTGAGTAGGGTACCGGAGGCCCAAACCGGGGAAAAGGGGGGTTTACAGGTTGGCAGTGCACCTGTGACTCCACTGGTCCATGGGTGGCGTCAATCGCTTACCATCAAGTGATCCGTCTGCGTGTCTGCCACCTATCACATAAATAAAATACACGGTTACATACAAACAGACAAAAAAACTAATTCAGTAGGTAGATATAACATTTACATAAAATTAATTAACTATTCATGTTGACTGACCGGATGGCGCAATCGGTAGTGACCCTGCCTCTTACACCAAAGGTCGTGGGTTCGATCCCCACCCTGGACAAACATTTGTGCGATGAACAATTGTGTTTGCTCAGTGTCTGGGTGTAATATATGTATTTAAGTATATATTTGTGTTCCTCTGTTGTCTGATATCTGTAACACAAGTGCTTAAACTACTTAGTACGAAATCAGGTCAACGTATGAGATGTTGTAAGAATTATTATTATTATGTTCTCTATATGGTGAGTATCACAGCTATTTGCTGGCTTTTCAGAAATGTACGGGCCTAGGCCAAGTACAGTTCCTACAGTTCCTTATTATTATTATTATTATTATTATATACCCATACATTTTATATTGTCAAGTTAAAGAAATACGTGTACTCGACAGATTACTATTGATAAACACGGAGCTAATTATTTAACTCACAACAAGCTTAAACTTCAAAAATACATTACAATTTGTTCAATGTATTATAGTAAATATGAGGATCGTGCAGCCAAAAGAGCCTATCTGGGACGACCAATGGGGCGACGTCCTGTGGGTCGTCCGAGATACCGCTGAAGGGACGAAGTCGCCAATTACCTCAAAGCACTTAACGTGCACGATTGGGCGGAATTGGCACAGGACCGCAAAAAATGGCGAACTTTAACGTCGGAGGCCAAGACCCACTTGGGATCGCTGTACCAGCGTAGTAAGTAAGTAAGTATTTTAATTTTCAATTTTACTCCGTAAAATACAGCTTAATTAGACTGACAGATAACACTTGACCTTTATTTCAATGAGTATAAGGTTTATCATTTAATCAAGTTTTATCCCATTAATTTATTCCCATAACCTTAAGATCATTTTTCTGTGATATCAATAGCTATCTCAATCAAGCTATTTAAAGTGGACTATTAGCAAAGGATGTTCTTTTTTTTTCATTTTAAGCCTCATTTATTTTTCTGTTAAATATAGCGAATATACTTTAGCCGGCGACGCAAATTTATTTATTTATTTTATTAAGGACACAAAACAGGCAACAGTTAAGAAAGGTATACATAGTAGATTATAAGATAAATTACAAACTAGAATATTACCTAACAATATGACACATCCCTGACATGGAACAAAATGTAAGAAAAAAGTTGTTTGATTGAAAGGTGCCGGAAGGGCTGTAGGTAAAGAAAAAATAAGGGTAAATTTAATTATAACATAATCATAATCTTTCTAGGAGGGTCTTGACATCTCTCTTGAAGATAATTGGACTAACAGCAAAGATATCAATATCGTGATTGTTCCGAGAGAGTTCATTATATTGGCGACACATACGGACTATGGGGTTGAAAAAGGATGTGTTGTTGCGGTAAACACGGAGGGAAAATAATTAGAGTAAACAATAAAATAAACATTCAGCCTGTCCCACTGCAGGGCAAAGGCCTCTATCATAGAAATAAAGTCATCGCTACTATGATGGGATAAGGATTAATCACCACGCTTTCCAAATGCGGATTGGTGTTCAAAAACCCGAGATATGTTCGAAAAATTCGAAACATACTTTTTGCTCGACCCGGGAATCGAACCCAGGACCCCGAGATCACGGCCCGGTACTTAAACTACTAGACCAACAGGGCTAAAAAGACTATTAAAATTTAAAGCAGAAATGTGATACTTCGGGTGTTGCAGATGTCCATGGACAGTGGTGATTACTTAACCATTAGGTGTGCCATCTGCTCGCTTGTTTACTAAAATGTAAAGAAACTTATAAAAATCATTGATGAATTCTATCGATTTTTCCTGTATACAGCTGAAACGCTCGGACAGTATTTTTGGCTTCTCATTCATCGCTACTATGATGGGATTAGGAAATGAAATGAAATGAAAATTGCTTATTCAATTTAGGTCCATACAGAACACTTTTTTTTTTTTTTTTTTATGATATAGGTGGCAGACGAGCAGACGGATCACCTGATGGTAAGCGATTACCGCCGCCCATGGACGCCTGCAACACCAGTGGTGTCACAAGTGCGCTGCTTACCTTTTAACCCCCTTCCCCTGGATTGGGCGTCCGGTACCCTCACTCACGCAGCGAAACACAGCGCATGCACTGCTTCACGCCGGTTTTCTGTGAGGACGTGGTATTACTCCGGTCGAGCCGGCCCATTCATGCCGAAGCGTGGCTCTCCCACTTATGAATGTCAACATGTTTACCACCGGCTTAATCACCACGCTTGCCAAATGCGGATCATAGTAGCGATAACTTGATTTCTATTATGGAGGCCTTTGCCCTGCAGTGGGACAGTTTATAGGCTGATACTTTCTCATTCATCACAATTATTCGGGCTCTAGAGGTTTTGGGGCCCTCCATGAAAATGTGCCGGCCAGCAAAATTGTTTTACCTACTACAAACTTGTCGAACTAACTATTTGGAGCGATAGTTTATACTATATTTATATATGATATTGACTGCCTCGTTGGCGCAGTGGGTAGCGCGTCGCACTTTAAAGCGACGCGACGGCCTGGGCAAGAGGTGCCTTGTTCGAACCCCGGGTTAGGCCAAAAATTTGTACCTAAGTTTTCGATAATAAATTCTTAGTGTCAGCCCGGAGTTTGGAAGTTGGCGGTCTTGTATCCCCGAGCCTCGGAAAGCACGTTAAGCCGTTGGTCCTGCGCCCAATCCCTCCCGGGTCGTGTCACCCTGGTATCACATCGGAATATGAGGGCAAAGGAATTGAAAGTGCACTTGTGTTTGCGCACACACTTGAGAACTATAATATATACTGCGTTGTTATATGCTGCATTATTATATGCTCGTTGAGATTGGCCGCCGTAGCCGTAATCGGTTGGAGGATATTATATACTATATTATTGCGTCGAAGTTGTTGGACTCCTGTGAGCCAAGTTATATTATGAGATCAAAGATTTGACTGTTACATTTGTTAATTTTTCAAAGAGCTTAAATAAATCCTACAACTTCCATGCCATAATAACTTTGGTACCAAACAATTAGTTCTACACATCTGTATAAAAAAAAATGTCGACTGACACTCTCAAGGAAGGGCCCAATATGAATGATGTTTTTTTTATGGCATAGGTGGCAGATGACCAGACGGATCGTCAGATGGTAATCGATTGCCCATAGACACACGCGACACCACTAGAGTCACAACTTTAAACCCCCTTTCCTCTAGATTGGGCCTCCGATACCTTCACTCACGCAGCGATACACCGGGCTTTTCTATGAGGCCATGGTAACTCCGGTCGAGCTGGCCCATTCATGCTGAAGAGTGGCTTTCCCACGGTCCCTTATGTTTCAATGTGGTAGGTACTTGTACTTACAACAGTAAAGGTTGGGTCAATGATAAACTTCTGCCAAATCATCTGGCTCAGGAACGCGCAGAGGACCAGACTGGAGATGATGATTGAGGCCCAGAAGGTGTGCAAGACCCACCCATTCTTGGAGAAGTAGTAGAAGCCGTGGAGGGTACTGTGTTCGCAGTAGGATTTGAACTTAGAGTGTATGACGTCTTTTCTTTTGCCCATTGTTTCTGCAATCATTAAAAAAAAAACGCCTTGAAAAATGTGTGACATGCTTCTCGGTCTTCTACCAGATTTATTTTGGGGAGTGTCCGGAGGCTCTACATGTATTTGATCCCCTCAGCCTATTCCATTACCTGACAACAAGGCGCGGCGAGGGCTTTCATCTTTATTATCCGATTACGGCGAAGCAAAAAGGAGGGTTATGATTTTGACCTGTATGTATGTATGTAAGTATGTATGTATGGTTGTTCATCTGTTCCCTCATAACTTCTAAATTAGTTATCATATTTGACCAAATGAGGTGTCGTTAGAAGCGTATTGATTGTCTTCTGGTTATAGGCGGCATGACATCACGTTAAATTGACTACAGCGCCCTCTAGGGGACTTAGAGTAAGGAACTAAAAAAAATTTTTGCTTGACGGTACGGTGTGGGATATCAAATGAAAGAGCTTTTTTAGCACATTTCAAATATGTAATTTTATTTACATAACTAAAAGTTTGTTTAATAAAAATAAAGTTTATAAACTAAAACCCCACTACCAAATAAACACGCTCTAAAAATTACGAGACAAGAAAATGTCTCTGCTGAAATTATTATGCCGTATCGCCGTGGTCGTATGGCACCTACTGTAGCAAAACAGATTAATTTTAATAATAAAATAAAATTAAAGTGGATTTTAGTTAAACTTTATATTTATGTGGTAGAACTTCCCTTATGCGCGCGAAGCGATTCGCTTCCACATTTATAATGCGGACGGCTAAGGAATGGAACTCTCTGCCGAGATCTGTTTTTCCTGGCCACTATAATCTGGGCATCTTTAAGGCAAGAGTGAACAGGCATCTTTTAGGCAAACGCGTATCATCCTAGACCTCATGATCGCTTTCCATCAGGTGCGATTGTGGTCAAGCGTTAGCCTCATCATCATCATCATCAGCAACCCACACTCGTCCACTGCTGGACATAGGTCTATAGGTCACCCCTAATGCACGCCACTGCTCCCGATTTTCGGCCACTCTCATCCAGCCCACACCAGCCAGCCTTCGAATGTCATCATCCCATCTCGTCGCAGGGCGTCCTACACTACGCTTACCGAGTCGCGGTCTGCACTCAAGGACTTTACGGCTCCAACGGCTGTCAGTTCTGCGGCTAATATGACCAGCCCACTGTCACTTCAGTTTGCTAATAGGACTAGTCCACCGGTTCAAAGTCGCTCAAAGAGCTATGGAAAGGGCTATGCTCGGAGTATCTCTGAAGAACCGCATCAGAAATGATGTAATCCGACAGAGAACCAGAGTCACCGACATAGAACTATTGACCAAAAAATACCAGGAACTAAAAAGTGTAAAATTATATTTTTAACACTTCATACACTTCACGTAACATTTTATGACAGTACACTCGAAAAAAGTGTTAGAAGCCAGCGCCCAATACTAATTTAATAGATACTAATCTTTAATACATGATTCAATAAATTAAATAGCTTGGCAGACGAGCAGACGGATCACCTGATGGGAAGCAATTTCGCCACCCATGGACACCCGCAACACCAGTGGAGTCACAAGTGTGCTGCCAACCTTTTCCCCTTCTCCCCCATTGGGGGATTTCAATAATTCAAATTGATGAACATAGTTAAAAAACACAACACAGACAAACATAGAACCTCCTCTTTTTTAAAGACGGTTAAATACCCAAAAACATTACATGTGCCTATAAAAAAACATATATACAGTCGAACATATAAGCTCCTCTATTTTTGATGTCGGCTAAAAATAAAACACCAAGAAGCATATGACGACCTTTTTGAGATTAAATATTTAAACCTCTTAAGGATATAGCTTAGTGGTTCTTAACCTTTTTGTCATAAGGGATCAGTTAACTTAATCTTTGTCGTCCTCTAGAGCACCCAGACGCAGTTCAGATTCGCGCCGCACGCTTTAGTCACTGCAATGAGTTTGCTCATTGTCTTATCATTTAATTGGAATAGCTCTGCAGACCACTGGAGGTACTTGCAGAGACCACCAGTTATCCGCAGATTACTAGACCCTTAATAGGCCATAAGTAAACGAAAAATTTCATTGGTTTTCGCTCTTATTTCATGAAAGACAAGGTTCAAAATCAGGTGGGAACTATTTTCCAAATATCCGATTAAGGGTAAACCTTATCAAAATTGATGGATGTATTCAGTTTTTTACAGTAATTTCTACTACAAACTCTCGTTCTGCGGAACAGCTAAAGGAGTTTGAAAATTATATGCTATTTTACTAAGGCGTGTGTACTGAGTAAAATAGCTTAATATGATTTAAGCTAAGTTGAGTTAAAAACTAATGGCTTAATTTAAAGCCATCCCGTAACGAACGAGAATATACCTGTCGCATCCAAACAAAGGAGACACACAGCGCGTGGGAAAAAGAAGGAAACTCCGATTCGGCCGTAACGTCTCCTTTAAATTAGGCCCTCTGGGTTCAACATGACATCTGCTAACGTATTTAGTTTGCGAGTATGGTCAGCTCATTTGGCAAAGTGTTTTTGACGGTATTCATATTTCTGCTTTGTTTATTAGAATAACTTTTTATATACTCAAGGTATGTCCAGAAAATTCTCTAAAAGCCGCATTCCTTGTACATAATTCTTTCAATACCAACTTGAAGTGGTATTACCTCATTTTAAACTTGAAAAGAACAAATGATTTCCCTGAGAAAAAACATGGCCAAGTTGCTAAGCGCCTATGGCGCACGGGGTGGTAAAAGCTTTTTTATGTCCATATAAATTTTATGCCTTGTTAACCTAACCTAAAAGAGTACCTAACGCACCTAGCGATAGAAGCTTCTAAATTATCCTCTTTATCAACATAGGCACTTACCTACAGCCTATATTGAACTATTTAGCTATCGCGTTTATTGATATACATCTTTCATCATCATCATCATCAGCAACCCACACTCGTCGACTGCTGGACATAGGTCTCCCCTAATGCACGCCACTGCTCCCGATTTTCGGCCACTCTCATCCAGCCCACACCAGCCAGCCTTCGAATGTCATCATCCCATCTTGTCGCAGGGCGTCCTACACTACGCTTACCGAGTCGCGGTCTCCACTCAAGGACTTTACGGCTCCAACGGCTGTCAGTTCTGCGGCTAATATGACCAGCCCACTGCCACTTCAGTTTGCTAATGTCTTATTCTGAAATCTAAGTGATAGGATCCCGTTTTAATCTTTTGGGTACGGAACCCTAAAAAGGTCACTACCCATAATTGAAGTTTATTTTACCAATCACATATGAGTAGTAATATTTGTATTATTGAAAACATATAAACATAGCTATTCTAATGTTATTTACCATAAAAGTAAGATAATAAAAATAAAACATACACTACAATAAAAGTTTGTTTAAGCGGTAGTCAATTTTCAATCTGCTTATTGCTTTAAAATCAACTACGAGTATATGAAATCTTTACTTATGAAATTGCCGTTTTATAGTACTGGCCATTTCAACTCAAATAAAATCTTGGTACAATACAATAAGAGGGATGAAACATTTTGTGAAGTACAATAAAAGTTGTGTGATTAATCAGGTCATGGCCTCAGAATTGCAGGAATTTAAATACGTATAAAAATTTTATAAGAAATATTAGAGGATTTTTTACATTATGGTGGGTTAACGAACAGACGGCTCACCTGATGTTAAGTGATTACTGCCACCAATGGACATTCGCAACACTTGAATTAAGTTACCTTTGCAAGAGAAAAAACTGGCAGGTTACTAAAATATTTAAGTATTTTTATAAGGAATAAATTAATCATCACCTTATTCAGTGTACTGATTTCCTGAGGAAAGGGTGGCAGCGCACTTGTGACTCCACTGGTGTCTGGTGGTCTGCCACCTATGACATAAAAAAATATTTACCTTTTTGTGACTAAAAGAAGGCCCGAAACTAAAGTTATTTCAGTTGTCAGTATAATACATTTTTTCAAGCTATATACAACCACTGATTTTTCAGCAATCACCAACGTACTAACGAGTTTTGTTTTCAATCTCTGATTAAAACTGATATCTGTAATTAACGAAAGCTTTCATTGGGAATCCATTTAGTTAATATTGGGTTTTTAACTATAAAATTGCTGTTTTGTATGAAAAAATTTAAACAATGTTTTTTCATGTATTTTCTATTTGTATTAATCAAAGTAATCGCCCATGCAATCACCAACGCAGTGGCAGTTTATTGATGCCCTTCTTAAAGTAATCAGCTGGACTGGAGGCAACAAATTCTTCAAAGGTATTTTGTACTGCCTCTCGGGTATTGATTTTTTTTCCCGCCAAGAACTTATCCAAATTCTAGAAGAAGTAGTAGTCTGTAGGTGCAAGGTCTGGTGAGTAGAGCAGATGACGGAGATCTTTCAACCCCAGTTCTTGCAACTTGGAGACCGTCTGCTGTGTAGCATGAGGTCGCGCGTTGTCGAGATGGAGCAGCGAAGACGAGCGATTGACCAATGCTGGTTGCATATGTGCCAGCTTCTCCATCATTGCGTTCAATTCTTCAGAGTACACGGTAAGAAGCTGTGATGAATCACACTGGAGCTAGTGACCATCACTTTTAGGAGTAAGATTTCGTTAAGGGCATTTCTAAAGTGCTGAACTAGGATGAACCAACCAACTTGCATTTTTCACACGACAGCAGACACGAGCCACTGACCAATGCTGGTTGGAGATGTGCCCGCTTACCTATCATTATGTTCAGTTCTTCACAGTACACATCTGCAGTAATGCTCACCCCGTTTGGTAAGAAGCTTATGATATATTACACCGGCGCCGCTAGACCACCAAACAGTGATCATCACTTTTCTAGGGTTAAGTTTTCGTTTAGGACAATGTTTAGGTGCTGAACCATGATCTAACCAACTTGCTGCGCGCTTGCGGTTTTCAAACAGAATCCACTTTTCATCGCAGGTGACAACGCGGTTCAAAATGCCTTCATTGGTGTCTGTTAAGCTTTGATAGGTACGTCTCGACGCGCACTCCGAGCTGGCGACCATTGAGTTCGTGGGGCACTCATTTGTTCACACAACCCAAAAGGCTAGTTTCTATTATTTCCACTCCTTCGCACACACAAAGTATCTTTTATGTCTTGCACTAACTAGAGATGCATGGCTGCACTGCGTAGCACAAGAATAGTTACTGGACGGTATCACATCACATTTAACTAACTTGTTTATTGAACGGGACTCTACGTGTTGGATTCGGCTCCATGCATGGCTTTCAGAAGTTTGGGACATAATTGGCCGAAACAATGGTAGGTATCATAAATCATAACAAAGAAAAATTGACTCCGTATTTTTTTTTCGATTAATTACACTACTTTAAGAAAGTAATAAAACCGGAAAAGTATCTAAAGACTTTGAAACTAAATTATAGGTAAAATTTTTGAGAGGCTTCATAAAGTTACTTCTAAATTTACTTTGAGTGGATTTCACTATTAATCAACTTCTAATATTGGTTGGTAGTTTGAAATGTTTTTTTCAAAGGAATTTATATTTTTTGATAGTTATTCATCAAAAAAGTGAACCGTTAAATTAGAGCGTATACGCCTCTTGGCAGTTGGCCAGTTAAGGGATTTCAGCGTAACTTTTGATTTACTCTTATACCAGTGTCACCATACTGAACAGTGGCGCTATTGCGTTTAATCAGATAAAATCATATTGTTTTTTAGATTTTCGCGTTGCATTATAACTACAATGTATCAGTACGGGGATTAACACGATATTTATTATCTGAAACGACATTGTGTACTTACATATTTGGCTCGACGTTTCGGCTACGTTACAGCAGCCGTGGTCACGATCGGACTGACCGCTGAAAATACAGCTGTTACATACATTATTGCAGGGTGGATATTCTATTTTGTATGGAACAGCAGATTTTTTTTCGCATATTTTGTTGAAGTAACATGCTAAAATGACTTCACTCACGATACCTAATATGTGGTTTTCGGATGTAAACGACAAGAAAAAATACGGTGTATACTGAGATAGGGACATCAGTCGGCTAGCCAGAGCCAGCGCCATCTAGAGAAAAACGACCAATACCCTGTCCTGATGATTTGACTTAATTTGATCGTATCAATCAATTTAATCATCATCAATAATATTTTAGAGTGAGAGAATGGCCAAAAGAAAGAAGCCAAACCCTTCCTTCCCAATGCGCAGTTTCAAATGGTTTGCAAAAAACATCACAGCATTGCATGGTATCAACAAATTGGCCGAACTTAGAGGCACAAATCTACTTCTCTGGGGCATTGTCATCATTGCCAACACGGTACTGACGGGGTGTTTCATCGTTATTGCGAAACAGAAGTATAATGACGATACTATGGTTACTCACGTAAGTATTCGATTGTTTATTAATGTAGAAAGCAGAACTTGGCCTTATTTTACGCACTAAAATTTTTTTACTTGAAAAACATCGCAAGGCAACCTGTATGTCTCGGATAGTTTTCCTAAATTGTAAATCCGTACAACATTTATGTTGTTAATTTTGAACTTGTAACCATGATTGTTGGTCTGGTTATCCTGTCAAAGGGTTGCGAAGGTCAGATGGCAGTCGTTTTAATTTATTGTAATTATCAGACTTCCCAGATCCTGGATCATGACCCAAGTGCACCCTGGGCTGTGACAAGAAGTGACAGCTTTGGGCGCAACTGGGAATTATGCGCTAAGATAGTGTTTTTTTAAGAGGACCTGTTTTTTTAAACTACAATTGGAGAGTTTAAAAGCGAAATAATTCCATTCAATTTCCTCGTGGACACCATAGTAATTTTTATTAAAATGTAATTTTTAGCCATATTAAAAAAAAACATACTTTTAGGCTTTTATGGACCATGACAGTTTGAATAATAGTAGATTGTATGATTAAGGGAGCAGAATAATATTTTTACGGCGCGGGCGTCTTTTTGAATCCAGAGTGAAGTAAGGGATTCTTTAGTAGGATCCCGAACGTAGCGAGAGATTCAATGTACGTAAAAAAATACGTACAAAAATATATTTTGCACCTGATTTTGCATTTTAGAGTTTTCATCAACCAACCAATTTGTTTTTTTTTAAGTCGCTGCAGACCAGTCTTTATTTTAATTTGTGTTTGATATAGTCTTTAGTGCTAAGATGCTCCAAATTCAAAATATCTGTGGAAAAAATCTTTGCTGAAAGTTTCTTATCTAAAACACCATCTTCGCGTACACATAAGGGCAAGCAAAGTCGTGCTTTTCGAAAAGGTGTAATGAAAAGTTATATTAACCATAGATTGCTCGCGCTGTAAGCATTGCGAGCATTGTGAGCACAATATTCTTATTTTTTTTTTTGACGATCCTTTTGGATAAGTGGTGGTGAATGCTGCCTCAAATGCAAATGTTCCATCCCCGTACAGTACAAACATTAAATTTGTGTGCGTTAACATGTTTCCGTTTTTTTAGGCTAGTGGTGACCAACGAGCAAGCGAGTCACCTGATGGAAAGTAATCTTCGCCGCCCATAAACATCCACGAAATCAGAGAGATCGCTAATGTGTTGCCGGCCTTTTTAAAAAGAAGTACACTCAAGTATGTATTTACAAAAAAAAACGTATTAAATGTATATATTTGTAATTCCGCTATTGGTTTTGATATCCGTAACACAGGTCCTTGAGCTACCTATCTCGGAGATCAGTATGTGATGTTGTTCTAGTATGAATTTAAAACGTAACAAAACTGAATATTTTAAATAACCCATACTTTTCTACATCTAACAGATAAACGCGAATTGCAACGTGAGCCAAGTTCCATTTCCAGCGGTCAGCATTTGTAATAACAATTTGGTTTCCCGCAGAGAGTCGAGAAAGATCGCCACTATACTGTAAGTACCCATTACCAGGAATATAAGCAGTTTCTTTTAAGAAAAGCACTGTGATTACCGTCAAGGCACGTTTAATGGGCAAGTAGAGGAGGGAATTAAGCGATATTGCGTACACACGTTCACGCACCTAGGCCCATAGCGCATAGTCAATCGCAAATCTTGATAAGCCTTAGATTTTTTTCCAGTCATAGAAGTTTTATCCTAAGTCTTCCTCATTATCATCATTTCAGCCAATAGACGTCCACAGCTGGACATAGGCCTCCCCCAATGATCTCCACACAGATTTGTCCTGCGCCGCTCGCATCCAATGGACTAAAGGCAGCGTTCACTACCACTGTTCCAAACGGGTCGTCAAACGATATTAAAATCGATAAAGACAGACAAATAGCAAGGCTTGCTTAAGTTTTTGTTTAAAGCCCTCGCATCCGTACTCTCGGACTAGACTTTAGAGGGGTAGGGCCGGCTGAAAATCAGCGCTTACCTACGAGTATGTCAGCATTAGCGGAGCCACTGTCTTTTGCTTCCCTTAGATTATTGTTAATATTTAAAAAACTAAGGATGTAACGTAGATAGAATTTAGTTAACTTAATAAATAAATTATTGTTACGGAAATACCTATATACCTACCTTTTTAGGGTTCCGTAGCCAAATGGCAAAAAACGGAATCCTTATAGATTCATCATGTCTGTCCGTGTGTCCGCCTGTGTGTCCGTCAGTATGTCACAACCACTTTTCTCGAAACTATAAGAACTATACTATTGAAACTTGGTAATTAGGTGTATTTTGTTAACCGCATTACGATTTTTACATAAAAATTGGAAATATTAAAAAAAATGGGGGGGGGGGGGGGGTCTCCATACTTGAAACTGAAACTCAAAAATTATTTTTCATCAAACCTATACGTGTGGGATATCTATGAATAGGTCTTTAAAATGATGTTAAGGTTTTATTAACATCATTTTTTTCTAAACACAATACTTTGCGCAAGAGACGGTCCCAAAGTTTTCAATTGTGCGGCGACGACGCCACCTTTCGGCGGCGCTTTATGCATACCGTCTGCCGGGGGACAGACGGGTTATGTCGGGCTCTCCTCTAGTAAAACTGAAGGCCTACTGGCTAAACCCTCCACGATCCCCTCTTCGCTAGAGTGTACCTACCTGTTTTTATATGACTATTTTTTTAAGACATAGAAGAGTGATAAAGTCAAAGGTGCCACACCTGCAAGGGCTTTTAATCATCATATATTAAGTCTGTCTTTTTTATTTTAAGCGATCGGCTATGCAGGTCTTATTCAGGCCAGTATCACTGCGACCAGTTTGATCTATATGGTGAGCGCCACTGTGCTACATATCAGTCCCAAACCCTACACTTTATAGAAAGTATATTAATTTGTTTGGAACTGAGATCCCTAGCTTCATTGGGGCTTAAAAAGTGCTTTCCCAGATGTAAGCTACGTTTGCGCATCAGTGGTCCGCATTCAGTGATTATGTGTATAGGAGTTTCGTCCGCCTCGTAACACATTCTGCAGATTCTAGTTTCGCTCAGTCCTATAGTCGCCATGTGTCTAGGCAACAGTGACCGGTAAAAGCTCTTATTAGGGTGAGTATTTCGTTCGTCTTAACTCCGTCTGACCTCGCAAGTATTTTATGTTTAGTTTGATTCTGTTATTGAGTTGAGTTCTTCTCGGTAGAAATCCACATTTCGAATTCGTGGTAGATACATTTGACATTATAAGTTTTCTGTATGAAATCAAACTGTTTTTAAAGCACGCGTCGGGCGCAAATATAATAATAATAAACTTTTAAAGCGACGAAACTACTTTATTTATATTGATTGTGGCGATTAAGAAACATTTTTAGAAAAGTACTGCAATGAATAAAGGAAGGTATTTGTAGTCTTTACGGTTTTGTACGGTGATTTTCTGAGAAGTTGTGTTTTCCATACATATTTTTTTTATTTGTAAAGTAACTTTTATTGCTACTACTTCTTAAATAACTGTTTAAGAACATGTAGGATAGTTTTTCAGAAAAAATGGTGTTTAATTAAAAAGTTATTATTAATAAAAACTTCAATCCTGCCAAGTAAATAAGGGTCATTTTCAGTTTTTTTTTCATCACAAATACAATAATATGTAATATATATATAATATAAACCTTAAAATATGGTCAATCAAAATAAAATTATAGTATGGTGACTTTTTGCTTATTAGAGGAGTTATACGTGTGAAAAACAAAGTTATAAAAAAAAATCTTACTTGACTTATTATCCTATGTCACCGAACTGGGGCAGAGGGCGTCCACAGTGGTCTTCCATCGCGTTCGGTCTTGAGCTTCGCGTTCGCGAGCTGTGCACATGCTTTACATCATCCGCCCCAACCCGTAATGGTGTTGAGTTTAAAACTCCATATCGCATCTCTTGGGTCTTCCCGCAGTTAATTTTAAGTCCTGTGCTCCCCGCCTCTCGAAGCAGGTCGTCCAGCTTGGATTTCATGTCATCGTGCGTGTGACTCAGCAGGCAGACATCTGCAGAATCCTAGTCTTCTAAGACCTCGGTTATGCCCCATTCTATACCGCGCGTTTGTTCTGGTTTGTGCGGTGCATATTTCCATCAAGGACAGCCAAGAAGAGGAGAGGCGAGAGCAGACAGCCTTGTCGGACACCCGCTTTTTATAACAAATCTCTTATTGGCCACAATCACCCGTATGGAACGGTGGTAGTGAACCAAGGGTTGCGGGTTCGATCCCCGCACAGTACAAACATTTGTGTGTAGGAACATGTCTGTTTGTATTCGTCTGGGTGTTTTCTATGTATTATCAGTATGTATTTACAAAAGAAAAGTATTACTATGTTTGTATTTGTAGTCCTACTGTTAATTCTGATATCCGTAACACAGGTGCTTGAGCTACCTATCTCGGAGTCAGGTCAATTTATGGGATGTTGTGAAATATTTTTTAAAATAATATTTATTATTACTAATCAATATGAATCATTTGGCGGCGCTAATATCGTCGTGGTGTCATCTTAACACAATATTATTAGATACTGCTTTTTCTTCAGGCACACACATGGCGTCTCAGAAAAGGATATAGATGGCTTCTTCCATGCTTTACCATACTTAAGAGACTATCAATCAAATGGTACAAGGATTAGAAATTTCTCATATATTATGAAGATTCTCAAGTATCACTATTATTCAGTTGACACTATTATGGCTGAGGTATTTATTTACTGTTATTATCTCCACTGAGCACTGACAGCCACTGAGGATGAGCCCGGACCGTTAGACGCCAAATGGTCTGGCACAGTACGGTTCCAGAGGAATTTCCTCCCGCGAACGCTTCGGCTGTGGAATGAGCTGCCATCAGAGGTCTTCTCGGGAAATACAGCATGAGGTTCTTCAAAAAAGTAGTGTTAAGTTTTTAAGGGGTCGGCAGCGCGTATGCAGGTCCACTAGAGTTGCAAACGTCCATAGGCTTCGGTAATCACTTACCGGCCACCGACGTAGTATAAAAAAAAGGTGGCGGGTCGTTGAGTGGAGACCGTGGGAGCACACTTTATCGCGAGGCCGCCCACTCAAGCGATGGACTGACGACATTAAGGAACGCGCGGGCTTAAAATGTATGACCAAAGCGTCTAACCGCTACGCATGGAACAAGATGGGAGAGGCTTATATCCAAAAGTGGATCAGTAATAGCTGAAGATGATGATGATGATTTCCACTGCAGGAGAGAACTTGGCTTTTATTTTACTTTCTGGTAAATGACCGTGGGAGAGCCGCGCTTCGGCATTGATGGGCTGGCTTGGCGAAAGTGATACCACGGCCTCACAGAAAACCGGCGGAAAGCAGCACTGTGCTGTGTTTCGCTGTGTGAGTGAGGGCACCGGAGGGTCAATCCGGAGGAAAGAGCGGTTTCAAGGTTGGCAGCGCACTTGTAACTCCACTGGTGTCACGGGAGCCCATGGGCGGCGGCAATCGCTTACCATCAGGTGATCCGTCTGCTCGTCTGCCACCTATCACATTAAAAAAACGACATCCGTTACGTTTGTTTTCTGTGAAGCCATATTATTATTCCGGTAGACCCGTCTTCATGCCAAAGCATGGCGCTCTTACAATAATATTTTAAGTTATTGGTTTACGCCACGACATAATGCTGAGTGGAGACCTTTTTGGTATCTGTCAGGTGTTGGTATAGTCCTCTGGGAGGTAGAGACTTATCATTGCCGACTGTCCTCGAAAAAATGATCAGCACCGAAAGTGCTTGGATTGCAGTGGCTTCTTTCTGCGAGGAAGCTGAAGGAAGCTGCTGAACGAGAGAGGGAGCGAGATCCGCTCTCTCTCCGACTCCGCCGGGGGCGAGGCAGAAGGGGGGCTCGTCAGGGAATTGCTTTGCCCGGAAGGTCTCGGGCGGCAGGTGCGGGGGCACCGGCTGACCTACAATGAGGTCTGACAGTGGAGGAAGGCGCACTGCACGCCGGTGCGCATTCTAGGGGTAGGAGTGTGTGTAATTATTGCACATCTCTGAGGCGCTCTTCCATTTATACATGGGTGGACGTTGGCCGGAGGCGAGGTTTAACGGACTGATGAGTCACCGTGGACCTCGTCTATTATATCAACAGCGGCGGGCGTCGGAGGGTTTTTAGTGGGTAAACCTCTGGGGTTACCTCCCAGAGGGAGTCCCACACACCCTGTCAGGTCCCCCGACCTGATCATTAAAAGGTGTTGGTATAGTCAGTTCAATGTTTTTTGTGTATTCTATGTGTCTATTATTGGGTACCAAAATAAACGTATTCTATTCTATTCTAATTCTTTCAGGTCCATCAGAAATGCAGTCGTATGCTTTTATATTGCTCTTTCAATAGAAAAGAAAAAAACTGTAGCGATATATTTAATATGATAAAAACACTGCAAGGGCACTGTTGCACTTTCAATTATGGCGGTGTAAATGATGAAAGTGATAAGTAAGTTTTATTTTTTATATACGACACTCATGTCATAATTTCAAATCAAGAACTCAAAGCTTTGATAAGCTTTATAGAACACAAGAAAATTGTTATAACTTTTTTTTTATGATATGACTCTACCTGAAGGGATCTTGCCAATGTCAAGTAACTTATTGAGAGTAAAGCTAAAAGAGTAGTCAACAGTCGAAGTCAATCAAAGTCACAGTCACTTAATAAAACGCAAAACACTGGCGTTTGATCCACCTACGGATCGGATTTTGCTCATACCACTCTAAACACAATCGCGGATTCTAGGACTCTATTCATCCACTGAGGTCCACTGTCTATATCATATTATTTGTTGTATACTTGTGTTTACTTAATTTAATGTTCGCCTGTCTTTGTGTACCTTATTGTTACCGCTTAGCTTTAAGTAAATAAAAAGTTTTTATTTTTTTATTATTTTTTTTTTATTAGTTCCAAGCAGATTGCCACGTGACAACTCACTCGACACACAACAGCAGTTATAAAAACGATAAAATAAATTGATTCTTATTATTAGGACGACTGAACGGCACTTCACTGCACAATTACACAAATAAACACCAAATTTATTCACTAAAATACTAGAAACCAATTTAAAACCTTTTAATTGTATTAGCCCAAGCGGACTGTTTTAGTCCAGCCGCCTGAATACAACTAATACTCGATTTTTCACATTATGAAACAATTCGTTTTTAAGTTACCGTATCCAAATGGCCAAAAAAGAAAAACTTATAGGTTCATCATGTCATGTCGGTCCGTCGGTTCGTCTGTATGTCACAGCCACATTTTTCTAAAACTATAAAAACTTTACTATTGAAACTTGGTGAATAGATGTTTTTGTTAACCGCATTACAATTTTTACACGAAAATAGTTTTTTTTTTCTAAACCTATTTTTTTTATGCTAGAGGTGGACAAATGAGCAAGCGAATCACCTGATGGAAAGTAATCAACGCTGCCCATGAACATCAGCGACATCAGAGAGATCGCTAATAATCCATATAATATGTAACTTGCTGCTACTTAAATTTACGAAGTATTTATATATCAATCGATATCTTATTCAATTTACAGCAACTTTTATTAAGAAACCATTTAATAAGCGCACTATTTCATATAGCTATCGCAAAAAGCTATCTCGCGATGCGCATAAACAAATGAGGGCTGACGTCACGCCTCGCGTCGTTGTTTGTATGGAGCGTTTGGGGCAAGTCTAATTTTAGTGATTTTCAAATTGTCCTATCTCGAAGAGTTAAGAAGCTAACAATTCCATTCTTTCACCGATGTTTTCACTTTTGAGGGGTACTTATATTACCAACAAGAGATAATAGGACCCAAACCTATACATAGAGTCCTTCTTTCACGGTAGGCAGCGGCATGACTGTGCTCCGGCATTGTTGATATCTATGAGCGGCGGTTATCGTTTATCATCAGACGGGCCGCAAGCTCGTCTGCATATATTAAGCAAAAAAAAAAAATCAAGCCAATGCTGGTTTTGTAAAGCCTTGCTCGTGTTTTAATAACCCTTACCAACTATGTGACCGTCATATAAACCACTATTGGTTGGCCATTTAAAGAGGCAACGCAACCCGCATTCTGGACACGTTGGATAACGTTAGTGGGCAGACAATTTCTTTTTCTAAATATGTACACTCACGAGCTTTAATTTAGGTCCAGCCCAAGGTGTCTTGTAGCAAACTTTCACTATTAAGAGCGAGCTATTTTAACGTGTCAAAGTCATAATATTTACCATCGACAACTTTACTTTTCTAAGGGCAACCGTGCAAAAACGTCAACTTTGGCGAGGGCATCCGATCATTACCGATGTTTTTCGAGTTATTGTTTCATGAGTAATGAAAATGTAAAAATCTGTTTTCTCGACTGACACTGACACAGCATTTGTTCGTAATTAGAAAACCATTTATCGTTTCAAGGGTCGATCAGATACGATATTTTATGTCTTAACTTGACATTCAACATTATTGCACTAAAGTTTCGACCTTGTTGCATTCATTTCAACCACATTAAACGGAAATGGGTCCCAAATTAAAGTTCCTGACTGTACGTACAGTTATTATATAGGTAGTTATCTCTTTTATTAAAGGTTTAGGCTTACATAGGAAGGTATAATCTTAAATGTAAATATTTTGTATAGTTTTAACGCAAGTGCTTCTAATGTAATGTATCAACAAACAACTATTGATTCTGATATTCGTGACATAGGTGCTTGAGCTCCTGTAAAATATTTTTATTGTTACTACTACGCAAAAGGTAATACCATATTTTTATGCACACGTTTTTTCTTTAGGTAAGTAATACACATTCATTACATGAAGTACATGACATAATACATGAAGGGGACCTTCCCTGAGGAAGGTCCCCTTCATGTTTTGTCAAATCATGTCATGTAGTGTCTGAACACTTAAACGCAAACTCATCAACGGCTGTATTTTGCCCATTTTTACATATGGAGCACAAACCTGGTCGTTGACCGAAAATCAGAAGTCCAAACTCAAGATTTGTCAAAGAGCCATGGAGCGCAGCTTTCTAGGCATTGATATATCAGATAGAATGCGTAACTCTGACATACGCTCCAAGACTGGAATCGCAGATGTCGGTCGAAAAGCTGCAAAACTAAAATGGAATTGGGCGGGTCATGTGTGCAGAATGAGCCCCGAAAGATGGACAAAGTCGTCACCCAATTTCGCTACTGGACGGCGACTACGGGGTAGGCCCAGAAAAAGATGGTGTAACGATTTTTACAAGTATGTCCAAGATTAACAAGACAGGGCATTGGACAGGGATCAATGGAAGAATTTGGGGGAGGCCTTTGCTCAGCAGTGGGACGCTACAACCTAACTTAAAAAAAAAGGAAGACACAAGATCTGGAAACAAAGTTAAATGTAGCACATTTGAATTGGCCTTCTTCGCAGTGTAATATTTTACTACTAGCATTTTTATTTTTCAGTCCATTCCAAGCAGAGGACAGTGATTTCGAATATTACGTGGATGAAGATGAAGACACGGGTCCCATGCTCCACAAGTTGATTGTGACTGCCGAATTCGGCAGGTAAGTTAACTGACGTCCCTTGGAATATTCACTTTAATCGGTGGCAGAGAAGCTGACTCATCACCTGATGGTAACTGATTGCCGCCGCCCTTGGACACCCGCAGCACCAGTGGAGACGTAAGTATGCTGCCTACCTCCACGGATTTGGCCTCAGTACCCATACTAACGTCCTGTTGATCTAGTGGTTTAAGTACCGGACTGTGATCTCGGGGTCCTGGGTTCGGTTCCTAGGTCGAGCAAAAAGTTTGTTTCGAATTTTTCGAACATAGCTCGGATTTGTGTTCACCAATTAGGCAAGCGTGGTGATTAAGCCTAATCCCATCATACTAGCGATGACTTGATTTGTATGATGGAGGCCTTTGCCCTGAGTGTGATAGTTTATAGGCTGATACCACTACCCTTTCTGCATTTTATTAAAAATGAAATAATTGGTCTATATTAATAATGTTATATTTAATTTGATGATGGTAGTCTTTAAGCATAAAATTTTGGACAGAATAAAGAACTGTTGACTGATCGGACTTGGACAGTAATTATATTTAGATATCGATTGCTGTCCAGGTTTGGTTCTGCTTTGACTCGTGTTGTTACTGCTATTTTTTTATATATTATTATTATTATTTAATGCATTTCTGTATGTATGCGCACATAATTGTATATATCTATATTATAACATTGTATTGTATTCGCTTATAATAGTATCACCACTTCCACTTATTACCAGCACCAACATTGTATACACACTAAATATTTATGACTTTGCAGTTGGATATCCTAATAAATAAAATTTTATTTTCCTCTCAAACTGAAAAAAATATACTATACTCAAATATATATACTCGCACTCGTGGGGTGCGAGTATAGACGCAAATAGTGTGCGAGCGGGAAGTGAATAGATGCGCCGCCATTTCTGATCCCATTCTTTATCCGCACAGGTTGTAAAGATAATGTGTGATTGTGAACTTCTAGTGGAGTTATTGAATTGTTTTCTTTGGTCTGTGTCAGTGCCTAGAATGTATTATATCAAAAAAGAAGTATCGGAAATTAACAAAGCATGTAAATTTTCATGTATGCGACATAATATGTCTTAATGAAAATAAATATATTATTAAACCGAAATAGTTCTATTACAAGGAATTATGTCACCTTGACGCCGTCACTTTGACTATTGGTTATACAGTTAACAATAGTTAATGTAACCAAAAGGTAACGACGGATCAACGAATCGGCCCCTACTGGTATTTTTTGTAGGAATCGACGTAACAAACCAGTGGTATATTATAAAATAGTGTACCGATTTTGACATTCATACCTACGTATTTTGTATGGACATAACATGAACAAAGATTTTTTCTTTTTTTATTAATTTGTAGGCTATCAGGACTTACAGTGGTATTTGATGTGGAACCAGAGGACTATCCGCCATATTCTATCGCACCATACTACGGAGCAAAGGTGAGATATTGTATTATAGTAATAAATAGTTTATTTATATTTTGACAGTTATTTTCTTTTTTATGTGATAGGTGGCAGACAAGCTCGCGGATCTCCTGATCCGCGAGCTGTAAGCAATTGCGGCAGCCTATGGACACCCGCGACACCATTGGAGTCACAAGTATGCTGCCAACCTTTAAGCCCCACTTTTCCCTGGATTGGTCATCCGGTACCCTAACTCACGCAGCGAAACACAGCGCAGTGCTGTTTCACGCCGTGCTTCATTAAAGTAATTTAATGTGTGTACACACACAAGTGCACTCTTTATTCCCTTAACCTCATTATCCGATGAGACACCAGGTAACACGACCGGAGAGGGATCGGGCGCAGGACCAACGGCTTAACGTGCTTTCCACAGCATGGGAGTGCAAGACCGCCAACTTCCAGACTCCGGGCTAACACTGAGAACTTCTTACCGAAAATTTTTAGTCTCTTTTTTGGCAAAAAAGGAGACAACAAAAAGCCCTTTTTAAAATTTGAGAGTTTTCATTTCTTGAGCAGCCCCCCCTCACCCCTATTTCCTCTTCCACCCCCGCCAAATAACTAACACACTTATTGCGAGTACAGTATTAAAAGAGTTATCCTTTAAGTCCTTACCGTTGAGGAGTTGACCTTCCATCATCAGCAGAGCCATAAAATTAATACAATCAGGCGTAAATACTGGTGTAGTTTTGAAAAAAGATACAAAAACCTTAAGTGTCCCTATAAAATTTGAAAGTTCCCCTCCATTTTTACAGGATTCCATCATCAGATCCTGATATCCTGATCATGGTACCAATTCGAGACTATATATACTTTCCAACTAAAAAAAAAATCATCTAAATCGGTTCACAAATAAATAATATATATATATATATATATATATATATATATATATATATATATATATGTTACAGCCAAAGTAATAAATCTGGATATTATGCATAATGGCTAGCCATTATACATAATATCTTCGATAACTTGGATAATGTAATAGTTTTATTACATTTAAGTACTACGTAATTTACGTGTTTACGTGTGTGTGTAGGTATGCGTTTAAGATTATATAATTCTATTTCAATTTGCCTTAACTATGTAATCATAAAGATTATTTAAAAAATTAAAATAACATAAGATAGTAATTTCACGTCAATTAACATTGTTATAAAATTATTTAACTTTAATTTTTAAAGTAAATTTAAAGCTCACTGACAATAAAAGAAAAAAAAATAAAAACACAGGGATCAACACCCAATAAAGACAAAAATAATAAAGTTTTTAAAACGAACTGACATTAATTAACCAGGTCATATTTATTATTTATTCTTACAAGTAAGGCTCTTGTCACATTTTGAGTTACACATGAGGTTTAACTTTTTAGACGACAACAAACACTTGCGTCAGCCACGAAATGACGCCGATCACGCCACGCGGTAGCGGGATGAAGAGCGGGAGGGGTAACAAGTCGGCTAGACCGTATTTATTACTTTGCCTAACTTTGACATGCTATTATGAATAATGTCCAGACAAAGTGATTAATTTATTACTTTGACTAGTGAATTTGGCCATTATCTATAATGACCAGTCATTATGTATAATAGCTATTTAATCACTATGACTGTAACATATACACAATATTCATAGTGGCAATGCCAATCAGTTTGCGCATAGCGTTTGGATATAGCTTACTTATTATTTTACGAGTGAGTTCAGTAAGTTTATTAATGTACGAAAGTGTGGACGTAAAATAATACAATTCATCTCCCGTTTAGAATCCTACGAAAGTTTATAAACTTCCTAGTAAGTTGATAAACTTACGGATCTTGTTATTTTCCGCTGACATATACATGTCGAATTGAGAACCTCTTTTTTCCTGAAGTCGGTTTAAAAACTAGTTTGGTCACTTAAAAATCTATCTATGTATTGATTGGACTAATTGATGCAAACAGAAGGTACCGACAACTTTTTACAGAACAATACATACTGTTGTTAAAGCTTAACAGAGGTATTGTATGAAACCCTATTTGGGAATAAATCAGGCACACAATGGTTCGATTTTGGGTCAATTGTCGACAGTAAAAGCTTCAAAGCTCGCGAGTATATTCGCAAAAAAAAAAAAAAGAATGCCTGAATGATTACAATGCGGCCCATTGCGAGGCAGATTTATCCTCTACGAGTACATAGAATAGTGTTAGCTTAGTTGTTATGAATGTTCCTTCAATACGAAGGGTTGGGGTTCGGATCCGAGCATGCACTTTTGAATTAAAATTTGTGCGTATTTCTACCATTAGCTCGGCGGTGAGGAAGAACATCGTGATGATACCTGCACGTTTCAGTAATCGGTAAATTTCATAAACGTGTAACCATGATTCAGTTAGGCCCCCTGTTGAAGGTCAGACGGCAGTATTTTAATTGTATTTACCTGAGTCCTCAAGCCCTGAATCATGGCTCAAGCGTACCGCGGGGCATTCAAGTGGCAACACTGGATGTAACCGGGAAGGCGATAAATAAATAAATAAATATTTCACAACATCACGTACATTGATCTGACTCCGAGATAGGTAGCTCAAGCACCTGTGTAACGGATATCAGAATCAACAGTGGGATTACAAATATATACATATAATACTTTTTTTTTGTAAATACATACTTATAATACATGTTCATGCACACAAATGTTTGTACTGTGCGGGGATCGAACCCGCAATCCTTGGACCAAAGGCAGCGTTCACTACCACTGTTCCAAACGGGTCGTCATGAATAAAAAGTCATAAAGGCCCGGAAAAAAGTTTATTTCATTTATTTATTTATTTGGAATAACAACAGCATATTACAATTTTAGTTACAATGTTACTTAATACAATTTTGAAAGCCAATTACAGTTATCCACGTAACATTGTCAATTTATTAAGTCGGATAATGAAGGTACACAGAGTTTTACATTATACCTATTTATATTAACAGTTTGTGCGCGCACGCGCACGCACACACGCACACACGCACACACGCACACACGCACGCACGCACGCACGCACGCACGCACGCACGCACGCACCCATGTACGCACGCACAAAGTGTGGACGAACAAGATAATTCTCTCAATTTAAGCGACGGCTGCGCAAGAGGTCCCGGTTTCGATCCGCAGGTCGGATCAAAAATTTGTACCCAAGTTTTCGGTTAGAAATTCTTAGTGTCAACCCGGAGTCTCAAAACTGGTGGTCCCCCGTGCCTCGGGAAGCATATTAAGCTGTCGGTCCTGCGCCCAATCCCTCTCCGGTCGTGTCACAGTAGTGTCCAATCGGAATATGTGGGTAAGGGAATAGAGAGTGCACTTGTGTTTGCGCACACACTTGAGCACTATAATATATCCTGCTTACGTTTCTGATCATTGAGATTGGCTGCCGTAGCCGTAATCTGTTAGCGGATATTATTAATACGATCAGACATTTAAACAACACTCAAATGTTGCTTGTATTCTAGTTAACCACTGTCCAATTCACTTATCTATATAAAAACTGTTTGTTATTCAAACCAAGATCCTGAATAGATATCGCTGAAATTTTCCGGCGTATATTTAAATTGAAAGCGGAAGCGTTAAATAATTTTCCAGAAATATCCATCGCTGTTCCATCAAACTGGTATTATCATTAATTTTATTCGATTGAATCGAAATTCTATTATCTTTGTATTTAGACTTTTAAACCTACTGGTTTTAATTTTAGTAAAAAGAAATTAACTTCTTTGTTGTCTGACATCCGTTACACAAGTGCTTAAGCTACTTAGTAGGGGATCAAGTCGAATTAAAATGAAATTTCAGGCCAAATGTCTGGCTATTCTAATAAACAAAATGGAAATTTCGTATTCTGGAATTCATTGATATAAAATTATTCAAACTATTATCTTGAAATCAAAATGTTAAACCACTGGGACCGTAGATATACTTTAGCTCGTGCTCTGCGTTAAGCGGGTGCACGTCGCGGGCATCCGGTGCGGGCGTCGCGGATAAATAGCCCGTCGCAGATATCCACACGACCTCCTTCTAACGCAGCGCCGCCAGTCGCCCACCACGGGGCGTGCTCCGTCGTCCGCGTCGCGTGATACGAGAGAGCCGCTTCACACAGCGCTGCTCTGTGGAGATGACATGAAACAGCACACCGCGCGGACGCCCACGACCTGCGCCCGCGCACGACCTTATTGCACAAAAACAACTGAAGTACTAGTAGGTAGTACTAGTACTACCGCCGAAATTGTACATAAGATTTTGTATATTACTTGTGGCCCGACCGCACTTCGTTTCGGGACATTAGTTTCAAATCAAACTAATAGATGGCGCTGGGCGTCGATTACATCGCGCAAGTGTTTCGCATTTTCGGTTTACCTATAAGTGCGGCCCGCAGTCTGGAAGTCGGCGGTCATGTACCACCGTGCTTCAGAAAACTTACAGTAGGTCCTGTGCCCAATGCCTCTCCAGTCCTGTCACGCTGGTGTCCCATCAGAATATGCGGGTTAGGGAATACATAGTGCACTTGTATTTGCGCACATACTTGATTACTACAATATATCCTGCGTACATGGCTGATCGCTAAGTTTTGCCGCCGTAGTATTGTCGTGGGCTTCAGAAGTTACCTCTATTTAAATAGTATAATAAGATTAATTTATTAACTGTCCTTACTTGCAGATATTAATAAACGATGCATATGACTACCCAGAAACAACAACCATGTACCACTTGTCAACTCCTGGAGAAAGTGCAGACATAAAGATCGAACCGAAGATATTCCAGGTTGACAGTGAGGTCCGAAAAGTGCACCCTTCGAAAAGGAGGTGAGGATATGCTAAGAACTTACGATTTTTCAAATCTGTGTGCGCTCGGCGGTGAGGGAAAACATAGTGAGGAAATCTGTACGTTTAGTTTAGTTTCCTATGATTCAGTTGCTCTAGTGCCCCTGTTAAATTTTTGCGAAGATCAGACTTTTCAAATCATGTTCCTAGCGTACACTGGACTCCAAGGCGACAGTTAACTCGAGTAATTCCACGTTTGGCCCAAAAGACCAAACGTGGAATTACTTGAGTTGAGAGAGATGCTAAGAACTCATGGATCAATTTCAACAAGCGTTGCCGAACTATTAGTTTGTCTTAGTCTCAGGCGATTCATTCGAAAAGAACAATTGGACTAAAAACATCCTGTAGAAATCAAAACAAGTAGCCAAGTCTCAGTGACGCTGCTTGTTTCTGTAAAAAAATAAATAAAACCTCTTAGCAAACCCAATTCTTAGAGGTTCTTTATTGCTTTATTCTCATTATTATAATTAGGTTTTATGTGATCCACCGTTGAACAATCTATATGCACATTTACTTGTGGAGACATCAATACAATGGCCAATTAATTTCTAATGGTACTGTTACACATGCTTATTTTCATGCTTAAAGCATGCTACTTTTGAGCAAGTGCTACTTAGTAGCATGTATGGACAGACGTGCTAATAATCTGAGCATGCTCAAAAATCGCACGCCGGCACAGACGCCTGTCGATTTTTGAGTATGTTACCTGTAGTGCTGGTGGAAGAGGGAGTGTGGCGGAGTGCTTTGGCATTTGTAATCAGGTTTGCTTATTTTTAAGCATGCTAAGATGTGGCTAATAGCATGCTTATTGATAGCAGATGTGGACAGTTCATAAAGTATACTCATTTTTGGCATGCTTTTTAAGCATGTATAACCCAGTAGCTTATGGGACGACCCGTTTGGAACATTGGTAGTGAACGAAGCCTCTTGTGCAAGGGTTGCGGGTTCGATTCCCACACAGTGCAAACATTTGTGTGCATGAACATATCTGTTTGTATTGGTCTGGGTGTTATCTATGTATTATAAGTATGTATTTACAAAAGAAAAATATTAATATGTATATAATTGTAATCCCACTGTTGATTCTGATATCCGTAACACAGGTGCTTGAGCTACCTATCTCGGAGTCAGATCAATGTATGTGATGTTGTGAAGTATTTATTTATTTATCATTTATGGGTAAAGATCGAATGATAGTTTTCACCACCCATAACAATAAAATTATCAATAGTTTTGCCTGCGGTTCCGAGCTATCGATAGAATCGATGATCGATGATATCAGCCCACGATAATGATGATGAATTTTAAGTTTGTGCATTAATTTATAAGTCATAAGCAATGACATTAGGTATAGATACTGATATAATTTGAAAAGAACAATCTCATCGATTCTATCGATAGCTCAGAACCGCAGGCAATACTATCGATAATTTTATTGTTATCGGTGGTGAAAACTATCATTCGATCTTTACCACCCACTGCTTAGTATTAGCCTCTTCATTATAACACCATGAATGCCTCTCCATTATCATTTTGACCGTGGGAGAGCCACGCTTCGGCATGAATGGGCTGGCTCGACCGGAGTGGTACCACGGCCTCAAAGAAAACCGGCGTGAAGCAGTATTGTGTTGTGTTTCGCAGCGTGAGTGAGGGTACCGGTAGCCCAATCCGAAGGAAAGGGAGGTTTAAAGGTTGGCAGCGCATTTGTGACTCCACCGGTGTCGCGGGTGTCCATGGGCGGCGGCAAGCGCTTACCATCAGATGATCCGTCTGCTCGTCTGCCACCTATTACATTAAAAAACCACTCCTTACGGTCCTTTGTCAGCCTTATACATTGTTTCCCTGTTGCCGTTACAACTTCGTCAGACCATCGGGCAAGTGGTCTACCGACAGGACGTTGCCCCATTCTTGGCTGCCATTTGAGAAAGATTTTGCAATAAAATTCCTAACTTT
Organism: Marasmia exigua; assembly: GCA_019059595.1. Taxonomy (NCBI): domain Eukaryota; kingdom Metazoa; phylum Arthropoda; class Insecta; order Lepidoptera; family Crambidae; genus Marasmia; species Marasmia exigua. The sequence goes on from CM032466.1 coordinate 19,232,757, forward strand.
GTATGTATTGAGGTGCTGGTTCCATGATGAGGTGCTACTAGACCACACAAACAGATATAGCTATGAGACCTGCCAAACGGAATGTCGGATGCAAGCGCTCATGGACTACTGCGGCTGTTTGCCATATAAGTATCCAAAAGGTAGTTATTATTGTCCTATTTATATAACAGAGTACAGTTTATACTGGTGTCGCGGGTGTCCATGAGGCGGGCGGCAATTGCTAACCATCAGGTAACCCGTCTGCTTCGTCTGCCACCTATCATATAGTAAAAAAGAATAGGTTTCTTCAAAAAGTTTTTTTAAAGTCAGCAAGTTTTATCCGTGGGACCACGGCCTCACAGATAACCGGCGTGAAGCAGCACTGTGCTGTGTATGCTGCGTGAGTGAGGGGAGGCCCAATCCGTGGGAAAGGCAGGTTTAAAGGTTGACAGCACTGGTGTCGCTTGTGACTCCACTGGTGTCGCGGGTGTCCATGAGCGGCGGCAATTGCTAACCATCAGGTAACCCGTCTGCTCGTCTGCCACCTATCATATAGTAAAAAAAATAGGTTCTTCAAAAAGTTTTTTTAAAAGGTCAGCAAGACTGTAGTTGCAGGAGTCCATATGCTGCCGTAGTTACCGTCGTTTACCGTCAGGTGACGCTTGTTTTCAACCGTCGTTGTATAAAATAAAACCGGCAAAGTGCGAGTCGAACTCATCCATGAAGGGTTCCGTAGCAGCAAGTAAGATATATGGAAGGTACATTGCGGTTTACGGTTTATAAGGTATTAAAAAAAAACTACTTACTATATCTAGTTCAAACCAATTTTCGTTGTTAGTTTTCATGATTATGAACATCATTTATTTTTTAGTTTTATAATGACGAATGAATCGGTCTGACTGACCGGATGGCGCGATTGGTAGTGACCCTGCCTCTGACGCTAAAGGTCGTGGGTTCGATCCCCACCCTGGACAAACATTCGTGCGATGAACACTTGTGTTTGTTCAGTGTCTGGGTGTAATATATGTATTTAAGTATATATTTGTGTTCCTCTGTTGTCTGATATCTGTAACACAAGTGCTTAAGCTACTTAGTACTGAATCAGCTCAACGTATGAGATGTTGTGAGAATTAATTATAATTCATTTATTAAAGAAGTTAGGGGGGGGGGGGGACACAATTCAACACTTTGGGAGCGTCTCTTGCGCAAGTATTGTGTTTAGAAAAAAATGATGTTAAGAACCTCAACATCATTTTTAAAGACCTATCCATAGATACCCCACCCGTATAGGTTTGATGAAAAATATTTTTTTGAGTTTCAGGTTCAAGTATGGAGACCCCCCCCCCCCCATTCTTTTTTATTTTTTCCAATTTTTATGTAAAAAATCGTAATGCGGTTAACAAAATACACCTATTTACCAAGTTTCAATAGTATATTTCTTATATATTCGGAGAAAAGTGGCTGTGACATACGGACGGACACACAGATCTAATAGATATAAGGATTCCGTTTTTTGCTATTTGGCTACGGAACCCCTAAAAAAATAAAAAGAACACAAACCTTAACTGTCTCAGATCTGTAGTATGTTCTGGAAGATACTCCTGGTACAAAATGACTAGACACAGAAGATCGATTCTATGAATAAATTTTAGTATGTCGGTAAAATAATGACTTTATTAGCATGAAAACCTTGAAGCCTTCCACACAAAACTCCACTTTCTATATGGAAAGATGCCTTTTTAATAAATAGGAGGTGAGAGCGGCTGCAATATTATAGAACTCAGTGCCCTGTTGGCCTTTTAAAAACCAATAGACTCTTTTCTTGAAGGTTTGCAGGTCTTATCGGTCTGGTAACACCGATTGTTCATTTCATAGTTTTGTCGTGGCTACATCGTAGCCATCACCAATATTTCTGGCAATTATACTATATCTATCTAAATTTTAGAACAGTTTTATAAGTTAGATGAAAATAATGATGTTAAAGGTAAAATCTTATTATATCTTAAAATATACACGTATTTTAATTACATAGGCCAAAAGAAATAGAATTTTCTTTTTACTTATTTTTCTGTAGCTAAGCAAAATATTTTCCAGGGTTATTTATACACGAAAGTAATATTTACCTCAGAACTTTCTTGTGAATTTTATCAATAAAGCCACGGGACATTTTTCCATTATATTTTACATAGAACTGGTCTTTTCCTCTAATATTTTTCTGGTTAAACTTCTTATGGTAAAGGTAAACATCTCGACCCTTAAGGCGGAACAATAAGGTTCTTATATTTGAATGATAAACTTATTGAGCATGTGACTGTACCTATTCAAATTAAGGATAATGTTAAATTTGAAGTATTTATTTACACTAGACAACGAGCATGTTACAAACAAAGTACCTGTCAATATACTAAGATCGAAGAAATAATGAGTACTCTACTATTATAGTCCATTAAGTATCTGAAGGTGAATATGACTGTTTTTGATATTTAAAATGAGTCGCTCCTTTTAAACCTAACCGATATTTTTAAGAATCTAGAATATATTCTTTAGAAATCCAATCGACTATTTATTTGTATGATTTTTAATTTTACTCACCATTTTATATATGAATTTGAACTATCATGGATATGGAATACAATTTGTAAATATTCTTAGTGGTAGAGTCACGAGCTTTAATTTGGGACCTATTTCTGTTAAATGTCGATAGAACATTCATAATGCAATGAGCAGTTTTCCAATAGGTATTTTCGGGTGGTTTTTAAAAGCACCACCAGATGACGCTACTCTCACGATCAACTAAAGTTCCGTTTTGTCTATGATTTTGACGAATATTTTACAAATATTCGTATTTACAAAACATTAATACGCCCAATCTTAATGTACGGCTGTGAAGCCTGGATACTAGCAATTAAGAAACAGACCAAGCTCCTTGTAGCTGAACGAAAGATATCTGGAGGAAGATTCTGGGACCTACACAAAAACTGGATGGAAACTGAAGAAGGAGGAAGAACTAGGAGCTACAAGACCAGGTGGGCGAGCCTAATATCATCGGCGAAACTAAAGCACATCGACTTCACTGGCTCGGCCACCTTGAAAGAATGGAAGAGGATCGTGCAGTAAAAAAAGAGCGTACCTGGGATGGCCACATGGTTGAAGGCCAGTTGGCTGTCCAAGGTACCCATGGAGAGACGAGGTCGAAAAGGATTTGCGTATACTTCTGGCGGATGACTGGCTATGTGGCGCAGAACCGACCTAGATGGAGATTCTTATTATCTGAGGCCAGGGCTCATTTTGGGTCGCTGCACCAACCTAGTTAGTTGGTTAGCGTTTTTCGTTTTCGGATTACCGATAAGCGTTGTTGTGTTTGTGAGGTTTACCTCCTTGATAGAAATGGGGTGAACCTTGCGTCTCATAGCCACTGCGACCAGTAGATGATCTATTGTGGCAGAGACCTTAATTACCTCCTTGTAAATAGTACTTATAATACAAAAAGTATATTCATTTACTTATTTTAATGACTCTGGCATTTTAGCATACCAGCCTCCCTATTAATAGATATAATAGTACAACATCTCCAAAATCTATGTTTAAGCTAACTGTCTTAAGCTCGAAAAGCTTGTTACGTTTTCTTGTAATAAAATAACCATTATTTTTTCACAGAAAAACTGAAGAGGATTTGCGAGTTAAAGGATTTAAAATGCTTGAATAATGTGACAGGTAAATCTTTTATTACTGTTCAGAAATAAAATATTTGTGTGTCTCTGTTAGTCTTTTTATGATCTCGTTTTGATCCGCGAATAAAACGTTTATTTATACGCGAATTTATAAAATATCCTGTTACTGTTTCGGCTTCGGCAGCCAAACTCAACAATCAGTCACGAAACGAAAAACCGGCGTGAACAGCACTGGGGTGTGTTTCGCTGCGTGAGTGAGGGCGCCAGAGGTTCGATCTGGGGGAAAAAGGGGGATTTAAGTTATACAGAGTACATAATAGTCATTAATAAACAATAAAGTATAATAAACTAATATAATTAAATATAAAATTAAGATATTACTATAATATAATTTATTAATTAATCTAATACAAACGTGCAACTAAGCGGCTTAAACATAATATAACATGTTACGCTATATTATAGCTATAATTAAGATAATATTATGATAGTAAAAATGTGTCTGTAAGATTATTGTAATAATGAATCCACGAGAACTACTGCCGACAAAATGTTTCGCAGTTTGGCAGAAAGCATGTGACTAATGATTTCTGTATTATTCTTGAATAAATAGAAAAAAAAGGTTGGCAGCGCACTTGTAACTCCAATGGTGTCACAGGTGTCCATGGGCGGCGGCAATCGCTTACCATCAGGTGATCCGTCTGCTCGTCTGCCACCAATGATATAAAAAAAACACTCTCTTTTCTCTTAACCATCATATTTCGATGGTATACTAGTGTACAACTGAAGAGTTATGGATCAGGTGCAGGACCAACAGCTTAACGTGCGGTCTGAGGTATAAGACCGCTAACTTCCAGACTTCGGTCTGACATTGAAAATTGACTCATGTACAATTTTTTTCCCGACCCCGAGCCCCAAACCCAGCTGTCGCTTTAAAATACGACCCAAAGCCACTTCGAAACTGTGGCAACTTCTCGAATTATTGAACTAGACCAAAAACAAGGCCTGACCCGTAATGCTCTCAAAAGCCATATTTTTCAAATTGCTTCCAGCTAAGATGGTTGCTTTGACAAGTACGTATATTGAAGAGATAAAAATATTTAATCACTTGCCTTATACTATTAAACAATTAGAGGGAATTAAATTTAAAAGGAATTTAAAGAAATGGCTATTGTGTAAATGTTTCTATGATTTAAATGAATATTTCAATTACAATGACGATTAATCCTAACAACTAACATTCAATTTTATTATTGTACGTCCGAAATGGATAAACTGTCTGTTCGAAAAAATATTGTACCATCTTTTTTACACAGTTATTACAATAAAGATATTCTATTCTATTCTATTCTAAAAGCCATATTTTTCAAATTGCTTCCAGCTAAGATAGTTGCTTTGACAAATAATAAAAATTATATTTTGTGACCGAGCTAGATAGAGGCTCTTATTATCGGAGGCCAAGACTCACTATTGGTCGCTGTGCCAACCTAATTTGTGATATTCTGAGGTATAAGAACAGCTATGATTAAATAATATTATCCCACCAAAAACAATTTCATGTAAAAATATGCCAAGTTGAGCTGATTATTGCCTTGCACTCTCAGAAAGTTATCAGATCTCAGATTAAGCCAAGCCTTGAACACTTCTCTTCCTATCTCCACAAGACCTTACTTCAAACTTTCTACACCGTAGTCAAAATTGACGACCCGTTTGGAACAGTGGTAGTGAACGCCGCCTATGGTCCAAGGGATGCGGGTTCGATCCCCGCACAGTACAAACATTTGTGTGCATGAACATGTCTGTTTGTATTGGTCTGGGTGTTTTTATGTATTATAAGCATGTATTTACAAAAGAAAAGTATTATGTGTATATATATTGTAATTCCGCTGTTGATTTTGACATCCGTAGCACAGGTGCTTGAGCTACCTATCTCAGAGTCAGATCAATGTATGTGCTGTTGTGAAATATTATTTATTTTACTATTATAAAATAAGTGGCTTGGCCATTTTGTTGACAAGACATCCTATTTGGATATTCCCTCTGCGGTAGCTTCCTTCATGACTAAGGATTGTGGTCATGAACAGATGTTGCACCTTGTCTCTGTAATCTGCCTCCACCGGTGCCTATTCATCGCGTATCTGACGACCAAGCAAGACTCGTTTGAGGATGGTCCTCTCACTTGATCGGTCCATCTGGTGGGGGTCTTTGGACTCTTTCGTGTTCCTAACAACGATCAGCTTTCACTTCTTTTAATCTCACTGATTTGTTTACTATGAAATTAAAGTTTTACAACATATCAACGATCTAGGATATGTTGTCAACAAGTAAGACGAGTGGGAGACGAGTATCCAAATATCGATCAGAGTGGCAAACATTAGAAGAAGCCTATGTACACGGGGCGTCACGACGAGTTACTCTTGTTGTCTGGGGCACAAGTGCTATTTTGGGGGTAACTTGATCTGACGCTGACTGTACAGGCTGATAGTGATGAGAACATATTCCTATAATTTTATATATCTAGTCTAATATAAACCAGACCAAAGTTATGGAGGTTCAAAAATCAGGCAAAACGTTTCGAGAAAAAGTTAGTCTTCATTGAACGCGGCTTTGACGGAATAAATGACAAAGGCCTTTAACGGCGCGCTTTAAAAAATATTCCGTTAATGGTATTTTCCGGGGATCTTTGATACTTTCAGAAAAATGATATTTACATTTAAAATCAGCTGACATTGCCTTTTTGCAACAAACAAATTTGCAGAAAGAAAAATAATTCGTAAGTCCGTTAAAATTTTGTTTTCCTTGCAGCTACCATATCTTTAATTGAAAGGAATTGCACTCCAATTTGCTATGTAGAATGTGCAGATAAGAAATACAGTATTACTGAAAACGCAAACCCTATTTTATCGGAAGACTTACCACCACACATAACGTAAGTATTCCATCATCAGCTCAGATTTACCGCGGGAGAGCCACACTCTGGCATGAATGGACTCAAGAGGAATGATACCACGGCCTCACAGAAAATCGGCGTGATTTAGCGTCTGTGCTGTTTCGTTGCGTGAGTAAAGGTACCGGAAGCCCAGGGGAAAGGGGGGTTTGCAAAAGGTGTTGAGGGCACCTTTTACTATCTGCCATAGCCCGGGGAGACGCCCTGTTGGTCTAGTAGTTTAAGTTCCAGGGCCATGATCTCGAACATAGCTCGGATTTGTGATCACCAATCCGCATTTGGCAAGCGTGGTGTTTAAGCCTAATTCCATCATAGTAGTGATGACTTGATTGCGATGATGGAGACCTTTGCCCTGCAGTGGGACTGTTATAGGCTGATACTAGAGGTGGTTGTTGATCGTTTTTATCAAGTATTGTATAACATAATAGACTCGCATATCCCTAAAGCTCGTGTTTCTCAATCTCAAACTTATCCAGTGTGGTACAGTAAAGCTCTTATAAACGCAATCAAAGAAAAATCTAGACATCATCGCAACTGGAAACTGCACAAAAACCCTGTAGATTATCAACTTTTCTCAACGTTAAGAGCCATAATAAAGATCTTGCAAAAATCTTGCTACGATTCATACATAAATCATACACAAGAAAATATAAAAACAAATCCGAAACTTTTTTGGAATTATGTCAAGTCTCGTCGTAATGGTCAATCAGGTTATCCAGGCGTCATGAATTATAATGGAAAAGCCATGGATGATCAATCTACTATTTGCAAATCATTTAATGACTTTTTCCTTAAAAATTTTAGAGAACCAGCAGTGAACTATCCTCTAATATCTCTGGAGGATGTTCCTTCACAACTACATCATGCATTCTATCAAAATAACCACGTCTTACATACATAACCTTTTAAAAAGTTTAGATGACAGAAAGGGTGCTGGTAGTGACCAAATCCCACCATTTTTTTACAAACGCTGTTCCAAATCTTTAGCCGAGCCAATCGCTTTAATTTTTAATAGGTGTTTTAGTGAAGGCTATGTCCCTAGTATTTGGAAAGTAGCTCACGTAGTGCCTATACATAAAAAGGGTCCAAAGTCGTCAATTTTAAACTATCGTCCCATATCGATTTTAAATGTACTGGGTAAGCTGATTGAAAGAGTGGTGCACAATCATGTATATCCTGCAACCTCGGCTTTGATTCCTTTAGAGCAACATGGTTTCATGAAGAACCGGTCAACTACTACCAATCTCGTGCTTTTCACTGAGCATGTTCTTCACGAAATGGACGGAGGCCATCAGGTTGACGTGATCTACACGGACTTTGAAAAAGCCTTTGACCGTGTGGATCACGTCATACTTTGCCATAAACTTCGTGAACTAGGTATAAGCGGAGATTTGCTCAGGTGGTTCGAATCGTACCTGCGTAATAGAAGTCAGGCAGTAGTTTTGGGAGGTTTCCGTTCCGATTATGTTAAAGTTTTATCTGGACTGCCCCAGGGCTCGATATTGGGACCCTTGCTGTATGCTTGTTACTTGTATGACGTTACGAAATGTTTTAGATATGCTAGATTCTTGATGTATGCGGACGACACAAAAATCTTTATGAAAGTTAGAGATATCCATTATTGTATTTGCTTACAAGAAGATCTTGACCGATTAAGTACATACTACAAAGATAACATATTGAACATATTGAATGCGCGGTGTCCAAGGCTTTTAAAAATCTTGGATTTATTCTAAGAGTTACACGACCCTTCTCGGATTTAAGTTGTCTTATGTGAGAAGTTACTGTAGTTGCATTTGGAATCCTCAATATATTACTCACAAGCAAAAAATTGAGAGACTGCAAAAGAAATTTCTGAAACATCTAAGCTATCGCGACCAACGTCAATTTATTGATTACGAAAGTTCATGTCAATCCTTTCATATAATGACACTCGAAAGTCGTCGTTGCTTGTTGGATATGATGTTCTTATATAACGTTTGCAACAGTAACATAGACTCCCCCGATCTCGTCGCGAGGACTATAAATTTCGGTGTGCCCCGTACTAGAACAAGACACACCAATAATAAACTGTTTTGTAGCTCATCTACTCGTAGTAACTATGCTCAAAATTCAATAGTTAACAGGATGCACCGTACGTACAACAAAATAAGCACATCTTTGGACTTATTTTGGGACTCCGTGGGAGCTTTTAAGAAAAAAGTCCTTGATATTATTTTTGAAACAACATTAGTTTGATTCTATTGGTGACACACAAACACACATAAACACATAAACACACACACACACACACACACACACACACACACACACACACACACACACACACACACACACATACACACACACGTATAAACACATTATTACGTGCAAGGTACGTACAGCCACACATCGAGGTATGCGGAATAGTCAGATTCTCTTCATTCGATTCTCACCTTAATATCAAACACTTTCGACTCAATATCAATTGAAGAATTTTGACGGACTATAGTAGCCTGATGTGTGGCTGTCTGTACACAACTGTCAAATTGTATTGGTTGTTTTCTTTTTTTTCCGTTTTTTGCTGCCCCTTGACTGTTGTATTTATATAAGTTTGTCAATGTATTTAAAATCTGTTATTGGCTGTAAGTAGTGTATAAATTTTAAATAGTATAATTTAAGAGCTGTAGATTTTGAAAAACAATAAATAAAATAAATACTTTACTTTAGCCCGGGGAACACCGGACACCGAGGTTAGACTTTCTGCCTGAAACCAACCGCGGCTGTAATCAGAAAATAACCCATTTGGAGTGGGGCCAAACGTGGAAGTCATACATACACATACAGTAGAACATAGAACCTCCTCCGTTATAGAAGTCGGTAAAAACTGTCAATACTTTATTTTACGTTTTTAAAGATGCGCTTTTTTATTTTCATAATTGTCACAGTAAATATTAAACTATGAGCGGTGCTAGTTTCGTCGTTGTAGCACCTTAAACTAAGCACTAACTACTAACTAAGCTAACTCACTGGATGTGATTTCGCCGAAGTTCAAAGGATTGCATTGTGCAACTTTGAATAATATAGGCACTAATTTGTTTCTCGGTTGCGCAACTGAACGCCTACTAGTGACGCGATTAAGTCATTGCCTGACTACGGCAAAGCCAAACAGAAAGGGTTTTTTTTTTAATGAAAACAATTTTTTCCGCTGACTCTTGGTCTGCGCCTTTTTTGTGTTAGTTTTTTATCGTGTTAAATAGTTACAGAGCTCCGCGTAACAAAATTTGGATTTTGTGTCTAAAAGTTCCTTAAATTTCTAAGACAGTCTTAATTCTATTCTATGTCTAATTTTTTTTTATTGATTTTTTTTAGTGTTTTTTTTTTACATTTTTTTTATTTGTTATGTTACTATAACATGTTTTTGCTTTAATTATTGTTAGGATGTTTTTTTTTTTTTGGTTTCATGCTTACATGCTATTACATTACTTGATTACTAAGTTATTATTGTTATTGTTACTGTGTAATATTGCTCTTTTATTTCTTGCACCATTTGCTGTTTACGCAGTAAACAACGTGGTGCAATGCTGGTGAAGGAAGGGTTATGATTTTAACAATCTATGTATATAAAATATGTTCCAAGATTCGGCCTAAACTACCCAGCCGATTTTGATGAATGTGGTATCAATCGATTCCTTATTACTGTTCAGGTGACCTAGGCTTATACTTTATTTGACAAAAGCAGCACAGTGGGTGCTAAACGAAAAAAACCGGAATATTTTTTGACATTTTTTTTCTATGCTAGGCACTAAACGAGCAAGATAATAATTTACTCATCTCACTATAATTATCAGATCATTCTTCCTCCCATAACAGAGTTACTCGTAGATTGATGTTCTTTGTTGCACAGAAACACTATATAAGGTGAAGGTGCGTCCAGATATGGAATATTGCTCTCACCTCTGGGCTGGAGCTCCCAAGTATCAGCTTCTTCTTGTAGACCGTATCCAGCGAAGGAAAGTTAGAATTATCGACGACCAGGCCTTTTCTGTAGCCTCTGCCACTTGAGGCATGCAATCCTTTGGGCTATCCCAAAGGATTGCATGCCTCAAGTGGCAATGGGTAGGGCACATAGCGAGGAAAACAGACGGCCGTTAAGGCGGAAAGGTCCTCGAGTGGAGGCCACGTACAGGAAGTCGCAGCCGTGACAGGCCCCCCACAAGGTGGACCGACGATCTGGTGAAGATTGCGGGAATCCATTGGATGTGGGCGGCACAGGACTGATCTGTGTGGAGAACATTGGGCGAGGCCTATGTCCAGCAGTGGACGTCTATTGGCTGAAATGATGATGATGATGATGAAGAAACGCACCGGGGAAAAAGCCCTTAGCAAGTACTTGGTAAGCGTCTTCCAACATTCGGTCCGTGTGCCGAGATGATAGGAAAGACCATGGGCTGATGGCGGGTTCCTGAAAGCATTCTTTCATTTTCAGTTTATTTAATTTATCTTAACATTTTAACAATATTCCTAAATCCATAACTGGTAGATCTGAATTTATGCCTAAGGCGAAGAATGAAGATATCCCCAATTATTAATTAAATTGTATTTTTCTAAGAGTTTCGTCGCATCACTAATGTTTACTCTCGAACTTTATATTGCGATCGGAATTAAATGGAGTTCATAGCTTTTGTAGGAGGTTTTTAATATTGAAGAAAGACTTTCTTAATTACCTGTTTTTATTCAGGGAATGCTTATATCCGCAACGGCAAATAAACCCTGTGATATCTTTGGGGCTATTTCACGAGAAATATAAAGAAGAGGTAAAAAAAATATTCGATATCCACTTTTATCAAGGCTATCAATAAAAGTCAAGTAAAAAAAATCTTTATTCACATTGACTTGTACACAGCACTTACAAATCGTCATACATTTAAGAAATTGAACACTATTTATAAGCACTTATGTATAATTTACATGTTGATACATATATTATGTTGTTGCATAAAATATACAAAAAGAAATAAACATAATGCGACCAATGGAAAGATGTATCTAGTCGAGAAGATCCGGTAAGAAACTCGCCAGTTACTCTTTTTAATCGCCAATCTTTAATAATAAATCTATATATATGTCACCAGAAAACAACAAGATCCGTAAGTTTATCAATATACTAGGAAGTTTATAAACTTTCGTAGGATTCTAAACGGGAGGTAAATTGTATTATTTTACGACCACATTTTCGTAAATTTATCAATTTCCGACGTAACACGGTAAATTTATAAACCAACGGATATCTATTCGTAAGATTTTATATGGTTCGACCAATCACAGAAACTCTTTTAAATATACGCATCTTTGAAATACGTAAAATAACACACTGCTCTCTGATTGGTCAATGTTCATAGTGGCAATGGTAGTCCCATTCTTCTTCGAAAACCCTTCGTCCGAAAATCAGAATCCCGAACGGGTTTAATATAATTACCACTATCAATAATGTCCATATATACGAAGTTTTATTATGTAATCGTCTTTAATTATATGTGGTTTTCTGTTTTAATATTGGGCGCTGTCAACCAATCAGATCACGCGTAGCGTTTGGTTATTGCTTACTTATTATTTTAAGAGTGAGCTCAGTAAGTTTATCATTTTACGAAAATGTGGACGTAAAATAATACAATTTATCTCACGTTAAGAATCCTACGAAACTTTATAAATTTTCTAGTAAGTTGATAAACTTACGGATCTTGTTATTTTTCGGTGACATATATAAAAGGACAACCTGAGTGACTAAGGTATTAAGTGACTAGGAATGCACCCACAGCCCAAGCTGTTGACCCAAGAAAGTGAAATTTGGGAAAGGGATTTCTATAATAGTGAAAGTGAGCACTAAGAAGGGATTTTTGAAGATCCAACTCTTAAAAGAATACAAGGGGGGCTTAAAGTTTGTATGAAAGTCCGCCATTTTTGATGTTAGAAATGTGAAAAATTGTATTCAGACGATATTATTATATTTTAAATATACAGTAAGTATAAACCATTTAACGTTTTTTGAAAATCACCTTTAGAGGGGGTAAAATAGGAGATGATATGCCAGTGGGTATTCAGCCATTTTAAAGTAAGAATGCTGAAAATCCCTAAACGTTCGCCTTATTTTAAACAAAGAATTATTTGTTTTATTGTTTTTATAAATTCAACCCTTAAGGGGGTGAAAAGAGGGTTTAAAGTTTGTATGAAAGTCCGTCATCTTTAACGTTGAGAAAGTTAAAAAAATGTTTTTATACGTATAATTAAAATAAAAAGAAATTTACTTAAACGTTTTACTATGATAGATAGATAGATATTCTTTATTGCACAAAAACAAAATACAAGCATGATACAACAACAGCAACAGACAATACAATAAGGCGGTCTTATCGCTTATAGCGATTTCTTCCAGACAATCTTTGGGTAGAGGAAAGAAATATCGTATTCGTGATAAGGGAAGACAGTATATACGAATATGTGTAACATTAATGAATAAATAAAAACATATTTTTTGTATGGTTCTCATGCGTCATCATATGGAAAATCCCGAGAATTGGGCTCCAGAAATAAGCCTCCACACAAAAATCTAAAGTAAACATATTTAAAAACAGGCTTTTAAAGTTTAGAGTGCGGCTTTACCTATGCTACTATTTTTTTCTTGTTACTGAATGTTTAAAATGCTATTGTTTGGCTCTTTATATTCGAGTCCAGTACTTTTGCATTTTTCTTTGAAATTTGCTCAAATTGTCGGTGACTTGACTCTCTCGTCGACTTGATTCATCCTCTTCCACTGCGGTAGGATAAAGCTTCCCTCAGCAGTCTGTACCGCATCTATCATGGAGAGTGCTCTGAGGAACTGTTTGATCTAATTCCTGCAGCTGCCGCTAAAAAGGCCGGCAACACATTAGCGATGTCTCTGATTTCGCGAATGTCCATAAGCGGCGTTGATTAATTTCTATCAGGTGACTTGCTTGCACGTTTGTCGCCTCTAGCATAAAAATTGCGTTAAAAGAGCTTTTTCTTTTTGGTACAGGAAACGCGGCGACATTGAGCAACTATCAGCAATCCATGTTTATTACGGAAAGTCTTCAGTCAACTGCTACAGACTGACACTTCTTATGGATACCAGCTACTTCATCGGTAAATTGATGTTCGATTAAATCGATGTTTATCCGTGGATAAATCTATGGTGTAACGTCAGATTTCCATACAAATCTGACGTTATACCATAGATTTATCCATGGCAGCTCTGTACCACTGTGCGCTGTAGATTTAATATCGGAATAAGGTTTGTCGAATCGGCCCTTATTGTTATAGTTATATTGACATATTTACGGACGTTAATGACTTCGTCCACTCTTCGTTTAACTACATCAGTGGTAAGAAAAGTTCCCGCAGCAGAATTTCGACCCAGTATGACATTGAGTTCTTCAAGAAACGAGCCAATACCTTCCTAAAAGGCCGGCAACGCATCTCCACTCCCTTTGGTGTGGCTGATGTCCATGGACGGTGGTGATCACTTACCATCAGGTGACTCGCTTGCTCGTTTGCCTCCCTTTCTCATAACAAAAAAAAACCTACGGCTCGCTTGATGATAAGCAATTACCGCAGGCTATAGACGATCTAAACTGCGACCTGCATCCGCGGTCCCTATAAAATCCTTTACACAATTTTTGAAGAATTTCACGATTTATTTGTTTTATAGTGACACAGTATATTGGATCTCCTCAGCCTGATGGTAAGCAAGAAAAGAGCCCACGTTGCAATTATAACGGAAGCGATGTTAGGCATCACCTCCTTTGGGACTGCCATACTGGCCCGCGAGGTGCTTATGCTTATGAGAAATATATGCGCCGGCAACGAGTTCCATTTTTTGATGGTGCTTCTTGATGATGGAATTCCCCGAAAAAACCTCTGATAACAGCTTATTCCACTGCCTGAGCGCTTGCAGGAGAAGCTATACTGTGCGAGACCATTTGGGTTCTAATATGTGCGTGACTACTATGGTTCCAACTATATTATTTATACGTGCTAATCATTTCGTCATCATCATCTCTTAGCTTTTTGTCCCAGTCACGTCTTAAGCTGTCGCTTCATAGTTCAGGGTTTGCTACGTGCCAATAATTACCTATAGTTTATACTAATACCTGATCTTCTATCTTCTATTTATATAAAAAGAGAACCTGAGTGACTAATGTATTTAGTGACTATAATTGGACCCACAGCCCAAACTACTGACCCTAGAAACTTGAAATTTAGAACTTTGGTTTCTTTAATAGTCAAAGTGAGCACTACGAAGGGATTTTTGAAAATTCAACCCTTAAGGGGGTAACAACGGGTTCAAAGTTTGAAAGTTCGCCATCTTTGATTTTGGGAATATGAAAAGTTGTGTGGAGACTATTGACTAGAAATAAAAAGCAACCCAATTAAAAGTTATTCCAAAATCACCCTTACAGGGGGTAAAATGACTTGGGGTTGGATGAATGGCAGTTGGCTAATTAGTAAAGTAAAGAAACTTAAAATTAATATTTGGGCACGGGTTTTGAATAAAAAAGTGACTTTTGAACTTTGACCCCCTAAGGGGTAGTTTCGCGGGTTTGAAGTTTGAATGAAGACTTTTGTAATAAAGACTAAAACTGCGTGAGTAACGCCGCGGGCACAGTCTAGTTATATATATAATTAATAATTCGTCGCAAAAAGTCATACATAGCAAATAAACAAGATAATATTCCATTTATTTTGATTTCAGCGACATATGGGAGCGTATTTTCGCTTAGCTTTGGAGTTTCCATCATAACTGTAGTGGAATTATTATACTTAACATGCCGGTCTATAATTATCACCGTCTATTTCATACTGGAAAAGCTCAAATCCAAAGTATTTAGCATGGACAAAACACGGAAGGTTGGGTAGATATATTAGGTTGTATTAAATGTTTCAAATTATATTGTCTTTATTTGAATAGTACTTACCTATTAACAGTTTTAGCAATTTTATAAATTACACCAACTTACCTGCGCAGAAGTCTTATTTTCGAAAACTGCGGCATACTCTTAACCAATCACAACGCTCCATCTACGCGGGCCAAAAAATTGTAATTTCTTATTGGTTATGCGTCAGCGCCATGTTCGGTGCGAGTGCAGTTAAGAGAGAGATAGCATTCTTCACTGGATTTATTGTGTTTAAGGTGATGGGTAGGGCACACTAGCGACGCTAATCGATTTTAATTTTTAGCTACTAAACCGGATCTATTTTAAACAATTTCGGGGTTACTACCTCTCGGCAAACACTTATAATATTTGTTAAATAACCATGCACAAATGAGAGCCCAACAATTGTACGCGAAAAATTGATTCACGCTGAAAGTGGCCGCTTAAGGCGGTAAGCAATTTTTTGCGTACAAAAACAGACCCAATATTTATGCATGGTTACTTAATAAATAAGCCGTGTGGTCCCCGGCAGAGTAAAATAGGCCACCCTCACTCTTACCGATGTGTCGTAAAAGGCGACTAAGGTAAAGCTGCTAGCATGATCATCAGCACCCAGAGAAGGAAAACTCCGCATTTATAACAAAACCCTCGCCAACCCGTCTGCCAAGCGTGGTGAGTATGGCAATGGGTACCCCAGCAGTGGGTACTTAAATGGGCTGATGATGATGATGATGATTTAACAAATAGTATAAGTGTTTACCGAGAGGTCAAAATATATCCGGCTTAGTAGCTAACAATTAAAAACGAATGGTATCGCTAGTTAGGGCTACCCGTCACCTTAATCTAAACGTAACGCAATAATGTCTGTATTTCAACTGCTTTCGCAACCTTAATCAATCTGATTTAACTTGCTCTTCTGCGTAGACTAATTTTGCTAATGTAACTTATAAACGTGGTACAGCTTTACCTTATTATTTAATTTAAGTTAGTAAGCCCATAAATAAACATATTTGTATATGACAACATACGGATCACCTGATTGTAAGCGATTGCCGCCGCCCTTAGACAATATTAAATTGTCTAAGCTGCCGCACATTGACATACCAACGTTTAAATCTAATTTATTATCCTTTGAATAGCCCGGTATTATTTATAGGATTTGATATTCCAATCAATAAACTGGACACGATTTTAAACTTTTGCGTTGCATTATACTAAAATTCATTTTTCGGGGTTAAACGAGATGAAATTAAACTAGTATGTACATTGTACTTTCAGTCCGCTTGTAACGCGGTCAAAACTTCAAGCAGTGATTATTACAATGTACATGTTTATATTCGTCGCGTTTAGCCCCAATATATGTATTTTAGAATAAACCTGGATATCAAGCAAGACACTGAATCCAGACCTATTGCATTTTTTAATAGTGACACAGTATATCGGCTCTCCTCAGCCTGATGGTAAGCAAGAGTGGAGCCCACGTTGCAATTACAACGGACGCGATGTCAAGGCATCACCTCCGTTGGGAGTGCCATACTGGCTCGCTTCTTCACGCTTCGTTTGAACGAATTCATATTGTAGGAAGGAGGAAATACATACGCCAGCAACGAGTAACATTTCTTGATCATCGTCATCATCGTCAGCCCATTTAAGTCCCCACTGCTGGGGCACGCGCCTCCCTCAATCACATGAGGGGTAATTTCCATACTCACCACGCTTGGCAGACGGGTTGGCGAGGGTTTCGATATAAATGCCGAGTTTTCCTTCTCTGGGTGCTGATGATCATGCCAGCAGCTTTACCTTAGTCGCCTTTTACGACAACTCGGTAAGAGTGAGGGTGGCCTATTCATATGGTGGATGGTGGGTACATTTCTTGATGGTACGGCAGAAATAGGAACTGCTGATTATTTTAGTCCGTGATGGAAGGTTTCCACTGAAGCGGTGACAGCGTTGTCCGGCGCGTGTAGTTCTGTGACGGAAAAGGGAAGGTGGGATGAGGGATATTATAGTTCACATTTCATTCTCGAGATTAGTATTTTAATTACTTGTAGTAACGCATTAGGTGCTACCACTCTGCACTGTATTTAAGGGTATACTTTTTTTGTGAGGGTAGTTTCTTTTTCACTTTTTTAAAGAACGGATCTTTAAAAAGTAAGAAAATTAGAAAAGAAATTCGCGCTCGTTACGATGCTACGCCAGCGCTATAGGTATGTACCTACGTATTTTTTCTTTACGTGCAAGGGATAAAAAGTATATAACTTAGAACCATGCAAATTTTATTTGTACTGGAGTACCATGTATGTCTTAATAATGCAAACGAAATAGTCATTGGGGCTATTTCACCGCATTGAATCAATCTGGCGCTCAGTTTATTAGGGACTGCGCCTACCCGATATTTTTAGATAATAACCATTATCTAAAAAACCTCGCATCTCACGATGTCCTATTTATATAACGTTAACGGGGCAGTGTTTACTACATAATAAAAACCGTTACGATATTAAAAAATAAATTTATTTCCGTTCCTTTTTTGTTTTTTGAATTATAATGACTGTGATAATATATACCCACAACTATATTTACCCACTAAATATATATAAATTTAACATGACTGTCTTGCATTTTCCAGTGCCTCCTGCCTTACCAAATGAAGATCTGCGATCCGAAATCGAGGAACCAGAGCCAAATACGGCATAATGCCGTATTTGGCCTTAGAATAACTGTCAATTATTTCCACGAGATCCTAATGTAATCGTGCCTTTTGAGGACAAGTATCAGCTGGCTGCCCTCGACTCGATTGAGCGTCAAGCCATGAAGTTAGTTGGTGACGCAGAATTAGTGGATGGTAAATCCCAAAGCCTCGCTCAGACGTAGAGTGGCCTGTCTATCGGTTTTTTATAGGATGCATTTTGGAGAGTGTTCGAATGAGCTTCACGACCTGATACCACCTTCTCCTTTCTACCACCGGACATTACGGAAGACGACAGGAATCCACCCTTACACTGTGCAAGTTCCACTAGCTCGTACTAAGCGTTTCGCTTCCTCTTTCTTGGTACGAACTGCTAAGGAATGGAACAACTTGCCGGCTTCTGTATTCCCAGAGAGCTACAATTTGGGTGTCTTTAAGTCGAGAGTGAATAGGCTTCTTCTGGGTAAGCACGCTACATCTTAGACCTTATTGTCACTTTCCATCAGGTGAAATGAGATCAAGTGCAAACCCATTTAATATATAAAAAAAAAGCATAAGTATTCAGAATAATGAAATCTCCCTCCAGGGGACTTCCACAGAAAAAGAGGACGTTCCAAATTATAACACCGAAAATTCTACGGGAAATACAGAATTAGATGAGCATGTGGAGATGGCCGTGTGGTCCCCGGCAGAGTAGAATAGGCCACCCTCACTCGTACCGAGGTGTCGTAAAAGGCGACTAAGGTAAAGCTGCTGGCACGATCATCAGCACCCAGAGAAGGAAAACTCTGCATTTATATCAAAACCCTCGCCAACCCGTCTGCCAAGCGTGGTGAGTATGGCAATTACCCCTCATGTGATTGAGGGAGGCCCGTGCCCCAGCAGTGGGGACTTAAATGGGCTGATGATGATGAGATGAGCATGTCCTGGAAATTCTTGAAGACGATCCTTCTTCGGCGGTAAACGAGGCCCAGACACCCGAAAAGAAGTGGCCTCGAGATTTCAGCACATATCAGTAGAAGGCTTATCGAAGAAAAGCCGCAAGGAATTGATGAATAAGTATCTTTTACCCGCCAATTGTCTCCATATTGGCGCGCCTTCCATTAATCCCGAAATTAAGGCGGCATTAAACACTATAAAAATTTGGGGGTTAGGGGAATAGAATCAAAACAAAAAAAAATGGCTAGCGCCATATCTGGTGTAAACGAATTAATCTCCTTCCATCTTGCCTCAAAAGAGAAGAATAACATCTTTAAATTAATGGACGTTGGGCGCATATTATGCGATAAAGCACGTGCAGATTCTTCCGCAGTAACTTTTTATTATTCGCAGTGAAAAGTAACATACCAGAGCATCTTAACTTATCTTAACACTAAAATTGATACGTCATAGTTTGGTGAATAATTGTCCGAAACAATAAAATCAGCAAGAGCCGTAAATAAATCTGGCGCTGATTTGAAGGCTGATAGCAGCAAAACTGGACCATAAAAAAAGGCAATAAAGCCCCCAACCGCTCCAGCTTCAAACCGCATAGCTGCCCCCCGCGCAAGCCACCGGGAGCAGCGCAACACGTATCGCGGCCCCACGAGTACACAGCCCCACGTGCGCCGCACCCGGCGCCGCCCGCGCCTGCATACAGGACGTCATTGATTCACACACTACTGAACACAGTTAAGTATGCAGGTCGGCTATCTGATTATTACCAACAATGGCAAATAATAACCAAAGACCCAACGATTCAATAGAATTTTCTATACCCGTGTATCACACTTCGCCTCCAAATATCACGTAAATATTCACAGTCTGAAAGAATTCATTTTATTGAAGAAATTAATAAACCGTTAGAAATAAGCGCAATATCTCAATGTGAACCTTGCAGTGATCAATTCTTCTCAAGTATTTTTTGGTACCCAAACCGAACGGTAAAAAGGGATTTATGTTAAACTTAAAAAATCTAAACAAATTTATATCTACATCTCATTTTGAACTAGAGGATTTACGAACAGCACTTAAACTAGTTACTAAAAATTGTTTTTTAACTACACTGGATTTAAAAGACGCGTATTTTTAGTAAAATTCACCCAAGTTGCAGAATTTTTTCACGATTTATCTTCAAAGGCACAACTTACGAATTTTCAGTTTTACCGTTCGGATTGAATACAGCGTCTTTCATTTTCACACCAAGATCATGAAACCTGTTACCAGATTATTACGCGTTGCAGGCTTTTTATCCACATTATATTTAGATGACTGGTTTTGTTTAGTTATAATGAAACGCAAAGTATGACAAACATAAATGTGACGTAGGAATTCTTGTCAGCTCTCTTACTTACTTACTTACTCCGATGGCTCAACGATCCAAAATGAGTCTTGGCCTCCGATACGAGATGCCGCCATTTTTCTTGGTCTTGTGCAGCTTGTCGCCAATCTCCTGCTTGCAATTCCTGCAGGTCCGCGTTCACTACATCCCGCCAGCGGTAGCGTGGGCGCCCCACTGGCCGGCGACCAGTAGGTTGCCCAAGATATGCCCTTTTGGCACCCCGATCTGATACCATTCTTTCAACGTGGCCGAGCCATCGGAGTCTATGTGCCTTCGTCTCTCCCATTATGTTAGGGCTCGCCATCAGCTCTTCAACCTCGGCATTTTTTAGGATCCTCCAACTGCCATCTGCTTCCTGTTTAGGACCGAACATTTTCCGGAGGATTTTCCGTTCTGTGACCAGAAGTTTATTTTCTTCTTTTAATGTCAGTGTCAAAGCTTCACAGCCGTACATCAAAATAGGTCTTATGACGGTCTTGTAAATAGTAATTTTTGTCCTTCTGCTGAGAAGTTTAGACACTAACACTTTATGAAGTGCAGCACTGCATCGCAAGGCATTCTGAGTCCGAGTCTCGATTTCGTCGACGCGGGTGTTAGTATCTGTGACTGTACAGCCCAGATATTTGAATTTTTCCACTCCCTTATACAAAGTACCACCAACTTGCAGGTCTTGTCGCTTTTCACGCGTGTTCTTGTAGCGCCGCATAAAGAAGTACTCCGTTTTTCCATGGCTAATACTCAGACCTATCTTATGGGCGTCTTCTTCGAGGGCCAAAGCGGAGAGTTGGACTTGGGAGCTCGTTTCGCCTAGCAAAGCCAGGTCATCTGCGTATCCGATCACTCTATGCCTTCCATTTAGCTCTATTCCGGCGTCTAGCGTCAACACCAGCCGTACTGCATATTCGAGAGCCAAATTGAAAAGCATTGGTGATAATGCATCGCCCTTCTTTAGACCCGTGACAACCGAGAACTCGTCAGTCAATCCGCCTTGAACTCGGACTCTCATATTGCTCTTTCTAGTGGCAACCTCAACCATGTCTACTAGTTTCTTCGGGATGTTGAAGTTTCTTAGTATTGTGCTCAAGGCATTCCGATCAATACTGTCATAGGCCTTCGTAAAATCCACAAAAAGGATGTGGACGCTCTGTGCATATTCCCATCTTTTCTCCAAGAGCTGTTTGAGGAGAAAGATTTGGTCTATTGTACTGCGATTGGGACGGAACCCACACTGATAATCGCCGAGTATTTTTTCCGCATGTGGCTCCAAACGTTTCAGCAGTACATATGATAAAACCTTATATGCAGTTGGTAGCAGAGCTATTCCCCGATAGTTGTTGCATCTTTTCCTACATCCCTTCTTATGGATAGGACATATTACTCCAGTATTCCATTCATTTAGTTGTAGTAGTTTCTCCCAAATCATGAGCAGCATTTGGTATAATTTGAAATGTGCCGCTCCTCCTCCGTACTTCCAAAGTTCCACTGGTATACCATCTATACCTGGAGCTTTATTATTTTTGAGTCTCATTATGGCACTTTGGGTCTCTTCAAAAGTAGGGGGATCTTCCTCGCACTGGACGTCTTCTGAAATTCGAGGTACTGGCTCTTCGAGAGGGAGACAATTAAGAAGTTGTTGGAAATACTGACGCCATTGTGTTTTGATTTCTTCTCCATCCGTTACTAGATTTCCTTGGTCGTCTTCTAGTATCTGCGATGTGGGTTGATAACCTTTCCTGTACGAATTCACCTCCTGGTAGAACTTCCTCGAATGGTTTGCCTTCATCAGAGATTCCATTCCTCGTACAATATTCTCTAGGTGTTTTCTCTTTGCACTTCTGATAATCCTCTTCGCTTCTTGTCTCGCTTCTTTGTATTTATACTCCCACAGCGCGTCTTGTTCTGAGCGAATTTTATACATACGCCTTTTATCTACTGCATGCTCACATTCCAAGGTCCACCATTTCCTCCGTTTGTTTTTCTTTTTGCGTCCTAAGATCTTTATTGCAGCCTCTTTTAGATTAATTTTGATAGTTTCCCAATTTTCATCTATATTTTCTCCCAGTTGTAAATCATTAAAACTATTACGCAACTCAAGACGGAAATCACTTTTTACTTGTTCTGCTCAAGTAAAAAGATTGGCAGTAAGCTTTAAATAGAAATACTTATACTTCATAAGAGCGTCGAGCAAACCTGCGGGTGAGCATATTACTCCTTACCGACAATTCCTTGCGTTCCCTCTTTATGTCGAGATCTTTCAAAGTGTCCATTACCTTATGCCCTAAATATTTAAAGCTGATAACAATATTTAAAGGAGTACCATCTAATTCAACTGGAAATACAGTTGTAGGTTTCAATTTACCAGCTTTAAATATAAGTAGCTCGCTTTTCTTCGAATTATATTTAAGGCCATGATCACCAGCATACTTCTCACATACCTGCAAGAGTTTCTTCAACCCGTTTATAGAGGGGCTCAACAGCACCATGTACTAATGCGTTACTACAAGTAATTAAAATACTAATCTCTCCGGGCGAAATGCTTCGTATAATTTTGATAGAACTTCACTTCTGAAAGTTCGTTTAAAAAAATAATGGCACTTCAATTCAAATACATGTTTGTTTATTTTTTTTTGTTTTTATGTGATAGGTGGCAGACGAGCAGACGGATCGCCTGATGGTAAGCGATTGTCGCCGCCCATAGACACCTTTAAACCCTTCTTTCCCCTGGATTAGGCCTTCAGTACCCTCATTCACGCAGCGAAACCGAACAGAACAGTGCTGCTACACGTTGGGTTTCTGTGGTGATAATATGTCATGTGACGCTAATGTAAAAAATATTTCGTAAGTAGGAGTGTAAAAGAGTGAGGAGGTACAAAATATTCCGTAGCATCAACGTGCTTCTAAAAAATGTGAGATAAGATACTGTATCGGATAGTATGACACATTACTTTTTGAAGATTGATTGCCTAACAGCATCGATGATCAAATTTCACGATAGAGAGAAATTACAAAAGTCTTTTGACAGTCTTAAAAGGCAGAACTTTATTATTTAATAAACCAATAACCTGTTTAAATGCGTTACTCCTTTTTAAAAGTGAAAGAATTAGATTTTTTTTATGTGATAGTTTACCATCAGGTAAACGATTGCCGCAAAAGGACATCTACTTAAATAAAAGGACAACCTCAGTGACTAAAAATAAAATTAAATAGTGAATTTTGAAAATTCAACCTTTAAGGGGGTAAAAAGAGGGTTCGTTTTTACAAGCTTTTATTTAGTTTCACCTGTCCCGTTGTCTGTCGTTCTGTAATCAAATCTTGTAACTTAAATTTGATCCACTTCCCGGTTTCCGATTGAGCTGAAATCTAGAATGCATGTATAAATCGGATGACAATGCAATGTTATTATGACATAGCGCCGATCTGATGATGGAGCTGGAAGGTGGCCATAGGAACTTCGTAATTAAATGATGCAACCCTATCGAGTTTGAGCTCATTAGATTCGTCTTGACAAGTACTTTGATACTATATGGTAACCAGGGTCTGATGATGGAGCCGGAAGGTGGCCATAGGAACTCCGTAATTAAACGATGCAACCCTATCGAGTTTGAGCTCATTGGATTAGTCTTGACGAGTACTTTGATACTATATGGTAACCAGGGTCTGATGTTGGAGTTGGAAGGTGGCCATAGGAACTCCGTAATTAAACGACGCAACCCCATCGAGTTTGGGCTCATTGGATTAGTCTTGACGAGTACTTTGATACTATTTGGTAACCAGGGTCTGATGTTGGAGCCGGAAGGTGGCCATAGGAACTCCGTAATTAAACGACGCAACCCCATCGAGATTGGGCTCATTGGATTAGTTTTGACGAGTACTTTGATACTATTTGGTAACCAGGGTCTGATGTTGGAGCCGGAAGGTGGCCATAGGAACTCCGTAATTAAACGATGCAACCCTATCGAGTTTGAGCTCATTGGATTAGTCTTGACGAGTACTTTGATACTATTTGGTAACCAGGGTCTGCTGTTGGAGTTGGAAGGTGGCCATAGGAACTCCGTAATTAAACGACGCAACCCCATCGAGTTTGGTCTCGTTTGATTCGTCTTGACGAGTCTCTTGCTTTCGTCCCATATTAATTATATATGATTGATTGGATGGATGACCCAATGCCAAGGTCAGCACGTGCCAAGGGCTGAATGGTATGAGGGTGTATAAACATGTCTTGCCGCTAACAGTGCGCCTCAGGGTACCAGGGCGAACCCTGTTGTATTGTAGCTCTTATCCCTCTACAATGGACCTCTGGGGGGATGGACCGTTATTTGTCCTACACTCGTGGGAATAACATGAAGAAAACAGAAACAACTACAAAAAGAAAGAGAAGATTGATAATGAAAGCGATGTCCACAAGCGGCAACGCTTAGAAAAAATAAGTTTAGCTACTGCTAAACATAGAGAAAACGAATCGTTAGAACAACGCACACATAGTAAGCAATGACGATTCCGTAGATGACCATCAGCATCAAGAGGAGACTAGCAGAAGACGACTCATCACATTGATCGATAATACTAAGCTTATAGTACGAAATGTTCCAGGGACGATACGAGTTCCATATTTTGTAGCAGCAACAGATCCCGAGAACTATTATTATAGTCTGTTGCTACAATACATGCCAAATCGTAATGAATGTGAGTTACTGGAAAAATACGACTCCGCTCAGGAAGCATTCCTAGCAAAAGAAGAATTCCTCCGCCAAACCAACGAGCGTATGCAACTTTTTAGATAACGAGACCGACAGCTAGAAAATGCGTTTAACCAAGTTCACGCATTTCGCATTCTCGACGAAGAAAATCTACAACCTAACGACAAACGCATTGATGAAATCGAAGCACCTGAACATTGTATGGCTGATGATGAGTTCAATACGTCTTGCAGAGCTATGAATGCTGATCAGGTGGAAGTGTTTCGATTTGTGACACGAAATATTCAAGAGCAGATTCAAGGAAACAACAAAAGACTAAGGCTCTTCATAACAGGGAATGCAGGAACTGGTAAAACATTTTTGTTCAAATTGCTGAAAAACACGCCAACCGTTGCCATGCCAAGACCGTCGTTAAAGTGTGCGCTCTAACAGGGGTTGCAGCGCGTTTGATTGGAGGCTCTACACTTCATACTGCACTAAAGCTACCTGTGCAAAAAGATGGAAGGATAACCCAGATGCCCATGCTGACGGGAAATTTTCTCAGATTGATGCGGTTACAGTGGAAAGATATACAATTTCTATTTATTGACGAAATATCATTGGTCACGTATGAGATGCTTTGAATGATCGACCCTAGATTAAAATAACTTAAGAATAGTGAAGAAATGTTCGGTGGTCTTAATGTGCTCTTGTTCGGCGATCTAATGCAACTGCCTCCGGTACGCGGAAACCAAGTATTCGATCAACCGGCAAGAATGGTTCCAGCGACACATTTGTGGCGCTTGTTCTCTTTAATAGAGCTAAAAGAGAACATGAGATGAAAAAGCTGCGACAAGTTTGTGAATATATTGAAAGCTTTAAGAGTAGGTGAGCTGACTACCGAACACTTTTCTGATCTTATGCAGAAAGTATCTTCAAATAGCTCTGGAGAGTTCTCGATTGATAAAGCTCTACGTATTTACCCAACGAATCAGCAGGTCAATAAACATAATTCAGCCGTTCTCGAACATTTTAGGAAGAAGAATACACAAATGTTTAAAATAATAGCACAAGATCAATTAATTGATGGATCAAAAAAGAATGATCAGATTGATATTAATAAAATAATACACACGGACATTAACAAAACAGGAGGTCTTCCAAAAGAACTAGAAATATTTTTGGTGCTAAAGTTATGTTGAGGTCTAACGTTGACGTTGCTAAGGGACTTGTGAATGGAGCAATAGGTCACATCACTGAAATCATATGGCCGTATTGCAGACGTGCTCAACTATACGATAGCGATGTACCATCGGTTTGCGTAGACTTTGGTAACGATGGCATTCACATAATACACCCTAAATCAGTTCAATTTCCTGCTAAATTTAATCACGGCACAGCTGAAAGAAGAATGCTCCCGATTGTCTTGTCTTGGGATTCAACTGTGCATAAAATGCAGGGAACTACTGTAGATCATGCTGTTATTTATCTAGGCTCCAAATTGTTTGCTGCTGGTCAAGCTTATGTAGCTTTAAGCCGAGTTAGGTCTTTAGCAGGTCTACAAATCGAAGAACTTGACTGCTCCAAGTTGACGTCGAAGAAACCTTGTAATGTTGATGCATTAAAAGAAATGGATAGAATGAGAAACGTTACAAATAACTATCAAGTGATTACATAATTTCAACATTTTTGATATTTAAATCAGTACATATTACATATCATGTAAACGAACTACGGACTTCATAACGGAATAACGCTGCTACGCGCTGCGAACTACGTCGTAGTAAATCTCGAATTAAAAATAGAGGTAATAAAAAGTTAAAAATAAAATTAAAAAAAAAAACCTTTTTAAAAACAAGCTTTTATTATTTGTTTATAAAATGAACTAAAAAGTTTAAAATAAATTAACTCTAAAAAGAAATATAACACTTTGTAACTTGATTGTAACCTTTAACGACAAATAAGCGTCTTCGTCTAGGACAAAATAATTCCATATTGTACAAATTTATTTAATTTTAACACTAAAACTTTTCACCATACATAATTATTCAATCTCGTCCACCCTCTTTATTATAGTCCCCATTTATAAATGAAAGCGTGTTACATTGTGATAGCTTGAGGAAAATGTTGTGTTGTATTAAATGTAACACGCTTTTATTTATAAATGGGGACTATGATAAAGAGGGGGGACGAGATTGAATAATTATGTATGGTGAAAAGTTTTAGTGTTAAAATTAAATAAATTTGTACAATATGGAATTATTTTGTCCTAGACGAAGACGCTTATTTGTCGTTAAAGGTTACAATCAAGTTACAAAGTGTTAAAATATTTCTTTTTAGAGTTAATTTATTTTAAACTTTTTAGTTCATTTTATAAACAAATAATAAAAGCTTGTTTTTTAAAAGGTTTTTTTTTTTAATTTTATTTAGACACATCATCTCAACCAATAGACGTCAACTGAAGGACATAGGCCTCCCCCAATGTTCTCCACACAGATCGGTCCTATGCCGTCCGCATCCAATGGATTCCCACGACCTTCACCAGATCGTCGGTCCACCTTGTGGGGGGCCAATCACGGCTGCAACTTCCTGTACGTGGTCTTCACAGGCATGCAGTCTTTTGGGCGATATCTGTGACCTTAGTTCTTCTTAATTATCATTTCTGATATGACCACGCAAGGAGACTCCGAGCATAGCCCTCTCCACTGCTCTCTGGGTGACTTTGAGCCACCTTAATCGGCACATTAAAAGCGGCCACGTATCGGTTACGTATGTCATCACTGGAAACACATACACATTAAAGACTTTCGTCTTGAGACACTGCGGTAGATGAGCTGAAAATAAATCGCACCCTTAGTAAAATACCGACCTAACTCAAAATGTTTATATAGATGCTAAGTGAAAATAGTATCGGATAAGATCCAGGGATGAAAGGTCATCTGACAACAATTTTGAGTTAAAAATAAATTAAATAGGTACACTCACATATGAACACGAGATGAAATTTGAAGTGCGTTATTTACTTACCTACTCAAGAATAAATTGCAAAAAAATTCTATAAAAATATCAACAATTTTGAGTTAGATCGGTATTTTACTAAGGGTATATGCTACATAGCTTCCCGAACGCTGCCCTGCCGAGTCGGAATCGTTGATCGATCTCTTTCTGGAAGTTGGACTTAGCAAGCTGGCTTTCTAGACACAATAAGATGTAAATTTCCTTTACTGTGCAAAAACGTCACTATATTATAATTTCATTTTGACTTAAGACTACATCTGTAAGGTTTATGTCATATACAAATCAGGTATTATTTTATTCTTGATGCAAAAATAAGTCTTGAAAATAAAATTAATGAAAAAAAAAACCTATTTAAAAACAAGCTTTTATTATTTGTTTATAAAATGAACTAAAAAGTTTAAAATAAATTAACTCTAAAAAGAAATATAACACTTTGTAACTTGATTGTAACCTTTAACGACAAATAAGCGTCTTCGTCTAGGACAAAATAATTCCATATTGTACAAATTTATTTAATTTTAACACTAAAACTTTTCACCATACATAATTATTCAATCTCGTCCCCCCTCTTTATCATAGTCCCCATTTATAAATAAAAGCGTGTTACATTTAATACAACACAACATTTTCCTCAAGCTATCACAATGTAACACGCTTTCATTTATAAATGGGGACTATAATAAAGAGGGGGGACGAGATTGAATAATTATGTATGGTGAAAAGTTTTAGTGTTAAAATTAAATAAATTTGTACAATATGGAATTATTTTGTCCTAGACGAAGACGCTTATTTGTCGTTAAAGGTTACAATCAAGTTACAAAGTGTTAAAATATTTCTTTTTAGAGTTAATTTATTTTAAACTTTTTAGTTCATTTTATAAACAAATAATAAAAGCTTGTTTTTTAAAAGGTTTTTTTTTTTAATTTTATTTAGACACATCATCTCAACCAATAGACGTCAACTGAAGGACATAGGCCTCCCCCAATGTTCTCCACACAGATCGGTCCTATGCCGTCCGCATCCAATGGATTCCCACGACCTTCACCAGATCGTCGGTCCACCTTGTGGGGGGCCAATCACGGCTGCAACTTCCTGTACGTGGTCTTCACAGGCATGCAGTCTTTTGGGCGATATCTGTGACCTTAGTTCTTCTTAATTATCATTTCTGATATGACCACGCAAGGAGACTCCGAGCATAGCCCTCTCCACTGCTCTCTGGGTGACTTTGAGCCACCTTAATCGGCACATTAAAAGCGGCCACGTATCGGTTACGTATGTCATCACTGGAAACACATACACATTAAAGACTTTCGTCTTGAGACACTGCGGTAGATGAGCTGAAAATAAATCGCACCCTTAGTAAAATACCGACCTAACTCAAAATGTTTATATAGATGCTAAGTGAAAATAGTATCGGATAAGATCCAGGGATGAAAGGTCATCTGACAACAATTTTGAGTTAAAAATAAATTAAATAGGTACACTCACATATGAACACGAGATGAAATTTGAAGTGCGTTATTTACTTACCTACTCAAGAATAAATTGCAAAAAAATTCTATAAAAATATCAACAATTTTGAGTTAGATCGGTATTTTACTAAGGGTATATGCTACATAGCTTCCCGAACGCTGCCCTGCCGAGTCGGAATCGTTGATCGATCTCTTTCTGGAAGTTGGACTTAGCAAGCTGGCTTTCTAGACACAATAAGATGTAAATTTCCTTTACTGTGCAAAACGTCACTATATTATAATTTCATTTTGACTTAAGACTACATCTGTAAGGTTTATGTCATATACAAATCAGGTATTATTTTATTCTTGATGCAAAAATAAGTCTTGAAAATAAAATTAATGAAAAAAAAAACCTATTTAAAAACAAGCTTTTATTATTTGTTTATAAAATGAACTAAAAAGTTTAAAATAAATTAACTCTAAAAAGAAATATAACACTTTGTAACTTGATTGTAACCTTTAACGACAAATAAGCGTCTTCGTCTAGGACAAAATAATTCCATATTGTACAAATTTATTTAATTTTAACACTAAAACTTTTCACCATACATAATTATTCAATCTCGTCCCCCCTCTTTATCATAGTCCCCATTTATAAATAAAAGCGTGTTACATTTAATACAACACAACATTTTCCTCAAGCTATCACAATGTAACACGCTTTCATTTATAAATGGGGACTATAATAAAGAGGGTGGACGAGATTGAATAATTATGTATGGTGAAAAGTTTTAGTGTTAAAATTAAATAAATTTGTACAATATGGAATTATTTTGTCCTAGACGAAGACGCTTATTTGTCGTTAAAGGTTACAATCAAGTTACAAAGTGTTATATTTCTTTTTAGAGTTAATTTATTTTAAACTTTTTAGTTCATTTTATAAACAAATAATAAAAGCTTGTTTTTAAAAAGGTTTTTTTTTTTAATTTTATTTTATAAAAGTCCGCCATCTTTGATGTTAAAATTTGTAATTTAGACTAATAATTTGAAACAAAAAGAAGTCCATTTCACGTTTTGTTTGAAAATCACCCTTCAAGGGGGTAACATAGTGGATGAAATGCCAGTATAGGGGGTTTACCCATTTTAAAGTAAGAATGTTGAAAATCGCTAAACGTTCTTCTTATTTTAAACCAAGAACAAGTTCTTTTTCAAACATTTTTACAAATTAAACCCTTAAGGGGGTGAAAAGGTTTTGAAGTTTGTATGGAAGTCCATCATCTTTGATGTTAGGAAAGTTTAAAATTGTATATATACTTAGAATTAAAATAAAAAGTAATTTACTTAAACGTTTTTGGGGTAAATTAGGGGATATAATGCAGTATGAGGGATTAGACAGTTTAAAATTTAGAATCTTTAAATTGATGTTTGGGCACCGGTTTTGAATAAAAAAGTGAATTTTGAATTTTCAACCCCCGTTGACGTTTTGAAAGGGTTAGTTGCGCGGGTTGGAAGTTTCAATGAAGACTTTTGTAAGTACATAAAACTCTATAAACTATCCCACTGCAGGGCACAGGCCCCCGTCATAGAAATCATGTCATCGCTACTATGATGGAATTAGGCTTAATCCCACGCTTGCCTAATGCGGATTAGTGATCACAAACCCGAGCTATGTTCGAAGAACTCGCAACATACTTTTTGCTCGATCCCGGTACCTAAACCATTAGACCAACAGGGCGTGCATACATACATACATTACTGCCAAACCGCAGAATTAAAAAGAATTACATATAGCAGCAATGCACAATTCTACATTATTAAAGATGTTATTTGTCAGCGTAGGTTATGGCAAGTCCTTTTTGTGGACCATAAGCCATCCTCCACGTCCTGATGCTATCAAAATAGCCCACAATTGCGTCACGTCTTCGCGATTATCACTCAACCTTTGTTCAAAAGACAATGGCATATCTCAAGTAACACTCGAAAGCCATAATTCAGCCCTGAAGGATCCTCAAACATCCACTTACGTAAAGCCTGACCTCTCTTAATTCTACGAGTACCGGTGAAAACAAGGCTCATGTACGGTGTGTCGTTGACAAAGATGCTTTGATTGATACAATATCCTCAGTCTTCTTAAGAGTAAAGTATCAATACACATTTTTACAACTATTACATTAAGCTGGTCCTGACACTAGGCTAAGCTTGTACTGTGAGGAACAGTGAACGATTTCCAAGAGAAATTTGTGACACATTATAACAAGACTATCGACATCGACGTAAAGTTTCCGATCTTGTTTTGTTGAATAAGATCGTTAATGGTAGCTTGATTTGTCCTGGTCTCCTACAACAGGTTGATATATCCGTCCCTTACCACAACCCCAGGCATCCTTCCAGAAATCTTTTTAGTTTGCCTCATTGTAGGACCAACCTGGGTAGGTGTGCTCCTTTATACCGGTGTATGCGCTCATATAATGACATAAAGGATCATAACATAGATATTTTTCATGATTCCATCCATACATATAAGCGGAAGTGTAATGATAAGCTGAAGGATTGTGAGTTCTATATAAAAATTAATACGTAGTAGATAATTTACCTAATACTAGCGGCCCGTCCCGGCTCGGTGCGAAGCCGGGACGGGCCGCTAGTATTAGGTAAATTAAACATTACATTTAGATTTGTTAATTTTAACACATTTATAATAATAATAATAATATGACACATATTCATCCCTTTTTGCGTCGAGCTCCTAAAAAAGAGTAAATAAAAAAAAATAAGAATTACATTCAGATATTATTTAATGATTTTTTTGTATTTATGTGTTTTTTTTTTTTTGCATATTTTTCGGGTTTTTTTTTCTTTTTTTTGATATATTTTTTAATTTTTTTTTTCAACTATTGAGGTTATAACTTTAAAAGAAAACACATTTATTTTGTTAGAGCTTCTCTGTAAACAATATTTGATGTTGTTTTATTTTGTGGCAGCAAAATAAATTGATTTTCAGGGGCTCCGACTCGCGATAGACCAACATACAGTTGACCATGAGTAAAACATTTCTTTCGCAGATCGATCCCTACTAATTCGAAGGTTTGGCCTTGGGACTTGTTAATTGTTAATGCGAAAGATGTTTTTACCGGAAATTGAAGCCGTTTAAATGGGATTGCCAGATCAGTTGGGATCATCGGTATCCTCGGTATATGAGCTAGTTGACAGCTTCTTCATTTCGACGTATTTTTGATGCCCTGGCCTGGGAACTATTTCTAGAAAGTTGAGATCTTGATCTTTTAGGCATTTCAAAATGACAAAAGAAAAAATGCCTTTGAACTAAATTAGCATAACTGTAAGCTATATATGCTACTATATTACAACGTACACAACTACCTACTATTTATTAAAATTAAATTGAAAATCATGAAAAATATTTAAGTAATTTATTAGGTTAATTAGGCTAAGTGAACAATATTTTATATAAATGGGTTTAGTTCTGAAAAGAACTTTTTAAATCGGTTTAGTTACTTACTAAACGAATTATTATCAAGCGTAAATTCCGCACACGTCCATCACGTAGGGAGCCGACCGCGCGAGTGAGCCGCGCGGCAAGTTTATTTCGTGATATCGTTATTCGTCGAAAGCATTTGATTGCATTAATCATGAAACACTATTGATGAAGTTACGGCATTACGGTGTATTGAATAACGCACTTGATATGATTCAATCTTATTTGTCTGATAGAATTCAAAGGGTTAATGTTAATGGAATCGACTCTTCTGGCGCTCCTCTATTAATGGGTGTGCCCCAAGGCTCAATATTGGGGCCTTTGTTGTTCTTAATATACGTAAATGACCTTCCATACTTTACGAAAGATCTATGTGAGATAGTGTTATTTGCTGACGACACTTCCTTGATTTTTAAGGTTGATAGATATAAAGAATCAATTGACGACGTAAATGATACTCTCTCGCAGGTATTGCACTGGTTTACGACTAACAATTTACTGCTTAACTCAAAGAAAACTAAATGTGTAAAATTCACTATGCCAAATGTAAGGCAGGTCGATACTAGTATTAAGATGAACAATGAATCTATTCAAATCATTAATTCCACAGTTTTTCTCGGTATAACTATAGATGCGAAATTGCAGTGGAGTCCCCATATTGCTGCCTTGGCAGGAAGACTAAGTTCCGCTGCATATGCAGTAAGAAAAATTAGGCGTCTGACTGATATCGAGACGGCAAGGCTGGTATATTTCAGCTATTTCCACAGTGTGATGTCATATGGTTTATTGTTGTGGGGGTCTGCTGCTGACATACAAACTATTTTTGTATTACAGAAAAGGGCCATCCGCGCTATATACAGCCTTAGATCACGTGACTCACTTAGAGAAATATTTAAAGAAATTAATATTTTAACCGTGGCTTCCCAATTTATCCTCGACTGCATTATGTATGTACGTAAGAACTTGCACACTTTTCCAAAAAAGTCCGATAGTCATAGTCTTAACACTAGAAATAAACATAGGCTTGCCGTCCCGGTTCTCAGACTACATAAAATCGGTAATTCATTTGTTGGCTTAAGTATTAAGATATTTAATAAGATACCACAAAATGTCATTAACCTATCACTGGATAAGTTTAAGTCTCATATCAAAACCTGCCTAATGAAGAAAGGTTACTATAGTGTACAAGACTATTTAAATGATAAGGATTCTTGGTCATGTTAATTGATTAATATTTTGAGTTGTTATTCATAGTAGTCTATTAACCTTCATAATTGTATTTTTTTCTCTTCTCAATTGAAACTCTGTAACAACATCAATATTTGAAAAGAGTAACTACTGAGTTTCTTGCTGGTGTCTTCTCAGTAGAAATCGACATTCCGAACCAGCGGTAGATATTTTGTACCTATTTTGACATTCATAAGTGTTCTGTGTGGACCTAAATTGAATAAAGAATTTTTTATTTTATTTTTATTTTATTGATCTTAACCCCCCTCCCGTACCCCTCCCCGAGTAACGCCTACAGCGCATAGCCAGCCGAATACAGTTTATTTTTTTATTTTTTTTAACTCGTGATATCTTTTGAATGGATTGTCAGAATCGAATAATTCAAAAAGTAATATAAAGATATTGAAGCAGTCTTAAATAATACATCATTTATTTTGATAAGGGTTAATACCAAGGTACAAATAAAGAGCTTTTTGTAGCGGTGGTATTTTAATTTCTTTTTTTCAATAAAAAAACGCTTATTGTGACATGACTGTAATAGTTAGAGATATGCTGCCGCAGATTTTTTGTAGATAATGGTGTGTTCTAAAAAAATGTAGTGTATCATTTTGTTCTTCCTCCGGGGACGCGTTCGCAAGCAGACGTTTACGTCGTTTAACTCTTCCACGAATATCCTAAATTCATCCTTAAGTGATCTACTCTAAAGTTCAAATCCAATTGAAGTGCAAATTAATCTCAGTTAAAATAAATATCTGCATATACTACGGGAAAGGAGACCGACGACAGCCCTTCCTTGTCGCACACGACCCAACACAGTGCTACGAGTGTGGGCCTACGAGACGGCTACGAGCTACGAGGACGCGTAGTGGTAAACCGGTTCCTTATCTGTAGCGGACGCGACGACTAATATCTGTGCTACGATATAAGGAATCGCTGTAACAAAGACTAGTTATTTATTATTATACTTGCGATATTGTATACTTGGGAGCCTGGCTTAATCATGATGACTAAGAGAACACCTCCACCAGCTTTGCAA